>CM076577.1:1344163489-1344763489 GCA_034641835.2 Pinus albicaulis | reverse complement strand
TTTCACTGTCTCTTTTTCTTGGAAAATTTTGTCCATCTGTATTTCCATCTCTTTGACTTAGGCTGTCAACTAACGAATTAAATTCATCACTTCATTCCTAGAGGACTTCCTTTGTTTGAGGATGCTCACTTTGAGGAAGCTTGAGTTGTTTCCTCAAAGCTACTATATCTTCATTTTTCTTTTTGATCAATAATTCTGCTGCTTTGATATTAGAAGGATCATATCCCACCTGTAACACTAGTTCTTCTAAGGATTTTATCCTTAGATCCTTGGCATACAATGAGGCTTTGTCCATCTTCATTTGATCTTGCATGTTGAAGATGGTGTTTTGGAGCTTGTGAGCACTCATAGCATTTGTTGTCACTGTGGAATATAGCATCTCTGAACTTTGTCTATGAAACTCTATCTGATCTAATTCATGGATGGCATCTCTATCTACTTCAAGATCAACTTTCCTATAGTATGACACTGTCTTTGGCACTGCTACTTTGGGCTGTAACACTGACATAATCAATTTTTTACTTGAGTAATCAAAGGCTGATAAGAATCTGTTTTGATTATCTGGCTTTTGCTTTAAGAACTAAGAATATATTTCATTTTTGATTTCCTCATTCTTAAGTTTGATTTTCTTGTATTTCTCTTTAATATCCAAGTCTTTTTCCTCAGCTGCATGTGAGGAAGATGCTTCCATACCTTGCTGCCTTTCCATTAACAATGTATTCTCTCTATTGTTTTCTTCATTCTGATTGGGCTCACTGATAATCATAGTAGCCACATTAGTATCTGGAAAATCTGTATTGGTGTTCAAAGGCTCTGTTTCTTCCACATCTATTGTCACTTTTTCTTTATCTATTGAATATAACTTGGGCCTTTTGTTATAAATGGTCTTGAACTTTGTTTCTGTTGTGGTTTCTGCAGTATAAGCTCCCTCTTCTATGATTATTTTAGTGGATGTCTCTGGCTGTTTGGCAATTTCCAAAGTGTGAGTAGTATTCCTTTGGTTTACAGCCTTTGTTAAAGTGTTTTCAACCCACTCAATTTGATTAGAAAACTTCTCTATTTCTGGCTTTGATTCATGGATAAAGGGTGTCAATTTACATTTTACCCTTAGTTTACTTAAGATCCCTTGTGGATCATAATTCCATGGGAAACTTTCTTCAAATTTAAATTCCAACAATTGCTTGGTTACCTCTTTCTCTGCATCTTTGTGGTTGCATATAAATGGCCCTATCTAATTCTTTAACTTGAATTGGGTTTTCTTTTTGGCTGCCATGAAGTTAATAGAATTAGAATTAAGGATCTGTCTGATGTATTCCAAGGCAAAGATCCTCATTGGAGGATGTTTAGGTAACTTGTAAGGTAACAAGTTTGCCCCAAAGACTCTGATTTCAGTGTATTTCTCATACAAGTACCAATCACCAAATTTTATTTTCTCCGATAGTTGCAATATCTTTTTCATCTCTTCACTTATTCTAGGGTACTCTATTTTGGTCAATATGGTAATCACTAGAAGTACAAAAGACTATAAAAACTCTAAATAACTAAATTATGTGTAGTATTTCCTGAGCATGGATGTCCAAAAGATGACAGATAAAGGATTCCCTTCAATATCAAGCTTTTGAAGGGAAATTGGAACCCTATATGATTGGAAAAATAGAAACATGTGGAAAATATAGGAGGTATATTTGAATACTCTTTCAAGCTGTAAATTAGTCAATTGATAGTGAATACTATCAACAATGAAACCAACATAGTCAAAGATAAATGAAGGTGATTGACCAGGAGAAAAGGTAGACAAAAATCCCAAGATAGACTCATCAGTGTGCTCATCAGTGAAATACCCAAGAATAAAGGAAAGCATAGAGATTATATGTCTTGATCCTTATGGGAAATTTTCAGTAGAATATGGAGGATTTATCTTTGTAATTTCTAAATGGGAAGCCATGAATGTTTGGAAAATCATGAACCTTTTAGGAAAATCTAAGCCAATGTATAGCTTGGTGAGGGCCTCAATAGACAAAGGGATTGCTTGGGGGTCTGGTTGAAGCTGCAACATTTGGTTTATTGACTCTGCAATGATGGTAAATAGGACCTCTTTATTGGCATTCACAATAGCTCTTTGTTCAGGAATATAGTACTAGTGACATAATCTGATAATATCTTGACAAGGGTGAGTCAATGGGACCACATATTTGGGCAAATTGGATTCCTAAATATGGATTTCTTCATCTTTATCTAGAGTTTTTTCAAAGCACCAGTTATGGATATCTAACAGATTCAATTCAACTGTGGGATCAACTATTTTATAATCAATATCAGCAAGGTGAATGTGTTCAATATCAAAAACTGGGGGTTGTAATGGATTGACTACAACTGCAATATTTGGAGTTAAGGCAGGAGTAGGTTTAGGAGCTTTAGAACCTTCAAGCTTGCTTACACTCTACTTCTTAGGCATCTTGATTTTCTTCTGCAATTTTAAATAGTTTGTAGAGGAATTTTTATTATAACAGAGGCTTAATTAGGAAAATTTGGAAAAATAGAGTCTCTTTTTGGGTTTTCTGCTCAATTAGGTTTTATCAAATATGTTCTAAGGATTTAAAACTTGTCTAAAACAGAAAACAGTGGTTTTCTCAGTTTCTTGACTGAGAAATAGGGCTTAAAAACTCTTTTGAATTGGTTGGAGAAGCTTAAGGTACCCGCAGAGGATTTTTGGCTTGTTTCATAGCTTAAAATAGGTCATTAAACCGTGAAAAACTCACAAATTTCTTTAAAAATAGTGCACAGTAGAAAAAAGGGTTTCTGGGAAAAATTTGCTAGAGTTTGGCATATTTTCGGGACTTTTTGGGCAATTCTCTTGATCAATTTCTTTTTAAAATGTATTAGCTTTCTTTAAACAAGGCTTTTCTACTTGGTTGCACGTTTAAAACTCAGAAAATACCTGTTTAAATGCAGGTATCGTCTTTGAAAGGGTTTTTACAGTTTCTGGTCGAATTGATGGCTTCAGCCGCTTATCTGGAGTAAGGTTCAACTCCTGAATAGTCTTCATGGGTGTAATTTGCTAAATTTCAGAGGTTTTGGGCATAAAAATGGAAACTAGGGGCTTTAGCAGGGTTTTAACAGTCGGGAGAAGTAATGCAGTGGTTAAGCGTGCAAATAGACTCATAAAATATTTACCAAGGTTTTATTAAAAACATGTCAATTGCATTGAATGTAGGTTTAGTCTGGTGGAAAGGTGGTTTCGAAATGCAATGGATGAAAACCGCACTGTTTATCGCATAGGTTCTGAATGGTAAGTGGTTTTAAGCTCAACCCATGCGATCCAATGAGGGAAAGCCACATGCAGGAGAGAGGAATGGGCGAAACCACTCATTTCGCGTGGCTTTGGCTTTTGGGTGATCTTGCATCTTTTCTATGCAATATCGGACGTCGACTGTTAGATTTGAGAATTGGATGTGAACGGCCAGGATTAGTTCTGGAAGGTGCACTGGATTGAAAAGTGTGACCGGACTATCATATGTTGTGGAAGGATTTTGAACTTTATGAATAGGCCTTTGTTTAATTCAAAACTTAGGTTATATGATGGCAGAGGGATATTTGGTTTAATATATATATATATATATATATATATATATATATATATATATATATATATATATATATATATATATATATATATATATATATATATATATATATATATATATATATATATATATATATATATATAAATATATAGATAAGGCTTTAACCAATATATATGGATGCAGGAATTTTGTACATAGTTCTTAAGGGTTCATTTTATACATAGCGGCAGCATAAAACATCATTACAAAGGCGATTTAAATGAGGTTTTTAAGCCTTAGACTTAGTATAATATATGGCGGGTTAGGTTTAAAACATTTGAAAAAAGTTTCACATGTGTGCGCGATAGTATGTTATATTATATAGTTTTTTAACCGTTTTGAATGGTTTTAAACTATAGGGGTGGGGTATTTCAATAAAGATAGTTTAGACCAAAGGGCTTAAAATTTGGGGTTTTTTATTTGCACACATGGATAATAGACTTTGGTCTTAAACATTATAATAGTGGGTTTTTGGGGTATTTTAAATATAAGGGAGTTAATAAGTAGGAGAGGGTATTTCTTAGGGATTTAATCAAATATGTTAAAATTTAATATGAAAGGGTAGTGAAATGTAAAACAAAATACATATTATCTCTAAGTATAGTATAAAATAAATCATTGCTCATCTTTATATTTCCTTCACTAATACTTAGGATAAATGTAATTTTGAGGGTTTTATGAATGCTTCTGAAGGGATGAAGCTAATTATATGGGATTTTAGCTTTGGTAAGTAAGAATGTGTCTTTACTTAGGAAAAAGGGGTTTTAATGTATGAATGATGGGTGAATGGTGATAGAAGTGGGTTTAACATAAGAACTCAATATTTTTAACTAACCAGTCATCGAGCCTTGGGCCGGTCCCAACAAAAGTTAGAGAAATGCTCTGAGCCTATTTGACTGATAGATTAGAATACTGAATATTTATAGGGAAGGGGAAATTAGTGATTTTGCTCGATGATCATTTATTACATGCTTGCTCCATTGCTTTCTACCTACCCAGCTTTATTATAACATTTTTTCTTCATTTTTGCAGGTGCATTTAGGCTTGCAACCTTAAAACATTTATTCTTTCAAAGCATAAAACTATCTAAATCTACCTTATTTCATTCGAGGGCTCAGTTTAAACTGTTGAGCTCCTCATTATTCTCTACCTATCTACTGACTTATCAAGATTAAATTGTTTGATAAAATCTTTATTCACTATCTAAAACATGAAATTGAAAGCATGAAAAGTTAAGATTAAACAGTTTAACTTATCATGGATTATGGAATTTAATGACACTTTGCACATAATCATTATTCTTGCAGTAAAAGTCAAAGTAGTGGAATTTGGACTTGCTCACTTTCAGGTCTTATTTTCTTTCTCTTTTTTCTTTTGGGGTCTATATTTTTTCTAAGTCCTTTGATTTTTCTTTTAGGAATTTTTACCCTCTTTTTGATTTTTTTAAAATTATTTTTTATTTTTTCAATATATGGGAAAAAAACTTGCAAAAAGCAAGGTATGTACATATCTACACAATTATCAAAGTCAATTCAAAAATTATGAACCTTATTATTATAAGACCCTAACACTATGCATGTAGTGACAAGAGTGAAGAAAGGCTTCAAACGGGGAGGCAAAAAACAGGGAGCTTTAAAAGACAATATCAGTTCAGCTCTAGTCCTTGCATTACCAAATTTGAGACATCCATTCGAGATACAAACCGATGCTAGTGATTATTCCATGGGCACAGTACTTTTGTAGCATGGTGACTATCGCCTTTCATTCAGAAAATTTTAATGGCACTGTGACTAATTATCCTACATATGAAAAAGAACTATATGTGTTGGTACAAAGTGTCAAGAAGTGGAAACACTACTTGATGGGTAAAGAGACTATTGTACACATCGATCACCAACCATTACAATACTTTCAGTCACAAACAAAATTGCAGCAATCAATACATTTCAGGCGAATGGGATTTCTTCAAAAATTTCACTTGGTTATAAGGTACAAAAAAGGTATATTCAATAAAGTTGTAGATATGATTTCAAGACCAATCATTAGTGCTTCTACTTTACTCAAAAATGATTATGTTGTACATGAGAGTTACATAGAACAATATTCACATGACATTGATTTCCAAGATGTGTATGCTATTTTGAGTCACAGGGCTTCACTAGGGGAGCAATACCAAACCACGTGGGTTAATATTGGGTGATATATATATTGAGGAAAAAATGGCATAATATATTGGGGGATATATAGGGGGTAAAGGGTTTTTATATTGGCAGGTGTAACAAATGGAGCTCAAAGTTAATGTAGAAATATAAAGGGGTATAAAAAATGTTAATGAAAAAATGGATACCTATGTTAGTATGAATCTTAATCGCAAGCGTACAAAAAAATACCACTTTATTTGTGCATAAAAAACAACCCTAACAGCAAAGATGGCTGCCAATTTCTTCAGATCTACAATTAGTTGATCAAGACAAATGCTACAAAATCTAGATCTATGTAGAAAAAGACATTAAGCAGTAAATAAAAGCAAGAGTTGCTCCAGGCATCCAATAGAAAAGAAAATAATGTTTTTAAATAATTTTTGTATTTATGGCACCTGAGAGGAGAACATAGAAAGATTTTACTAGTCCTCCTCAATGCGATGGGTTCTTGTAAGTCCTCAGCACTTCAGATATAAAATCTCTCTCCTCTTGATGGTGTAGAAAACCCAGATAAAAATGGAACTCAAAGGGAGCTCACAAGAAAAATGGTAGAAAAATATGACAATGATGGAGGATTAAAGTCAAACTAAAAGTATAGTTGTTAGCCCCCTAATTTGCTCTCTTTTTACCATTTTCCCCTTCCTAAATCATAACCATTTACCTCTGTTTCACCTCCTTTATGCTCCCTCATCTTGCACCAGTCCAAGAATGGTGACATATTTCGTATCAACCTTTATTCTTCATGTTTTAATTCAATTTAGCATTAATTAAATATTTAGTACATGATTTCTTACTTTTAAATCACTTTTGTAACTTATCAATATCTCCAATGGTTATTTGATAGTTAGAGTGCTTATCGTGACTGCTAATCATAGTGCAAGATCGGATCTTGCAGCATTGCCAGCACAACAAATATTCGCGGTAGATCCGAACCTCCTATATCACCACCTCATATTGAGCCACTTTATCCATGATAGGGAATGATTCAAAGGCAGCCGAGACCAATCTGTGAAAGGTGAAAAGACTGGAGATTAGCTACGACCAGTTTTGTTAGTTGCCTAATTTTGAAGGCCGAATGCTAAATTCTGCATTTTGTTATGAATCAGTTGAACAATCTATTTCAGCCTTTGGCCAACAGATCTATATAATGTAAAGTGTAAATAGGACTTAGGGGGAGAAGAATTTTGGAGTAGAGTTTTTAGAGCGAAGTTGATAGGCAATAACTGGTCGTTTTGTTATTGCCCGAATCTGGGTTGGACATTGTATCAACACATGTATTCACCTCAATGAATTAATAACAGGTTTTTCCACCTCATGTTTCAGAAATTGTTTCTGTCTTTAAGCTAATGAATCGATTAATTTACTGAGAAAAATTTTAACTTAAAAGGGAAACGCACTGGTTGGCTAGGGCCCAGCCAACCCAACACGTTTACTCCAATTTCTGTTTCTTGTAATTTGTGTTTATATTATTAAGGTGTGATTTAACTTTCAGCACATGTATTCCTATTTGAGTGAAAAAGGATCCGTCGTGTGAAGCAGATACATTTTCTTTCCTTGCAATTTACTTTCCTACACCTGATTTCAGATTGGTTTTCATCTTCCTGGTACAAGTAGGAGAAACAAACCTGCACGAGTGCACATTGGTGTGATATTTTATTTTCCTACAATTTTATTAATTGGTTTTCTGCCTGGTCCAAGCATGAGAAATGAACCTGCACTAGTTCACGTTGGTGTGATGCAACAAGTTTCTTAGTCTACTTTCCGCAATTTTCTTTCTTTCTTTAAATGCTTATGATATGATAGATGATTATTTCTGCATTTCTGCATTTTCCTAAGATCAGAAACATTCACTTTTTATGTGTGCGATTTGATTTGATAGTAAACTAACACTTGCAATAATTGAACACTTGTTTTAAGGATTAAAAGCTAAGTGCAGAAAGCTCTGATCCGGTGCAAGAACCAGTTTCTTGCCACAAGATCTGAGTGCTCTAAACCTTGAAAAGTTTGAGCTCTTGCATGAAGTAAAAATTCTTTAGTAAAGACACTATTTATACCTTCTACATAAATCTCTGATCCTGCACTAGTGGAGGACATATTAATGCAAGAAGGAAATATCTAAGGAAGCAGGTTTAAGGGCCCATCTAACAATACTGATAAAGTTTCTCTGCTAAGGGAAAACACACACTTAGTATATTAAACAACCATTAGTGGGAGTGATTTCCTACTAATGCATACTTCCTCATTCCAGTCTTAGATTATTTCTGATGGTTCAAGTTGCCTTCTTCTCTTTTGATTTGATTCTGCAATCTTTCCTTTAAAGAAAGTAGGGATTTACATTAGAAATATTCATACCATCTCTGGCATTGCCTTTGCTTTGTCTCTAAGTTTACAAATCCCTCGGGTTGACAAATTAAGTGTTAAGGAGTTGCTTAAGTGTAATTCCTGCACCACCCATTTTGGCGCCGTTTCCGGGGAGGTGATTTGATTTGGTAAGAATTTTCTGATTATACAATAGAGGTAATTTTTCTTTATTTTTGTACTGTTGTTTATTTGAAGGAATTTTACTGGTGTTAATTGATTTCTGACAGCCTTTCTTAGAAGTTGTTTGTTATTTTTTCTTTCTTTTTTCCTTTTGAAATGAATGCCTAGGAAAGGTAAGGGTTCGAAGCCCACTAAGGGCTGAAATAATTCTGAAAACTATTTTCATATTGGGTCTCCTTCTGTAAGTAGGAAGCCCAACCTAATTCAAACCCATCATGCAGGAACAATCCACCTGGATTCTGGTGATAACAGCTCAGGTGTGGATCAACCTATGGAGAGCGGTACAAGTAAAAGGGGAACAATGGTGGACCAAGAAGATCATTTGGAAGGGACTGGTGACAACCAGGTAAGTGAAGAACAATCCACTTTTGTGTTTCCAATTTTGGATCCTGATACTGTGGTGCAAATGAAGAAAATTCCACCATCAGCTTTCCCTCATTTCCATGGTAAAGTTCATGAAGATCCTGAATCTTTTCTATTTGAGTAGGATATTCTGTGTAGAAGTTATGATTATGCAACTGATGCTCAGAAGTTAAGATTATTTCATGTTACCCTCAAAGGCTCAGCTCTACGCTGGTTTATGGGGTTAGGAGGAAACACTATAACCTCTTGGGATTAGATGAAGAGAGTGTTTTTGTCTAAATATCAAAAATATTTCAAAACTCGGGACATGTAAGATGAAATTTTTACAATCATACAAGATGATGATGAAATTCTTGAAGATTATCTGGAAAGATTTCTGTATATTTTACAAAGGTCAAAACTTAGTCTTGATCCCAAAACTATTAGAACCTTGTTCTTAAGAGGACTTACTAATAATGCTAGAAATAATTTGAATCTGTTAGGACAAGGTGATATTTCTTAGCAAACTTTTGTTCAAATTTGTGAATTTGCAGGAAATTTTCAAGAAACTAGTATAGATCCGGAAGAGGAACTTGAAATAGAAATATAAAAACTGAATCTACTGATGCTATGATTATTGGACTAGAAAATAAAATGGAAAACATGAAAATTGATATAATGAACACCGTTACCAAACAGTTAGACTCCCTAAAATTTCAGCAGAAACTCATGAAGGAACAAGAGTCTTTATGTATTTTCTATCCTAAATGTAGAGACAAGCATCCACCTAAAGAGTGTCCTCTTAATTTGAAAGAAACTAATAAGTGTGATATTCTTGTAGAAGACCATATCATGTAAAAATGTCGCTCTATACCAAGCCTTAAAGCTGTATTTACAGGGGGACAACCTGAAGCTGAATACTTGAATGTTATGGGAGTAAGAAGGAATTGGCCTCAGGTAGGTACAGGTATGGTTTCTGAATTTTCTCCACTCTATTTTGGTTATAATTCACATGCATATTCTTATCCTAACTCTCATCAACAGTGGCAGTATGGGAATCAATATCAGCATGGGAAATATTCTCAACCATGGCAACAGGTTGGAGAGGGCCAACTCATTCTCCATATTCCTACCAACCACCTATGCAGTCATATCCATCTACACATTCACCTTATTCAATGCCCCAACTTTTGAGTCAGTCCACTCCACCATTGCCTTTACCTCCACCCTTTCGACCTCATCAGTTGCCTGCTCAACCTATACCCAATCCTAATAATAATAAAGTAGTGCAAATGATCTATGTAACAAACCCACCTTTATCATTCGAATACCAGTCTATTCCAGTTGGGGTTCATGATATTCAATTAAGATCGGGAAGGACTATAACATTAGAAAATCAGAAGAAACCTATGGTGATCATTGAAGAGAAAGGAGAAGAGGAAAATATTAACCATTCTCCAAAATCTGTCACTAAGCAGCCCTTACCCTCTAAATCCTTTCCATCTTCTTCCAACCAGCCTCCCTTCCCAGAGAGGCTAGTAATGGAAATAAGTGAGCCTATCTCTGAGACTAGTTTGGCATCTGAGCTTTAGAATATTTTCATTAAGATACCTTTGCTTCAAGCCATCAAAGAGATCCACATTTGTACCAAGATTATTAAGGAAATCTGTCTCAAGAAACTCGGGAGGAAGAGATTGGAACCCCAAACCATTCAATTTGTTGGTAGGTTAGCACAGTTGATGACAGGATGTGTGTCTATGGAAAAATATACTGATCCCGAAAACCCTGTTGTCTCAGTTTAGATTAGTAATGTCCTTGTCTCTAATGTTCTTGTAGACCTGGGGGTAGGCATTAATGTCATGACTAAGAAAACCATGGATCAACTTCGGTTATCTCATCTTCGCCCTACTCCCACTATGCTTGAATTAGCAGATAGATCTAAAATTAAGACAGAAGGAGTATTGGACGATGTGATCATCTCATTAGATTCTTGGGATTATCCTGCTAATTTCATTGTGCTTGAGCCAAAGAATCCAGTAGAAGAAAATCCCTTGATCTTGGGTCGACCATGGCTTGCTACGGCCGATGCATATATTGGATGTCGTTTCGATGATATGCATATTTCACATGGAGATTCCAGGAAGAAAGTTATCTTATACCCCCTTTCCAGATCCATTCAAGACCTTCGAGATACTTTATGGTTGGATCAAAGCAGTGATGAGGAGACTCAGTCTATTTCCCTTATCCATCATTATACTGGGTCTTCACAAGAAGATGAGATTCAAGATTTTCTGAATAATCTAGACACTATGCCTAATTATGAGCCATTGAGCCAGCAACCTAGATTTTCAAGATAATCATGATTTTCATTCTTATGTAAAACTGCATTTGACCACTCTCTTGAGTACTCCTGAGCCTAATACCACTCTTTTTGAGATTAGCCTTGGTAAATCCTTGCATATCAGTTCAGATTTGGACTCATCTCAGTAGGAGCAGCTTGTGAATTTGTTGCAAAACCATCTTAGTGCCTTTTCTTGGGGCTATGAAGATATGAAGGGTATCCCTCATAAAACTTGTACACATCACATATATATTCAGGAATTCACCCAACCTGTTCGACAACCCCAAAGACGAATGAATCTAGCTCTCAGAGATATTGTGAAGGAAGAAGTACAGAAACTCTTAGATGCCGATTTTATCTATCCTATTTCCAAGATTCAGTGTGTCTCTCCATTAGTGCTAGTACCTAAGAAAGATGGAAGATGGCATATTTGCATTGATTATTGATAATTGAATAAAGCCACTCTTAAAGATTACTTCCCTCTCCCTTTCATTGACCAGGTGCTTGATACCCTTGCAAGAAAGAAATATTTCTCCTTTTTGGATGGCTTCAGTGGTTATAACCAGATATAGATTGCACCCGAAGATCAGGATAAAACTACTTTTACATGTCCATGGGGTAAATTTGCTTATAAATTGCTCTCCTTTGGTTTATGTAATGCCCCGACTACCTTTCAAAGGGTACTCTTGGACATTTTTGCTGATCTGGAATTTGTAGAAATTTATATGGATGACTTTTCTGTGTTTGGTGATTCTTTTCAGGAAGCTCTCGAAAATCTAGAGAAAGTACTTCTTCATTGTCAAGAAGCCCATCTCGCTTTTAGTGACAAGAAATGTATATTAAAGTGCAAAGAGGGAGTGGTGCTTGACCATTTGATTTATGACAAAGGTATCCAGGTTGATCTGGCAAAAATTGAAATCATTCTACATCTTCCTGCACCCAAAAATCAAAGGGAAGTAAGAGGTTTTTTAGGACATAATGGTTACTATAGAAGATTCATTGAAAAATTTTCAAATATAGCTGCTCCTCTTTTTTGACTTCTAGCTAAGGATAGTAAATTTTCTTGGTCCATGACTTGCCAATAGCCTTTTGAAACATTGAAGGAAAATTAGTGCAACCACCGGTTTTGCGAGGTCCAAATTGGTCCCTGCCTTTTCACATTTCCTCTGATGCCTCAGATTTGGCTATTGGTGCAGCTTTAGGAAAAGAGGAAAATAAGAAATCCTATGCTATTTATTATATTATTAAGAATTTATCTTCCGCTGAATTGAATTATACAGTTATAGAGAAAGAGTTTTTAGCTGTAATTTTTGCAATTAACAAGTTCAGGCACTATATTACACGATATGAAGTATTTTTACATACTCATCATTCCACGATTAAATATTTGATGAACAAACCATTGACAAGTGGTAGAGTGACTAGGTGGTTGGTATTTTTGCAAGAATTTAACGTTACTATTGTTGATAGACCAGGGAAATCTAATGTTGTAGAAGATTTTATTTCTAGATTAGATAATCCTAGTGAAGCAACTCCTGTTAATGATGATTTTCTAGATGAACATATTTTTGATATGTCTACATATTCTCCGTGGTTTGCTGACAATGCTAATTACTTGGTTACTGGGAAGACACCACCCCACTTGTCTGCTCATGAAAAGTGGAATATTATTCCGAAAAGTGCTGCATATTCTTGGATTCAAGGAGATCTCTTTTATACTGGTCTAGATCCAATTATCCGTAGATGTGTAAGAGAGGAGGAAGTGTTTGACATATTGAAATCTGCTCATGATGAACCTTGTCGAGGCCACTTCTCTGATAAGCAGACTGCATATAAAGTATATCGTGCTGGTTAATTTTTGCCCTCCATGTTTAAGGATGCCAAACAGTATGTCAGGCGATGTGATAGATGTCAACGAATGGGCCAGCCTAATCAAACCAATGAAATGCCTTTATGTCCCCAAGTTATGATTGAGCCATTTGAAAAATGGGCTATTGATTTTATAGGGCCTATAAATCCAACATCCTTAAGTAAAAAGAATATTTTGGTTTGTACAGATTTCATTACAAAATGGGTAGAAGCTAAAGCTGTTTCTTTTGCTACAGAAAAAGTTGTTGTTGATTTTATTTTTACTGAAAGATTTACTAGATTTGGTGTGCCTAAAGAAATTTTTTCTGACAATGGTCCATAGTTTATTTCTAATCTGGTATAGGGTGAGATGGAGCAATACAAGATCCGGCATAGGAAATCCACGTCATATCACCCGCAAGAAAATGGCCAGGTGGAATCTACAAACAAAGTGATCGAGTCCATTCTTACAAATATAGTCAATATGCATAGAAAAGACTGGGCTGAAAGATTACCAGAAACTTTGTGGGCACATAGAACCACTTGGAGAAATGGCACATGACATGCACCATATGAGTTGGTATATGGCAAACAGGTTTTGTTACCAATTGAATTCCAGATCAAAACCTTCAGAACTTCAGTTCAGTTAGGACTAGATCTCTCTAAGGCACAAAAACAACGTCTTCTCCAATTAAATGAGTTAGATGAATTTCATAGAGATGTTGTTCAACAAAACATCCTAATTCAGCAGCAACGAAAAAGGTAGCATGACAAGTCTATTAAAAAAAAATAGTTCCAACCAGGTGATTGGGTACTCCTTTATGATTCTAGATTTAAAAATTTTAAAGGGAAGTTACATACACGTTGGATGGGACCTTATGAAGTGACTCAAGTATTCGAGAATGGAGCAGTATAATTCAAAACTATTGATGGACAAAATTCAGTATTGTTGGTAAATGGACATAGATTAAAGAAGTATTTTCAGCCACTTGCCAAGAAAGATTTTACACAACAAGTCCAAGAGCAATTCGGGATGGTAGTGGTAAATGGTAATACCAACCTTTTGAAAACATGAATTCTTCTTCTTCTCAAAGAAAAAAAAAAAATAATAAATTTAATAAAAAAAAAGTAAAGAAAAATATTTTCCTGTAATTGTGAAAATCAGTTCGTTGACATGATTGCAGAAGGGTCAACCTAAAAACCAACTTGCTGGCAGGAAGATCAAAATTTTTTAATAAAATGAGAATGTTGCTTGATCTTTAGATATGCTAGCAACCACTGAGTAAAATTAGGTTCAACAAGACCAACCTTTATACATTGGATTAATTAGCATGGATATTTTTATTCAAGTAACACTTAATTCTCGCTGTATTTATTTTTCTTGCACCAGTGCAGGTAGACCTTCCAGAAAATTTTCTGCCTTTATTTATATCCCATTTCGTAATATTCCCTCATTTTTCTTCTTTAAATCCCAGAATTATTAACCTTCCCACATTCTTCTGAATTTACCCTACCTTCTTTGTAAAAATCCCACTTTACCCTTGAATTTTTTTCCCTATCCCACTTCTGTTTATCCCCTCTTTGGTACTCTTCCTGGAATCCCTGTAATAAAATTCCTTCCCATTCTAAAATTTTCCCTTTGCCACTTCTTTGTTCCCTCATGAATTCATTGTAGGATCTCATACACAAAGAGCAAAAAGATGCTATGAAGCATCAAGAAAGGGTGAAGCAAATTTTCAGTTCAGTTGAGGAAGCCATGTTAGAAGTCCAACCTATATTTTACTTAAATTCCCTATTATTTTTCATACAATATTCTTGCACTAGTGCAAGCATATCATCCTATATAATAATACAAGCATAATGGTACCAGCAGAACATCATAGTAAGTGGTGCAAACAGATCGGTGCAAGCATGCACCTTGACAAAAACAGAGTACAATTTGTTGTTTTCATGAGCATATGTCATAGGAAGTGGTCATCATAAAAGTTCATAAGCAACCTTTTTCACTTATTTGATGAGTACTTGTGCTATCATATTAACTAGGAGAAAATTATTTAAAGTACAAAGTGTTTTAGTTAAGAATCATGATCATTTTTTAATAAATGCTAAAGCTCTTTTTTGAATTATGAAGGAGCATGGAAATGTTTAACCATTGCTTGGATATAATTACCCTTTCTACCATGATCCTAAACATCCTTCACTTATAATGATTACCTCACTTAGCCGTTAAAAACGCTGCCGCAAGTACCAATCCCGCACGATTCTAAACATGCCGCGCATCCATGACTATTTTGGTGGGATGAATCAGTGATAAGATAGAAGGGGTGGTGGATAGTTGGATCCCTATCTATAAAGAGTCAAATTTTCCGGTATTGCATGCAATTTTTTGACTGTTCATAACTGTTAAGCAGAGATGCCGCCTATTAGATGTGAACCTTCATCCCTCAGTGAGGTAGATCAGACCATTGAGTTTCAAAATAGTCTTGCACTATTGTGAGACTCAGGATTTCTTCAGTTTTTGCATAAATTTGACTGGCACAATAGTGAAGTGGCCCTAGAGTTTTCAAAGAGTTTAAAAAATGGTCGTGCAAATATTGGGCCCCTAAAATTTAAATTCACAGAAAAATCAATAGCAGCAGTGACTGGCTTGCAAAACATTAGTGTGCAGTACTTTAAAAATCAGAAGCTCGAGAGGGAGCGCTAGCAGCATTTCGTCATTGATAAGGACATGAAGGTAGACTTGAAGAAAGGAGTTTCACGCAGTGCCTTGTTGGGACAGTGGCGAGACCTCCTTTTCATCCACCAGAAATTCGCGACTAGTGAGGGAAGGTACTCCCTCACCTTTGTGTATCATTTCAGGATGGTGAAACACTTCGAACCCAGCCAGCACGTCCGGTGGAGGATGGATTTCACTTATTTTTTTCTTAAGAGTTTAGAAAAGATGGCCAAGAGTGTGGAGGGCACATGGGCAGACTAGGCCGATAAGAAATTATATCACCACGGCCTGATCAAAATATTGGTCTAGAAACAATTGGAAATTAAGGGTATGACCTGGAAGGAGTTGTTGAAGTAGCTAGATAAAAATCCCTCTGCAGGAAAGAAGACAGCTGTAGAAAAGAAAATAGAGACCCCCGCTAGCACAAGCAAGGGTCCAAGTGTAAAGAGAAGTCCTTCTTGCACCAATGCAAGAAGGAAATGACCCAGGAAATCAATAAAAGAAAAGGGCCCATCTTCAAAGAAAAAGAAGACAGTGGGTACACTTGTTGAAGAAACTCCTCCGACACCACCAGTGCATGAGCAAACCCCCAAAGAAGATGATTTGTTGTCAGTGCTTATGGATGCAGTGAAATCTGTGGAAGTTGAAGATGACACTCTGTTGGCCGATTTAATTAAGGCTCGGAAAAGAATGAAGAACCTGGTGCAGAACCACAGTCCCCACAGAACGTTGAATCCCCGCTTGCACCAGTGCAAGAAGAAGAAGAAGAGCCAGAAGAAGTGCAAGAAGAAGAAGAACCAAAAGAAGTACAAGAAGAAGAAGAACCGGAAGAGCAAAAGAAGAAGAAGAACCGGAAGAGGAAGAAGTATTCATTGAAGTCAAGAGGGATACTGAGGTCCCTGAAGAAAATACAACCCCTGTCAAGATAGAAAAGGAAGAAGACTCAATAGCTCCTGTTGCTCGGATAGTCGAGCTAGAGCTTCAAGTGAAGAACTTAGAGCAGCTCGTAGCTAAAAGCACAGGAGGAAAAAGAACAGAATAAAGAAGGATTCACGGTGGAGATCCAGAAAAAGAAAGGAGAAGTCAGGGTATGGAAGCATCGTGCTTCGCAATGTTTCAAACGACTTAAAAATGTGACAAAGAAATTGAAGAACACCAAAAAGAAGAAGTCTGAAACATTGTAGACTAATGATAGTATGCCAGAGCAGGAGTCAGCTAGAACACTCAAAGTTTTGAATGTTTTTTGTAGAGGTAAAGAGTTGTGTGAGGACACACAATAGATTAGGGATGGGAGGATGTTAGCCCCCTAATTTTCTCTCTTTTAACCATTTTTCCCTTCCTAAATCATAACCATTTACCTCTGTTTCATCTCCTTTAAGCACCCTCATCTTGCACCAGTCCAAGCACGGTGACATATTTCGTATCAACCTTTATTCTTCATGTTTTAATTCAATTTAGCATTAGTTAAATATTTATTACACGATTTCTTACTTTTCAATCACTTTTGTAACTTATCTATATCTCCAATGGTTATTTGATAGTTAGAGTGCTTATCGTGACCGCTAATCTTAGTGTAGGATCAGATCTTGCAACATTTCCAGCACAACAGATCTTCGTGGTAGATCCAAACCTCCTCGATCACTACCTCGTCTTGAGCCACTTCAGCCACGACAACAAATGATTCAAAGGCAGCTGAGACCAATCCATGAAAGGTGAAAAGACTGGAGATTAGCTATGGCTGGTTTTTTAGTTGCCTAATTTTGAAGGCCGAATGCTAAATTCTGCGTTTGTTATGAATTAGTTGAACGATCTGTTTTAGCCTTCAGCCAATAGATCTATGTAATTTAAAGTGTAATAGGGCTTAGGGGGAGGAGAATTTTGGAGCAGATTTTTTACAGCGAAGTTGATAGGCGGTAACCGGTCATTTTGTTATCGCTCGAATATGTGCTGGACATTGTATCAAAGCATGTATTCACCTCAATGAATTAATAAAAGGAGTTTCTACCTCATATTTCAGAAATTGTTTTTGTCTTTAAGCTAATGAATCGATTAATTTACTGAGTAGCGTTCTAACTTAAAAGGAAAACGCGCTGGTTGGCTAGGGCCCAGCCAACCCAGCACATTTACCCCAATTTCTGTTTCTTGTAATTTGTGTTTATATTATTAAAGTGTGATTTAATTTTCAGAACATGTATTCCTATCTGAGTGAAAACGGATCCGTCATGTGAAGTAGATACATTTTCTTTCCCTGCAATTTACCTTCCTGCACTTGATTTCAGATTGGTTTTCATCCAGCTAGTACAAGTAGGAGAAACAAACCTGCACCAGTGCATGTTGGTGTGATATTTTATTTTCCTGCAATTCTATTAATTGGTTTTCTGCTTGGTCCAAGCAGGAGAAATGAACCTGCACCAGTGCAAGTTGGTGTGATGCAGCAAGTTTCTTAGTCTACTTTCCACAATTTTCTTTCTTTCTTTAAATGCTTATGACAGGATAGATGATTTTTTCTTTATTTCTGCATTTTTTCAAGATCAGAAACATTCTCTTTTTATGTGTGCAATTTGATTCAATAGTAAAATAGCACTTGCAATAATTGAACACTTGTTTCAAGGATTAAAAGTTAAGTGTAGGAAGCTGTGATGTGGTGCAAGAACTAGTTTCTTGCCACAAGATCTGAGTGCTATGAACCTTGAAAAGTTCAAGCCCTTGCATGAAGTAAAAGGCCTTCAGTAAAGACACTATTTATACCTTCTACATAAATATTTGATCCTGCACTAGTGCAGGACAGATTAATGCAAGAAGGAAATATCTAAGGAAGCAAGTTTAAGGGCCCATCTAACAAGACTGCTAAAGTGTCTCTGCTAAGGGAAAAAACCCACTCAGTAGATTAAAAAACCCTTAGTGGGAGTGATTACCTTTTATCTTTAATCCTTTCTTGCAAATGTATACTTTCTCGTTCCAGTCTTAGATTATTTCTGATGCTTCAAGTTGCCTTCTTCTCTTTTGATTTGATTCTGCAATCTTTCCTTTAAAGAAAGTAGGGATTTACATTAGAAAGATTCATACCATCTCTGGCATTGCCTGTGCTTCATCTCTAAGTTTACGAATCCCCTGGGTTGACAAATTAAGTGTTGAGGAGTTTCTTAAGTGTAATTCCTGCACCCAACAATAGATCCAGAGTGATATTTAGGCAACAAAAGGTGATGAATGAATGAAAAACCCTTCTATTTATAACAAAATATTTAGTCTAGATATTGGTGCATTATTAAAATATTATTAACCAAATCAAGATCCAACTTTTATGGAATATTTTATTATATTTGTTGGAGGGAAAAGAAATTTGAATTTGGTCAAATCCCTTTATTTGTAAATAATAAATAAATAAGTGATTATTTTAAATATGTGGTTGAGTAATAATTAAATAAATAATGATTTATTTAATTATTTGTAAATGATTTAGTCAAATTTAACAAGGAATATTATTTAAATAAGATTTAAATAATTATTCCTAGAAAATAATAAGATAAATAATGATTTATCTAATTAGTTTTCCTGTTTTGGGTTAAATATGACTAGGAATATTAATTAAACTACTATTTAACTAATTATTCATTGAGGAAAACCAAAAAAATATGGATTTATTCAATATTTCCTCATGGGGTTTCCTGTTTAGACCATAAACAACTTAATAAATGTGGTTTACTAACTTATTTCATAATGAAAGCAATTTTACTGAGGGTAAAATTGGTCTTACATGGTGTACTTTAGTCCATCTAATAGTAACAAGTTAGATGAACAAAAATAGGTGTAACAGATTTCCCCCTAGTGTGCGAGCGTTAGGAGCTAATCGTATGATTGAAGTATGTTGTAGGAACTCAATCACTAGACACCGAAGGGGAAGTTAGAGAGAGAGAAATATAAGGTAGATCAAAGTGCTAGAGGACTAGACCCTAAGGAGGCGAGACTTAGAGGTGTGACAAGTCTCTTTTATGAGTGAGTTACCTGTGCAATAGGCGGCGAGGGAGGCATATGAATGCTCGCCGAGACAAAGTACAAAAAATAATGCATCCAGTAAACAAGGGACTGAACTATATAGTACATGCTGGCATAGACATGATAATGAATCCCACATACATACTGTGCCTGGGATAACAACTAGGAATTATACAATAATATCTGAGTGCATGAGATATAAATACAACCAAAGCTCCCTTGTAAACAGGAAAGGGCTCTAAAAATCTGACTGATACATGCAAAATAAAAGGCGCTGCAAGCGGCGGAGGTCAAAATCATCAAATCTATTGAGCTGCATCAAAGGCTATAATGAAGAGGTCATCCAGGCATGTGGGGGACTACTTGAAGGGCCACCCCCTCATGTGGTTTGAAACATCTTGCACACACCTGGGAATCACCGGTACAATCTGTTGCATCACTGAACCATCAAGTATACAAATCTCGATCATGTTGTAAAGAGTTGGGGCTGAGAAACAATCAATTCAAAGGGTAATAAGGATTCCCTTTGCCTGATCCAAGGCACCAAACAAGAGTGGTAGTGGAACCAAGGTACACTGCCCTCTAGACATGTTTTCTATAATGAATGATCTGATGTCGACAGAAGGAGGTCTGCCATAGGTGACGCAATAAGGGGTCCTCAACTAAGGCATGTGAGAAAATAGTAGAGTGACTGACAGACTGACACCAGGGATGATAATGAAATGGAGAGTATTGAGTAGCGAACATACAACTTCCCTTGTTAGAGCATAAAGGGCATGGATGACCTGGAGCAACTGACACAATATCAAAGGGGATAGGGGATAGTAGTATTGAAGGCCATAATGTGAAACGAGAGAGAGAGATTAAGCAATGAAGGATGGAGGACTATATCAAGATACAAAGGGACTTGGAATAGACTCCATTGATGCGATGATGACTCAACTCGGATTCTCTAAACAGGGGTGACTCGATGATGCTACCACACAGAAAAGGTCTAGTGGGGACCATAAAGACATGAGTATAAGATGGTTACTCATGACTAAAATCAACACAAGCATGGACAAGTATTGAGGCAAAGTGGTGCCCCAATTACAAGTGTTGCAAGTGAAGAAATTCGATTTTGAGGAGTGGAGAAGTGATCTTTCTTGGACAAAATGTATCCTAGTGAAGTATCAAATCATGAAAAAATAATAGATACCCATTTGAGAGCTCGGGGAGATCTTTCCAATGGTACAGACGGTTTGTCAAACTGAGCTACAGTCTGACCACAATAGGCGAAAGAAAAATCAGGGGTTTCTCTTTCAATAAGGCTTTTCCCCTCCACATTCACTCATTTGCAAGTGTTGTTGTGGTGAATATAGAGAGGAGAGAAGGCCCTAAATCTTGTAGTGATCGTAGCAAACAAACCAGCTATTGGAATCAAGATCCATCAGTTGCAGGTAAGAGGCCTAACCCTACTCTTTCATTTGAGTGGATTGAAAGTTCAATTTAGGTCCCCAGAGCTCAAGAACAGACTGCTAATCCTCTTCATGGCCAAGTCGCACTTTTTGGGGCAAAAATTGTGACCTGGGTAGCATCTTTTGGGCAGAGAACTCTGACCTGTCCCAGGATTGGGCCTGAAAAGTGCGACCTGACAGAGAGGGGTTTTGCTGTGCTATTTTTTTGGCTAAGAGCTGGGTTTTTATGTTTGGATACAGTCTTTCCTTTCTTTATACTGAAAAATATGATGGTTTTGTGCAGATATGGCAGAATTAGAGATCAAATGGAGAGAAATATACCTGGACACATTGTGGTCGGAGATCCGAGAGGATCACGGTGTCCGTAATGCGTTAGCCAGGTTTAGGGTTCTGAAGTTTGTGGAGAACCCTTTGATGAGAGCTGGAGAGCCCTTGTTGGCCTGGATTGTCAACTATTGGGATCTGGACCATGAGGTCTTTCTAGTGTAGGGGCACGGGATCGAGTTGACGGTCCAGGACATATATTTTCTGAATGGTCTCCCACCACTTGGCATGGTGGGGAATATTCAACCTGTGTTATTGCTAGGGTAGAAAAATATGGAGTTTGTAGAGTGCCATTGTCGACTAGGTCTCCATGTCAAGGTCATATGAATACTGATCGAGGATCTAGAGAGGTTAGAGACCTGTGCTATGGCCGTAGCGGTGCTACAAATCCTGGGCAACCAGGCACTCCACCACATCACTGGAGGGCAGATGATGCTTGTTGAGAGTGTGTTGAGTGGGACCTACTATGGGTAGGCCCAAATTATTTTGTTGTCATTGAAATGATAGTTGCCTCTATGCAAGCAGCAAGTGAAACATGATTGTGTATATGGCACATTGTTGTGCTCACTCTTCTTTGAGAAGATCCCGACACTTCGACCTCGCATACAGATCCAGGATGGGGACCTGAGGGAGCCCAACATGCACTGGTGGGGGCAACTACTGTGCAGAGGAGGATGTGGGGCAGTTCGATGGGTGTTGTGACCTGAGTTCTTTGCTCATTGGGATCATATGCCATTGTACATAGACGACTATCCCTATAGTGGGATGAGTTATCATGGGGACCCGGACTTGCCACTGCTGCCTGGTTGAGTATGGGGGCCCGATGGTAAGTTGCTAATATTTTATGTGTATTTTAAAGTTTCAAAATATTGTATATGGTATTCATTCTTTTACTTTTGGTATGTAGATACAACGCCAGTAAAACCGGCCGATATATGGGATGGCCTGCAATATCAGGAGCTATAGGACCTAGTGGATTGAGAGCACCACAAAATGAGGATGGAGCGGCCCTCCTGGAGGACATCCATCGTAGATGTGAGAGGCTTCTGACCAATGTATCAGAGCGCGGTTGGCAAGATTTGGATGGCTAGTACATAGAGTCGTGTATTAGTCTACCCTTAGAGTGGCGAGGGGTCATGCGATGCATGGCGATGGCTGGACAGGGGACGCGTGATCTACGAGCTACAAGAGCAGATCCATTGGCAGAGCTTGGGATTGTGCACATGATAAACACCATTCAATTGCATGACAAGAAGTAGGGAATCTAAACGAACATGAAGGTGAAGGATGCGATGGGAAAGGGAATCAGCTAATAAACCTCGCACGACATCATATTCTGCCTGGTTATTGGTGGAAGTACCAATGAATACACTATTCGAGAGAACTAGTGAGTGTAAAAGGGTAAAAATGGCCCAACCTACTAAGGCTAGATTCCAGGAGTAGCGACTTGCACCATCATCATAACCGATATAAGGTGTGGATGGGGGGTCCATCTGAAGGGTGCCATAAGAAAACAAATGAGAGGATGATGAACAATTCTAGCAGTCCGTGCGCAAAGTAGAAATCAAACAAACACTGCTAGAGGGAGTGATCTGGGTAGGATGTCTACCACCCTCACACCGACTGGTAGGTGGTGTGTGGGAGCTACCTTGGGGGAAGCTTGTGCTCAGGCTGCAAAAGTCACCATAGAAATAGATGGTGCCATTCTACTTATGGGCGGGAAAGATGAAGTCAGGGGTGGAGAAGGCTTCCATGATGTCATCATCACAGTAGAAGATGGGGTGAATGGCGGAAGGGTAACCGCATGACGTGGCAAGGCTAACTGACTCATCATCATGAGACGAAAGGTTCACATGCGCATCGTCACTGGGGGTGACGGAAGAACAAGCAGATAAGGGATCCATTGATGTTGAGCCTAGGGTGATCACTGAATGGGGGTAAAGTGAAATAGCAGGGGAAGTCTCGGAGGGAGCTTCCACTGTGGATCTCATGAATGATGACATGTAGAGGAAGGTGGCTGCAGACTCCATCATTCGACATCGGGAGGAGGAATGTCGATGGGAGAAGAGGTATCCTCAAGTTGATCCAAAGCATACTATGCGAGGACAGGAGAGGCAGACTTGTTCTGTTCAATCTCGTACTCCTGAAATAACTCCAAAGAGGCGCGCTAATGCATGAGGTGGGGACAACGGTGGGTATAATGACCATGGATATCAAACAAAGCACAGGGCTGGGAGGTGCGAATAGTCTTAGGGTTCTTGGCTACAGTCGTGGAAGATACAGAGGTTTCTAGGACCGTAGACTCAGGGAGTGCAACTTTAACCATGGGTCTGATGTGAGGAAATTAAGGAAAATGATGGGTGGCATGACTGATAACATCACACAAAGCACATGATGGTGTATTCTTTGGAGGTTGAGTAGGAATAGGATCAATCACGAAAACCTTGTCCTTAGGTGACTTTTTGCGAGCTTTTTCCCCTTTACCCGAAGTTGTCACAACATGAGGAGGTTCTTGTTGAGGTGGTTGAGGCACGATAGAAGAGGGAGGGGTCATGGGGAACGGTTGAACAGGTGTCTAAGCAAGATAAGTTTTGGGCTAACCAGGTGGGGTAGTGGCTGGGGGATCTCTGTACCAGACTGGGATCTAGAGGGTCAAACTAGGAAGGGATAAGGTAGCCATAACAGGTACCAAAAATACTCTAGGAGGGGGAGCTAAGAACGGTATCTGAACAGAGCGGTAATGGCTAGGAAGGATAGCTCCGAGGTGATTAAGGCCAAGAGGAACTATGCCAGGAAGTTAGAGAGGCTCATGGATACTAGCTGCAGGTGAAGGGCCAAGAGGAGGGGGTCCAGAAGGCTGAGTCAAACTGCTAGGAGCAGGTTGCTGAGGGTGGGGTTGCGAGCTAACTGAAGCGGGCCGTTTGAGGGAGGCCCAAACGATTGCATCATGCAAACATTCGATGAGCTGGGATCAGAGATAAGAGGAGGAAGACCAGGAAATGAATGGAGTTTTTGTAGACTCTGGGTGAGACACTGGTCAAAGGTTTGATGGTTTGCTTATTGGCCACTGAAGAGATGATAGACTCGGGGGAGGTCTGAGACTTCAGTTCGTAGTATTTCAACTAGTCAATGGTGACTATCTTTCCATTATGAGGGAAGGACGTCTTGCGGTGAACCATAGATGGGACAAGAGACATGTCATAGGTGTAGCTACGACCCAATAGAATGTTGTAATCTAAGGGGGCATCAATGACTTCTACGTCAATGCAAACAGCCTTGCCCTCAAGAGTGATAGGATAATTTCAGAACACGCTAATGGGCTTGGAGGAGTGGCCATCCCACGCTCGGAGGGTGGTAGTGGAAGGGTCCAACTCAGGTGATCTGATTTGCTTCGAAACCGAAGTGAACATCACGCAGGTGGATGCCCCCTCATCAATGATACATCGGGAAGCATTGGCATTCCAGATCTTGATGAGGATTTGGAAGGTGATGGAAGCAGGAATGGGAGGATGTTATGACTGGTCAACATCGAAGATGATCAAATGATCATCTAAAGGATCTACAGTGCCCATGGAAGATAGTAGAGCTTTTCATTGTGAGGGGCATGACTGGGGGAGTTCCAGTGTTGAGATGGCAACAGGAGATTGTGCCAAATCATCTACTATACTATAAGAATGGGAAGCTTTTCCAGAAGAAACATTTCAGCGTAATGGTCCTTTGGGGATCTTTGTATGAGCCTGTACCTTAGGCTGAGGGATCTATAGAGGATCATTGGTTGTCAAAAGAGTCTCTGTAGAACCTGAAGAAGGGGGCTCGGGGGCAGACGTAGCAAGAGGCTTAGTGTACTGACGGGACTGAGTCTGAAGGTTGAGGTCAATGGTAATGTTTTGGTTAGAGTTCATCATGAGAATCTGGTAATTGGAGGTACAAGATGGAATAGGTTGAGTGGTTGCCAGACCTTCAGGTGGTTGGGTAGCCACTAATCCTTGCTGAGGGAAAGGATTGGTAAACACTGTCGGATGGCTAGGCGGAGAATTGGGAGGAACCGAAGGGGAGGCCTGTTGTCCTCGTAATGCTACTTGAGTCTCCCACATCTGACACATTTGTGGTAAAATAGTGTTGGGAAAAATACTGAGAGGGGGGGTGAATCAGTATTCTGTACAGACTGAAAATTTTTTAACTTTTTCTTTCTCTAAAACCCGTATGCTACTTTACTGAAGAAAACTCGTGTATACACGCGGATATACTTAAGAAAACTCGCGTATGTCTAGAGATCTAATTATTGCATTTAATTCTTAACTTGGATTATTGCATCATTCATTCATCAGATGTATAGTAAGAAGTAAACGGATGCAGTAAGAACAAAATAAATCATCACATATAAGAAACACACATGAACACTAGGATTTAAGGTGGAAACCCAATTCGAGAGAAAACCACTGATGCTGTCGTCTCAGTCTTCAATATTTATTATGTAAAGAAAAATTATTACAACATTGTACTGGCGCAGACTCATACCAGCACGCAAGCACCCACCTGCAGAAGGCTACAACCTACTCTCATTTACCAGCCTCTCCTGGAAGGGAGCTACAACCCCCTGCTCTCGTTTACCAACCTCTTCTGGAAGGGAGCTACTACCCCCTACTCTTGTTTACCAGCTACCACTGGAAGGGAGCCACTACCCCCTCACTGAAGGCTTTGACCCTCAGCACCACTGTAGACCACGTTTCAGCAATTTTCAAACTGGATCAAACAGCTTCAACACAACCCTTCACTTCATACTTTGCCCAATACTTCAAACAGAACAGTGAGACCACTATAACCAGAATATCAGATATACTTCATAGTAAAGTATTCATTAAAACCCAGACATATGCACACCTTACACTATGATCTTCTTCTCGTTAAATAGATTTAACCTTTACCAATACCATGAGCCAAAACCACACCACTTCCAATGGTATTCTTGGACGGAATCAAATAAACCATACAACGCTCAATACTGTGTGCCAAAACCATGGTAATTCCCCTTGGTATTCTAATTTTGGAGTGCAAAAGACCATACGTGACTTGGCACATACTTTCCCGCGTGCATACACGACTTCTCCTTTACAAACCCGTGTATGCTTTATGACATACCTTATTTATCATTTCTTTGACCCTTACAGAAATTCCTTTCTCCATTACATCTGAACTGATCTGTAGTTACATCATCCTTACATATTTAACACATAGGTTGCTTATCATAGGCAAATCATCAAGTAGGTTTCCATCCAAGACAACTTCATCTAGTAGGTTGCCACATCAAGGACAACACATTGCATCATATTGCCAACATTCTCACTTCATCAAATAGGTTGCCATCAAGGACAACACATTGCAACATATTGTCAACAATCTCATTTCATCAAGTAGGTTGCCATCAAGGACAACATATGCCAACAATCTCCCCCTTTGGACTTGATGGCAACCATAATGGTGTTTTATCACCATAACAGATAGATACATTGAATATAACCATTATGCAACCACCATGATACTCTCCCCATATTCAAACACCATGATACTTTTCACCATAACAGATAGATACATTGAATATAACCATTATGCAACCACCATGATACTCTCCCCTTATTCAAACACCATGATACTCTCCCCCTTTGACATCAAGGGCAAAGGGCAGATCAAAACCAAAACAAGGTTTTGCTTCTCTTGTAGAAAGAAGAGCTCTGCAGATCTGATGTGTACTGAAGTTACCATGCTCCCCCTGAGTTCATGCTGAATCTTCAAACATATTTTTCAATGAAGTACATGACTCTAAGACTGTTCCTATCACCAAGGACTTATACTTACATCAATGATCCAACCAAGTGGATTTACATATGCGACTCAAGTACCCAACCAAGTGGGTTTACACATTTTTGACTCAACTACCCAACCAAGTGGGTTTACCAATTTGAACAAGCCCTTACTTGAATAAATATTATAATTTTACATCATGGGTCTCAACATGACCTTTTCATCAAATTACAAATATGAATTTTTATGACCAACACCAAAAAGACCTCAAGGGAGAGATCATATTTCAGAACCATCATAATGCCAACAATGCATTATTCTCAGCAAGGCTAATGCTCCCCCTAAACCTGTACACCTGTTCTTGAGCCATTTCATTGTTTTCTGAAAAATTTCACTCCTTCATCTCCCCCTTAGCTTGTGCATCTAGAGATACCCAAAAACATCACAACTGTGCTGAAGAATGCTGACCCAGAAAACTTTGTCAGCAACCACCCATATGCGGTTTTCTGTGTATAAACTCGCGTATATACGCGATTTTTTTTCAGGAAACCCGCGTATCCAATTTAATATTCTGAATTTAAGCATATCTAATCTTCTACATGGCAGAGACTACACCCAGCTTCTGTCTGAGATATTCGAACGCTTCCCTGGGCAGAGGTTTGGTAAATATATTAGCAACTTGTTCTTTGGAGGGAACATACTCCAGCTTCACCTTTTGTTCAAGCACTTGTTCATGTAAGAAGTGATACTTGATGGGAATGTGCTTGGTCTTTGAATGCATAACAAGATTCTTTGAGATATTGATGGCACTTGTATTATCACACATAATGGAGATAGGAGGTGAACACTTGATTTGAAAGTCTTCTAAGGTTTGCATCATCCAAAGAAGTTGAGTGCAACATGATGCGGCAACCACATATTCTGCTTCTGCTGTAGATAAGGAAATAGAGTTTTGCTTCTTGCTGAACCAAGATACTAACCGGGGCCCCATATAGAATGCACCACCACTAGTGCTTTTCTGATCATCAACATTTCCAGCCCAATCTGCATCAGTGTAAGCATGAAGAGTGAGATCAGCATTCTTTGGATACCATAGTCCAAAGTCTCGAGTTCCTTGAACATATTTGAATATTCTTTTGACAGCCTGAAGGTGAGATTCTTTTGGATTAGCTTGGAATCGTCCAATAATCCCAACTGCATGCATAATGTTTGGTCTAGTCCAGTGAGATAAAGTAGAATTCCTATCATAGATCTGTATTCTGGTTGGTTCACTGTTGGAGAATCATCATGATAACTGAGATTACATCCGGTTATCATTGGTGTACTTACAGGTTTGCACTCTTCCATGCCATACTTCTTTAGAATTTTCTTAAGGTATTTTTCTTGTGATAAGAATATGCCATCTGTTGTTTGATGCACTTGCAAGCCAATAAAGAATTTTAGTTCCCCAAGTAAAGACATTTCAAATTCTTGCTGCATAACAGAAGAAAATTTCTGACTCATAGATTCTTCATTACTTCCAAAAATGATATCATCAACATATACAACCACAATCAATAGTTTATCATTTTTAGTTTTTGTGTATAAGTTGATATCAGCAGACCCCTTTGAAAATCCTTGTTGATGAAGATATTTGTCAAGACAATAATACCATGCCCTTGGAGCTTTTTGAGACCATATAGAGCCTTTTTAGTTTACAAATAATTTTTTCATCATTTCCCAAAATGAATCCTTCTGGTTGTTCTATATAAACTTCTTCTTCTAGGTCACCATTGAGAAAAGCAGATTTAACATCCATTTGATAAACTTTGATTTGTTGGAAGCTTGAAAAAGCAAGAAACATTCTTATGGCTTCAATTCTGGCTACAGGAGCAAAAGTTTTTTCAAATTCTATACCTTCTTTTTGAGCATACCCCTTGAAAACAAATATAGCTTTATTTCTTACAACATCCCCATTCTCATTTAACTTGTTTTTGAATATCCATTTAGTTCTAATGACATTTTTGTCATGAGGTCTTGGTACTAATTCCCAAGTGTGATTCTTTTCAATTTGATCAAGCTCTTCATTCATGGCTTGAATCCAACAATCATCTTTGCTAGCTTGATTGACATTGTGTGGTTCAATAGTGGATAGAAATACTAGATAGCTAAAGGATAGAAGATCCCACTATAGTCCTTCTTGTTTGTACACCTAATCCCTTTTCTCCCAAAATTTGAGATTCTGGATGATTCTTTTGAACATATCTAGATGGAGCTTTTTTAGATAAATCATCTTCGGGTTCTTCATTAGGTTCATTGTCTATATCATTCTTATTTGATGTAGAAGGATATGTGTCATCATCATCTTCATCTGTTGTTTGCTTTTCATCTTTTGGAGCTGCAGGAGACTCATCGATAACAACATCAATATATTCAACAATCTTCCGAAGTCTTTATTGTAACATTTATATGCCCTACTCCTAGAGGAGTAACCAAGAAATATTCCTTCATCTGCTCTGGGTTCAAACTTGCCAAGTTTTTCATCATTATTTTTGATAAAGCATTTACTTCCAAAAAATCTAAAATGCTTCACAGATGGAGAATAACCATACCAGAGTTCATATGGAGTTTTGTCACTATTTACACAAACATGTGCCTTGTTGAGAATGTTTACCGCTGTATGTGCTACTTCTCCCCAAAATGTGTCATGTGTTCCAGAATCATCAAGCATAGCTCTAGCCATTTGTTGAACTGTTTTATTCATTCTTTCTGCTACGTCATTTTGTTATGGAGTTCCAGCTACAGAAAATTGTCTTTTTATGCCATGTTGTTCACAAAATTCAAGAAATTCATTTGAAGTATATTCTCCTCTTCGATCAGATCTAAGACATTTGAGTTTTAGATCTACTTCATTTTCAACCAGCGCCTTGAAGATCTGAAATTTCTCAAATGCTTCATCTTTGTGCTTCAGCAACCCAATCCAACACATTCTAGAGAAGTCATCAATAAATAAGATATAGTATTGTTCACCACGTGGTGACTTTTTCCTCATAGGTCCACATATGTCAGTATGAATGAGTTCAAGAGGCTTACTTGATGATCCTTCCTTGGCATTAAACTGTACTCTGGTATGTTTACCAAATTGGCAAGACTTGCATATGATATTTTCGGGTAGAGTAATATTGGGAAGATCACGGACAGCTTTGAGTCTGCTTGATTTGTTGATTTGAGAGAAGCTCAGATGCCCCAACCTTCTATGCCATAGCCATTTTTCTGAAGATTTACTCACGTAACATTTTTCTTTGCAGTTCTTCAATACATATAGGTTGCTTGGAGTTCTTTTTCCTTTTATAATTGTTTTACCTGTATCAGGATCACGTACCACACATCCTTTTGAACTAAAGACAACTTCAGTTCCTTGATCACACATTTGACTTACACTTAACAAATTATGCCTTAATCCATCCACATAAATGACATCATTAGCTTTCACCTTTTCTTTTAGAAACACATACCCTTTTCCCTTAATTACCGCAGGAGTATCATTTCCAAATGTAACCTTATTTTCCTTTTCTAGAGCAATATATGCAAGAATTTTGTTTTTGTCACCTGTCATGTGTCTTGAGCATCCACTATCAATGTACCATTGATTTTCTTCACCTTCTGCAAATAACTCTATGCCACAATTTTCAACCTATAATTCCTTCTTTTTCCATACTTTGGAGCTTGAAGAAAAATGCTCTTTTGGCTGAACTTTGCTCCTGCATTCAGATTCTTCATGTCCAAAGTTATTGCAATAAGCACATTCAACTTCATTTAGAAGAGGAGAAAAGTTGTTATAGGTATTCTTCTTTGTTTCAATATCAACCTTTTTCTTTCTTGCTTCTCTTGTCATGATGGTGTTATATGCAACAGATTGAATAGCTTTATGACCAAAATTGTGACATGAGAAACATTGTCCATTGAAGAAGAAATTTTTGCGATCATGAAATCTTCTATTCAAATTTAACTGTTGATTGGTGTTTCTCTGAAAGGTATTCCCGTTGGTGTTCTTTGAATTGAGATGATCATGCTTTACCTATAAAGACTCTTTATTCCCTTGCTGAGTGGAAGAATGTTGTAAACCAGCTGTAGCTGCTTTTAGATAATTTGGTGCTGAAGCCTAAGAGGATTCTCCGATATATCAAAGACCTGTCTTTATAAGAGGAGAACATTGTACCTTGATAATCTCTTCTAAAGTTTCAGATCCTTTAGCAAATTTAAGATTCAAAGTCTTTACTTTCTCAACTTATTTTCTTAGACTTACCACTTCACATTCTAATTTCTCATTGTGTTTCTTTTCTTCTTTAATCTGCTTTTCCAGAGTCTCTATGGTTATTTTCCTTTCTTCTAAGAGAATTTTACTTTTTTCTAAGCGTATTTTGAGTTGATTGTTTTCTTCAAGAAAATCATTGTCCTCTAGAGCATCCACAAAAGTATCCTTTTCTTCTTTAGATTCTTTTTCAAATGCCATGAGAAGTCTAAGATCTTGTTCACATTCTTCCTCACTATCAGATAACCCATCACTGTCTTCATGAGTATAGTAAATTTTTCTAGTGCTCAACCGATTCTTATTCCTTCTTGCTACTTCCTTCCCTTTTGCAAGAGTTTCTTTATAAGGACACTTAGCAGCATAATGACCAACTCTTCCACAATCAAAACATTTGAAAGGAAGCTTACCTCTGAACCGTCCTGTGCCAAATTGAAGTTTCTTTACAAAATTTACCTCATCTTCTTTTGAGATATATCCTGATCCTTCTGCTTCTTGTACTTCTTTCCCTTTTGTAGAAGCTCTAAAGACAACTTCTTTGAATTCATATGGTCCTCCTCTTCTCATTTCATATGCAGTTAGTATGCCATGAATTTGCACCACAGTAAGATTTTGAAGATCCTGTTTTTCTTCAAGAGCTGAAACTTTTGACTCAAATTTTGTCGTTAGAGATCTTAAAATTTTCTCAACCAAAGTAGATTCGGTTATTGTTTCTCCTAGATTTCTCATACGATTTACAACATCATCAAGACATAAAAAGAAACTAGCAATACTCTCATCACCATGCACCTTTAAATTTTCATATTCAATTCTGAGAGTTTGGAGTTTTGCACTTTTTACCTTTGCATCACCTTCATAAATTAGAATGATTTTGTCCCATATTTCCTTTGCTGTATTCAGCTACATGACTTTGACAAATTCTACTTCAGTTAGAATTCCTATTAGAGAATTGACAGCCTTTGCATTTGCTTCATAATTCTTCCTTTCCGTCGTATCTGTTGGTATTGCAGCTGGATATCGATATCCTCCTTCAACAATGGCCCATACATCTGCTCCCAGAGACTAAAGATAGGATCTCATCCTTATTTTCCAGAAGATTAAATTGTTTCCGTTAAAGAGCGGAGGCTTGATAGATGCTATTCCATTTTGATTTCTCATCTTGCTTGATCTTCCTTCTAGCGGTTAAGCTTTTTCAGAAGGACCTGCTCTGATGCCAATTGTTGGGAAAAATACTGAGAGGGGGGGTGAGTCAGTATTCTATACAGACTGAAATTTTTTTAACTTTTTCTTTCTCTAAAACCCATACGCTACTTTACTGAAGAAAACTCAGGTATACACGCGGATATACTTAAGAAAACTCGCGTATGTCCAGAGATCTAATTATTGCATTTAATTCTTAACTTGGACCATTGCATCATTCATTCATCGGATGTATAGTAAGCAGTAAACAGATTCAGTAAGAATAGAATAAATAATCACACATAAGTAACACACATGAACACCAGGATTTAAGGTGGAAACCCAATTCGGGATAAAACCACCGCTGCTGTCGTATTAGTCTTCAATATTTATTATGTAAAGAAAACTTCTTACAACATTGTACTGGTGCAGACTCATACCAGCATGCAGGCACCCACCTGCAGAAGGCTACAACCTTCTCTCGTTTACCAACATCTCCTGGAAGGGAGCTACAACCCCCTGCTCTCGTTTACCAGGCTCTTCTGGAAGGGAGCTACTACCCCCTACTCTTGTTTACCAGTTACCACTGGAAGGGAGCCACTACCCCCTCACTGAAGGCTTTGACCCTCAGCACCATTGTAGACCACGTTTCATCAATTTTCGAACTAGATCAAACAGCTTCAACACAACCCTTCACTTCATACTTTGCCCAATACTTCAAACAGAACAATGAGACCACTGTAACCAGAATATCAGAAATAACCTAGACTTCAGAATAGATATGCAGATACAAACTCAACCCTAATCTTTCATTAAATCAAATCTCATACGCTACTTCCATTCACTGAAAACGTGTACATACGCGCTTTCATGCACACTAACCCGCGTATACCTCTATGTATTTTATTCTTCAGAAAACCCTATACATGCTTTTCATGAATCAAACCCGCGTATACACGTGCTTTTTCCTGAAAAAAATAGCGTATAGATCTGTAAATGGAAAGCTTTGCAGAACAGACCAGATCTATAAACTTACCTAGATTTCTTCATTACTTTCAGCAGACTTTGTGCCATATCTTCACCATTTCTTCTTCTGCAGATCATCTTAGAGATTCATCATCATCATCAGATCTAAGGATCTTGAAGCATCCATGGGTGCATCATAGATTCAGATTTATCAATCAAGAACAAAGTTCAATCATGCAGATATACTTCAAAGTCAAGTATTCATTAAAACCCAGACATATGCACACCTTACACTGTGATCTTCTTCTCCTTAAATAGATTTATCCTTTACCAATACCATGAGCCAAAACCACACCACTTCCAATGGTATTCTTGGATGGAATCAAATAAACCATACAGCGCTCAATACTGTGTTCCAAAAGCATGGTAATTCCCCTTGGTATTCTAATTTTGGAGCGCAAAAGACCATTCGCGACTTGGCACGTACTTTCCCGCATGCATATGTGACTTCTCCTTTACAAACCCGCATACGCTTTGTGACATACCTTATTTATCATTCCTTTTTCCCTTACAGGAATTCCTTTCTCCATTACATCTGAACTGATCTGTAGTTACATCATCCTTACATATTGAACACATAGGTTGCTTATCATAGGCAACTCATCAAGTAGGTTTCCATCCAAGACAACTTCATCTAGTAGGTTTCCACATCAAGGATAACACATTGCATCATATTGCCAACATTCTCACTTCATCAAATAGGTTGCCATCAAGGACAACACATTGCAACATATTGTCAAAAATCTCATTTCATCAAGTAGGTTGCCATCAAGGACAACATATGCCAACAAATAGGAAAATCAAGGGTGTAATGACCATAAACACCACAACAACAACAAGGCTTGTTCGTGCAAACAGGCCTGTCCTGCTTGGGCTGAGTTCCCTGTTGCTAGTTATCGGTGTTATGGGCATTCCCCTAGGGATTAGGTCCTATATTACCAGGGGAAAATTGATTTTGGGTGCCTTTCGTCTTATTTTTGGAAGTAGGAGGATTAGTCGCGCCCTGCTGTGCATACACCTGCCCCTAGGGGGTGGTGGTTGCTATTACGGGCGTTGAGAAGGCAAGGGAGGTGTGGGTGCTAATGCTTGAGGAGTTGGAGCACTAGGCTATATATACAGATAATAAGGAGGTTGGGTAACATTGTGGTAAATAGGTTGGGAAAGAGGAGGAGGCATGCTGTATCCTAGATACATGCTATCGGGAGGAGGAAAAATGCTAGAGGTGCTAGCCCCTCCCTGAGGGAAACCATAGCTCATGGGAGGCAAAGTGTATGGATGAAAAAGATCTCCAATGATACCGGCGATGGCATGGGATTCGCCTAGTGCATTGGCACCACCGGGTCTTGGAAGATCAGGTAGGATGGTATAAAAATAACCAAACTGAGCGTAGATCAGGTCATATTTTAACACAATCTAGAGAGTGGCTTCTTTGGTTTGAGGGAAACGTGATGCGAAATCTTTGCCATTAGCAGGAAAAAGGGATCTAAGGAACCGGTCCATGTAGGCACGGTCTTCGAAGGTAGGGGCTCGACATAGGCTCTTTCTTCTCTGCCACTCCTGGACATGATCGGATAGGCGGGTCGCAGACGATTGACGAAAATAAGTCAAAATTTCGGTACCAGTGTCATAATGAAGGAGAAGCTATAAATAAGAGAGAAAAGCCTGGGAAAGAGTGGAAAAGGTGGTACAAGAGGAGGAGGCCTAATCAACATACCACTTAGAAGCTTCACTAGTAAGCGTACGTTGGAACAACCAAAGATAGACAGAGTCATCGGTAATGGAATTAGACGAACACGACATGTGGAAAGATCGAACATGGCTTGTAGGATCTTCTCCAGAAAGACCTTCAAACTTGGGGATGTCAGAAGGTAGCTTGATTGGCATAGCAAGCCAACCAACATCATGGCATATGGGGTCATTGATCAACTGGTTAAAATCAGGAATATTGAGGCCTGCCATATAGGGGAGCAAGGGAGCAGCCGGGATAGTTCCTGTTGTGGTCCTACTAGTAGTATTCCTAGCATTAGGGCTAGGGCTACCACTAGTGTTAGGTCCTGAACTAGACATGGTGGAGGTGACAGGGCGAGAACCGAGGGCGGAACCAGAAGGGGAATCCAATGAGCCAGAAGAGGAGTCAGAATGCAGACTTGGTGGATGAATATCTCGAATCCTACGTGGAGGAGTAAGTCTTCCAACTAGAAACTAGGAATGAAGGCTAAGAAGTCTCTGGCATAAATGCCTAGGGGGCGAAATGATGAAAGCACAAACACGACACAAAGGGAAGAGAGACCAAAAAGGGCAAGGAGGTGCAGGATCAAATGATTACAATGTCAAAATAAGGGCAGAGGGGTGTAGGATCAATTGATTACGATGTTATAGTCTTTTCCTGGCAGTGTTAACGAGGTTGTTCTTCACTTAGGGTGTGTATGATTAAGTGTGCTAATTTTAATTTTTAAACCCAAACGTTTGTAGAGAAAAAGAAAAAGTGTGTTGTGCAACTGTAAATAAACCTGCATATAACAATATATGAAATTGAAATAGTAGAAAATAAACAATTAATTATGCATTAATCTAAACCCAAGGAGGCGGGCCTCTCAACAATAGTCTGTTGGTGGGAAAATATCTAGTCAAAGCACACCAAAATAGCCAATAGATCTAAAGTCAGGAGTTACAATGATTTAAAGGTCAGATCTGCTGGAAATAGGTGTAGAAAAAAACAAAAAATCAAAGGAGAAATTGCTGTAAATGAGGTGGCGAAAGGCTACAACCTGGAGGAAGACCCATACAAAACTAAAATGAGGTGCTTTGGATGGATGAATAACCAATCTAAAATGGATCTGAAGGTAAGGGATCAGATCTGAAAAATGGATGAACACACTAAAATTTCAGATGACTTGCAGCAACAAAAACTCTTCCACGAAAAGTGGAGGGTATTGAAGCCCTAAGTGGCTAGGTTCTCACTTGGGTGAGTAAAACAGAACAAGTACAGGTCTGAAATGGGCAGAGATGGAGGTCAAACAAACCTAAACAGAGGCCTAAAAAAACCCAGAAAAATCTCAGAAAACTTCCCTCAAAAAGTTGAGGTCACAATTTCTGACCTGTTTCTTGCAGAGGTCACAGGTTTTGGCTTGTTTTCTGCATCCTGAAGCTCCGGTTCTCAGGTTTTGGCCCAAAATGTGCGACCTACACTTCTGGTGCTCTCAGGAGCACGTTTCAGAAAATTTTGTCATCTCAGCTGCGGCTGATGCCTGTCACCTGCGCAATAGGTCTGGAAACACATGGAGTTAGAATTTTTAATGTTCTAGGGTTTTATAGGTTAAAAACAACATCAAGAAAAGAAAAAAAAGAAGCTAAAGAGAATTCCTAGGGTTTGAAGTAGCTGGATATGCAGGGATCTGAAAAACAACAGTGGTCGTAATCGTAAACCCTTGTGGAGTCGCAAGTTGTTAGTATGAATCTTAATCACAAGCGTACAAAAAAATACCACTTTAGCTGTGCATAACAAATAGCCCTACAAGAAAATATGGCTGCCAATTTCTTCAAATCTGCAATTAGTTGATCAAGACAAATGCTACAAAATCTAGATCTATGCATAAAAAGACATTAAGTAGTAAATAAAAGCAAGAGTTGCTCCATGCATCCAATAGACAAGACAAGAATGTTTTTAAAGAATTTTTGCATTTATGGCCCTGGGAGGAGAACATAGAAATATGTTACTAGTCCTTCTTGTAAGTCCTCAACACTTCAGATCTAAAATCTCTCTCCTATTGATGGTGTAGAAAACCTAGACAAAAATGGAACTCAAAGGGAGCTCACAAGAAAAATGATAGCAAAATATGACAATGATGGAGGATCAAAGTCAGACCAAAAGTATAGATCCAGAGTGATCTTTGTGGGAAATACTTGGGGGGGGGGGGGTCATGAATCCGCATTCTTTCAATTAGAGCATTAGTTAATCTTCAATTATTACTGTTTGTACAATGATAGCAAAGAACAAGAGGAACACAAATGCAATACAAGTAAGGTGGAAACCATCTCCGAGACAAAAACCACCTAATGCTTTTCTAATAATTCTTTAATATTCAACTCCAATTGAAAATAAAGCTCCAACTTCCTAGAATCTAGAAAAGCATTCTTCTCTAGCTCCCACTGGATGGACACTCAAATGCCTGAGATTCTTCAGTGGTCAACTGAACGGATGCCCCAACACCCAATGAGATACAACTCACCCTAGCACCACCCTACCACCCTATAGAAGAATTAAAGAAGAATGTGTTAGCTCCCAGTAATTTCAGCAGATTGGCGAGACCAAAACTGCAGAGAAAACATTTGAACCACTTTGGGATTCTAGGATCTAGCCCTCATGAATCCAGAGAGGGATCTCTCTATAAGTGTGTTTAAAGATGTGAACTTTAAGGCTTTTAGATATGATTTTAGGCTAGTTGTGAAGAACAAGGTTTTTGTTTGTTTGTTTGTTTGTTTTGGTTGGGCAAAGATAAATGAAGGTGAAGGAAGTCTAAATGAAAGGTGAAGGTGTATGGAAGTGAAGGAATGATTCAACTAATAAGATAGGAAAAAAGAGGCTTCAATCCATTGGGCTATGGAGTCATAGAGGATTTAATTGAAACATCAAGTCGACAAAGGTTACCATGGGGCAAGTCATCTACACCTCAGGATCTCTTAGATTAAATGGTGGAATGGAACATCAAAGTGTTGTGAAGGTGAAAAAAGCTAATAATTTCAACAAGGATTTACTAACTTTCCAAACAAGAAAAGCCTTTAAAGTAACTGTTTGAAACTAGCCAAAGGACATGTCTAACCATAGACTTTTTTGGACAAGCTTGTATTAAAGCTAACTTATCAAGCAAACAATCCGGTAATCCACATGACTACTTTCAGAAAGGATGAAAACATTAAAGACAAACATAAGAGTAACTTAAGATCAAGTAAGATACTATTGAATTCTAGACTTGCTTTTAGCATACTCTAAGGGAAATTTTCAAGACAAACTATTGGAGAAGAAACTAGAGGACAAGGCTAACCATAGACTTCCCTAGTTCAATATTTTCTTAGCATGTAATGAAGATCTCATTCAAGAAAAAGGTTTAAAGTTTTGGATAGTAAGACATGGGCTCACCAACATTCCTTAATTGTTTTAGACTGTATTAAATCATTCTCAAATACACAATTGGAAGAAAACATGTAGATAAAGCTTATCAGTAAGAGTAGGGTACCTTTAACAGTAAATCCTAGCTCTATAATTGTTTTTCTTTATTAGAGAAAGTGGACAGTATGAAAAACATGAACGAAGACAATTTGCAATAAGAAAAACATCTCCATTAATGTAGACCAGGATCCCATAGAATTTGGCTCATATATTGATGTTCAAACCAGTACAATCTTCAAGTCCAAAAGGTCTCAACAACTTAGAAACTTTTTCTTGTTAGCTTATGTACCTTCAATTACAAAATAGAGTTTCAGCAGCTTCATAAAACTATTTACATGCTACAGATATCTAGAGACCAACCCTTGTTTAATCTTCTATAGAAGTATTTATAGAAGAAATGAGGAGGTGGGATGAGAGAAAATATCTCTAGGCTCAATTAATACAGTTTAATGCTTCTCAGCCTTTGAGGGGCTCTATGGAGAAGATTTTAGATATTTCCTCTGTATTAATGGGTTCTTATTAAGTATTTTGATATTCTTAGCAGATTTTGTTGACTTTAGAACTCTTCAGGCAGGGTTCAAAATAACTTTGGCCGTTTTTAAACAAAATATCACTGATAAGGAAATAACTATGCCTTCTTTCATTACTTTGAGGCTGCAGGTGGCTTTTGGTAGCTGAAGAGGATTCAATTAGCCTCTAATGTGGCAGTGGAGGCTTTCTCAGATTGACATAATTCTTTATCTTTCATTAAAACACCTTTAATTCACTTTAGCTCTGTGCTTCAGGTCTGATTAGGTTTAATCTGTGTCTTCCGATCTTCATGATGTTTTTAACTATGGATTAGGCTCTTGGTCAGATGAATTTATGCCTTAATCCTTCAAAACTGTGTACAAAATTTTAATTCTTCACTTCTGCTTTGATTTCCTGCTATCAAATTGATACTCTTTGGTTGTGATGTTTGTTGTGTTTTCATTGTTGTTGCAGGCACGCAGAGGGTTGTATAATGGCATCAGTGCTCCTGAGGCACAAATAAAACAAGATGTGGAACCCTGCGGAATGATCTCCTTAAAGGATAAAGGCCTGGGGGATCGTCATCCACGACCTTTTATTTGCTTTAAGAAACTGTGCAAAAGCTTTAAAACCTGAAAAAATGCACAAAAAATTATAAAATCCTGCATGGATGGGTTAAAACTGCTTCAGAGGTTTAGGTTAGAGCGTGGCTGTTGGATGAAAGCATCCAAAGGCAAGGATTGTTTACTAAGATCAAAAGAGAGGCGGTCGGAGGGGTGAATGAAAGATTAATTTTGAGCCGTAGATGTATATTGATCAACGGCTAAGATCAATATGGGTTTTATAATGCGGAAGGGGAAGGGTTTATAATGAAAATGGGAGAAATTGTAAATAAAATGGGGAAAACCTTTGGCGGAAGTAACAAAGGGCAAAAGGAAATTTGGGGTTTTGGAAAGATTCTGGGCCATCGAATTAGATCAGCCAACAAAGATCAACGGTAGAGATTCATTGATGAAGTCCTTTGGAGGATGGGTGGAGGGCAATGGCTTAATGGAGGGATTAAACTGAGACCGTTAGATCTCAGAGATCAACAGCAGAGGTTTATTATAAGAAAATTAATGCGATGGGGAAAAGTGGTTTTGGCTGGAAAAACCACCAGTTTCACGTAGTGAAAAGAGGGAAAGGTGGTATTTCCTTTTGGAACGTGATATGCATTAGTGATTGACATGTGGCTTTTAAAAACCACCCATATCGCGTAATTTTAAAACGTTGAAGCCCGAACGTGAAATTTATGCGATATGCATCTTGGCCGTTGGATGTGGAGTGAAGAGATATAACGGTGGAGGATCGAGCGCGAAATGGGAAGCTGCGTGCTTGGTAAGATGGGGAGAGGTTAAAGGTGGTTTAGATCCCAACCGTCGAATCTGAGGTATGTACGGTCAAGATTAAAAGAGGGAGCGGGAAGGACAAAGGGTAAGTGAACAGACAGGATGAATGAAAGCCGTTGGATCGGGGAGAACGAATGACGGGGATTAAATCGCATCGGAGAAGGCAGGGGGCTAAACTCTGTGGTTCTTTGGGTTGCGATTATGCGCAGACCATCGGATCAAGGTGAGATAGATGGTCATGATTGGATCAAAGATCACCAATCAGGGGAAACAAAAAGTGGGTGTGCTTGGGTCTGCGCGATGCGATTACGTGCTAGTCGTCCGATCTGGAACTAGATCGACGGTCAGTACTAAATCGAGGGGTGATGGAGAGGGACGATGGGTGGAGAACAACAAAGCGCGCTGGCTGTTGATTCTAATGTAGATCAATGACTGATATCACAGTGGAGGTCTGCAAAACAAATCATAATCGCATCAGAAGATTTTGATTTAACAAAGGAAAAGCACTCCTCAACAAACTTCCGATTGCGATAAGTGCCCAGGGCTTTAGCACCTGGTCTTGGGTGCGGGTCATATGTAGGGAAGTGGTTAGGGGCTTAGCCGAAAGGGGCTTAATCCCATAGTGCAAAAGACTATTTTTCATGATTTTTTAAGGATTTTCACAGGATTTTGAGAGTTCCGATAAGGTTTAAAAAGGAGTTTTAAACCTTATTAAAGGGAATTTATGAAGGGAATGGAGGAAAATGAGGAAAAAGGAGGATTTTTATGAGGAAAAGGGGATAAAAATGGAGGTTAATTATGAGTTAAAGGAGGGGTAAAATGAGGGGAAAATGGGATTTTGCAACAGTCTTTTTCTTCAGGAAAACAACAAATTTTGAGGGCTTTTGTGAGGGAAACAACAGTGAAGATTGTATTAAAGGAAAAATATCATCATGAGACTTCAAGAACTAACATTTTTTAATCATGAATTGTTTCTTGAAGGCTACAAAAATTTTTAGCCACCATTTGATATGACAAATTTTATAGGTGGCTAACAGCGGCTCCAACTTGGGATGGAAGCTCTTTGGAGGTGCCAAGAACCTTAGGCATGTCTTCTCTAGAAACTGACCAATGCCTCATCCTTTAGGCTGCAATTTTTCTTCCTTTGCTAATCTTCTTTTTGTCTGAAAATGTTAACAGCCATCAAACAATGGAATTCTATCAAAACAAGCTTTCTGCCTACCCAATCCTAATGATCTAACATTTTTTCTTCTTTCAGAGTGCATTTGGATTGGAAAACTCTTTAACAAATATTTTATTCTTTTGAAAACATAAAAACTAGTCTATTTCTACTTCTTATTTCTCCATGAACTCAGATTAAGAAGTTGAGTTCATAAGATTCTCTACCTAACTACTATCCGTTAGGATTAGACTGTCCAACAAATTTTTTATTCTCTAAATTCTAAAATAGAAAATTTAAGAGAAGACAATTTAGGATTGAGCAGTCTAACTTGTTGCTGATCTATGGCATAAAAAAAAGCTGCACATAGATAAAAATTTGCAGAAAAATAAAGCAAAATGGTGAAGGCTTAAGATCTGAAAACTAAATAACATCCTTCACTTTCTCCAGCTCTATTTTTAAATTTTGTTTGAGCTGTCTTTCTTTATTCTCTGGTTCTAGTTTTGGGCATATCAGAACCAGTTTATTTCTATCCTTCGCTCAAGATTTAAATATATTAGAGCCATTCTTCTTTTTAAAACTCATAGGCTCATATTTTGAGCTTGTTTGAATTCTTTTTCTTCTATCCTAATCTACCTTACTGATAAGCCAAGATTGAGTTGTTTGAAAAATCTAATTCACTAACCTATCAGCAGTAAATTGAAAACTAATTAGACATGATCAGGCTATATGACTAACTAGAAGTGTGTTTCTTAGGAGTGGCATTTGAGCTTACACACCTTCAGATTTTGTTTCTATTTTTTGGTATGGGGTTATACCTTTCTTGTTTTCACTCTGCCCTCTTTTCTATCTTCTATTGTTTTTGTATTTTTCTTTCTCTTTGAAGACAAAAATCAACAACTATCTAAATGCTCAAATTGAGCTTTATTGATATTGTTATCTAACCTATTCTAACTTGTAGTATTTACATTCTCATATTATACAAAATTGCCAATGTAGCCAGTTGAGCAGTGTCAAAAAGAAGAAGAAACTCTTGCTGTTTGTCAGGGGTATCCATAGTACATTTTGAAGATTAATCTTCAAAACCAATACTATCACAGAAGGTGACAGCTTTTCATGCATTTGGCTCTTGCAAAGGATCCATGCTTGATAATTTGAGCTAGTTGGGACTTCCACACACTCTTCCAAAGGATCAACAAAGAAAATATGAAGTTTCTCTTCTTTTTGGCTCTCCATGTCTGGTAGATTTTCTACTTCCAAGACTTCAGCTTTGAGGAATATCTCTTCAGTATGTTTTTTAGAAGCATCATCATCTTTAACCTGCAAATTAACAAGCAGTGAAATTTATTCTTTCTCCAAATCTATGCTTGATTCTGATATAAATTTAGGTTCTTTGAATGGTAGATTGATATTAGTGATGGGAGAAGTTTCTTCTTGAAAAGATGGTATATCCTCAGTAGGATAGTCTTCTATTTGTTTTTCTCCTTCAAAGGCCTGCCAGTATCTTTTTTTGTTTGCGATAGCTAGTCAGAATTTTTCTTGAATTGTATATTGTTTGCTCTCCCAAGGTCTCAGACATGTACTAGCAACAAGGGCTAATCCACTAGAAAAACTGTTTTGGTCTTTAGGAACAAGGATAAGTTGGAATTATTTAAAATATTTTAACAAATCTATGGCATCATCCTTATAAGATTTAAGTTTGGGATGCTTAACCATGCATTCATCTTTCACTTTCCTAATTACCAATTCTGCATTTCCATGAACTGTTATCTTCTGGGTTCCTGATTTCTTCAATAAGTGTAGCCCTAAGAGGAGTGCCGCATACCCTACTATGTTAGTTGTGCATTGAAAATTCAATTTATATGAATGTGCTTCAGAATGATTGTTTCTTGTATTGTAAAGCCGTATTCCTGCACCTACATTAGTTTTAGTAGATGACCCATCAAAATTCATAATCCAAAGAGGACTAGTTCCAATATTATCATTAATTCCTTTAGTATCCTCTTTGTCTAGAGTGCCATTAGATTGTTCTATGGAATAGGCACTATGTTCATGATTGTCTTGTTTGGATGATGGTTTGGAGGGTAGCTGCTTGCTTAGTATTTGATCAATTTGTTCTTTTGTCAAAGGAGAGATTCTTCTTTCAGCATAAATAGAAATAGAGCTGCCCTCTTTCTCTTGATCTACCAAAGAAATTTCTAAATCTTTACAAAAAAGTTCTCTACGTGAATGAGCAAGAGTATTTGTTTTGCAATAAGTTTTAGTGACTGACTGTTTATTAATAGTTTGATCTATCTCTTTTTCTGTCAAAAGGGAAGATGTTTCTATGTTCCTTTGAACAGAAGTACAACAGTTCTCTGTCTCTTGTAAAGGCTGATTTTGAGGCTGGATGTTTTCTTGAGCCTCTTCTAGGGAACCTTGACTTGTGCTTGTAGGGAAACTTTGAGGATTTTCTATTGTTTCCTATTCTTCTTGTGTTTCAAAAAATTCTTCATGATTGTTATGATACTCAATTTGTATATAAGGTTCATGCATCATTTTTTCTACATTATCAGGATGCCACTCTTCTTGTGAAATATGATATGGGTTATAATCTAGAGGGGAAGTTCCTATGTGTGCTGGTTCTCCTCCTACATCAGATTCTGCATTTTGAAAGTGGTTGCTTGTTTCATCAAAGCATTGCTCACTATAATTTTTTGCATTTTTTTCATGAAGTTCTCTTATCAGCATAGTACAAGACATAGGTAGGTAATCAAAATTTTCTTGACAACCTTCTTTATTGCTTTCTTTGTAAGTTTGCTCATCATCTTATATAAGGTGTTGATCATAATACATATCTTGGTCACTATCTTGGTCTTGAGGTCATTAGGCTTTTTTTTTATCAGAGAAAAGCATAGGTTGCTCTAGATCATCAATATTCAGATTAGCCATCAACCTATCCATCCTCTTCCCAAGCATGTACATCATCTTTTCCATCATGATTAGAAATTTTTCTTGATTATTTTCTCTATAATCTTGTTCATCACACATGTCTTGTAGTGTTAGAGTTTGTTTTTTCTCAGGGAAAAGCGCATGTTGTTTTGGATCACCAATGTTCATATTGGCTATAAACCTATCCACTCTTCTTCCAAGCATGTACATCAATTTTTCCATCATGACCACATGTTTATCTTCTGGGTCTATATCTAAATCCATGTCTGTACATTAGAAAAGAGGTCACTGTATGTTTTTAACCAGTTCAGGGTCTTCTACCAGTAGATTCATTTGGTCTTTTGAGAGTTTTTAGAGTGCGGAGTCGCCAGGTGGAAATTTTTAGCTCTTTTGGAGGTAAAATGTTTTATGGTCCACCACCATATACCAATATAAAATATTTTTGGGTTTTTCCTTAGTTTATATGGTTGTTTGGAAGATTAATGAGTCTATAAGATCTTGCTAGGCCACTATGAACTCAATATCTCCCCAATGGAGTCGCCAGAAATGTTAGCTCCCTGTAATTTCAACATATTGGCGAGACCAAAACTTCAGAGAGAACATTTGAACCACTTTGGGATTCTAGGATCTAGCCCTCCTCAATCCAGAGAGGGATATCTCTATAAGTGTGTTTAAAGATGTGATCTTTAAGGCTTTTAAATATGATTTTAGGCTAGTTGTGAAGAACAAGGTTTTTTTTTTGTTTGTTTGGTTGGGCAAAGATAAATGAAGGTGAAGGAAGTCTACATGAAGGGTGATGGTGTATGGAAGTGAAGAAATGATTCAAATAATAAGATAGGCAAAGAGAGGCTTCAATCCATTGAGCTATGTAGTCATGGAGGATTTAATTGAAACATCAAGTCCACAAAGGTTACCATGGGGCAAGTCATCTACACCTTAGGATATCTTAGATTAAATGGTGGAATGGAACATCAAAGTGTTGTGAAGGTGAACAAAGCTAATAATTTCAACAAGGATTTACTAACTTTCCAAACAAGAAAAGCCTTTAAAGTAACTGTTTGAAACCAACCAAAGGACAGGGCTAACCATAGACTTCTTTGGAAAAGTTTGTATTAAAGCTAACTTATCAAGAAAAAAATCCAGTAATCCACATTACTACTTTCAGAAAGGATGAAAACATTAAAGACAAACATAAGAGTAACTTAAGATCAAGTAAGATACTATTGAATTCTAGACTTGCTTTCAGCATACTCTAAGGGAAATTTTCAAGACAAACTGTTGGAGAAGAAACTAGAGGACAGGGCTAACCATAGACGTCCCTAGTTCAATCTTTTCTTAGCATGTAATGAAGATCTCATTCAAGAACAATGTTTAAAGTTTTGGACAGTAAGATATGGGCTTACTAACATTTATTAACTGTTTTAGAATGTATTAAATCATTCTCAAATACACAATTGGAAGAAAACATGCAGATAAATCTTATCAGTAAGAGTAGGGTACCTTTAACAGTAAATCCTAGCTCTATAATTGTTGTTCTTTATTAGAGAAAGTGGAAAGTATGAAAAACATGCAGCAAGAAAATTTATAATAAGAAAAACATCACCATTAATGTAGACCAGGATCCCATAGAATTTGGCTCATATATTGATGTTCAAACTAGTACAATCTTCAAGTCCAAAAGGTCTCAAAAACTCAAAAACTTTCTCTTCTCAGCTTATGTATCTTCAATTACAAAACAAAGTTTCAGTAAATTCAGAAAACTATTTATATGTTACAGATATCCAGAGACCAACCCTTGTTTAATCTTCCACAGAAGTATTTATAGAAGAAATGAGGAGGTGGGATGAGATAAAAGATCTCTAGGCTCAATTAATACAGTTTCATGCTTCTCGGCCTTTGAGGGGCTCTATGGAGAATATTTTGGATATTTCCTCTGTATTAATGGGTTCTTATTAAGTATTTTGATCTTCTTAGTAGAGTTTGTTGACTTTAGAACTCTTCAAGCTGGGTTCGAAATAACTCTGGCCACTTTTAAACAAAATATCACTGATAAGGCAATAACTATGCCTTCTTTAATTGCTTTGAGGCTACAGGTGGCTTTTGGTAGCTGGAGAGGATTCAATTAGCCTCTGATGTGGCGGTGGAGGCTTTCTCGGATTGATAGAATTCTTTATCTTTCCCTAAAACACCTTTAATTCACTTTATCTCTGTGTTTTAGGTATGATTAGGCTTAATATGTGTCTTCCGGTCTTCATGATGTCTTTAACTGTGGATTAGGCTCTTGATCAGTTGAATTTATGCCTTGATCCTTCAAAACTGTGTATAAACTTTTAATTCTTCACTTCTGCTTTGATTTCATGCTGTCAAACTGATGCTCTTTGGCTGTGATGTTTGTTGTGTTTTCATTGTTGTTGCAGGTGTGCAGAGGGTTGTATAATGGCATCAGTGCTCATGAGGCATGGATAAAACAAGATGTGGAACCCTACGGAATGATCTCTTTGAAGGATAAAGGCCTGGGGGATCATCATGCCCGACCTTTGATTTCCTTTAAGAAATTGTGAAAAAGCTTTAAAACCTACAAAAATACACAAAAAGTTATAAAATCCTACGTGGATGGGTTAAAACTGCTTCAGAGGTTTAGGTTAGAGCGTGGCTGTTGGATGAAAGCATCCAACGGCGAGAATTGCTTGCTGAGATCAAAAGAGAGGTGGTTGGAGGGGTGAATGAATGATTAAGTCCGAGCCATAGATGTATATTGATCAACGGCTAAGATCAATCTGGGTTTTATAAATGCAGAAGGGGAAGGGTTTATAAAAAAAATGGGAGAAATTGTAAAGAAAATGGGGAAAACCTTTGGTGGAAGTAACAAAGGGCTAAACGAAATTTGGGGTTTCGGAAGGATTCTGGGGCATCGGATTAGATCAGCTAACAGAGATCAACGACAGAGATTCATTGATGAAGTCCTTTGGAGAATGGTTGGAGGGCGATGGCTTAATGGAGAGATTAAAGTGAGACCGTTAGATGTCAGAGATCAATGGTGGAGGTTTATTATAGGAAAAGTAATGCGATGGGGAAAAGTGGTTTTGGCTGGAAAAACCACCTGTTTCGCGCAGTGAAAAGAGGGAAAGGCGATATTTCTTTTTGGAACGCGATATGAATAGCGATTGACACGTGGCTTTTAAAAACCACCCATATTGCGTAATTTTAAAACGTTAAAGTCCGGACCAGAATTTTACGCGATATGCATCTTGGCCATTGGATGTGGAGTGAAGAGATCTGACGGTGGAGGAGTGAGCGCAAAATGGGAAGCTGCGCAGTTGGTAAGATGGGGAGAGGTCAAAGGTAGGTTAGATCCTGACCGTCAAATTTGAGGTATGGACGGTCAAGATTAAAAGATGGAGCAGGAAGGCCAAAGGGCAAGTGAACAGGCAGGATGAATGAAAGCCATTAGATGGGGGAGAATGAACAACAGGGATTAAATCGCATCGAAGAAGGCAGGGGGCTAAACTCTGTGGTTCTTTGGGTTGTGATTATGCACGAACCATCGGATCAAGGTGAAATCGATGGTCGCGATTGGATCGGAGATCACCAATCGCGGGAGACAAAAAGTGGGGGTGCTTGGGTCTGCGCGATATGATTATGCGCCAGCCGTCCGATCTGGAACCAGATCGACGGTTAGTACTAAATCGGGGGGTGATGGAGAGGGGCGATGGGCAGAGAATGACAAAGCGTGCTGGCCGTTGATTCTAATGTAGATCATTGGTTGATATCACAATGGAGGTCTGCAGAACAAATCATAATCGCATCGAAAGATTTTGATTTAACAAAGGAAAAGCGCTCCTCAACAAACTTCTGATTGTGATAAGCACCTGAGGCTTTAGCGCCTGGTCTTGCACGTGGGTCATATGTGGGGAAGTGGTTAGGGGCTTAGTCGAAAGGGGCTTAAGCCCATAGTGAAAAAGACTGCTTTTCATGATTTTTTAAGGATTTTCACAGGATTTTGAGAGTTCCGATAAGGTTTAAAAAGGAGTTTTAAACCTTATTAAAGGGAATTTATGAAGGGAATGGAGGAAATTAGGAAAAAGGAGGATTTTTATGAGGAAAAGGGGATAAAAATGAAGGTTAATTATGAGTGAAAGGAGGGGTAAAATGAGGGGAAAATGGGATTTTGCAACAGTCTTTTTCTTTAGGAAAACAACAGATTTTGAGGGCTTTTGTGAGGGAAACAATAGTGAATATTGTCTTAAAGGAAAAAGATCATCATGAGACTTCAAGAACTAACAATTTTTAATCATGAATTGTTTCTTGAAGGCTACAAAAAATTTTAGCCACCATTTGATATGACAAATTTTATAGGTGGTTAACAGAATGGACTCCCGTACCAAGGAAAATGGTCCACTTTACAATGATATAGAATGATGCAGAAGAAGATATACTAGACCATAAACCCAACTTTAACACAACCACTTAATTATGATCCTAGACCTCCCAACACTGCCTCTTCAACCCTTGGCAGATAGACACTAGTACAATTTGTACAATAATGTATTTACAATGACTAAATACAATGATACCTTTACAATGATTGTATGCAGTGCTGCCCACTTGAAGAATTCATATGATGAAATTCTTGCTGCTGTTATGCACCTTGGTTTCTGCTCTTGTCATGCAACCCTCTGTTGCACCTTACTTTGCTTTGCTGCCATAGAAAGTCTGGTCCTTTGTAACCCTTGACAACACATGATCTAGCTTTTTCTTGCCTTCTAGGGGCTAGATATTGAATCTGGTGTATCTCTGTTATTTCAAATCCTAAATATCTGATTTTTTGTCATGTATTATTCCTTTGAGTCATCTTTCTAATGCCATAGGTCTGACTCAATTTGGACTCTTCAAGAGAGAGTTATACCCAATCTCTCACAATGCCCTAATTATGGACTGTTTCAGTAGAGCGCACTTGTACGGTGTTCCATGTGTCACTGTTTCTTCATTTGGCTCTAAAATTGATAGAGAGAAAAGTAGAGACTATGCACTATCTTCCAAATTTTATGTAAATCCAATCCGATACTCAGAGAGAGAGTTATGATGAATTTACCAAGGTCACTTCTTTGAGATGAATTTCAGGAGCCTGCAAAAACCCTGAATTCCACAGATCATATCTCCAAAAATATTACGCACCTTGATCTGAAATTTTTACAGAATCTTCCTCAAGCTTTTGGCTTCACCTCATAAAAATTTCAGCTTCTGAGCCTACGTAGAAAAAAAGTTAGAGCACAAATTCCACGATGACCTATTTCAGATGGCAAAATTCTTTGCCTAAGGAGGAGATGAAGATCACAATTTATATAAATGCTTAAGTTGAGAGGGGCTTCAACAAGTGAACGTGGGAGGGATTTTAGGAGCATAAAAAATATTTATTATGACTTTTCAATAACCCATGCCCCAACCCCATGGGGTTTTAGCCCACTAACTAGGGGTACAAACTTCAAACATGAATATCTCTCAAATCATGAAGAATTACATGGCATGCCATATATCAATGGAAACATCTCGACAAGTAGAAACCATCAAAAGCATTATTGACCCAGAACATATTAATTTGGTAGGTCAAAATTACCATGCAATATTGGGTTAGCCCCTAGTGTTTCTTGGGTTGACATCAATGACAACTGCTGATCAACAATCTCTCCCTTTGGCATTGATGGCAACACAAGTACTCCCCCTGCGATCATGACACCTCTTCCTACAACATTCTCTCCCCCTTTGACATCAATGGAAAAGGGTAACTCCCCCTAAAACACAACCATCCTGCGGACCTGTACACACTTCCGCTCCTGCTGACACATAACTGTCCTGCAGACCTGTAATCTAATGAGAACTTGGGAGAATCCCAAGCTTTTGACGAAGATATTCAAATGCTTCACAAGGTAAAGGTTTAGTGAAGATATTAGCAATTTTTTATTTTGTACAAACATACTCAAGTTTGATATTCTTTTCAGCGACTTGTTCTCTAACAAAATGATATTTGATCAGAATGTGTTTTTTTTTTGAATGCATGACAGGATTCTTGGAGATGCTGATGGCACTAGTGTTGTCACAAAATATGGGAATAGGCTCACTGAATTGTACTTGAAGATCTTGCAAATTTTGTTTCATCCAAAGGAATTGAGTACAACATGATGCTGCTACAATGTATTCTGCTTCCGCTGTAGATAACGAGATTGAAGTTTGCTTTTTTCTCAACCATGATACGATACAACCACCTAGATAGAATGCTGCTCCACTAGTACTAGTACGATCATCAACGCTTCTTGCCCAATCTACATCTGTAAAGGCTTGAATAATGATATTGTTACCCTTGGGATACCACAAGCCATATTCTTATGTGCACTTTAGATTTCGAAGAATTCTTTTGACGACAATAATATGTGATTCTTTTGGTGCTGCTTGGAATCTTGCTACTTGTCCAACTACTTGCATAACATTTGGCCGAGAGGCTGTTACATATAGAAGACTACCAATCATAGATTTGTACAACCTCTGATCCACATCCTTAGATGAGTCGTCTATGCTCAATTTGCAACCTATTACCATCGGAGTAAGGACGAGTTTGCAATCTTCCATTTTAAATTTCTTGAGCATTTCCTTGATGTACTTGGCTTGACATATAAATATTCCTTTCTGTTGCTGAGATATTTGAAGCCCTAAGAAGTATGTCAGCTCACCAAGTAAAGACATCTCAAACTCACTTTGCATATTTGTAGAAAAGTTCTTACTTAGTCGATCATCATTGCTACCAAATATTATATCATCCACATATACCTCAACGACTGTTAAATTATGTTTATCTATTTGTACATAAATATTGCTATCAATAATACCTTTCTTGAATCCTTGTTGATGTAGATATCCATCAAGACGAGCATACAATGCTCTGGGAGCCTACTTAAGACCATATAGAGCCTTCTTTAACCTATAAACATAGTCTTCTTTTTGTGATAGTAGAAAACCTTCAGGTTGTTCGTTGTAAACTTCTTCTAATTCTCCATTCAGAAATGCTGACTTAACATCCATTTGGTAGACTTTGATTTTTCTTGAACATGCATAGGCGAGAAACATTCAGATGGCTTCCATTCTGGAAACTAGTGCAAATGATTCGTCAAAATCAACTCCTTCCACTTGTGCATAGCCTTTGCAAACCAATCTTGCTTTGTTTTTGGTAACCTGCCCATCTTCATTCAATTTGTTCCTGAACACCCATTTGGTCCCAATGACATTTTTATCTTTTGGTCGTGGAATTAATTCCTAGGTGTTATTCTTCTCAATTTGATCCAATTCTTCATTCATAGCTGCTACCCAATGTTCATTCTGGCTGGCTTCCTCAAAACTACTAGGCTCAAAGGTTTCTAGAAAAGCAATGTGATCTTGTTGCGATGAACGAAGCTGTCGACCTTCATTTATGTCACCAATGATTTGATTTGATGGATGGTTCTTTTGAATCCACTCTTTTTTTCTCCTTGGAGGAGCTTCTTGTTGTTGTTATGGTATATCTTGATGATCATTGTTTACTTCTTCCTCGTTGATAGTTTCTTCTTGTTCTACAATTTTATATGTGTCTTTTTCAGCCTCTATCTCAAGTTTCAAATATTCTAGATCCTCATCATTACTCGCTAGAACACCATCTTCGTCAAATGAACAATTATGCTCTCCACTATCTGTTTTCATCTTAGATTATAGCATTTATAGGCCTTTATTTTTCGTGAGTAACCAACAAAGATACCTTCATCAACACGTGATTCAAACTTACCCAAATTTTGATCTTCTCTTTTGATATAACATTTGCTTCCGAAGATTCTGAAATATTTACATTAGCTGGTTTTACTTTCCATAATTCATATGGAGTCTTGTTGCAATTATTTCTGAGAAGAATTCGGTTGATAATGAAGACTCTCGTATCAATTCCTTGAACCCATAATTTTTCATCAAATTTTGAGTCCTTCAACATTGTTCTACCCATTTCCTGTACGGTTCTGTTCTTTCTTTTAGCAACTCCATTTTGCTAAGGTGTTCATGCTGTTGAAAATTGTCTTTTTGTTCCATTTTCGTCATAGTCTTGCTGAAATAATAAGGAAGTGAATTCTCCACCATTATCTGATCTTAAACACTTTATTTTCAAATCAGTTTCATTTTCAACCAACTCCTTGTAGATCTTAAAGCACTCAAATGCTTTAGATTTTTTCTTTAAGAAATTGACAGATGTCATCCTGGTATAGTCATTTATCATTAACATGAAATATAATTCTTCATCTAAGCCTTTTGTTCTCACAGGACCACATAGATTAGTATGTATCAATTCCAATGGATGTGATGAAAAGTGTTCTTTTGTTTTAAATTGGACTTTTGTCTGCTTGCCATGTCGACATGCCTCACATAGTGTGTTGGAAGGTTTTGAGATGTTCAAAATTTCTCGTACTGCTTCCTTTTTGCTTATCCTAACAATATTGTCAAATTTTATCTGACCCGTTCGTTTGTGCCATAACCAGCTTTAATCTTCTTTAGCTAGTAGACATGCTTTAGTTGCTTCATCCAAAACATATATGTTGTTTGGAGCTCAACTTGCTGTAGCCACAATTTTACCATACCTGCCTTTCCTGATTTCACATTTTGTGGAGTTGAATAGCATTGTGTGCCCTTGATCACACATTTGTCCAACACTGAGCAGATTGTGATTCATGTTTTCGACCAATAGAACATTCTTGGCTATAACATCTTTACTTCCAAGAGTGACGGTACCTGATCCTATAACATTTGAAGATCCATAATTTCCAAAGGATATGGTTCCATCCTTCTTCTCTTTCAGAGATACAAATTTCATTCTATCTCCAGTCATATACGTTGAGCAACCACTGTCAACATACCACACATCTTTATTTTTTTGAGCCTTGAGAGCGAGAGCACAATTATCAGTCTTCTTCTTCTTCCATGTTCATTCATTCTATGGCTTTGAATATTCTTCTGGAGGATTTTCAAGTCTGCAGTCTTTGGCTATTTGTCCAAAGTTTCAACATTTGTAACATTCAATATTATTTCTTAAATATTCAAATCTATTGATGTTTCACTAAGCCCTGGGAGGTTCATATTTGACAGATATCCTGGAATTGTATTTGTTCCTAGGGTACATGTGACATTCTACAGCTTTATGACCAAATTTTCCACATGAATAACAATAGCCATAAAAAACATGTTGGTACCTGGATGGAAATTTTCATCGAGGAATTGTCTTCCAAGGCTATTCTTGCGGATCTTGTCCAATGAAGTCTACATGCATGTCAAATCTCATAGGTTCATTGTATTTTATTGTAGAAGGTCATGCTTCTTCTTCTTATTTGTAACCGATGCCAGTCTTTTCGTTGTAAGATCGTTGATTGTTGATGAGTTCTTCCAATGCCCTTGAGCTGTTGGCATAGTTTTGGATAGTTTTCCTTTCTTCACTTCCTCACGCAGCGAGACTACTTCGGCTTCTAGTTCTTCCCTTTCTTGGTTGCTTTCTTCCAACTTATTTTGAAGTGACTCTTCAATGCATTTGTGTTCTTCAACTTCAATTTTGATACCTTGAACTTGTTCTTCAAGAGTATTGGAATGGATCTTCTTCGCCTTGAGATATTTTATAAGCTTGATTGCTTCCTCATAAAATTCTTCTATGGTCCATCCTTCTTCTTCGTTGTTTGATACCTCTTGTTTAATGTGCTTGGGTTTATTGTGCTTGGCCATAAACAATACTCTGGCATTGGCTTCTTCTCCCCTGTCATTGTCTTCATCGGATGATGAGCTATCTTCTTTAGAGTGAAAGTTCCTTTTGGATCCTTGCTTGTTGAATTTCTTAAAGCCTTTCTTTCCTTTTGAGTTGCCATTACTTCTGTTTGGACATCTTGCTACAAAATTCCCAACCTCATTACAGCTGAAACATATCAATGGAAGTTTACCTTTGAATTGTCCCTTACCAATTTTTAGTTTTCTCGTGAAGTAAGCATATTCTTCATCTGAAATACCTTCTTCATCATCTCCCTTTTCTTCACACTTGCAAGTGCATGTCTTTTTAATTGAATGTTTTTTATCCTTATTGGTTTTCTTAGTTGCAACGAACGCAGTTTCTAGATGTGAAGTACCCTCTTCTTCATCAAGTCTCATTTCATATGCTATGAGAACTCCATGTAATTCCTCTTTGTTGAGTTTGTCCAGATTTGCACTGTATTCTAAGACCAATACCTTTGGGTTGAATCTCCCTGGTAACATTCTAAGAATCTTCAATATAATAGTCTTCTCGTCAACTGGCTCTCCCAATCCTTCCAGAGTATTGGTTATTTCATCAACGTATTGGAAGCATGCAACAATGTTGCAATCTTCTTTCATTCTGAGTTGCTCAAATTTTTCTCTATAGATTTGAAGCTTTTCTTCTTTGACATTTGAGTCACCTGCATATATATTCCCAAGCTTGTCCCATACATTTTTGGTAGTTTTACAACCCAACACCTTATGATAAGAAGATTCAATAAGTCCACTGATAATAACATTCTTTTCTTTTGCATCATTTACCAAATTCTTCTTACCTTGTTCATTTGTAGTTGATGTAAATCCATTTTGAATAGTTTCCCATACTTCGTAACCTTGCACCAAGAGATATACCTCCATTCTTCCTTTCCAGAGTGCATAATTATTTTCATTGAATAGAGGTACACCATTATTGGTATGCTCCATGACCTCCTTCCAGCTATTAAACTGCTATTGAAGGAACCAAGCTCTGATACCAATTGAAATATTGAGGAAGGGGGGGGGTGGTGAAGTGTTAGTGGGGGCAATTAGAGCATTAGTTAATCTTCAATTATTATTGATGTTTGTACGATAATAGCGAGAAAACAAAGAGAACACAGAAGTATAGGTTTTTAAAATTGGGAAACCATCTGGGACAAAAACCACCTAATGCTTTTCTAATAATTATTTAATATTCAACTCCAATTGAAAATAAAGCTCCAACTTCCTAGAATCTGAAAAGCATTCTTCTCATCTCCAGCTCCCAACGGATGGACGCTCCAACGCTCAAGATTCTTTAGTATTCAACTGAACGGATGCCCCAACACCCAGTGAGCTACAACTCACCCTAGCACCACCCTACCACCCTATAGAAGAATAAAAGAAGAATGGACTCCCGTACCAGGGAAAATGGTCCACTTTACAATGTTATAGAATGATGTAGAAGAAGAAGATATACTAGACCATAACCCCAACTTTGACACAACCACATAATTATGATCCTATACCTCCCAACACTGCCTCTTCAACCGTTGGTAGATAGACACTAGTACAATTTGTACAATAATGCATTTACGATGACTAAATACAATGACACCTTTACAATGATTGTATGTAGTGTTGCCCACTTGAAGACTTCATATGATGAACTTCTCGCTACTGTTATGCAACTTGGTTGCTGCTCTTGTCATGCTAACCTCTGCTGCACATTGTTGTGCTTTTCTGCCATAGAAAGTGTGGTCCTTTGCAACCCTTAACAACACATGATCTAGCCTTTTCTTGCCTTCTAGGAGCTCGATATTGAATCTGGTGTATCTCTGTTATTTCAGATCGTCAATATCTGATTTTTGATCTTGTAGTAGTCCTCTGAGTTTTATTTCCAATTCCATGGGTCTGACCCAATTTGGATTCTTCAAGAGAGAGTTATACCCAATCTCTCACAATGCCCTAATTATGGATTGTTTCAGAAGAGCGCACTTGTATGGAGTTCCAAGTGTCATTTTTTCTTCATTTGGATCTGAAATTGATAGAGAAAAAATTAGAGACTATGCACTATCTACTGCTTTTTACAAAATTCCAATTTGATACTCAGAGAGAGAGTTATGACTAATTTACCAGGGTCACTTCTTTGAGATGAATTTCAGGAGCCTACAAAAACCATGACTTCCACAGATCATATCTCCAAAAATATGACGCACCTTGATCTAAAATTTTTACAGCATCTTCCTCAGGATTTCGGCTTCATTTCATAAAAATTTCAGCTTTTGAACCTTCGTAGAAAAAAAATTTAGGGCGCAAATTCCACGATGACCTATTTCAGATGGCAAAATCCCTTGCCTAAGGAGGAAATGAAGATCACAATTTATATAAATGCTTAAGTTGATAGGGGCTTCAACAAGTGAACGTGGGAGGGATTTTAGGATCTTAAAAAATATTAATTATGACTTTTCAATGACCCATGCCCCAACCCCATGGGGTTTTAGCCCAATAACTGGGGGTACAAACTTCAAACATGAGTATCTCTCAAATCATGAAGAATTACATGGCATGCCATATATCAATGGAAACATCTCGACAAGTAGAAACCATCAAAAGCATTATTGACCCAGAATATATTAATTTGGTAGGTCAAAATTCCCACGCAATATTGGGTTAGCCCCTGGTGCTGCTTGGTTTGACATCAATGACAACCGTTGATCAACAATCTTTAGGCAACAAAAGGTGATGAATGAATGAAAAACCCTTCTATTTATAACAAAATATTGAGTTAGTATAGATATTGGTGCATAATTAAAATATTATTAACCAAATCAAGATCCAACTCTTATGGAATATTTTATTATATTTGTTGGAGGGAAAGGGAATTTGAATTTGGTCAAATCCCTTTATTTGTAAATAATAAACAAATAAATGATTTATTTATTATTTTAAAGATGTGGTTGAGTAATAGTTAAATAAATAATGATTTATTTCATTATTTATAAGTGATTTAGTCAAATTTTACAAGGTATATTATTTAAATAAAGTTTAAATAATTATTCTTAGAAAATAATAAGATAAATAATGATTTATCTAATTAATTTTCCTATTTTGTGTTAAATATGACTAGGAATATTAATTAAATTGTTGTTTAACTAATTATTCCTTGAGGAAAACCAAAAAAATATGGTTTTATTCAATATTTCCTCATGGGGTTTCATGTTTAGACCATGAACAACTTAGTAAATGTGGTTTACTAAGTTATTTTTCATATTGAAAGCAATTTTACTTAGGGTAAAATTGGTCTCACATGGTGTACTTTGGTCCATCTAATAGTAACAAGTTAGATGACGAAAAATTAGTGTAACAACCTACAATATCTAGTATAAGTAGGGGTTTTTAGATTGGGAATGTGCATTGGGTTTGTATTGGTAGGGGGTTAAATAGTGTGATTTTTAGGGGTATTTTCCAATATGTGGTCAAATTAAGGGTATTGTTTAATATGCCACGAACGCATGTGATAGGTCAGAGGTTCATTAATTTAAGCCCCTTTGGTTTGAGTGAAGGGAATCAAGTTGAAGAAAAATATTATCACATGCATAACAATTTGTTGTTTCATTTGGGAAAGCTATGTATTCCACAAGGAGAGAGGCTAAGTGTAATGAGAGAGGCTCATTATTCTCTTATTTTTGGACACTTTGGGGTAAGAAAAATAGTGGCGCATCTACAGAGGTATTGTTATTGGCCTTGCATGATAGATAGTGTGTCACGTTTTATAAGAGGTTGTTCTATGTGTGCAACAAGTAAGCCTAGTAATAGGAAGCTTTGATTGTACACACCACTACCAGTACCATCAAGGCCATGGGAGAGTATCTCCATGGAATTTTTTGGAGGAATACCTATTTCAAGAAAGCAACATGATTATCTTTATGTAGTTTTCATAAGGATTAAGGAGTTTTTCCACAACTACATAAAGATAATCATGTTGCTTTCTTGACATAGGTATACCTCCAACAAAGTCCATGGAGACACTCTTCCATGGCCTTGATGGTACCGGTAGTGGTGTGTACCATCCAAGCTTCCTATTACTAAGCTTACTTGTTGCACACATAGAACAACCTCTTATAAAATGTGACACGCTATCTATCATGCAAGGCCAATAACAATACCTCTGTAGATGCACCACTGTTTTGCTTACCCCAAAGTGTCCAGCAATAAGAGATGAATGAGCTTCTCTCATTACACTTAGCCTCTATCCTTGTGGAATACATAGCTTTCCCAAATTAAAAATCAAATTTTTATGCATTTTATAATCTTTTTCTTCTACTTGATTCCCTTCACTCAAATTAGCATACACATCTTGGAAATCAATGTCATGTGCATATTGTTCTATGTAACTCTCATGTACAATAGAATCATTTTTGAGTAAAGTAGAAGCACTAATGATTGGTCTTGAAAGATTATCTGCAACTTTATTGAATATACGTTTTTTGTAACTTATAACCAAGTGAAATTGTTGAAGAAATCCCATCCACCTAAAATGTCTTGATTGTTGCAATTTTGTTTGTGACTACAAATACTATATTGGTTGGTGATCGGTGTGTACAATAGTCTCTTTACCCATCAAGTAGTGTTTCCACTTATCGACACTTTTTACTAACACATATATTTCTTTGTCGTATGTAGGATAATTAGTCACAATGCCATTAAAATTTTATAAATGAAAGGAAATAGGCTTACCATGCTGCAAAAGTACTGCGCCCATAGCATAATCACTAGCATCAGTTTGTATCTCGAATGAATGTCTCAAATTTGGTAATGCAAGGACTGGATCTGAACTGATCTTGTCTTTTAAAGATTCAAAATCTTGTTGTTGTTTGCCTCCCCATTGGAAGCCTTTCTTGACACTTGTCACTGCATGCATAGGAGCCGCGATGGAAGAGAAGTTAGCAATAAACTTCCTCCAATATTGAGCTGCACCTAAGAAACTTCTTACCTCAGTAACTGTTTTGGGTGTGGGCCAATTCACAATGGCCTCCACTTTAGAAGGATCAATGCTCAATTATCCTCCTCCTACAATATGTCTGAAATAGACCAAATAATTCTTTCCAAACTCACATTTTGACATCTTAAGAAACAATTTCTCTTTCTTCAAGATATCATGCACTCTATTTACATGCAAGAAATGATCTTCTCTTGTTTTGATGAAAATCAAAATGTCATATAAGTACACAATAAAAAATTCATCAAGGAATGGTCTCGAAACATTATCCATAACTCACATGAAAGTTTCCAGTGCATTACATAAACGAAAAGGCATAACTATCCACTCAAAGATTCAATGTTTGGTTTTGAATGCAATTTTCCATATATCACTTTCTGCAATTATTACTTGATGATATCCACTTCGTAAATCTAACTTAGTGAAAAAAATTTCTTCTTTCAGTTGATCAAGAAAATAATCTATTCTTGGGAGTGGGTAACGATTTTTTATCGTAATCTTGTTCAAAGCTCGAAAATCTACACACATGCACCAAGTCCCATCTTTATTTGGTATCAATACTATGGGTGAACCACATGGTGAGGTACTTGGCCTTATGATTCCTTTATCCAAAATATCCTTGATTTGCCTATTTATTTCATAATTCTCCATTATCGACATGTGATACATACCGATGTTTGGAAGAGGACAATCTTACTGCAACTGAATCTCATGTTGAATTTCCCTTTTTGGAGGCAATCCTGTTGGCTCCTAAAACATCTCATGATGCCCATTAACCACATCATATAATTATGATTTCAAATTAGGATCGCATCCCTCAAAATATTCATCATTAATATCAGCTTTAGGCTTAATCATAAGAAGAACAAAATTCTTACTTGAATTTACCAGCCTCTTTACCTGTCCAACATCTACCAAAGCAATGTTTGTTTTCTTGCGATGTGCTCTAACAATAAAATCCTTGCCATATTTGAATAACTGATACTTGTTCTCATTGTGATAGAAGATCGCTTTCTTGTCATACAAGTAAGGACTCCCTAATACAATACCAGTTATGTCAAGCGGAACCACATATAATTCAACTGTGTCAACAAAGCTTGTAGTGATTGCAAACCTCAATATACATTTATTTGAAAGCTGTAGATCTGCATCCTTACAAATTAAATGAAATGGATATGGTTTTGGATGTGGTATGGTGTTAAGGTTAAGTTTTTTGACCAAATCTTCAGAGGTTAAGTTTTCTTGTGACCCACTGTCAAACAGTGTGTCAATCTTGGTATGCTTGGATATGACCCTCACATAAAACAATTCTATTATTTCTTCTTCATTTGGAGTGTTTATGTGACAGTTTGATGTACTGATACTGAGTTTAGTTTCAATTTATTTTCCCTTCATGTTCTTCAATCCCATGGCTATGATTTTAGTTTCATCACCTGAATCAGATCCTAAGTCATGTTGTGTTGTAGCAACAGTTTTCTGTTTCCCTTTGTTATTGGGTTTCTTTGGCCTCAATTCAGGATGTAATTTCCAACAATGAATTTCATCATGGCCTCTTTTGAAAAATGTTTACAAGTCACTTTTTCTCCCTCTTTCTTAAAAATAGCATTCTTTTTGTTTTTACCTTTTGAGGTCTTTTCTTTGTCTTTACCCTTAAAAGGTTTCTTCCTACCCTCTTCAGAAATGTTCTTCCCTCTAGCTTCTAGATGTGTGACTTGAAGAAAAACTTCATCTAGACTGGTGGGGTTAAACATGAGAATAGTATGTTTTAGGTAGCTATGTAAGCCTCTTATGTACTTTAGTAAAGTGTCTTGGCTCTACAAATCCAACCCTAATAAAAGAGCACTTCTCCTAAATTCTTGGGTGTATTCTTGCATATTTTGTCCCTTTAACTGCCTAAAGTTCTGCCAATTCATGATGGCTTTCTGCATATGATCTAACAGATAAAGTTGTTGTTTAATAGGAGTAATAAAATCTGACCATGATAGAATAATCTTACCATGCTTCTTGATTTCCTCCTTTGCCTTGGCTTCCACCAAACAAGTGTTGCATCTTCCATTATCAAGGAAGATAATTGAATTTTTGTATCATCATCTTGAAGGTTCTGTATTCTCAGATAGACCTCCAAATGTCTAATCTAATTATCTAGCTTGTCTGTATTTACTTCACCATTAAAAATTGGCAATTCGAACTTAACATCAAGTTTTAATAAAAGAGATTTACCAGTGCTCTTGGAATTGTGTGGCTGATGTATTGAAGAATAAGTAGAGGATGATGATGATGATGATGAGGGCTAAGATGGTGGTTCTCCATTGCCTCCATTTCCTCCATTTCCCTTCTTTAACTTTTCTTCATCATGTTGACCTCCTGAAGATCCTTGTACTTCCTTCTGGAGTTTAGATCCTTCTCCTTCTAGTCTCTCATTCCTTTCTTGATAAAGAATTCTAACCATCTCAATCATGTCAAGAAATGCTTTCCTGAACATGCTTTCTTCCTCCTTAGGGTCAACTTCTTCATGAATTTCTCCTTCCTCATGAGGCATGCTTAATGGAGCTTTTTCTTCTTTAGGAGGTGAAATAGGTGGTGGAGATTGTGACAATCTTTCTCTTCTTTGCTTTGGCTCCTTTTGAGACCCTTCTACTTCCACCAGTTTTCCTTCTCCCCTTTTGAGCTTGAGCCTTGTAAGCATCTAAAACTTGCAAATAGTTAAACAATTCTTTGCACTAAAGAACACCAGAGAATAAATTCTAGCTCTGATACCAATCTGATATGAAATTATTGTATTAGTTTTTTTGTGCTAAGCGTCCTTCAATTTTAAAAATATGTGCACAATTGGTTCATTAGTTTGCATAAGGAGTAACAAGTTTTTCCATGATTTTTAGATGATTTTTGGTGAATTAGAAGCATGAAATAAGCATAAATAACACTAGAAAATAGTGTAAAATAGAGAAATAAGTCACCACATGAAATTTACATAGCAGGCATGATGAAGCAGTTCACCCCTCCTAGGCTACATCTGCTGGTCCAACTCCCAATGGCTTGTCCATCTTTCATTATGCTCAAAAATTTGCTATTATATGTATTTACAGTGCTCTAATGGCTGTTTTCTCTGCACTAATGGATTTAGAATGCTCTAATTAGTAAAAAATGACTCTTCATTCACTCAGAATGATCGAAAATTGGGCCTCCTACACTTTTTCCCAGTATCTCCTAGGAAAGCTCCACTAAAAGTGGAGAACTCCAGTTAACTTGAGTTAAAACTGGGTAGACCGCCAAAAATGGTGCGCCCCTAATTTCTTTGCTGAATAAATCTTGTAGTAAATGCTACGGTTGGGAGGTGGCCGCATGCGCACCCCCAAACCATTAGTTGTTGGTGGTTAAGCAGAACTCATGCCAGAGACTGTTGTTAACAGTTTTGAACTGTGGTTGTTGCCATCAATTAGCACTTATCTATGTGGTTTGGGCTTGTGTTAGACATTTCCATGTGACATGCATTTGGGAACCACTGGCGGGTTGGGACTGCGAGTGGTTCCAAACCCCCAAACTCATCTTCAATACATGATAATACAAACCTGTGTCCATAGACTCTTAAGTGACATCGTGTAGAGCATTTGGTAAGGTGTGCACGTGCCCGGAGGGAGGTCAGTGTTGGGAAAAATATTGAGAGGTAGAGGGGTGAATCAGCATTTATAACTCACTGTAAAATTTTACTTTTCCTTTACTAATTTCTATATGCAACTTTAATGAAACCAACTAGCATATACACACGAATATATTTAAGAAAAATTGCGTATGTCTAGAGATCTTATTATGCAGATAATTTTTTACTTAGATTAGTGCATCATTAATTCATCATATGTTTAGTAAGTAGTAAGCATGTGCAGTAAAAACAAAATGAATCATAACACATAAGCAACACACATGAACACCAGGATTTAAGGTGGAAACCCAAGTCGGGAGAAAACCACCGTTGATGTCCTCTCTTTCTTGAATATTTATTATAAAGAAAACTTCTTAAAATCTTGTACTGGTGCAGACTCATACCAGCACATAGGCACCCACCTGCAGAAGGCTACAACCTTCTCTCTTTCTCCAACTACTACTGTAAGGGATCTCCAACCCCTTGATCTCGTTTACCAGCCACTCTTGGAAGGGAGCTACTACCCCATGATCTTGTTTACCAGCAACCACTAGAAGGGAGCTACGACCCCCTCACTGAAGGATCGAATCCTCAACACCACTGCAGACCACATTTCATCAATTTTCACTATGGATCGAATAGATTCCACACAACACACCTTGTAGGCCTCTTTTCATCATATTTTCAAACTAGACCCACTCCACACATTTAAGCTCAAAGAACATACATCAAACTAAAACTTATAACCCTATCAATTCATTCATTGAATCATCAATCAACCAACCAACCACTGATCTTTAATCATAATCAACTAGTAGCATGATCAGTATTCAAACAACCTAGATCTATATGAAGACATCATTGACAGATAACAATAATACAGCAAAACATATCAGGAATTTCATTCTGCATACTTTAGAAAAACCCTAGATTCCATACGCGCTTTTGCCGAAACAAACCTGTGTATATATGCGCTTTTTCTGATACGAACCTGCGTATAAATCTAAAAACATTACAGGACTGCGCAACTCTTTAGAATAAATAAACAACTCAGATCTTACCCTTTACTTCAACAAACATTCGCCAGATCATAGATCTAAACATTCCATAAACAGATCTAGAAAATACATACTCATTTCAGGTCTAGAGATCGTGATCCATCGTTGTATTCATAGGTGCATTATTATTTCATATCTATCAATAAACTGTAACCCATTCCATATAGATATACTTCAGAGTGAAGTATTCATTAATATCGATACACATGCACACTCATGCACTATGATCTTCTTCTCCTTATATAGTTTTAGCCTTTACCAATACCATGAGCCAAAACCACACAACTTCCGATGGTATTCTTGGATGGAATCAAATAGACAATAAAAAACACAATACTGTGGGCTACTACCATGGTAATGCCTCTTGGTATCATAGTTTTAGAGCGCAAAAGGCATACACGACTTTTCTTCTTCGTACCCACATGTATACGCAACTTCTCTTCATAAAAATTGTGTATATACTAATTCTGGATGTATACGCGGGTTGCATGTACACCAAGTAGCGTATACATTGCCTCCATACACGGGTTGCCTTCATCAAACCTCCGTATACATTGAGAAATATTTCCTGTTTCATTTCTCTAGCACTTACTGGAATTCCATTCTCTGTCACATTTGAACTAAACTGTAGAAACATCATTTTTACATCTTTAACAAATAGGTTTCTATCAAAAGGAAACTCATCAAGTAGGTTTCTATCAAAGCCAACTTCATCAATTCGGTTTCCATCAAAGACAACATATTGCATCACAGTGCCAACAATCTCCCCCTTTGGACTTGATGGCAACCATGATGGTGTTTGATCACCACAATAGATAGATACATTAATCATAACCATTATTCAAACACCAAGATACTCTCCCCCTTTGAAATCAAGGGAAAATGGCGGATCAATACCAAAACAAGGTCTCTCTTTCTTTGTAGAAAGAAGAGCTTTGTAGGTCTGATGTGCACTAAAATTGCCATGCTCTCCCTAAGTTCATGTTAAATCTTCAGATAGATTTTTCAATGAAGTACATGACTCTATAACTCAATCGTGTATGACCTTTCCTATCACCAAGGACTCATACTTACATCAATGATCCAACCAAGTGGATTGATTGAACTGTCCAACCAAGTGGGTTTACAAATTTTGACTCAACTACCCCCCGAAGTGGGTTTACAAATATTGAACAAGTCCTTTCATGACTGAATATAAATTTTTTACATAATAGGTCTCAACATGACTTTTTCATCAAATTATAGATATGACATTTTATAACCAAGACCAATAGATCTGAAGAGAGAGATCATAATTCAGCAACCAACATAATTCCAACAATGCATTACTCTCAGCAAGGCTAATGCTCCCCCTGAAACTGTGCTCCTGATCACCACAACAACTCATTCATCAAATCATATTCATAAAGTAGATAATCAAAACTTAATATCATATCAACAGATATAACCATCAACATCAGATCAAGAAAATTACTGTTAGCATCATATCAGAAATTGTTCTTGAGTCTGTCTCACTGTTTTTGTGATTAGAGAAAAACATATGCAACTGTCACCATTGGAACTGACGTGTATATGCGGCTTTAGTTCATGAAAGCTGCATATTGAAAGTGAAATACTAAAGATTTCACAACTCCATCTCCTTCTGGATTTATACATTGTGTACCTGTAATCTGTTGTCACATTAGATGCATTGTTAGAAATAAACTCAACCATAATTACTAAACCAACCATGGGAATCACCATATATTGCTCCCCCTGTGATGTTACATTACTGATTCCTATAATGTATCTCACATCACTCCTGCAGTCATTATGAGAAGGAAACTTTAGAAATAGATGACTGCAATAGGGTCAATATTCCCTACGTTTTTGACTGGTGCTTCTTCTTCTTCATATTTGCTTGTAATTTCTTATTGTGTGCTGGAACTTCTCAGATCTGTTCATCATACTTAACTTGTAATCAGTGGCCTTATGCCCAAATGAGTTAAAATTGAAACAACATCCATGAAAGCATACTTTCTTTCTTGATCTATGCAATTCTTCAATAACCAGATCCCTTTCTTTTAAGGAATTATCCTCATCCATGGTACATGCCATGAGTACTTTCATATCTTGATTAGAGTCTTCTTCTTCATTTGACAATCCATCATTATCTTCATTTGTATAATAACTCCTTCCTTTTTCAAACTGTTTCTTTTTATCATGATTTCCTTTATAAGGACATTTAGCAGCATAACGACCAACTCTTCCACAAGCAAAACACTTGAAGGGAAGCTTACCTCTGAATCTTCCAGTACTTGGTTGAAGTCTTCTCACAAAATTTTCTTCTTCTTCTTCTGATATATAACTTGATTCCTTGAAAACTTCCTTTTCTTTTCCTTTGCACATGCCTTAAAGGAAGCTTCTCTGACTTGTGAGGGACCTCCTCTTCTCATTTCAAAAGTAGTCATGATACCATGTAGTTGAATAACAGTAAGAGTTTGCAGATCTTGCTTTTCTTCAATAGTTGACACTTTTGACTCGAACTTTGGAGTTAGAGATCTCAATATATTTTCTATTAAAGTTGAGTCTTTTATATCTTCACCCATATTCCTCATAAAATTCACAATCTCATCTAATCTTAGGAATAAACTTGCAATACTTTCATCATCATGCATTTTGAAATTTTCATATTGCATTATAAAAGTTTGAAGTTTGGCACTTTTTACCTTTGCAACACCTTCATAGCTTTGAAAGATATTGTCCCATATTTCCTTTGCTGAATTGAGCTGCATAACTTTGACAAATTATGTTTCTGACAAGCTTCCTAATAAAGCATTAACAACTTTTGCATTGATTTCATATCTCTTTATTTCTGTTGCATCTTTAGGAACACTTGCTGGATACTTGTAACCTCCTTCCATGATTCCCCATACATCTCCTCCAAGAATTTCCAAATAATCTCTTGTTCGTCTCTTCCAGAATAATAGATTAATTTCATTGAACAATGGTGCCTTGATAGAAAATACTCCTTCATGACTTCCCATTGCGACAGATCTCCTTCAAGCGATCAAGATTCTTCTAAAGTACCTACTCCGATACCAATTGTTAGGAATAATACTAAGAGGGGGGGGGGGGGGGTGAATCAGTATTTATAACTCACTGTAAATTTTTTCTTTCCTTTACTAATTTCTATACACGACTTTAATGAACCCAACTAGCATATACACGTGGATATATTTAAGGAAACTTGTGTATGTCCAGAGATCTTATTATGTAGATAATTATTTACTTATATTAGTGCATCATTCATTCATCATATATTTAGTAAGAATTAAGCATGTCCAATAAGAACAAAATAAATCATCACACATAAGAAACACACATGAACACCAGGATTTAAGGTGGAAACCCAAGTCGGGAGAAAATCACCGTTGTTGTCGTCTCTGTCTTCAATATTTATTATAAAGAAAGTTTCTTACAATCTTGTACTGGTTCAGACTCACACCAGCATGCAGGCACCCACTTGCAAAAGGATACAACCTTCTCTCATTCTCCAGCTACTATTGGAAGGGAGCTCAAACCCCCTGATCTTGTTTACCAACCACTCCTAGAAGGGAGCTACTACCCCCTGATCTTGTTTACCAGCAACCACTAGAAGGGAGCTACGACCCCCTCACTGAAGGCTCCAATGCTCAGTACCACTGCATCCAAACAAAACACCTTGTAGACATATTTTCATCAAATTTTTAGATTGGACCCACTCCACACATTTAAGCTCAAAGAACATACATCAAACTGAAACTTATAACCCCATCAATTCATTCATTGAATCATCAATCAACCAACCAACCACTAATATTTAATCATAATCAACTAGCAGAATAATCAATATTCAAACAACTCGGATCTTTATGAAGACATCATTGGCAGACAACAGTAATACAACAAAACAAATCAAAAATTTCCTTCCGCATACTTCAGAAAAACCCTAGATTCCATACGCGCTTTTGTTGAAACGAACGTGCGTTTATACGCGCTTTTGCTGAGACAAACCTGCGTATAGATCTGAAAACATTACAGGACTGCGCAACTCTTCAGAACAAATAAACAACACAGATCTTACCCTTCACTTTAGAAAGCATTCACCAGATCACAGATCTAAACATTCCATAAATAGATCTAGAAAATACATAGTGATTTTAGGTCTAGAGATCTTAATCCATCATTGTATTCATAGGTGCATTATTATTTTAGATCTATCAATAAATTGTAACCCATTCCATACAGATATAATTTAGAGTTAAGTATTCATTAATACCCATACACATGCACACTCATGCACTATGATCTTCTTCTCCTTATATAGTTTTAGCCTTTACCAATACCATGAGCCAAAACCACCGAACTTCCAATGGTATTCTTGGACGGAATCAAATGGACAATACAAAGCTCAATACTATGCGCTAACACCATGGTAATTCCCTTTGGTATCATAATTTTAGAGCGCAAAAGGCATACTCGACTTTGCTTCTTCATACTCGCGTATATATGTGACTTCTCTTCATAAAAACTACATATATACTAATTCTGGATGTATACACAGGTTTCCTGTACACCAAGTAGCGTATAAATTGCCTCCATACACAGGTTGCCTTCATCAAACCTTCGTATACATTGAGAAATATTTCCTGTTTCATTTCTCTAGCACTTAGTAAAATTCCTTTCTCTGTCACATTTGAACTAACCTGTAGAAACATCATTTTTACATCTTTAACAAATAGGTCGCTATAAAAAGGAAACTCATCAAGTAGGTTTCTATCAAGGACAACTTCATCACGTAGGTTACCATCAAGGACAACATATTGCATCCTATTTCCAACAGTCAGGGGATCGAGCCCTGCGACCTCTCCTAAAATTTTAATATGCGGTTTCAGGGCCACATAACAGCCTCATGGTTGGCCACGTGGCAACTTCTGATTTTCTCTTCAATCCGTACCCAAAATAGTAGAAGGAAACTTGTCAACCAACGATTGGTCATGTGGAAGGAATATTCCATTTTTTTCTGACTGTGCATCCCAGTCAAACCTGGTCAAACTATCATAATTATACCTCTTTTCCATTTCGATCAGAACGTAATATCTTCCTCATACGACATCGATTTTTCAAACCATTCATGGCACCAGAATCAGGAAGACGAGATCTATGCAACCATCTTGGTTTCAACCCAATCCTGTAACTTTGAATGTTGAGAAAAATTTATGAACTCCTGATCATTTTTCTATTGAAATTCAACCATGTAATTTGTCCATAACAATATTACAGTTTCATTTATTATGAGGTATGACCCAAGATTTTTCGACCTGCAAGTTAACCCAATATATTAAAATTGCAATCTCAATAAAAAATTATTCTGATCACATTTTTTTTGTTGGAAAATTTATGTAAGGATATGGTGTTTTAGCTATCATGTAGAGGAAACACCAACCAAGACTACATTAATGTTTCCAATATTTTGGACCCTTTCGGTGCCTAATTCATATAGTTTCCAATTATGCAATTTTAGTAAAGGTGCCACATGAGAGCGACATCCATGACAAGTCATAATAATAAGGATGGTCCTTCTTGCAATGACATTGAGCACCGTTAATGAAATAATAAGGACCAGGTCGAGGAACCTAAAAGGTCATGTTCTCATCATTGTAAATTGGATGGGGTTTTTTGTGTTATAGTTTTGGGATGTATCTCGAGTAACGAGGAAAACCAAGTCATGGTTGGTTGGATACATAAACAAAAGAGAATCACCAACATGAAATATGAGACTCTCAGCCCACTAATTAAAGCTCTCACGTTAGGAGCTAGTGGCTATGATCCAACCACTCTTGCCTCCAACTTTGATATCAGTCTCTGTCACCATTTCTAATACCAACAGAAAACATAGGGCTAGGACACACATAGCCTCTCCGCTGCAAAATATTCTGCTAAAGAAATCCATTTCTGTGGCTGATCTGGTGAGGGGCTCCACCAAATTTCTAGCAATGCTGGAAACAAATGAACCTTCCAATCACAAAACTGGACAACAAAATACAATGGCGATGAGGAAACGTGTGATCAAAACATTCATATAAAACCAATAGAAGCCTAATAATTTGTGATGAGAACGTGGATATGAATTATGAATGAAGTTATCTTTGAGCACTGAGCTTTGATAGCTCAAAATAAAATGAAATTTGGACAATCCTAGAGGCACATTTTATAAATAAATATTCCTTATCAGGCTCAAACTAGAGGACAATGTTTCCAGGATTGCCATAGAGAATCCATGTAATTGACTAAACAAACCCTAGTTGCACAACCTCTAATAAAATCAATCATTTTTGATAGACTAATAAATTTTAACTGCTTATCATAGGCCAAATGATTAGGATTTAAACTCCACAGATTTCCATGGAGTCAAATGCAATAACAATAAAGGGAATATCGTCAATTAGCAATAGACTCTCATATCTCCAATTAGACAAACATTCCCTCGTCCAACTATGAAAAAAAGAATTACAATATGTGTGAGAAAACATAAATTCCATGAGTATGTATACCAACATCAGAAAATATAAAGGAAGTATAAATTCCATGAGCATATATACATAAACTAAGAATATAAATATTGGGAATCAAATAAAACCTACAATGGGTAGAGATGGTAGATGACCTACTTAGTGAGAGAGGTGCAATGGGTTATGTATGAAGCATGCCCTTCCATGCCCAAAGTTACAAACCTCTCCAGTGTTTATGCATCACTAAAGCTGACTTTTACCTCTCTTCAAATTAAATGTTTCCTTTAATATGTCTGCAATGTAACTGTGAGGCTTCCTTTAACTTGTTTTCAAAGTAATTACGAGAAAATTGACGGTTGAAATGCTAGTTGTACATCTCTAATGTTAGCTCCCTATAATTTGGCAAATTGGTGAGACCAAAAATGTGGAGAGGATACTTGAACCACTTTGGGATTCTAGGATCTAGCCCTCCTGAATCTGGAGGGGGATCTCTCCAATAAGTGCAAAGATTGATTTATCTTTAAGGCTTTTGGGTATGATATTAGACTAGTTATGAAGAACAAGAGTTTTTGTTTGTTTTCGATGGTTTACAATGATTATTAGTTGAGTGAAAAGTCATAAATGAGAATATTTTCAAAGGTTTGAAGTTGCAAACGATCAGAAAAATCTTTGGCTAAAAAGATAGACATAACACTGGTTTTTAGTCCATTGGGCTATGGAGTCATAAAAGGGCTTTAATTGTGCAACAATTCAAGAGTGATCTAAGGGAAAATTCATGTATATTACAAGATATTTGAGATTAAATGATGGAATGGAAACAATAAAAGTGTTGGAGGGGTGGAAACAGATAATAATTTCAACTAGGATCTATAGTCTGTCCAAACAAGAAAAGCCTTTTAAGCAACTGTTTAAAACTAACCAAAGGGCAGGGCTCATCGTAAACCTCTTTGGACAAGCTTGTATTCAAGATAACTCAACAAACAAACAATCCAGTAATCCGCATAATTACCTTCAGAAAAGATGAAAACAGATAAGAGAAACAAAATGCAACCTAAGATCAGTTAAGATACTTTTAAATCTAGACTTCTTTCAGCATACACTTAGGCAAATTTTTAGAATTACCTTTGGAGAAAGAAGCTAGAAAACAAGGCACACCATCACTTTCCTCATCTAAATTTAATAAGAAAATAATGAAAATAAAATTTAAGAAATTTTTTTAAAGCAAATAGTAGGATGAGAGAACACCAACATTCCTAACTGCCTAAACTGTATTGAATCATTCTTAAATAAATAAATTGGAGGAAAACATTGAGATAAAGCTTATCAGTCAGAGAAGGGTACTGTAAACAGTAAATCATAACTCTATGCTTGCTGTTCTTTATTAGAGAATAATGGACAATATGGCATACATGAAAGGAAAAAAAAAAAGAAGCACTTCACCAATGATATAGACCAGGATCCCAAGAAACAACTTGTATATTGAAGTTAAACAAGTTACATATTTAAGTCCAATGTTTCAGTTCAACAATCATCTTCACTTCTTAGCCTAACTGATTAAATCACAAACAAAGCTCCAAGAGCCTTTGAACACTATTTACAAGTAGAAGTTTCAAGCACAAGTATATTTCAAAGTTCTGCAACCAACCCTTTACAATGAGCTCCTCAATAAGATTTTATAGGAAAATGGGGAGGTCGAATGAGATAAAATATCTACGGGTTCAATTAATACAGTTAATGCTTCTCGGCCTTTGAGGGGCTCAATGGAGAAGTTTACATATATTTCTTCTGTATTAATTGTTTTTCATTAAGTATTAAGCTTGCTGGAAGCTTTTGTTGACTTTTAAGTCTTTGTGTCATCTTTGCAATAACTCTGTTTGTCTTGTAATAACTGCTTGGCTTTATTGAGGAAAATATCCTCTATTATGGTCATTACTCGGCCTATGTTGAATGCTTTGATGCTACAGGTGGCATTAGGTAGCTGAGAGGAATCAATTAGCCTCTGATGTGGTGGTGGAGGCTTTCTCTGTCCGATAGTTATTTTTTATTTTTCTTTAAACACTGTTAATTTGATTTGATTCTATGTATTAGGCTTAATCAAGCATAAAATCTGTCTTCTACTCTTTAACTATGTTCAATTTAGTGGATTAGGCTTTTGAATGTAGTTTTTAGCTATAATCCACTCCAAATTGTATAATCAATGTTTAATTCTTCATCTCTACTATGTTTGGGTCTTCTACACTGATACAGTTTATTTTTTTTAATCTTGTTGTGAATTTTTGATGTGCAGGTGTGACAGGGGCTTTATAGAGCTGCCAGCATCCATGAGACACCGGCAAATGTGGTGTTGCAACTCTGTGGCCAAATTTCTTTGATAAACAAAAGCCTGGAGGATCGTCATCCTTGGCTTTTATTTTCCTTTTAGAATCATTTGAAAAATATTTAAAAACTTGCATAAACCATAATATAGTTATGAAATCCTGTGTATTTGGTAAAACTGCTTCAGAGGCTAGGGCTTGTATTTGGTGGAGATTTGTTTGTGGGGGTCGAAAGGGGGCATTTGGAAGAATCAGTTCAGAGATTAAGTTAGGGTCATTGATCTTGCAGAGATCAATGGTCAGGAGGAAATTTAATAAGATAATGTGAAGTGGCCACATTATAATTACATAGGCAAAAAGTGTGAAAAAGAATATAAAGGAAATAGGTTAAAAAACCCTTTGGCAGAAGAGATGTACTGAAATGGAATTCAGGGTTTCTGAATGATCATGGGCCATTAGATCAGTTTGGCCCTAGGAGATCAAGGGTCAAGGTTGATTGATGAAGGCCCTTGGTGAATGGGCAGAGGGTGATCAAAAAATGCGAAAGTGATCTGTGACCGTTGATCTGCAGAGATAAACGACTGAGGAGGAAAATGATGGAAAGTGGTGAAAACAATGGAAAGTGGTTTCAGAGGAGAAAAGCAACAGTATCACATGGAAAAAGGGCGGGTAGGAGGTTTTCACTTTTCGAACGTGATATGTGTTCCCGCTCGACACGTGGCATTCGAAAACCGCTTACATTGTGTAATTTCTGGGGATTAACGGTTGTGCTCAAAGTTACACGAAACTACGTGCCAGTCGTCAGATCTAGGGTCTTAGATCAGACGACTGTGAAAGAGTGTGATATCGGCAAGATGCATGGGCAGATAAGAGGAAGGGTGGTTTTAATCAGGACCATTGGATCAGAGATCGGATGGCTGAGATCAACTCTGTAGGAAGGGAGGACCCACAGGGGTTGGGCCTGTCGGGATTATTATGAACCGTTAGATGTATAGGATTAACGGTGGAGATTGAATCTAGGGATAAATGGAAAAATAAATGAGGCGGGGAAAGGGTTAATATGGGCCATTGATCTGCAGAGATCAACATCTGAGATTTGGCCAAAGAACATTATAAATTGGGGCTTCATGTTTTTAACGAAGGTCGAGGGGTGGAATCTGGGCCGTCGGACTTGACATGTGGATGGCTCAGATGTAATTGGAGGTTTCCCGATCGGCGGGGCAATGGACATGGGACCACCGAAGCGATTGACTGTGGGCCATCGATCTGCAGATCAGATTGACAGTGGAGGATGAATTAGAAGACCGCCAATCAGAGGGGGCGAATAAAATAATAAACTATGCCAATGGAAATCTCCGATGCAATATAGCGCTAGCCATTGATTGGTCCGGGATCAACGGTGGAGAAGAGCTCTGACCAATTAACGACAGGCTTAGTGTAAAACATGAGAAAACATATTTTTTATGAAATACAAAGGTTTAATTGCATCAGGGTGGGTTATATATATTTGGCTTGGTGCCCGATTGTGGGGCCTCAGGGTATATGGAAAAGCAAAGGGACTGGGGTTCAAACATATAAAGGGCCAATCGCATCGGAACAATGGTGCGGGCCTTTTCAATCTACCCATTAGAAAACCTCCAATACGAGATCCTGTGGATCGTCGATCGGGTTTTTAGATCAACGTTATTTATCATTTAATAACATGAACTGGCGGGTTTAGAAAAAAACTTAGAAAAATGGGTTTTTTCAAAATGCAAAGGGAATTTTGCACTGGGAAGGTTTATTTACAAGTTTTAAGCACCCGATTGCGGGCCTTTGGTTTTGCGAAGCGGAAAAGGTGTCGGGGGTTATGTATAAGAGGGCCAATCACATCAGAGGTTTTAACGAAACAAATAGACTTGCGCTGGCCGATTTCTCTGATGCGATAAGCACCAAAAGGGTTTAGCACTTAGTTCTAGGGCGTGGGCATATGCGGGGAAGTGGTTTAGGACTTAGCCCAAAGGGGCTTAAGCCTATAGTAAAAAAAAATTATTTTTTATGAAATTTTCAAGGTTTTTTTATGGATTTGGGGGTTTCGCTGAGGTTAAAAAATGAGTTTCAAACCTTATAAAAGGGATTTTGTGAAAGAAAAGTGGGGAATACATGAAAAATGAAGGATTTTCATGGGGAATAAGAGAACAAAATGAAGGTTAATAATGAAGGGAAAAAGGAGTAAAATGAGGGAAAAATGGGGATTTTCACGACAGTCTTTTCTTCATGAAAACAACAGAATTTCAACATTCTGAAAAGGAAACAACAATGAAGATTAAACAGAGGGAATGATGTCTTGATAAGGCTTCAAGAGATAACAATTTTTTGCAATAAAACTTGTTTCTTAAAGGCTTCAAAAATGATTTAGCCACCATTTGATATGACAAATTTTATAGGTGGCTAACAGTGGCTCCAGATGGGGATGGTGCCTTCTTGAAGGCATCAAGAACTTCAGAATTGCATTCTCTGGGGGGCTGATCAGTGCCTCATAAATTGGGCTGCAAATTTCTTTACTTGGATGATCTTCTTTTGCTCTGAAAATGTTAGCAGCCATGAAAAAAAATGGATCTTCATCAACACAAGATTTCTACCTACCCAATCCTACTGATCTAACATTTTTTCTTCTTTAGAATGCGCTTGGATTGGCAAAATATCTTACAACATTTTATTCTTTTGAAAGTAAGAAACTAGTCTAAATATACTTCTTATTTCTCCATGAACTCATATTAAACAGTTGAGTCCATAAGCTTCTCTACCTAATCTACTATCTATTAGGATTAAACAGTCTAACAGATTTTGATTCACTAATTTCTAAAACATAAATTTAAAAGCATACAAGTTAGGATTGAACAGTCCAACTTGTTGCTGATCTATGGAAAAAACAACAAGCTACACATAGATATTATTTTTATAGAAAATTAAATCAAAATAGAAGGCTCAAGATCTAAAAGTTCAAGCACGACCTTCTCTTTTCTTCAGCACTGTTTTTAGACTTTTTCGAGTTGTTTTTCCTTTGAATTCTGGTTCAGATTTTGAGCTGATTAGAATTAGTTCACTTGTGTTTTTGACTCAAGATTAAAATAGATAGGAGTCATTCTTCTTTTGGAGACTTAGGTTCAAATTTTGAGCTTGTTTGAACCTTTATTTTCTAACCTAATATACCTAACTGATAAGCCAAGATTAAGCTATTTGGAAAATTGAATTCACCTACCTATCAGCAGTCAATTTAAAACTAATTAGTCATGATTAGGTTGTATGACTAACTTGAAGTGTGTTTTCAGGAGTGGCATTTGAGCTTGCACACTTTCGGATTTGTTTCGCTTTTTTGGTATGGGGTTGTATCTTTATTGTTTTTACAATCTGCCCTCTTTTATTTCTTCTACTGTTTTTGTATTTTTGTTTTTCTAAATTTGAATGCAATGGTGGATGAAATATTTATAATGAGGAAAAAAAATATAAAAAGGCTTTCAGAACATGATAGCATCAAGAGAAGTAATGTTTGAGCATCCTGCCATTGACAGGATCCCCAAACAGTTTAGCTCCATTCAACTCCTGTAAGAAAAAGGCATTATTACCAGCAGCAGAATGAATGAGGTAAGGTCCAAGCCATAAGTTATCAAATTTTCCATGCTTTCCCTTGTCTTCTCTCCTTGAGTCCCACTTTAAAACTTTGTCCCCAACATTGAAATTGGTGGCCTTTGTTCTTCTGGCGATAAGATTTTTGATGTTGTCTTGCTTTTGCAATGCTTTGTTATAAACCTCCTCTCTGGTTTGCTGAAGATGAATGGTCTGATTTATTCTTCTGATCATGTCATTATCTTCAGACTACACCTCTTGAATCAACTTCATAACTGGCACACCAAGGCTGGTTGGAAAAATTGCATCAGTACCATACACAAGCTAGTAGGGTGACATTTAAATAGATTTCTTCAATGTTAATCTCTCGGCCCAAAGTGCATGAACTAGATTTGTGTGCCAAGACTTCTTGTTGTCCTTCAACAACTTCTTGATTATGTTCACCAAACTCTTGTTTGAGGATTCTACTAGCCCATTACGTTGAGGGTAATAAGCAGTAGAATGGCCCAAAGTAATATGATATTTGTGACAGAATTCAACCATCTTCTTGGATCCAATGCTGCTGCATTATCAGTGATGATCTTCCTAGGATAGCCAAATCTAGAGAGGATGTGAGTCTCAATGAATTTTATGATGACAGAGTCATTGGCTTGCTTAGAAGGGATGGCTTCTATCCATTTGGTGAAGTAGTCTTTGGCAGTGCAAATCCATTTATGCTGGGAAGATGAGGGTGGATGGATTTCTCCTATGAAGTCAAGTCCCCACTATTGAAAAGGAGCTTCAACAGTGATTGGATGTAGAGGTAAGGGTAGCATCTTTCTTTTGCCTTCAAAAAGTTGGCATTTATGACAGGCAATTATCATTTTGTGTACATCAAGAAAGAGAGTAGGCCAATAGTAACCATCCCTTAGGATTTTGTTGGCTGTTGTCTTCCAGTAGAGGTGGCCTCCAAATTCTCCTTCATGGAACTCGTGCTTAACCTTCTCTGCATCATACTCAGGCAAACATTTAAGAAATATTCCACTTGCATTTTTCTAATAAAGACATTTATCTATAATGTAGTAGTTTACAACTTTTAACTTTAAAAGACTTGCCTTTGTTTTTGATAAACCAGGAGGTGTGTTCAAATTAAGCAAAACATAAAGAATATCAGCATACCAAGAGGAATTCATAAAATTATCTTCAATGATGGGAGTTGAGAATTCTTCTTGTTCATCTAAAGCATTAATCATATTTATATCAAGAACTTCAAAATTGGATTCAGCCATTAATATAGCTAGAACTTGGCCTTTGATGAGTTTAGTGGGCTTGATCTCTAAATCATATTCAAGAATAACAGCTATCCACTTACCTCGCTTACCATCTAGGTCCTTTGTTATAATGTCTTTCACAACTGAATTTGGGACAAAGGCAATGATGTGTGAGTGAAGGATGTATACTCTGAAGTCTTTTAAAGCTTTGACCAAAGCAAAAGGTTGCCTTTCCATAATTTTATACTTCAAAGGAGCATCTCTCAATGCCTTGCTAAAGAATGCAATAGGCTGCTCTTGTCCTTTTGGATTTTTCAGTCAAAGGACAACAACTATTGTATGTTCTGATGCAAATGAAAAAATATAAAAATATTTTGAAAAATCAGGATTTATTAGAACCGGTATTTTGGTTAACGCTTGTTTCACCATCTCAAAGGACTTCTTTGCTCCAAAGGTCCATTTAACCCCTTGCTCCGTTTTCAACATGTTTGTAATGTTTCTAAGAAGCTCAGCTAAATTGGGTATGAACCTTCTCAAGAAATTAATCTTTCCAATGAAAGATTGGAGTTCCTTGATGTTTCGAGGATGAGAGATTTGCAATATGGCCTTAATCCTCTTTGGGTCTATCTTAATACCCTCTTCCGAAATAATGTGCCCAAGAAGTCTACCTTCTTGGAGACAGAATAGTGTTTTCTTTGGGTTTAATGATATCCCAAACTTTTTGCATCTCTCAAATACTTTTCTCAAATGTTCTAAGTGCTCTTCAACTGTCTTTGAAAACACAGTAACATCATCAAGGTAAATAATGATGAAGTAGCCTAATTCCTCCAAGAATGCTATGTCCATGGCTCTCTGAAAAGTTGCTCCAGCATTCATTAGACCAAAGGGCATTTTCACATACATGAAAGTGCCCCAAGGTGTAGTAAAAGTTGTCTTTAATTGATCATCAGGATGGACCAAAATATGATTGTATCCTAAATAGCCATCAAGCAAAGAAATTCTTTTAGAACCAACTACCCTTTGTAAAATATGTTCCATCTTGGGTAAAGGGTAGTTTTCCTTGAGTGAAGCTTTGTTTAAATCTCTAAAGTCTATACAAAGCCTAATCTCTTATGTTTTCTTCCTAACTGACACCTGATTAGACACCCACTCAGAATATTTTATTGGGACAATAATACCGGCTTCATACATTTTCTTGATCTCCTTCTCAACCAAAGGTAACTGAACAGGGTTAATTCTGCACAGCTTTTGTTTAAATGGCTTTTGGTTTTCCTTGAGAGGTATCTTGTACTAAATTATTTCAGTGTCATAGGATTTTATATCCTCATAACTCCACGCAAAAACATCAGACAATTATTTAAATAACTCTATGTATTTGAGTTTAATGTGAGCTGGTAAAGTCATAGACAGTTTGATCATCATTGGTTTTAGTTCACTGCCTATATTACACTCTTCAACTTCAGTCTCTACAGGCTCCAGTTTTGGCTTCTTAGCCACATCGTTGAAATCAAACAACTGTTCTAAAGGGGACAGACCTTTTGGAAAACTTTGATTTTCAGATTGCCGAGTTTCTAAGTCTTCTGTTTCTAACTCTGTAGTCACTTGTGTTTTGTTTTCAAGTTTATTAGATAGTAGATTTACATCAACTATCATAGGAGACTGTTCTTCTTCACCAAGAAAATTTTCTTCGTCGGGGCAGTCTATTTCATATTTTGAATCTGAACTGGGTAGTTCAAATTCATTTCTGAACTGCATGAAGTCTTCTATTTGTTTGTCTCCGTCAAAAACTTTCCAATACTTCTCGTTATCAGGAACAACTGGTTTGAATTTAATCTGAGTTGTACATTCTTTGGTTTCATATGGTGTTAGGCATGTTCTAGTAGCAAAAGCTAAACTGTGGGCCATGATATTCTTTCTTCTTGGGACAAAAATCAATTGGGATTCCTCAAAAGTTTTCAATAAATCCACGACATCATTTCGATAGGCTCTGAGTCTAGGGTGATTAGCGTTTTATTCCCCGTTGACCTGCCTAATGATTAATTCTGAATCCCCATGCACTTTAATTCTTTTGGCTCCTAATTTTTTCAACAAATGTAAGCCTAAAAGTAGGGATTCATATTCCGCTATATTATTTGAACACTGAAAGTTTAATCTACAGGAAAGGCTTTCTGTGTGGTTATTTTCAGTGTTGCGTAACCAGACACCTGCACTATCATTTCTCCTAGTGCAGGACCCATCAAAGTTCATACTCCACAAAGGAATAGTCTTAAGTTTAACAGTTTGACTATCCTCTTCAACTAACATGCTTTCGGATTTTTCTTAAGTATCAGCACTCTATTGAATCTGTTTTAATTCCTCCGGTTTTTCATTGTATTGAGGAATGATTTCTTAACTCTCAAGGTTAAAAAGTGATGGATGCATGATCTGTAGTTCAAGACCTGTGTGTTGTTTGCTGTTATTCACGGGTTCAGCAAACTGTTTTGACACTTCTATGTTGTGCTCCTCCTCTTCTCTATCGGCCATCAATTCAGTTAAAGTGACTTGTTCACTAAATGTTTCATTGTTAAATAGGATAAAAGAATCATGGCCTGTATTTACAGAATACAGAGGAGAGTTTTGTGGTCTATCTTGGCTAGTAACCATGTACTGCATATGTGACTCCCTGTAAAGTCTTCTTTTCTGATTGAAAACAGGGATGGTCACATATGTCATGTCCGTCTGCATAGTTCCTTGTAACTTAGCTCCCCAAGATCTAGATAACAGCAGTCCATACTTTGGGGGCACATCAACCACAACAATATCCATGACTAAAAATTTGGTTGGGATTTGTGCTAAGTTAACACAGAGGTCTTTGATTAATCCTAAACATTTTACTCTGCTTGAGTCAAAGGAGTATAGGTCTTCTTAAGGTCTGGTAATTTCTAGACCCAGGCTCTCCATTATAGCTTTGGGCATTAAATTATGAGAGGCCCCTGAATCATGCATAGTGTTATGCAAAATCTTGTCATGAACATTTAAACTTACATAAAAGGGGGGAACAGGTCCCTCTTGATACCTACCTTCAATCTTAGGACCAAAAATGAGCTCTGGCTGGTCATCGTTAAGATTGACTATATCATTATTTTCCTCTATGTTTAAAGCCTTCAAAATTTGGGTCCTATATACATTTTGGGCAGCCAACTCAGTAAGGGGAACATAGATTTTAATTCTAGAAATTTCCTGCTCCAAGCTAAAAGGGATCTGACTCTTTGAAGTGCTTGTTTCAGCCTTGTTAACTGCCACTCTATTAGCAAAATCTGTTTGCTAATTAGCTTTATTTACATTTGACAAAATCGTTTTAACAGGAGTACTAGCTGAAGTGATAACACTACTAAGGTCTGCACTTTTTTTTGCATTGTTTCGAGTGCCTTTTTCTTTACCTTTATCAGAATTTACAGCCACTATTTTGTCTTTCTACTTTAAAATTTTGGGTTTATTTATAGTGCTTCTTTGTGTAGATTTGTCACAGGTTTTGTTGTTGGGATTTTTTTGATTTCTTTTACTCCTAAGGTCATATTCCCTTTGAGACTCTATGATAAAAATTTCCATGTCTTGATAATAACTTTCATCATTATCTCTTTTGTCATCATAGGGTGTATACAGACCTTGTTTTCTATCATAATGAACCTCAAAGTCATCATTATCTACTCCCAACATATTGATATCATCATCGTCTATTTGCTATATTGTGTCTTCAACCTCACTTACATAATTTTGATGAAATGGAGGAGTGATCTGCTGATCATCTTCCCTTGGTCTATTTTGAGGTTGGTTTCTTCTAAAATTCTGACTCTAGTTCTGATTTCTATTTTGAGGAGCTATTTGGTTTTGACTAGCTTGAGCTCTCTCAAGAATTCTCATCTTCTTCATCATCCCCTCCATCATTATTTCCATCTTTGAGCTAGATGTGGAAGGTGTGGATTCCTCTCTAAAGGACACTCTCTTCTCATTCTTCATTCTTTCTCTTTTCTCCATTAAGTTAACTTCCACAGCAAGAGCCCCTTTTTGCATATCTTCAAGGGTTAGAGGATATCTTTCTCTCAGCTGATAGGCCATTTTAGGGTCGAACCCTTCAGGAAATTTTTTAAATCTGATCCTTGTGGAGGTTTTATGTCTGTGGGAAGAGCGTTATATACACTATTAAATCTAGTGCAGTAAGCGTGTACACTTTCCCCAGTGTTTCTTTGGAGATTTTTGTAATCAGAGAGTATTTGAAGAGGGTTTTTTCTTACTTCCCATTTGTTTAAGAATGTCTGATGGAAGCCTTGAAGATCATTTATATAGTGGGGGACTAAGCCTTTGAACCATTTTCTTACTTCTCCCCCTAAACTCTAAGCAAATAGTCTAAGTTTCACAGATTCATCATCAATTTCATTTCTATCAACGTAGTCATTCATCTTATCCACATGCTGTGATGCAGTAGTAGCATTACTGGCATCATACAATGGTATTTTGGACTGATAGTCCTGTGGAAGATTGACTAAGGGAAAAGGAAGGACCAACGGGGCATACCATGCTGCCATGATATGGGGTGGAGGTGGATTTACAAGAGGTGGATTAGCAAAAGGGAAAGTGGGCTGGAGTGGATTGGTTTGGACAGTGGATGTAGGATGAGTAGATGTGGATGGACCATGAATAGATTGCTAAGCTGATCTTGGATGAGAGACACCTAAATTGAAAAGGAAATGTAAATCAGGTGGTGTTGATTCTCTACTACCAAGATGTTCACTTTGTTCTCGAGATCAAAGTGAAGACTCTGAATCTAGCTGATCTAAATCATCAAGAGACCTAGTTCTAAATGGATTTCTCAAGTCTACTTGTGATTATTATAGAGCTGCAAGGTTTTTAGGAACTAAATTAGCTCTCAAGGGTGATCTGAAAACAGTTGAAAATTTTATCTTAGGAGACTTCCTAAGGATACTTTTAGGGTTATCAACTATCTCAGGTGGGTTTGGGTCAGGGTAGGCTCTATTATGAATCTTTCTAGGATCCACTATGCTATGTTTTTCAGACCCTACTAAACAAAAACAGTCTAACCAGATATGACAATCTTTTAAGAGGTTAACTGATCTATTTTAAACAAGAAAATTTTTAATCCTAAAACCTTCTAACTGAGTTTAAATGATGTTATGATGATAAGGGGTCTTCCCAGTGGAGTCTTAAGGTCTGTTTAGGATTGTGGATTTGGAAAGTGGAATTTTTTAGCTCTTTTGGAGGTAAAAGGTTTTATGATCCACCACCATGTTTATTGAATACCAATCTGTAATATTTTTGGGTTTTCTGAGTTATTTTTCGGTCCTATTGGTTCTTAAGAGTGTCCTAAATCTATTTCAAAACTTATCTATGGTTGTGAGACAAAGACAATCTACTCTTATGGCTAAGCTAGCTGATCCTTCAAGGTTTGATAAAGTCTTATGAGAATCCTAGGGTTTGCCTAGTTTGTCACTGATTCAAACAAGTTTCATCATGATTACCGTTTGTTTGGTAGTGCTTGAAAAGGGCTGCTTGTACTCACTGAGTTTCTATGAAGTCTTATGGGAACCTAAGATGAAATTTGACTCAGTTCCCCAGCTGAGTCGCCAGAAATGTTAGTTGTTGGTGGCTCGACTGGTTGATATACCAATTGTTCTTGATTCAAGGGCTTTTTGGAGTTTTATGCATGTATAGGTGAAAATTTAACTTAGAAATCCCCAGCGGAGTCACTGGAAATGTTAGCTCCCCATAATTTGGTAGATTGGTGAGACCAAAAATGTAGAGAGGACACTTGAAACACTTTGGGATTCTAGGGTCTAGCCCTCCTGAATTCGGAGAGGGATCTCTCCAATAAGTGCAAAGATTGATTTATATTTAAGGCTTTTGGGTTTGATATTAGGCTAGTTATGAAGAAAGAGGGGTTTTGTTTGTTTTGGATGGTTGAGCATGATTATTAGTTGAGTGGAAATTCCTAAATGAGAAGATTTTCAAAGGTGTGAAGTTGCAAGCGATCAGAACAAGCTTTGGCTAAAAAGATAGATATAACGCTGGTTTTTAGTCCATTGGGCTATGGAGTCATAAAAGGGCTTTAATTGTGCAACAATTCAAGAGTGATCAATGGGGCAAGTCATCTATATCACAAGATATTTGAGATTAAGTGATGGAATGGAAACAATAAAAGTGTTGGAGGGGTGAAAATAGATAATAATTTCAACTAGGATTTATAGTCTGTCCAAACAAGAAAATCCTTTTAAGCAACTGTTTAAAACCAACCAAAGGGCAGGGCTCACCATAAACCTCTTTGGACAATCTCGTATTCAAGATAACTCAAGAGAAAAAAAATCCAGTAATTCGCATAATTACCTTCAGAAAAGATGAAAATAGATAAGAGAAAAAAAATGCAACCTAAGATCAATTAAGATACTTTTAAATCTAGACTGCGTTCAGCATACACTTAAGGAATCTCTTAGAATTACCTTTGGAGAAAGAAGCTAGAAAACAAGGCACACCATCACTTTCCTAGTCTAACTTTAATAAGAAAATAATGAAAATAACATTTCAGAACAATGTTTAAATCAACCAGTAGGACGAGGGAACGCCAACATTCCTAACTGCCTAAACTGTATTGAATCATTCTTAAATAAACAAATTGGAGGAAAACATTGAAATAAAGCTTATCAGTCAGAGAAGGGTACCGTAAATAGTAAATCCTAACTCTATGCTTTCTTTTATTTATAAGAGAATAATGGAAAATATGGCATACATGAAAGGAAAACAAAAACAAAGAAAGAAGCACTTCACCAGTGATATAGACCAGGATCCCAAGAAAGAGCTTGTATATTGAAGTCAAACCAATTACATCTTCAAGTCCAATGTTTTAGTTCAGCAATCATCTTCACTTTTGAACCTAACTTATTAAATCACAAACAGAGCTCCAAGAGACTTTGAACACTATTTACAAGTAGAAGTTTTGAGCACAAGTATATTTCAAAGTTCTGCAACCAACCCTTTACAATGAGCTCCTCAATAATATTTTATAGGAAAATGAGGAGGTCGAATGAGATAAAATATCTATGAGTTCAATTAATACAGTTAATGCTTCTTGGCCTTTGAGGGGCTTGATGGAGAATTTTACAGATATTTCTTCTGTATTAATTGTTTTTCATTAATTATTAAGCTTGCTGGAAGCTTTTGTTGACTTTTAAGGCTTTATGTCATCTTTGCAATAACTCTGTTTGTCTTGGAATAACTGCTCAGCTGTATTGAGGAAAATATCCTTTGTTTTGGTCATTACTCAGCCTCTGTTGAATGCTTTGATGCTATAGGTGGCATTAGGTAGCTGAGAGGAATCAATTAGCCTCTGATGTGGTGGTGGAGGCTTTCTCTGTGTGATAGATATTTTTTATTTTTCTTTAAACACTGTTAATTTGATTTGATTCTATGTATTAGGATTAATCAGGCCTAAAATCTATCTTCTGCTCTTTAACTATGTTCAATTTAGTGGATTAGGCTTTTTGAATGTAGATTTTAGCCGTAATCCACTCCAAATTGTATAACCAATGTTTAATTCTTTATCTCTGTTGTGTTTGGGTCTTCGACACTGATACTCTTTATTTGTTTTAATCTTGCTATGTCTTGTTGATGTTCAGTGCAACAGGGGATTTATAGAGCTGCCAGCATCCATGAGACACCGGCAAACGTGGTGTTGCAACCCTGTGGACCAATTTCTTTGATAAACAAAAGCCTGGAGGATTGGCATCCTTGGCTTTTATTTTCCTTTTAAAATCATTTGAAAAATATTTAAAAACCTGCATAAACCATAAAATAGTTATGAAATCCAGCGTATTTGGTAAAAATGCTTCAGAGGCTTGGGCTTGGATCATGACAGTTGGATGGAAGCATCCAACAGTGGAGATTTGTTTGCAGGGATCGAAAGGGGGCATTTGGAATAATCAGTGCACAGATTAAGTTAGGGTCGTTGATCTTGTAGAGATCAATGGTCGGGAGGAAATGTAATAAGATAATGTGAAGGGGTCACATTATAATTACATAGGTGAAAAGTGCAAAAAAATATATAAAGGAAATAGGTTAAAACACCCTTTGGCGGAAGAAATGTATTAAAATGGAATTCGAGGTTTCCGAATGATCGTGGGCCGTTAGATCAATTCAGCCCTAGGAGAGCAACGATCAGGATTGATTGATGAAGGCCCTTGGTGAATGGGTGGAGGGTGATCAAAAAATGCGAAAGTGGTCTATGACCGTTGATCTGAAAAGATCAACGGCTGAGGAGGAAAACGATGGAAAGTGGTGAAAACATGGGAAAGTGGTTTCAGAGGAGAAAACTAGTAGTATCACGTGGCAAAAGGGCAGGTAGGCGGTTTTCACTTTTCGAATGCGATATGCATTACTACTCAATGCGTGGCATTCGAAAACCACTTACATCACGTAATTTTTGGGGATTAACGGTTGTGCTCAAAGTTATGCGAAACTACGCACCAGTCGTCAGATCTGGGGTCTTAGATCAGATGGATGTGAGAGAGTGTAATATCGGCAACATGCATGGGCGGATAAGAGGCAGGGTGGTTTTAATCAGGACCATTGGATCAAAGATCAGATGGCTACGATCAACTCTGTAGGAAGGCATGACCCACAGGGGTCGGGCATGTTGGGATTATTATGAACCGTTAGATGTACAGGATTAACAGTGGAGATTGAATCTAGGGATAAATGGAAAAATGAATGAGGTGGGGAAAGGGTTAATATGGGCCATTGATCTGCAGAGATCAACGGTTGAGATTTGGCCATAGAACATTATAAATTTGGGCTGTTGGATCTTGACACGTGGATGGCCCAGATGTAATTGAAGGTATCGCGATCAGCGAGGCAATGGACATGGGAGTGCCGAAGCGATTGACGGTGGGCTGTCGATCTGCAGATCAGATCAACGGTGGAGGATGAATTGGAAGACTGCCAATCGTAGGGGGTGAATAAAATAATAAATTGTGCCAATGGAAATCTCCGATGCGATATAGCGCTGGCCATTGATTGGTCCGGGATCAACAATGGAGAAGAGCTCAGACCAATGAAAGGTGGGCTTAGTGTAAAACGTGAAAAAACTTACTTTTTATGAAATACAAAGGTTTAATTGCATCGGATGGGTTATATATATGTGGCTTGGCACCCAATTGCAGGGCCTCAGGGTATATGGAAAGCAAAGGGGCTGGGCTTCAAACATATAAAGGGCCAATCGCATCAGAACAATGGTGTGGGCCTTTTCAATCTACCCATTAGAAAATCTCCATTGCGAGATCCTGTGGATTGTCGATCAGGTTTTTAGATCAATGGTATTTATCATTTAATAACTTGAACCGGTGGGTTTAGACAAAAACTTAGAAAAATGGGTTTTTTCAAAATGCAAAGGGAATTTTGCATCGGGAAGGTTTATTTACAAGTTTTAAGTGCCTGATTGCGGGCCTTTGGTTTTGCGAAGAGGCAAAGGGGTCGGGGGTTATGTATAAAAGGGCCAATCACATCGAAGGTTTTAATGAAACAAATAGACTTGCGCTGGCCGATTGCTCCAAAACGATAAGCGCCAAAATGGTTTAGCACTTGGTTCTAGGGCATGGGCATATGTGGGGAAGTGGTTTAGGACATAGCCCAAAGGGGCCTAAGCCTATAGTAAAAAAAAATTATTTTTTATGAAATTTTCAAGGTTTTTTGATGGATTTGGGGTTTTTGCTGAGGTTCAAAAATGAGTTTCAAACCTTATAAAAGAGATTTTGTGAAAGAAAAGAGGGGAATACATGAAAAACGAAGGATCTTCATGGGGAATAAGAGAACAAAATGAAGGTTAATAATGAACGAAAAAAGGAGTAAAATGAGGGAAAAATGGGGATTTTCGTAATAGTATTTTCTTCATGAAAATAGTAGAATTTCAGCATTCTGAAAAGGAAACAGCAGTGAAGATTAAACAGAGGGCATGATGTCTTCATAAGGCTTCAAGAGATAGCAATTTTTTGCAATAAAACTTGTTTCTTGAAGGCTTCAAAAATGATTTAGCCACCATTTGATACGACAAATTTTATAGGTGGCTAAAATCTAAAACAAGGAAAATAGGGGTTCAACAACCAAAATATACGACAATTTATCCCCAGTAGCCAACCCTTTACATGAAATTTTGCTATATTATTTAAAATTTTTAGAAAAAGTGTAGAAATAAAAATCGACATTTTTTTTACACTTGATTTTAGATTTGAACTTCTGGGACGTGCTAGAGCCCCCTTTATGGGCTCTGATGTGTTCAAATTTGAACACTACTCGCAACCACCTCTAAGATTATCACTATGAAAAACATAACCACACCAGGATCTCATGGAGGAAATACTTCATTTCTTGTGAATGGTGCTAAAAATATCCTTACCATAGTCCTCATCACCCTAATTGGTGCTAAAAACAAGGAAAAAAATTCCCTTATTTTTCTTACCATAGTCCTCATTACCCTGAAGCACATCATGAAGGACATCATGTCTAGGAAGCGCATCGTCATTTGCAAGGAGGACATCATGTACAGGAAGCGCATCCACATTGGCATGAAGAGCATCAACATCATTATTTGGTATGGTATAACTAGTGGGAGAGACACCATGATAATTTTGAGTAGAATCATCATACCATGAGTCCTTAAAAACTCACGTAAAATCGAGAAGAATCTTCCAGAACTTGTCCTAAAGGCAATGTTGTTCATAAGATAAGAAATAAAAATGGCCGTGATTATCACTGCCACTCTAGGCTTAGAGGGTGGTTGGGAACTATCAAATCTACCTCTATCAGATCCGTCTTCAAACGAAATAAGCACAACCCAAGCAAGAAAGGAAGTCAAGTTCACCAAACCCACTACCAAAGCCAAAGTTCTGATGCAGAGACAACTTCCTCTAAAGGTGAGGAATTGGCAAACCTGGGTGTTACGAGCATCACACTTGACTACAGTTTTGGTTAGAAACTCATTATAAGCCATACCACTTCCTTTAATATGCACCACATAATCTCTGATTGTCCTTCTGATAATCAGAGAGCTAAAAAATACATATACTTTGAACCAAAAAATTAATACTTCATTGATAAATGCTTCTGTAAACCTTGGAAATATGAAGGAGATAATGTGGTAATCCACACTTTCTTCTGAGCCTCCTCCACCACCAGCCAAGTAGCCTTCCAGAGCTTCTGAAGCCTTGACTCTAAATCCTCTACCTTCATCATCTTTAGACCTCAAAGATCTCACCAGTAAATTTTTTCAGATATTAGAGATGGAACCATGCAATGGAATGTAGATGAAAATATGCTCTTTTGCATTTATAGAGTTGGCTCTAATATCATCAATAATTTCGGATACCACCTTAGACTCACTGTTAGTGTGAATTTTAATCGCAAGCGTACAAAAAAATCTCACTTTAGTTGTTCATAACAAACAACCCTAACATCAAATGTGGCTATCAATTTCCTTAGATATGCAGTAGGTGATCAGAATAAATGCTACGAAAATCCAGATCTATGTAGTTAAGGCCATTAAACAAAAAATATAAACAAGATTTTCTCCATACATCCAATAGACAAGACAAGAATTTATAAATAATTTTTTGTATTATGACACCTGGCAAGGGAACATAGAAAGATGTTACTAGTCCCCCTTAATGGGATGGGTTCTTTTATGTCCTTAGCGCTTCAGATCCAAGATCTCTCTCTCTTGATGGTGCAGAAAACCCATACAAAATGGAACTCAAAGGGAGTTCAAAAGAAAAAGTAGAAAAAATATGACAATGATGGAGGCTCAAAGTCAAACCAAAAGTATAGATATCAAGGCAACAAAAGGTAGTGAATGAATGGAAAACCATTATATTTATAACAAAATATTGAGTCAGTCTAGATATTGGTGCACAGTTAAAATATTATTAACCATTATATTATCCAACTTACTTGGAATATTTTATTATTTTTGGTGGAGGGAAAAACGAATTTTGAATTGGTTAAATCCCTTTATTTAGAAATAATAAATAAATAAATGATTTATTTATTATTTCAAGGATGAGGTTAAGGAATAATTAAATAAATAATTATTTATTCAATTCTTTATAAATGATTTAGTCAAATTTAACAAGGAAAATTATTAAATAATCATTTAAATAATTATTTGTAGAAAATAATAAGATAAATAATGCTTATCTAATTAATTCTCCTGCTTTTGGTTAAATATGACTAGAATATTAATTAAACAGTGGTTTAGTTAATTATTCGTATAGGGAAATCAAACAAATAAGGATTTATTTAATTATTCCTCATGGGGTTTCCTATTTAGACCAGAAATAACTTAATAAACTATGGGTTATTAAATTATTTTTCATAGTGAAAGAAATTTTACTATTGTAAAATTAGTCTTACATGGTGTAATTTAGTCCATCTAATAGTAAAAGGTTAGATGACAAAAAATTGGTGTAACAGATTGCCCCCCAGCATGTGAGCGTTAGGAGCTAATCGTATGACCAAAGTACGTTGTAAGAACACAATCACTAGACACCAAAGGGGAGTCAGAGAGAGAGAAATATAAGATAGAATAAAGTGAGACAGGACAAGACCCCAAGGAGGCGAGACTTATATGTGTGACAAGTCTCTTTTATGAGTGAGTGCCTATTCTGAATGAGTCAGGGGAGGCATATCTATGTCCACCGAGATGACAAAGTACAAAGAATAATGGTGCGCCCAGCAAAAATGGGAGTGAGCTATATAGTACATGATGACATAAACATGGGCCAAATAAAAAATATAATGGATCCCACATACATATTGTGCCTGGGACAACATCCAGGACTTATACAATAATATCTGAGTACATGAGATATAATAACAACCAAAGAGGCCATGTAAAACAGGAAAGGGCTTTGAAAATATGAATGATATATGCAAACTAAAAAGGCGTTGCAAGCGGCTGAGGCCAGAAACATCAAATCTATAGAGATGCATCCAAGGTTGTAGTAAAGAGGTCATCCAGGTATGTGGGGGGCTACCTGAAAGGCCAGCCCCTCATGAGGTCTAAAACATCTGACAAACGCCCAGGGATCATTGGTACAATTTGCTGCATGATTGAACACTCAGGTATACGGATCTCGATCATGCCATAAGGAGCTAGAACTGAGAAAAAATCAAGTCAAAGGGAAATAAAGGGTCCCTTTTCCTGATCCAAGGCACTGAACAAAAGTGTAAGATGGAACCAAGGTACACCGCGCTCTAGACCTGTCTTCTAGAATGAATAAGTTGATGTCGACAGAAGGAGGTCTGCCATAGGTGAGGAAATAAGGAATCCTCAACTAAGGCATGAGGGATAATAGTAGAGCGACTGATATACTGAAACCAGGGATGATGGTGGAATGGGGGGGTACTGAGTAGTGGGATGGCGACTTCACTTATTAGAGCATAAAGGGCAGGGATGACCTAGAAGCTATTGACTTGACTCCAGGGGGAATAGGGGATAGTATGATTGGAAGAAAAAATGTGCTACATGAGAGGTACAAAGTGATGAATGATGGAAGACTGTGGCGAGACACAAAAGGGACTCAGGATAGACTCCATGGATGTGATGATGACTCAACTCAGATGCTCTAAACAAGGGTGACTCGATGATACTTCCACACAGAATAGGCCCAGTGGGGACCATAAAAACATGAGTAAAAGATGGTTACTCACAACGAAAATCGACATGAACATCGACAAGTATGAAGGCAAAGTGGTGCCCCAAGTACAAGTATCGCAAGTAAATAAATTCAATTTTGAGAAGCAGTGAAGTGGCCCTTCTTGGAAAAAAGGCTTCTAGCTGAAGTTTCAAATCACCACAAATGAAAGGATACTCATTTGAGGGCTCGGTGAGAGCTTTCCAAAAATACTGATGATTTGTCAAAATGAGCTACGGTTTGGTCATAATTGGTGAAAGAAAAATATGAGATTTTTCTTTTAATAAGGAAATTTCCCTCCAATATGATTCATTTGCAAGTGTAGCTGTTGTGAATGTAGAGAGGAGAAAATACCCTAAATATTGTGATGATCGTAGCTGACAAAATGACCATTGGAATCAAGATCCGTGACTTTCAGGTAGGTGACCTTACTTATGTAAATGTGGCCTTAATGCTTCTTGGAAAGGTGGTTCTCGATGAAGAATCAAGGGAAGGAAAGAATACATGAATGAAATACTAGAGAAGGTCTAGAATCATGCCTGCCCACCAAGTCAAACATAGGGACCAAGTGGTAACTATGGTAGCACATAAAGTAGAATATTTGAAGAAATGGTATCAAGCATCTACGATATATGGCTCACTGGAGAGGTCGGTAGGACAAACTATCCAAAAAATGGGAGGATAATCGACCATACCTAGATCAATGGGATCTAGGCCGAGACTTATGGAAATCAAGTGAGAAGGTGGCTAGGGGTGCCATCATGCCCCTAGGCATATGATACTGCCCCCAAGCATATGTGATGGAGGGGGGTGATCTCGTATGCAAAGGTGGGAATGATGCCCCTAGCTAGAGGATTTTGTAGAGTGCCATGGTGATCCAAGTGCTGAAATAATGGATTCAAGCCTTCAGCATCATAGGCACTAAATCTTCAAGAGGATGATGAGAAGGTATAGGGGCATAGGTGCCCCCAAGCATGTTATGTTCTTGCCAAATGTACTTAGAAAAGTGGAATCTAAACACATTTTTATGATGTGGTTCACAATTTGCTTACGTTATGGTTATCTTATGTGGGAAGAATGGATAGATGTAGTTCAAGAAAGGGAATGAAGCAAATGGACTAAATTTTTGGGTTCACTTACATGGTATCACTATCCCAAAGAGTGGATTTGGATAAAATGAACCGGTGCTCACCTAGAAAACACACAGGTTGGTCAACAACAATGTCGAGGGGACTGGATTGTTGATGTAAGATGAAGGAATCATGAGGGGGATCATCCCTAGAGTGATTTGAAGTGATATGAGACTCTAGAGGTTCTTCTAAATGGGGAAGAATAATGGTACTAGAGTTGACATGACCAGATGAAATAGGAGGGTTATGGAGAATTGCTTCTCCTAGACTCTCAAATATGGGTGCCCCCTTACCCAAACATTGGGTGTCAATGTAATGGCCATAAGGAGTATGTGGTTCGAATGCATGGGATCGATGTAAGGGGGGGTAGATAAATTCAAGGGTGGTGATTGCTTCCATAATTTCATCATCACAATAGAAGATGGGGTGATTGGTAGAAGAAATACCACGTGGTGTGGCGAAGCTACCTGACTCATCATTATGAGAATTGAAGTTCACATGCGCATCATCATGGAGGGTGACAAAAGAACAAGTAAATGAATAATATGCCGATGTTGAGCTCAAGGTGATCGTTGAAGGGAGGTCAGTCGAAACAGAAGGCGATGCCCCAGAGGGGTCTTCCACCGTGGATCTCATAGATGATGACAGATAGAGGATAGTGGCCGAATGATTTGTCATCTCGACATTGGGAGGGGGCATGTCAATGGGAGTGGATTTTTCCTCTGGTTTTTATGAAGCATAATGCGCAAGTCAGGGAGAGGCAAACTATAATGTTCCCAACTAAGGAACAACTACACTATTCGGAATAACCTGAGTTATTATCAATGCGGAGCCTCAGAAAACCATGAGCATGGAAATTTAGAGAATCTCATTGGATTTAAAATAACATCACACCAGCAGATGAAATAACCTCAGTAAGATATTGGCCTATATTCTCTTTCCCCAGGTGGGGAAATGTAGCAATACAGGGCATAGAACTGGAACTTTGCAATGAAGAAGTTGTATAACGGTATTGTTATGATGAATAAGCTTAAAATATACATAAGAAACACATATAAATCATTTTTATCTACAGAAACAACTTGCACTTTGTTTCATGATCCGAAAAGTGGGGGAAAATGGTATTTAATGCCCTAAAAAGGGTGTTTTCAAAAATGAGAGTAACAATAAGAAGGAAAAATGGCTGGATATGATATCTTAGGTCATGAGGGACCTATTATCTGAATTTCAGCTAAAAATAATGCTTCTAGCTATGTTAAACAACTCCTCCTATCCTGACTAGGCTAGAAAACATTGATTTCCCATGACTTTGCTAAACATAAATTTCTGAATACAGTGAGAGCGTAATTCCCATGAATTTTTCTACAGAAAATGATGGAAGAAGTCTTATATGAATCTTATATTAATCAAATAATAGATAAATTTAGGTTTAACCTCTTTTACATCAAGAAAAAGACACCCGACAAGGGTTTCCGACAATATACATGTACAAAATGTAGGACTGCAGAAAATAATGTAGTCTATAGCAAATATGTATTAAAAATGACTATAAATAACATATCAGAGCTGAATAATATAGAAATATGGCCATAGGCCTCTCTAACAAAATCTCGGAGGGAAATAAGCACCTCCTTTTACAAGATGAGCACAAAATCAGAGGGTGCAACACTGCTGCTGCTGCCCCTGCATCAAGGACGCAGTTTTCTGAAGTAGAATGTGCTGTGGATGAATGCGAAGGAATGAAATCAAGACAAATACTAAAATGAAGCTCAAATCACTCCCCTTTTATCCCTTAAGCAAGCTGATCTCAAGAGAGGATGGAATTCCTGGACAGGAATTCCTTGCACTAAGCAGTGCAGCAACTTCGACTAAACAGCTGAAGTATGCAATTGGTATCTAGACCAAAATATCTAAATACATGAATGAATCCCCTTTGATGTTGTGCCTTCATTTTATCTTTGGTGAGCCTCCTCACCCTAGACCCCACACAAAGTTGAGGTGACTTCTTCATGAAGCTTCCTCTTTCAAAACTGCACTGCCCTAGCTTGTTTCCCTCCCCTTGTGGCTACGTTGTTGACTTGGTCAGCTAATCCACCTCCAATGCCTCTTTTCACACTAGGGATATTCAATCTAGTTTACATATGTGTCTTAGGCTGATTTTTGTTCACATTGAACTAGTTTGCTTAGGTGATCTCTTCCTCCTCAAGAATGCATGTTGACTTAGTCAAACTTGACTATGTCCTCATCTATTTTGCCCATGTTCACACTTGTAAGTGTAAATTTCAGCTCCTGAAGTGATCCCCTTCCTTCTTAAGGTGGAAATTATTCATATTTCTATTGTTCATGTGCTCCCTTACCCATTTATTCCTCTCCTTGGTAAAAGTAGCAAAATCTAATGTTCCAAATTGCTATGTGTAAATTTGGGAACATTACAGTCCTCCCCTCCCAAATGTTGCTTGTCCTCAAGCAAATACAAGGATAGGACTGAAGAGAATCCCCTTCTCCCCTGTAGCAACCTCATAAGATAAAATCCTCCAAGGATCAAGGTGTTGCATCATCAATATATCTCCAAGTTGCCTCTCCCAAGTGTGCAAACCATCTATTGGGGAACATCCCAAATAGCTAGCATGATGTGACAATGAAGCATCCATGGGGCAACAATGGGCTTTTTGAAGGTCCTATTTGAAGCATGAGGGATGAAATAGATTGGGATTCATTATCCCCATTTTAATCTCTCTCCCCCAAGTTATCAACCAAACAAGATGAGTCACCCTCCAGTATGGCAACTCATGAAGGATATCTTCCACCTTGAGCTCCTGCAAAGAAGGTAGGTTGCATAGTGGAATCAAAATGTGCATCTCTTGTTGCTTCTCTCTCCAATTATGATACATATGGGGCTACTACTGATATATGGCTGAGGTATAATGGTCTTCAAGAAATACCAAAGCCACCCCATAAAATCCAACACCCATGAGGTGTCTCCACAAAGAAATCAAACCTCCCAAATGAGTCCTCTCACTTGAAGGCAAGATGTATAGCATGGCAATCAAGGCCTGCCCACTATTCTTCCTGAAATATGTAGCTTGTATAATGGGAAGAATTATATTTCCATTGGGCCTCCTCACCTCTTGTGCCACTCCTTCAATGGTGCTTCCTACAATGAATGTTTTAGGAGCATAATATGGAAGCATAAACATGTAAAAACAAGGAGGTAGAACATAGTCCCAATCATGGAACCAACGCAGGGCATCCTTTGCCTGCCTTAATACATAGTGCAACAAGTGTATTTTCAGCCACTTGTTTGCTGCCACATCCATTATACAAAACAGAATCATGAAAGCATAATTTGGTGCCAATGATGCACACCGAAAACCATGTGGCATTCCCCCACAATCCAGCAATAGAATGGCCATCATAAACGTTGCAAGTGGCCTCAAGTACATAAAAATACAATATACAAGAAGGAAAGACCCCTCTTAGTATGATATGCTGCTCATATAGACACTGAAGTGTAAAATACAAAACTTTTTTTTACCTCCTCTATCATGTACTTCAGTCATTGAGCTTAAATGGCTCAAGTGCAAATTCTCCCTTGCTGCAAGTGAGTAGGGAAGTGGTTGTGCATCTCTCCATATGTTGATATACACTGAATTGAATGTCCTCCCAAGTGAACTCCTCCATTGAGGGATGGTATGCATAGAAATTCATGGAAGGAAAGTCCAAAAATGCTGCATGTAGATCCTCCTCCTTGTGCTTGTGACTCCAATCCAAGAAGATCAAAACATAGTAAGGAATTCTATCATCCATTACTTCCTCATGCTCTTCTACATGCCTCCATGGTGCATTACTTGTGAATTGGTCTTGGGGACACTTCAGCAAGAAATCCAAGCTCCTAAGTGACAATGCTACTAGCCTTTGGAGTAGGGCTATTTTCATCTCAAAGCTCAATTCTTTGACAAAGATTGTGACAAAGATTCTTCCCAAGATGCTGATGTAAATGTAGAGCTCCTCCCAAGATGAAGGTGCTGCTCTTTGCACTATGCTAGTGCCATCCCTCACTCCTGCAGCATCATGCCAAGTGTGAGAGAAATTTTTCCCTTGCTCTCTCCGGATCCTCCAAAGCAACAAATGACCTTGCTGCCTTACCATACCTCCATCATACAATTGATGTGGTGAAAACATAATGATCACATCATCATAATACATCCACACTCCTTGTTGCCCCATGATGAAAGTATCTAGCCAATCTTCCTTCCTCTTCTCACTCCATGGAAAAGGACATGTCATAGGTTGACCAAACTCTCTCAAGAGTAGCCAATGCATCATTGCTTCTTACTTCCCAGTATCATATACTTGCAAGAGGCTTACAAACCTCTTGTCTCCCATCCACATCTACTCAACTTCATGTGGATGCCTCCTATATTTATCCATCTTGGCATTCCTCCAATGAGGTCTACCATCCTCCCATATCAGACCTTTCTCTTTGCATTTCATAAGAGGATGAAATGAAACTCCTTGGAGACCTCCAAGAAAAGTTCTCTCATAAATTATTATCTTGGACCCATAAGGATCCAAAGGGGCTGAAATCAAAGCCTCCTTGCTTCTACCTCTTGACAGCGTTGTAACCCTCCTCCAGGGTAAAGTTGTTGCCTCATACTCCATCTCAATGTTCATGACTCCCTCCAAAATATCACACCTCAACCTCAAGGGTTTTGTGCAACTCATCAGGGGTCCATGAGAATGAATGTCCATTTGTTTCTTGAACCATTCAAGTTTGCACAGCGCAGTGCAATATTGCTGCTCTACCCCAGCAACAATTTTTGATCCTGGGCCATATAAAAACATATTTCCACAACTCTTAGAAAGATTTGCTACAATAAGTAAAAGTGGAAATCTTCACATACCTTGGTGATATTTTGGCATCTCTTGTAGAGCTGCAAAGGCTCCTCCCTCTAATGTAATGGCTGCCCCAACTACTGATGTAGAAAGCTGCTCTTCCAAGTCTATGACAACGCTGGTACTTGTCTCTCCCCATGGTAGTGTGGACCCTCTCTCCTCTGATCTCTCTTCATCAAAATTTTTGATCAGCTCTTGAGTGAACTCAAAAAAATAAGTCACTCTTTTGTGGCTTAAGTGACTGCACCACCAAGCATTGGCTTCACCCGCCAGGTGCAGCGCTACAACTTATGCTGCCTCCCTCTCTTCCACTGGATGAAGTAGGAAGAATGCCTCAAGCTTTCTTGCCCAAGTTTTTGCTATAGTTGACCCATCAAATTTGGACAATAGGAATCTATTGCCTTTAATCTCCCTTTGGCTGCAGGGTCTTTTCTCTTCTCTCAGTTGAACAAACTAAAGAAAATCTAGGGTCTTTCTGAAAGCCCCAGGTTGGCACTTGTATTCTGCCAAATATCCACTTAGGATTTCATGCTCTAAGTGGTCCCCTTGCTCTTCACCTCCCCTGTGACAATAGGAAGTGCATGCATCTTTTTCTTCCTCTTAAAACCTAGAGGTTTCACTGCAGCTCTCTCCTCGAAACCCTTTTCGAGTTTCAATGCATTTCTCTGCTTCTTTCTTTTTGGATCTGAAAATGGATGAGATTAAGCTCATCCTCTCCATAATTTTTTTCTCCTCTCCTTCTTATCTTCTAAGTGGATCTGAAATCCACAGGTTGAGCCAAGATGGTAGCTTTGATACCACTGTAATGTTCCCAACTAAGGAACAGCTACACTATTGGGAATAACCTGAGTTATTACCAATGTGGAGCCTCAGAAAACCATGAGCATGGAAATTCAAAGTAGCTCATTGGATTTCAAATAAAATCACACCATCAGATGAAATAACTTCACTAAGATATTGGCCTATATTCTCTTTCCTGGGTGGGGAAATGCAGCAATACAGGGCATAGAATTAGAACTCTGCAATGAATAAGTTGTATAACAGTCATGTTATGATGAAAAATCTTAAAATATACATTTAAGAAACACATAAAAATCATTTTTATCTACATCAACAACTTTCACTTTGTTTCATGTTCCGGAAAGTGGGGAAAAAGGGTATTTTATGCCCTAAAAAGGGTGTTTTTAGAAATTAGCATAACAATAGGTAGCAGAAATGGCTGGATATGATATCTTTGGTAATGAGGGACCTATGCTCCAAATTTCAGCTCAAAATAATGCTTCTAGCTAGGTTAAACAACTCCTCCTATCCCGACTAGGCTAGAAAACATTGATTTCCCATGACTTTGCTAAACATAAATTTTTGAATATAGTGACAGCATAATTCTCATGAGGTTTTCTATAGAAAATGATGGAAGAAGTCTGATATGAAGCTTATATTATTCAAATAATAGATAAATGGAGGTTTAACCTCTTTTACATCAAGAAAAAGACACCTGGTAAGGGTTTCCGGTAATATACATGTACAAAATGTAGGAGTGCAGAAAATAATGCAGTATACAGCAAATCTGTATTAAAAATGACTATAAATAACATATCAGAGCTGAATAATATAGAAATTTTTTCAAAGCCCTCTCTAACAATCTCCTGGAGGGAAATAAGCACCTCCTCTTACAACATGAGCACAAAATCAAAGGGTGCCACACTGTTGTTGCTGCCCCTACATCAAGGACGCAGTTTTCTGAAGTAGACTATGTTGTGGATGAATGTGAAGGAATGGCCTCAATCCAAATATTGAAATGAAGTTTAAATCACTCCCCTTTGATCCCTTAAGCAAGCTGATCTCAAGAAAGGATGAAATTCCTGCATAAGAATTCCTTGCACTAAGCAGTGCAGCAACTCTGGCTAAATAGTTGAAGTATGCAATCGGTCTCTAGACCAAAATATCTGAATACAAGAATGAATCCCCTTTGATTATGTGCCTTCCTTTTATCTTTGGTGAGCCTCCTCACCCCGGACCCCACACAAAGTTGAGGTGACTTCTTCATGAAGCTTCCTCTTTCAAAACTGCGCTGCCCTAGCTTGCTTCCCTCCCCTTGTGGCTGCGCTGTTGACTTGGTCAAATAATCCACCTCCAATGCCTCTTTTCACACTATGGATATTCAATCTAGTTTACATATGTGTCTTAGGCTGATATTTTTTCACATTGAACTGGTTTTCTTAGGTGATCTCTTCCTCCTCAAGAATGCATGTTGACTTAGTCAAACTTGACTATGTCGTCATCTATTTTGCCCATGTTCACACTTTTAAGTGTAAATTTCAGCTCCTGAAGTGATCCCTTTCCTTCTTAAGGTGGAAATTATTCATATTTATATTTTTCATGGGCTCCCTTACCCATTTATTCCTCTCCTTGGTGAAAGTAGCAAAATCTAATGTTCCAAATTGCTATGTGCAAATTTGGGATTATTACACAAACTCATTGTGTTCGACCTCATATTGGTGAACCACTTCCAAGGAGGTGTGGTAATATGCGAGGCGGGGGCAGAGGTGAGTATGTTGGCGATGGAAATCACACAAATCACAAGGGTGATTTGTGTGAAAATTCTTGAGTTTCTTGGCTGAAGTTGGTAAAGTAACATGGACTTCTGGGACATCAGACTCAGGAAATGCTATGTTAACCATGGGTTTTATACGAGACAATTCAAGACAATTATGGGTGGCATGACCGAAAACATCACACAATGCACACAAAGGTGTATGCTTTGGAGTCTTAGGAGGATAAGGTGTTATCTGCGTAGCGTTGTCCTTAGTTTCCTTTTTGCGGGTGTTGGCCCCCTCTCCCAAGGCTTTTGCAACAGGAGTAGCTTCCTGCTGAGGTGACTAAGGAACAAGAGAAAAGGGAGGGGTCATAGCGACCAGTTAGACTGAGGTCAAAGTAGTGTAAGGTTTGAGCTAACTAGATGGGGTATTAGATGGGGATCAATGTACCAGACTGGTATCCCTAGGGTCATGTTGGGAAGGGTCAAGGTAGGCATAATAGGTACCAAAAATACTCCAGAAGGGGGAGCAAGAAACGGTATCTGACTGGAGGGGTAATGGGTAGGACGAATAGCTCCCAAATGGTTAAGGCTAGGGGGAACCGTTTCAGGAGGAAAAAGAGGATTAGGGACACCAGCTACAAATGGAGGGCCTTGAGGAGGAGGTCCCGAAGGCTGAGTCAAAGTACTAGGAGCAGGTTGCAAAGGGCAAGGTTACTAACTAGTCGAACCAAACCATTTGAGGTTGGACCAACATGATTGCATCATGCAAACATTCAATGAGCTAGAGTTAGAGATAAGAGGGAATGAACCAAGAAAAGAGGAATCTTTATAGACTCTAGGTGAGACAGTGGTTGGAGGTTCAACTGTTTGTTTATCGGCCACCGAAGAAATAATGGAATCTGGAGAGGTCTAAGACTTTAGTTCGTAATATGTTAGCTGATTGATGGTGACAATCTTTCTGTTGTGAGGAAATCACATCTTACATTAAACCACAGATGGGACAACATACATCGCATAAGTGTAGCTACAACCTAATATAATTTTGTAGTCTAAGGGGGCATCAATGAATTCAATGTCAATGCAAATGGTTTTTCCTGCAAGAGTAATATAACAGTTTCGGAACATGCTAAGGGGCTGGGAAGAGTGGCCATCCCATGCACAGAGTGTAATATCCATTTTTTAGGATCTTCTGCAATATGGTCCTCAAGGATGCTGTATAAGGAAGCTCATGCAAAAATAAGTTGAAAGGGGGCTTGGATCCCCTTGCTAACTCATTAAACACTTCTCTTCCAGAAGTGGAGCCCAAAGAAATCACTCTAGATGGGTTATTCAGATCTCCCCAAACGAGGTCCCTTAGAGAATGCTCAAAGAGAGAGCCTACAACAATATATGAACACCATCATGAAACTCTGCAAATATGAATATATCATGAGAGGGAAATGTTATGCAGGAAAAATTATATTACTATATCAGCAATAATACACAACAAAATCATGAGGGACAAGCCACTCAAGCTATTGGAACCAATCTCCAATGATCAAACTATGAAATACATAAGTTGCTGCAACTGCACAAAATGCCGAAAAGTAGTGATTGTGCAGTCTCTATGAGAGTAGTAGATGTTGAATACATAAAAAATCATAATGAGGATGAAAGATACAAAGAAATGCCCAAGAATAGAAGAATGGACTCCAATACAAGATTTCTAGCTAATCCAGGAGGGATTGCTAGAAATGCCAAATAAAATACAATGTGACAATTAACTGATAGGGTTAATATGTCACTGCAACAATGAATACATATGATGAGGCTATGGCAGATCTGAAATATGGATTTCCCTCCTCCAATGGTTCTCTTTAGTAGAAGGTTGATCCCTCTACTCAAGAACAATCCTCCCGATGAGCTCTATTAACTCTCCCAACACTGCCTGCATGAAAGTAATGCAGTCCCAGCCCTAGACTGCACTGTGAGAGATGGTGAATGGTTGGCCTGGAGCCAATGATCTGAAATGATGCCCATGAGTCTCCTCTATTGCTCCTGCAAAGAATATACAAGATCTCCATTGAAGAACAAGCCAAAGAATGATTCTATGAGTTACTCTGTTGCTGCACCCAACAACACAATGTTTTCTGCCCAACAGGAAAACGTTGTAGCTGTAGGAGGAAGCTTGGCCAAATGCTGGAATGAGGAAATGGAGCTCAAACCCTCTCCTTCCTTGAGGATGAGGTAGATATTCCAGACCAGGAACACCCTTGTGCTTAATAACACTACAACCCTGCTAAACAGCCCGGGTATGCAATTCTTAGCAGACCCAATGAAAATGATAAGCTAATGCATAATGAAAATGGGCTACCATCTCCTCCTTATAAAGAAAATGAACTCCTCTCACCATGGGTCCCATCCACACTTGCCACTTAGATCATGCAAGTGGAGCCTCCACTAAAACTACAATTTCCAATAAGATTCAATGTATCTAGACAGCTTAGTTGACTTTGGTCAAAATGACTAGATCAGGCATGATCCAATCCTGTTCACACCATGTGGTGTTCAAATCAGCTACTTTATTCTTCCTCCTTTCACATGAGGAGTGTTTATCCTTCCTTTTTAAAGATTATGGGGCCTCCTTCCCCATTTTATTTAACTAAATAAAATGCTGCTAACTATAATGTTCCTTTTAGCTTAAGGCTAAAAATTGGGAACATTACGGTCCTCCCCCTTCAAAATGTTGCTTGTCCATAAGCAACTGCAAGGTAGAGAAAAATTCCTCATCCTCTTCTTGTGGCCTCCTCATCAATAGACCCCACCATAGCTCATCAAAGTATGCAATAAATCTGTCCTCCATGTATCCCTCCAAGTGTGTAAAACCAAAGTATACATCATGAGACAATAGAAGATGCAAGTAGAAATCTCCTTGTTGTTCAATGGCCTCCTCAAGGTAGGAGTGATGAGAAACATGGGAAGCCTTATTCCCAATGAGTGACTCCTTCACCCATGCAATCACCCAAATGAAATGAGCCATCCTAGGTAACTGAACAAAGCAGTGCTCAACCCCGGATCTGTGCAACATGTTGGGGCTAAATGGAGAGTTTAGATTTTCCCATCCAAGTTGTTTCTCCCTCCATTTATGATAAGTATGAGGGGGTTGCTGATATTGGGCTAAAATTTCATGGCCTCCACAATTGGCCCAAGCCTCCCCATAAAATGAATCAACCATGAAGTGCCTCCTCCAACAAAAAATTTTCTCCCAATAACTCCTCCTATATGAAGAGAAAAGTAGTGACATGGCAATCATGGTGTGCCCACTATTTCTCCTGAAACATACAACATGTGAAAAGGGGAGAATCATAATCCCAATCGACATCTTAAACTCCAAACCCACTCTCCAAACAAAGCTTCCCATGAGTATACAGACATCAGCAACATATGGAACCAAATACATTGAAAACAAGTTGCCATATGGAAACCAGAGAGTGAATCATAGTTCCACATGAGAAACTAGCACAGTGCATTCCATGCCTGCCTAAAAAAAAAATATAACAAGTGCTTTAATAGCCACTTGTTTTTTTCCATAGTCATCTCATAAGATGTGAACATAAAAGTACCAATTGGTGCCAATGGTGCACACCAAGAAGTATGTGGCTTCCCCCACAAACCACCATTAAGGTAGCCAAAATCAATGCTACAAGTAACTGCAAGTACATTATACAAAATGCAAGAATGGATGATCCTTCTAGATACAATATGATACTCATATAAAGTAAAGAAGTACAAAACATAATGTGAGATTATACCTTCTCTACCATGTACTTGAGACCTTGAGCTGAAATGGGTCAACTAAAAAAGCTCCCTCACTCCCAATGAGTAGGAAGGTCGCTGTGACATCCTCTCTATCACCATCTGAGCTATGCATCTCTTCATATGCTGATATATGTCCTCTTGGATGCCCTCCCAAGTGAACTCCTCTAACATAACAATATATGCATCAAGGTGCATAGCTAGGAAGTCCTCATGTGCTGCATGTAATAAGAAACCTTGAGACTAGATGCCCTAGTCAAGAAGATTCTGCCATAACAATAGATGACCATATCATCCACCATGTATCTGTCATCTCCCCCTGGATCATCAAGAACCATGCATGCACCAAGATCCTTGGAGTACTCTACCAAAAGCTGAGACCTCCAATATGGATCAATCCTCCTTATAGACAAAGCTGGTGATCTAGCATGTGAAGCTCCCCTCACACTGTTATTTTCTACTTTAACATCCCCCATGCCAAAGTCATCCTCCAAAATGCTGCCATGCCCATCATGCAGCTTCTCATGCTCAAATAGTGATAGTGTCCTTTGGAAGTTGGCCTCCCATGAGAAGCTGTCATCCAAAAGGAATCTCCCAAGCTGGGCCAAAGTAAGCATGAGTGGCCTCCATCCACTCCCATGTGTGAAAGAGTCCTTCCTCAAATGAAGTGTCCTATCCAAATCTGTGGAGCAGTCATCTTGCATCATGAAGATGCCATCTTCCATCCCTGCAGCAAACTCTGTTAGCGTAGTACAACTGATGAGAGTGGGTGATACTAAAAATAAGAGAATGTCTCCCTCCTCCTTGGGTTTAACCCAAACTCTCTGCACTGTGCTGGACTCCTCCAATGTCTTCACCTCTCCAGAATCCAAGAGTGGTGAACCAAATGACAAGATGCCCCTCATCAACTCTAGATCAGGTGGCCTGCCCGGTGGAATGCCTCCATATAGTGAGACATCAAGTTTAGAAGAGGACTGTATAGAGGAATGGATTGATTTGTCCCCCTCTTCATTGTGTTGTATAGTCTTCTTCCCTTGTGCAAAAACTTTCCAGAATAGATAACGGTGTATCATCCCTTGATGCTGATCCTTCTCTTCCTCCTCCATCTCACAATCCCCAAAAACTGCTACATATGGCTCCAGAATTGTGCCTTGGTTCCCACATGTTGAATCATTTGGAACTCCTTGTAAAGACACAAGGGCTCCTCTAATGGAAGCAAAGGCTCCCTTTTCACCTCCATGTGGTGATGGATCTCCTCCTAGTGTGACAGCGATGTTGGTTCTCTTGTGCTCATTCCCTCATCAATAAATGAGAATACCTCATCATCAAGGAGAGACCCTAGATCTTGGTCATCTCTTGAAGGAAGCACCTCCATGTCTTTGAAAATGGAAGAGGTCCCTTTACATAATAGGGATCTTGGCCTTGGCAAGCCATCATACATGTTTTCATCCCATTCAGAAATAAGGAACGGAGTTTGTTCTATGGTTCCACCCAATGCATGCAAAGTGTTTGAAGTTATGATACATGATGATTCATGTTGACTTCCATCAAACTTATGCACCAAACCCTTGGTGAATTCATCATATAAATTTTCATGACAATATGAAACATAATTTCCAAACAAACAATCATGAGCCATACCTTTGAGTTGCAGCGCTGCTATTCCAATGGCCTCATCTTCTCCCTCCATTCTTCCTATAGTGTAAGTGGGAAATGAACTGCATTATGGATCTGCATGTGTGGCTGAATGTCCACACCCATCATGATAGTAACTAGGGCTTGCTTCATCTTAAAACCCTCTCAGAAACCTTTTGCAATTCTTCCTTTCTATCTCCTTGAGATCTTCTATGATAGCTTCCATAGTTTGAAAAAGGAGTAGGAATATCCCCTCTTCCATCATTCCTCTTTTCTTGTTTTATCTTTACATCTCCTCCTCTAAGTGAGGATATTATCCTTATAATGGCATATTATCTTGGGCTGCACAGGCTAAGCCAAGATTGATGCTCCGATACCACTGTAATATCCCTTTTTCAGGATTTTCTGCAATATGGTCCTCAAGCAAAGGGAGGTATAAGGAAGCTCATAAAAAAATAAGTTGAAAGGGGGCTTAGACCCCCTTATTAACTCATTAAACACTTGTCTTCCAGAAGTGGAGCCCAAAGAAATGACTTTAGATGGGTTATTCAGATCTCTCCAAACTAGGTCCCTTAGAGAATGCTAAAAGAGAGAGCCTACATCAATATATGAACACCATCATGAAACTCTACAAATATGAATACATCATTAGAGGGAAATGTTATGCATCCAACGTTATATTTTTATATCAGCAATAATACACAATTAAATCATGAGGGACAAGCCACTCAAGCTATTGGAACCAATCTCCAATGATCAAACTATGAAATACATAAGTTGCTACAGCTGCAAAAAATGTCGGAAAGTAGTGACTGCGTAGTCTCTATTAGAGTAGCAGTTGCTGAATATATACAAAATGATAATGAGGCTGAAGGATACAAAAAAATTCCCAAGAATATAAGAATGGGCTCCAATACAAGATTTGTAGCCAATCCAGGAGGGATTGCTAGAAATGCTGGATAAAATACAATGTGACAATTAACTGCTAGGGTCAATATGTCACTGCAAAACTGAATACATATGATGAGGCTATGGCAGATCTAAAATATGGATTGCCCTCCTCCAATGGTGCTCTTTAATAGAAGGCTGATCCCTCTACTCAAGAACAATCCTCTCAATGAGCTCTATGAACTCTCCCAACACTGCCTGCATGAAAATAACATAGTTCCAGCCCTAGACTGTGCTGTGAGAGATGGTGAATGGTTGGCCTAGAGCGAAATATCTGAAATGATGCCCAGGAGTCTCCTCTGCTACTCCTCCAAAGAATATACAAGATTTCCATTGAAGAACAAGCCAAAGAATGACTCTATGAGTTGCTCTGTTGCTGCACCCAGCAACACAACGTTTTCTTCCCAATAGGAAAATGTTGTAGCTGCAGGAGGAAGCTTGGAAAAATGCTGGAATGAGGAAATGGAGCTCAAACCCTCTCCTTCCTTGAGGATGAGGTAGGGATTCCCAACCAGGAACACCCTTGTGCTCAAGAACACTACAACCCTGCTAAATAGCCCAGGTATGCAAGTCTTAGCAGACCCAACGAAAATGGTAAGCTAATGCATAATGAAAATGGGCTGCCATCTCCTCCTTATAAAGAAAATGAACTCCTCTCATCATGGGTCCCATCCACACTTCCCACCTAGCTCATGCAAGTGGAGCCTTCACTAAAACTGCGTTGTCCAAGAAGATTCAATGTGTCTAGACAACTTAGTTGACTTTGGTCAAAATGACTAGATCGAGCATGACCCAATCCTGTTCACACCATGTGGTGTTCAAATCAGCTGATTTATTCTTCCTCCTTTCATATGAGGAGTGTTTATCCTTCCTTCTTAAAGATTATGGGGCCTCCTTCCCCATTTTATTTAACTAAATAAAATGTTGCTAACTATAATGTTTCTTTTAGCTTGAGGCTAAAAATTGGGAACATTGCATAGAGGGTGATATTGGAAGGGGCTAACTTAGGCAATCCAAGCTTTTTACAAAAATAAGTGTACATCACGTAGGTGGATGCCCCCTCATCAATGATACAATAGGAGACGTTTGAATTCTAGATCTTGACAAGTATTTGGAAGGCGACGGATGTAGGAAGGGGTGGGTGCTATGACTTGTAAATATCAAAGACAATCAAACGATCATCTGAAGGATCCACAATGCTCACAGAAGTTAGTAGAGATTTTCTCTGTGAAGGGATTGAATGGAGGACTTCCAACATTAACATGGTGGCAGGGAATTACGTCAAGTCATCTACTATATTGTACGTGTGGGCGGCTTTACCGGAAGCAACATTTTGGCATAATGGTCCCTTAGGGATCTTGGTATGTATCTCTGCCTTACACTGAGGGATCTATAAAATACCATTGGGTGTTGAAATTGGCTCTATGGGACCTGAAGACAGGGGATCGGTTGTAGACAGAGTGGGAGGCTTGGTGTACTGGCACAACCATGTTTGAAGGTTGAGATCGGCGGTATTGGCCTAGTCAAAGTTCATCATGAGGATCTGGTAATTAGAGGTACCAGATGGAGGAGGTTGAGCGGCCGCCTAACCTTCAGGGGGTTGGGCAGCCACATATCCTTGCTAGGGGAAAGGACTGGTAAACACAGTAGATTGAGTAAGTGCAACATTAGGAGGAACCGAAGAAGAGGCTTGCTGTCCTTGAGATGCTGCTTGAGCTTCCCACAGTTAATGCATCTGAGGTAAAAGGGGATGATCATGGGTATTGTTAGCCATCCGTAAATTTTTCATATACTATGATGGCTAAAATAGGTCTGTTAGGGTCCCGTGATTTGGCTGATTGGCAAGCCAAATGACAGTGTAACATCAAACCAATCTTTGGAGCCCAAGGACATAGCCTTCCTGGACTCAGAAAGGGCTCTCTCTATTTGTGTAAGGGATATCTATGTGTTGTGCTTCTTGTGTTTCTGATTTTATGCTAGTTATGAAGTAGGTTTTTGGTTTTGGTTTTTAGGTTTTTAGGGATGAACCGATCAAAGACTAAGACAGATAACAATATTGTTAAATCAACTGGGCTATAGGGTCGAAAAGGTCAAGAAAGCTTTTAGATGGTGATACAAGGTAGTTGAAGGGCCGATTTGAACGAGGTAAAATGGATCTTTGGTAAAATGGAGTGAGATGGACACTAAATTTGTGAATAACAAAAGATTTCCAACATAAATAGTTCAATAGCTGACATAAACATGGTAGGGTTAACCGTTAATCATGAGAAATGTAACTATAAATTGATTGATGCATAGAAATAAACATTAAATCCATGCATAGAGATATATGACTCTCTAACTTTAGGAAATGGATTTTAGACCTTGGGGAAATACATTTAAGACAAACAAACAACTCAAATCACTATGAGAAAATTCCTAAGCATAGTATTTCAAGCTATTGGGCACTTTGACGCAAGATTGCATAGTTTTAGGCAAAGGGCAAGATCAGTACAAGACCTCCTTGGTTGAACAAATGACGATCTAATAATCAAAGAAAGGTTTCAAAGGTGGAGCTATGACTAGCCATGAGTAAGCAGGGCATACCGTGAATCATACTTAGCATGCATAAAACCATAAATGAAACAAGCAAACAATTTCTTCAGTGATCAAAGAGCAATCAAGAATTCTTTGATATGACTAAGGAAGAAGAAAACATAGAAGCTATAACGAAATAGGAAATTTGAGGTTCCTCCAAAGGCATGTCTCAAATCTATTCTCTACTGTCTTATAGCAAGCAAGATCATGAAATATGAATGAAAATTAAGAACACATAATAGTGAGGGACACTATACCATTCTACCAAGTCAAGGAATCCAATAGCAGTCCTCTTTCATCACCCACAAGCACTCAAGAAACTCTCTAATGCATGAGACGAGTATTTCATCCAAGCTAGTATAACCATGTATTGCTCTTAAATCATCAAGTCCAACCTTGTTTACAATGAAAGCCTTTGGAATATATAGGCCAAAGTGAGGAAAACCTCCTAGTGCAACTAACAAGCTTATTGGCCCATCCAAAATATCTTAATTTGTCCTTGAGGCTTTGCAAAGCCCAAGGCAATAAATATCTAATAAAATATCTCAAAAATTGCTAAAAAAGGAAAATATATTGACTTTTCCCAAGTAGCCATGCACAAAAATAGCTAAACGCACATGATGAAAAGTCACTTTAGAAAAGTACATTTTTCACAAAAACACTTAAGAAATATATCAGCAGAAAGTCCGCTGTCTTGTGGGAAACTTTCGGATGCCTTCTCGATGTCAAAACAAGGCTCGTGGTGGCTCGTTGGAAAGCTTTGAATGTCTATTTTCCTAATATTCTTATTTTTCTCCAAAATTATCACTAGAAGTCCCTCAAAAACAAACCTGTGTGTAAAAACCCAAAAAATGGACTTTGCTGATAAACGGGGCAAAGTGTGGAAAAAGCAAGTGTTTTTTGCCATTTTGGGGGAGAAAATCATCTTCAATTGTTCTGAAAACTGCTGAGTAGATGCCCTTGAAATTATGGCATCCAATGATACCATTTTCATCCTTTGAGGATGTCCCAAATAGAAATGGCGATGCCCATAATTTTTAGCCAAAAGCCCAAAAATGACAAAAAACCAAAACTTGTTGAATTTCTCCCAATTTTGGCGAGCATGACCCTCAAGGGTTTTTAGAAACATGCTATGAAGCTAAGGCCAAAATTTGGAGCTTTGAGGTGTCTTTCTTCAATTTTGGTGCTGGGCGCCTCCTTTGAGCTTCCTTGAGTTTTTCCTATGTGGCCTTCAATTTCCACCAGGCGAACTGATTGAGCTTCTTATAGTGCCCGGTCATCCTTCTTTGAAGGTCAAAATCTCTATTGGCCTTCTCCAATTTCTTTTCCAAGTGATCATTCACCCTCTCGAGCCATGCTTCTCACTTGTTATCTATCTCTTGGGTGAACAAAGTAGTGATAGGAATAGATTGGAGAAGGGAAACTTCTTCCTCCTTTTTTTTCTCAAGGGCTATTCTGAGTCCCATGGTTCTTGGCCTCTTTCTCCTGGGCTCATATTCATCTTCGCTATCATTGAACACACCCATGAGTTCTTCCAATTTAACTTGTGCCTTGGAGGTCTCCTTTTTGTATTTGATGGCCCGTGTCTCATATACTGCCATGTGGACATTAAGAGAGTCCAGATCAAAGCATCAAAGCATCAATTTGTTTTTCTCTATTCATTAAGAGAGTCTCTAGGATTCAGGCCTCATTTTCACTATCATCGCTTTGGATTTGAATTATGTCAAAGTCCCTCTCCTTTTCATGGTTGATTTCTTCTTTCTCCTTTCCCTTGCTTTGGGTGGTGCTTTTGATCTTCCTCCTCTTGGGTAATTCGACAATGGGCTGCTTGGGAAATTTCCCCTTGCTTCGGAGGGCCCTAGTAACATTTCGAGTTATAGTTTTAGGCACCCTTTTCCTTGACGTCCGGGGCTTGGCCACTTTTGGAGAAGAGAGCATGGCCCCTTGCCTAGGAGAGGTAGCTAGCACATGATCTATTGGATCTTTTCCCTTGTTACTTTCCTCATCATCCCTACCACTATTTTGAGTTTCTTCATGGCACTGCTCTTTATCACTGTGCTGCATATCATCAATGTGTTCTTCTTCATCTTGCTACCCTACCTCACTGTGCTCTTTTTCACTTTGCTTCCCTTCTTCATAATCATGCTGCTGTTGTTCATCATCATGTTCTTCTTCCTCATCATGCTCTTCTTCCCCTTGCTGCGCTTCCTCATCATGCTGTTCCTCCTCTTCATCATGCTAATGTTCATCATGTTCTTCTTCCCCTTCATGCTCTTCCTCCTCATCATGCTCTTCCTTATCATCATGCTCTTCTTCTTGTTCAATTATGGGAAATTTGAGTTTCTTGGGAATGGGCTTGCTTGAAGAAGGCAAAGGATGGTGAGTGGAAGGTGAAGGAGATGCATGGAATGAAGGAACATTGGCGAAATCCGGGTGTGCAATGAAAGTGTCCCAAGAGATTTCCTTCTTCTCAAGCTGATGAAGAATGACAACCTTGATGAGGGAATGATGGAGAGGCAAGCTGACTGCTGAGAATGAGGTTTTTTCTGAACAGTGGAGGCCATTTTTTCAATACTTCTATGGAGGAAGAAAGGGAGATTTAACAATTTGGCTCTTGTGAAATGCATGAGCAAAAAGACATGGCAGGCATAGACCCGGGAGAATCTTCCCTTGCAAGTGAAGTATTTCATGATTATCTTCATGAGGGGAGCATAAATTGTCAACATATATGAGAAAGGAAAGATGGATGGACATGCATCTCTATGCTCAGGCTTCAAAAAAGGTTTGTACTATTCTGAGTCTAGGTAGCTTTGTTTAAACCACTTCTCTTCGACATAAGGGATTTTGGTGGCCTTGGAAATGGACCTAGGAGAGAACTTGAAATCCAAGCCTACCAGCTGAAAGTGTTTCCCTTGAATTATCAAAGCATAAATATGTGTCAAAGGGGAAAAGCTTTTGAGCTCCTGCACTCTTTGACAAAACTCTAGACATCCAACCTCATGAAAGTTAAACAAGACTGATGGAAGAGTATTTACCTCTTTAGTTGAAACAGGATCAAATCTCCTTTGAAGGCCACTCCTGTTGTCCTGCCTGGGAGGCATCTTGTTTTGAATACTCTTGCTGACTGATAAAAACAAGTTGTCTCAAATGGTCCTCGAAATGGCTTCTCAAGAACACCCCTGTCCTCCTTATAATTCACTGTTTTGTCCTCTTTTATGCCAAACAACAAGTTTTTGTCAAATGAAAAGCAAAAAGTCAGTTTATCACTATGCTTGGGCAAGGTCTTGAAAAGGTTCGTTTGTGGTCCCTTAGTGAGGAAAGACCTCTTGTGTTTTGACAAAAAAAAACACCCTTCCCCCAAAAAAAGTTCTTTTGTTTATTCACTGCTCTTCTCAAAGGTAGAAAAAATACCCTTGGCTGATTTGAAAGCCTTTCACACACACTGTTTATGGAAATCTAGTGGCTGTAAAAAATTTTCTAACACAGAGAAGACGCTTTATAATGATCAAGTTTCCACCTTATAAACAGTGCTTTTCCCCTTTGAGTTTTTAGACAAAGTCTGATCCTTGTAGCAACTGTGGGCTATCATTGTTCTTAAAGGCAGCTTAAAGCCCTTTAAGGCTGATAAAAACACTCCACCTATCACTATACTAATATTTGGCAATCATAGAAACAAAAGCTTTGATTTTTTACCAAAAACTCCACTCTCTAATCACTATTTTTTGTTTTGTGCTCTTTATATGACAAAATTCTCTTTAAAGCCACTATTAAGACACTGTCAAATTGATTTGAGACCCCCTATGCTCAAGAAAAATTTTCTCCAGTTTTGACAAAACTTTGTCTCATATACCACTGTCTATTTCATGTTTTTTAAATGATGAAATGGTTTCAAGGGCACTATTTCCTTCTTAGGGAAAAAAACATGGCAAACACCCCTTTCAAATTTTGAATTTTTCCAATAGGGACTGGAGAATACCTTGAAGGTTTTTCACGGGCCTTTGTTGATCATTGGGCAGCTTCAAAGATATTTTTTTGAGGGCTTTTGAGTGAGCGGCACGTTCACAGGAAAGAGCGCCGCACTGTGTAAAGTGTTGGGTTGGCCTTTGGGCATTGGTTGACCACATGCACAGGCACGCCACGCAGCTATTACAACCCTTTGTAATTTCTCCCACAGGCGCATCGCATGCTTTTCCAGGCGTGCCGTGCAGGCTTGAGGCCTTGAAACTTGAAATTTTTTCCTGAAAACCAGGCTTTCTCCAGTGAACAGCTAGGATAGCGATTTGTTTAGTGTTTTGAATCTGCAAATGGGACTTTGCCAACGGTCTCTCTGCCTCTTAAAGTCGAAAAAGATAGCAACCCTTTGAGATCACTTTTGTGAGGGTTAGAATGCCCTTTGAAGAAGGCTTTTTTCATATAAAAACTCAAATCACCTTCAAAACATTAAAGGGATCCACATTCAATCAATATTTGTAACAAAATGCTGTGACCAGCCCTTTTCAAGATACCAAAGACATTACCCCATTTTTTGAAGTGAAGAAATTTCTTAAAAGCCAAACTCCTTTTTCACTGTTTCTCATTAAGGAAGAAAGTCTGTTACCTTAGTCCAAATCTATTTTTTAGAGGAGCACTATTCCAGAGTCATACCCAAGGCTTTCGATGCATCCTTTGCCATATTCTAGAAGGAGATGATCCACAGCTATAGGACTTACTTTGACAACTCGAATCTATTGGTGTATGATGATGATTATGCCCATAGTGAAGTTGATCAAAACTGTCAGGTGCCCTTGTTGAGATTTTCTTTTGACTGTGGATAAAAAACCTTATTTGCATTCACCCATGGCTTTTATATCTGTTGATCAAGGAGAAAAGGCCTTTAGAGGCCCACAATGCAATCATATGCAACAGCCAGGCTTTTTCACATGTCTCATAAAAGATTTTTGACTATGATAGTGATATAGCTTGATTCTTTGAATTTTATCTTGACATTGAATCACAATGTCATACCCTTTCCTCACACATACTATCTCTATGTTGTTTATTTGTAAAGGCCTTCTTCAAAAGCAAGGCTAGTCTATCTCTTTGTCAATTTGATGAGGTTTTGAAAAAGATCTTCATGGACAGGAAAAGCAAAGCTTCTTTGAATGTCACAATATCACTACTTGGCCATCTGCTTGACAACATTTTTCCACTCATAATCATCCAATTGTTTCCCACTGCACTCAAACTATGGCTTTCAAATAGTGAAACCATATAATCAATCCTTGAAATACCACTGTTGTGTTAGTGATTTCATCTATTGAAGAAAAGGTGTTCAAACAAGTTTTTATGCAGTCTGCAGCATTGTTAGCTTTGTGCCCTTTAAATGAGGCCATACTCTATTTCTTGACCCTCTGCTTGTTAAATGAAGGAGGTTTTCAACCAATGACCTAACCATCTGCTCATATTTGGAGGAGGTTTTACACAGCGATGCTATTTCATCCCTTTGTCAAACTATGTCATCTTTCCTTGTAGTGCCTATTCATAGTTAAGTAAATAAAAGTGACAAATTGACAATATGCCATGAGAGGCATGCTCTGAGATGTGTATTATGTTGTTAAAATACTCTTATGCATCTTTTAGAAACTAGAGGCAATCCTAACCTGTATCTGCAGAGTAATACTTGCTAGTCATTAGTCACTAACCTTTTTTACTGTGTTTGCAGGAGCTAATTGAATTACCTCTCTATCTAGTACTTGCATCCCAGGCTCAAAACCACATGAGAAGCAGTTTTCTTCTCATGTTAAGTTTAATAATGTCTTTTGGAACACTGGTACACTTTTGCTCTGAAAAATACTTTGAAACACTGTAAATCCACCTAGTATCAGTTTGGCTTTTGGCATATGCACTGCTGAGACATCAAGGCTTGTTAGTGGCACGACTTAGGGGTGTATCAAGCTTTATTTGTATAATAGGAAGGTCATCTAGGGCTGGTTGATATTAGACAGAGGTTCTTTTGGCTTTAGGATAGTTTGCCAAGGGAAGATCGCCTAAAGTGCCACTACCTAACTTAGAGGAGACTTTTTGGACAGATTTGGAGTATTCTTTTTGGAGCTGATGGACAAGTTTGTATGACTGAGACTAGATAGGGCCTGAAAATTTAGGTTTTTCTCATCATAGGCTGATTGAAAAGGTAGGAGGGAAAAATGTTTATGGGTATTTTCTAGCTGAAAAATTTGACAAATTTGAGATCAGCTGCTAGAAAACTTGGCTTTAAAACTATTCACCATCAACATGTGAAAAATACTGATGACTAACAGTGGCTCCATTTGGGGAGGGCAGCTCCTTTTCAGCAGGTGTCCAGAATTTTAGATCTCGATTCTTTGAAGACCAGTGCCTTTATCCATTGGCGCAAATTTATTTCTTTCTTGATGCTATTTCTGAAAATTGACAACATGATTAGCATCAAAGACATTTCTACCTACCCTGCTACATTTCCTAACATTTTTTTCTTCTTTCGGGTGCATTTGGACTAGCAACCCTTTGACATAACATTTTTTAAAAATGACACTATCTAATTCTACACTTATATCCGCCTGGAGTTCAGATTAAGCTGATGAACTCCTTTGTTTCTCTACCTATGCTGGATCGACTTTCAAGGTTAAACTCTTTGACAGGATTTTTTTCTCTAATCTAAAACATGAAATTGAAAAATGACCAAATTAGGATTAGACAGTCTGATTTTTCATGTACTTTTGGCATGAAAGACAAGTTGCACACAAATATTATTTTGCATAAAATGAAATCTAGAAAATTAGGGCTAGGATACATAGTTTGTTTTTCATCCTTGTTTTTCTCTTTGGTTCTGTTTTGTGCATGTGGAACCAGTATCTTTTCCTAATCTATTTTCTTTGATAAGTCAAGCTTACACAATGTTGACTATCTTTCCCCTCACTAACTTATCAACAAATAAATTTAAAACATGTTCAGTTATGATTAGGATAGATAACTGAACAAGACATTTCGAGCACTAGTAGCAGCATTTAGACTTGCGCGCTTTCAGAATGACTATTTTTTGAACATGGGGCTTTCTTTCTATTTTTCAAACCACCTCTTTTTCTATTTCTCTATTGTTTTTGAATTTTCTATTTTTTTGAATTTTTTTTTTTCAAACAATGGTATATACAATGATTGAAAATGTTTTAACTCAAAAATCTTGGAAATGGTGAAACTTAAGCATCTTATCTTCATAAGGATCTCCTACCACTCTTGGTCCACTCAGCTCTTGAAAAGAAAAATTTGGAAAATTTTCTCTTTCAAGCATGACATAGGGATTCATGCATGAATCTTTGAACAACCCCGTATCTTCCCGCTATACCTCTTTATACCTCTGATTTCCACTCCGTCTTTTGTTGTACATCTTTTTCAAATAATGCAGATATTCTTTGCCATTTTTGAAGTATATGATGACATCATCAAGGTATGCCAGTATGCAGAAATTCAGAACTGGAAACATGGCTTTTAGGAGCATGTTTTTGAGATCCGGTGGTTTTGCAATTTTGGGTTTGAAGATGCAACTACTTCCAGCATACTTGAAAAATTCTTTGATTTGTTTGCTTTGCAAATGAATTATTTGGCTATATCCTAAAACATCATCTTGCAAAGACACATGATTAAAAGCACTTATTATTGGTATATCATGGTCTTGGGTAGGAAGAATAAAATTTCTTTCACAAGGGTGTATATTAGTATGTCTGAAACCATAACAGATCCTATGACCAGCTGTTTTGTCTTTGACTATTATTGTTTGGTCAAGAGTTTTGTATTTTCTTTTGTCGAAGTTGTTTCTTGGAGTGATGGCAGTGGCATAGTGTTTCTCACTGTTTTCTCTATACGAAGTAGTATTTTGAACAAGATTGCAAATTCTAGCAGTTGTAAGTCTTTTTTGGAGTGGCAGAATGCTAGCTAGTTCAAACAACTCAGGTATATTTGGACTATAGTTATCATATCCTTTCATAAGAAGTTTTTCAGACATTTTTCCTGGATTTGGAGTTGTTATGGCTACAGTCAAGGTTTCACTTGAAGGGGTAGAGTTATGTGATGGTGAATCCTTAAGGTATGGTAAGAACATTAAGCTTCCCTTCCCCTGATTTCCAAAGAGGTTTGTGATATGCAAGTCTTCTAAGGCTTCTGTTCTGAAAAAGTTTCCTGATATTACTACTAATGTTTGCCTAAGGTTTGAGCAATTTGCTTGATGGTACATAATGGTTTGTACTTCTTTCTCTATCCTCGTTTCAAAAGGAACAAAATCTCTTTCCTCAAGACATAACTGATCATGGTCATGATAATTCTGAGTATCTAGTTCATCATAGAGAACTTGGGGCGGCTGATGTGGTGGGTCTAAGTTTGTTTCAAATCCTCCTGGTTTTTCTTCAATGTCTTCATGAGTGTGTAAAATGAAAGAGTTCAGATCAAAATGCAAGGAGTACATCGGGATCTTATCTGGCCTTTCTTGGCTGCTGACCATATATTTCATGTGTGATTCCGGATAGAGTATCCTAGTTTGGTTAAACACAGGAATAGTGGCGTAGGACATATCAAGTTGAATATTTCCCTGAAGCTTAGCTCCCCAAGTTCTGGATAAAAGAATTCCGTACTTGGGGGGAATTTCTGCTACCACTATGTCCATGACCAGGTGTTTTGCAGGTATTTGGGCCAAACTGAAACAAAGATATTTGATTAAGCCTAGACACTTGACTCTACTTGAATCAAACGAATATAAGTCTTTATATGATATTGTTATTTCTAGGCCTAATCTTTCCATCACAACCTTTGGCATGAGATTATGCGAGGCCCCGGAGTCTAGCATGGCATTGTGTAGGATTTGGTCATGGATATTCAGACTGATGTAAAAGGGAAGAGTGGTTCCTTCTTGGAATTTCCCTTCTATTTTTGGACCAAACAACACTTCAGGAGTGTCATCAGCTAGATTAAGGGTGTTTGCATAATTTCCTATATTTAGGACCTCTAACACTTAGGATTTATAAGAGCTTTGGGCGATAATTTCAGTGAGAGGCATGGTAATCTTTATTTTGGTGATTTCTCCCTCAAAAATGAAGGGTGCTTGTGGTTTAGATAGGTTTGCTTTAGTTATTTCAGCCATGAATTTTTCTATGTTTTGAGTTTGCTTACCTTGGTTCGGGATTTTGTTCAACATAGCCATCTCGGGAATCTTGGTAGAGGTAGTAGGGAGATCTGGGCCAAGGCTTGTCTGAATAGCTTTATCTTTGTTTTGGTCAGTTTTCTTGACCAAGATTTTGTTGCTATCTACTGCCTTTTTAAGAATGGTATCAGAAGTTTTAGTAACATCAGTGTCTAAACTCCCTTTCTTCGAGTTTTCCTGGTTTTTTCTACTTCTAAGATCATACTGCCTATGAGCTTCTATTATGGCATTCTGAAATCTACAGCAGGATCTTTGGTGTCCTCATAGTTGGTTTAATTTTGATTCGGAGAGAAGAAAGCTTGTTCTTCTTCTATGAGGTAAACCTCACTCTCGTTATCAGAACCTATCAGGTTTAAATGACTTTCATCAATGGGTTCTGTATCCACCTCTTCCTCATAAACATAGTTTTCATTGAAGGGTGGCCTGATTTTTTCGTCATTTTCCCTTGGTTTTTTTTGAGGCTGTTCTCTCCTAAAGTTTTGGTTCCGGTTCTTGTTTTGAGGGTTTGGCTGGTTATCTCTAAGGGGTGCCTTTTCACTCATCTTTTCCCACATTTTTGCCATAGATTTAACCAGGCCATCTATTCTAGGATCTGAGGAGGAGACTAAAGGGGCAACTTCATCCCGGTATGTGACTTTCCTCTTTGATCTGGTCCTAGCTCTTTTTTCTGCTAAGTTAGCTTCTGCACTTATGGCAACTTTTTGCATTTCCTCTAAGGTTGCGGGGTCTTTGTCTCTTAGTTTATAAGTCATGTCTGGGTCGAAACCTTCGGGAAAATTTTCTAAGGTTGAGCCAAGTGGAGGTTTGAAGTGAGGCAGGAGGGCATTATAAACACTGTTGAACCTAGTGCAGTACTCCCGGACACTTTCCCCATTTTCCCTTTTCATATTGTTATATTTTGACAGGATTTGAATGGGGTTCTTTCTAATTTCCCACTTATTTATGAAGATTTGGTAGAGTTCTGGGAGATCGTGTGTGCTGTTTGGAGTTAATATCTTAAACCATTTTTTGGGTTCTCCACCTAGGCTTTGGGCAAACATTCTCATTCTCATGGTCTCGTCTTCTATTTCCATGTATTCAAAAGCATCACCAATTCTATCTACATGATGTTGGGCGGTAGCGGCCTCAACTCCAGTGAAGGGCGGGATTTTGGATTGATAGTCAGGTGGTAAAGGTGCAAAAAGGTGGTGGTAATACCAAGGGTGCATACCAAGCTACCATGGCGGGAGCTAATGGTTGATTTACAATATGAGGGTTTGTAGGATGAGCTGAGGTGGTTTGAACAGTGGTAGTTTGAATGGGTGTGGTGGATTTACTTGGACTAGTGAACTGATTTTGAGTAGATCTGGGGTGATAGGAGCCAAAGTGATGCAGAAGCTGAAAGTCGAGAGGTGTAGTAGGTGAGGCTTCTCTACTAGGACTCTGTTGCAAATCTAAGGGCTCAAGATCGTCAAAGTTGATTTTACTTTGTGACTTGCTTCTAAAAAGGTTTTTGTCCAAAATCAGCTCAACGGCGGAATCCTACAAGGATGTGATATGTTCAGGTATAGATATTGCTTTACGGATGGGCCTATCGGTAGCTAAGTTGCTAGTTTCAGAAGTCTGCCACAAAATCTTCTCTGGGTCATCAACTATGATAGGGGGATTTGGGTCTGGATGAGATCTAGTATTGATTCTTCGTGAAGCCAGATTTCGAATTCAGAGCTTAGAGAGGATGAAAATTGTGGTTGTTTTGGATGAATGGCCTCTCTAGGGGTTTGCTAATGTGACGAATGGCTTAAAACAAAATGAAGGCTAGTGGAGTCACTAGGTGGATTTCTTTGAAAAATATGGTCCACCAACAAAACTATCATAGATGCTTTTGGGAACAATGTTTTCTAGAAAAATTTGAGGTGAAGACTTGCAAGGAAGAGATATTCAATTGGTTTCAACAGTTTGCTAGGTTGTCTGGACAAGCTAAGGGTTCTATTTGCAAGCTTATTTCTGTTTATCTCCTATTTTTAGGTGAAGTTTTTTGAATCACTAAGTTATACTTAGTTTGTCACTGATCACAGAGTTTGCACCATGAGCTTTAAGTTTTTGAAAGGAAGAGTCAACAAAAAGGTATGGTTTATGATTTTTTTGGTTTTTTTATGGAATTTTTAGCCCTACTGGAGGCTAGTGGAGTCGCCAGGTCGAACTTGGTTGTTTTTGTAGAGATGTAGCTATGGTCTACCACTAATAACTAGGGAAAAGTCAATCTGGGAATGTTTTGTGGTTTTTTGAGTTTTTTTGTGGCCTATGAGGTTTGGAAGAGTTTCCTATAACTGAATCATCATTTTGCTAAGATGGTGAAAGAGCTAGCTTCTACTCTTCAAATAACACTCAATTTTTCTAAGTTTGATTGAGACTTCGGGAGTTACTAAGGAGTACTTAGATTGTCACTAACTCGGAAGGTCCCACCGTGATCACCATTATGTTAGTGAGCGATGGGATAAGTCAATCAGATAGTATTCTTAAGGTTGCTAAAATGTTTTAGGGGATCTAAGTTTGTTTATCACTTAGAGTCCCACCGTGATCGCCATTATGTTAGTGTGGCAATGAGGTGGCTAAATGATAGGTGTGCTTAGTTCAAAAAGGAGCTTTCTGTGAGTCTTGAAATATATTAAGATTAAAATGAACTTAGAAAAGTCCCACCGTGATTGCCATTATGTTAGGGTCCCGTGATTTGGTTGATTGGCAAGCCAAATGACAGTGTAACATCAAACCAATCTTTGGAGCCCAAGGACCTAGCCTTCCTGGACTCATAGTGGGCTCTCTCTATTTGTGTAAGGGATATCTATGGGTTGTGCTTCTTGTGTTTCTGATTTTAGGCTAGTTATGAAGTAGGTTTTTGGTTTGGTTTTTAGGTTTTGAGGGATGAACCAATCAAAGACTAAGATAGATAACAAGATTGTCAGATCAACTGGGCTATGGGGTCAAAAAGTTCAAGAAAGCTTTCAGATGGTGATACAAGGTAGTTTAAGGGCTAATTTGATTGAGGTAAAATGGATCTTTGGTAAAATGGAGTGAGATGGACACTAAATTTGTGAATAACAAAGGATTTCCAACATAAATAGTTCAATAGCTGACATAAACATGGTAGGGCTAACCATTAATCATGAGAAATGTAACTATAAACTGATCGATGCATATAAATAAACATTCAAGCCATGCATAGAGATATATGACTCTCTAACTTTAAAAAATGGCTATTAGACCTTGGGGAAATAAATTTAAGACAAACAAACAAATCAAATCACTATGAGGAAACACCTAAGCATAGTATTTCAAGCTATTGGGCACTTTGAAGCAAGATTGCATAGTTTTAGGCAAAGGGCAAGATCAGTACAAGACCTCCTTGGTTCAACAAATGACAATCTAATAATCAAAGAAAGCTTTCAAAGGTGGAGCTATGACTAGCCATGAGTAAGCAGGGCATGCCGTGAATCATACTTAGCATGCATAAAACCATAAATGAAACAAGCAAAAAATTTCTTCAGTGATCAAAGAGAAATCAAGAATTCTTTGATATGACTAAGGAAGAAGAAAACATAGAAGCTATAACAAAATAGGAAATTTGAGGTGCCTCCAAGGGCATGTCTCAAATCTATTCTCTACTATCTTATAGAAAGCAAGCGCATGAAATATGAATGAAAACTAAGAACACATAATAGTGAGGGACACTATACCATTCTACCAAGTCAAGGAATCCAACAACAGTCCTCTTTCATCATCCACAAGCACTCAAGAAACTCTCCAATGCATGAGACGAGTATTTCTTCCAAGCTAGCATAACCATGTATTGCTCTTAAATCATCAAGTCCAACCTTATTTACAATGAAAGCCTTTGGAATATATAGGCCAAAGTGAGGAAAACCTCCTAGTGCAACTAACAAGCTCATTGGCCCATCCAAAATATCTTAATTTGTCCTTGAGGCTTTGCAAAGCCCAAGGCACTAAATATATAATAAAATATCTCAAAAATTGCTAAAAAAGGAAAATATATTGACTTTTCCCAACTAACCATGCACAAAAATAGCTAAACGCACATGAGGAAAAGTCACTTTAGAAAAATACATTTTTCACAAAAATATTTAAGAAATATATCAATAGAAAGTCCTATGTCTTGCGGGCAACTTTTGGATGCCTTTCCAATGTCAAAATGATGTCTGTGATGGCTCGTTGGAAAGCTCTAAATGTCTATTTTCTGAATATTCTTATTTTTCACCAAACTAATCAATAGAAGTCCCTCAAAAACTGACCTGTGTGTAAAAACCCAAAAAATAGACTTTTCTGATAAACGGGGCAGAGTGTGGAAAAAGTGAGTGTTTTTCGCCATTTTGGGGGAGAAAATCATCTTCAATTGTTCTAAAAATCACTAAGTAGATGCCCCTAAAATTATGGCATCCAATGATACCATTTTCATCCTTTTAGGATGTCCCAAACAAAAATGGTGATGCCCATAATCTTTAGCCAAAAGCCTAAAAATGACAAAAAACCAAAACTTGTTGAATTTCGCCCAATTTTGGCGAGCATGACCCTCAAGGGTTTTTAGAAACATGTTGTGAAGTTGAGGCCAAAATTTGGAGCTTTGAGGTGTCTTTCTTCAATTTTGGTGTTGGTTGCCTCCTTTGAGCTTCCTTGAGTTTTTCCTATGTGGCTTTCAGTTTCCGCCGGGCGAACTAAAGGTCCAAATCTCCATTTGCCTTCTCCAATTTCTTTTCCAAGTGATCATTCACCCTCTAGAGCCATGCTTCTCAATTTTTCTCTATCTCTTGGGTGAAAAAAGTAGTGAGAGGAATAGATTGGAGAAGGGCAGCTTCTTCCTCCTATTGTTTCTCAAGGGCTCTTCTAAGTCCCATGGTTCTTGGCCTCTTTCTCCTGGGCTGATATTCATCTTCGCTATCATTGAACTCACCCATGAGTTCTTCCAATTTAACTTGCACCTTGGAGGCCTCCTTTTTGTATTTTATGGCCCATGTATCATATACTGCCATGTGGACACTCATCTGTTTATTTTGTATTTGCAAAAGGTGATTGAAGTTTCTAGCCCTCTCTAGATCTGTCCTCAAAGCATCAATTTGTTTTTCTCTATTGATCAAGAGAGTCTCTAGGATTCAGGCCTCATTGTCGCTATCATCACTTTGGATTTGAATTATGTCAAAATCCCTCTCATTTTCATGGCTGATTTCTTCTTTCTCCTTTCCCTTGCTTTGGGTGGCACTTTTGGTCTTCCTCCTCTTGGGTAATTCGATAATGGGTTGCTTTGGAAATTTCCCCTTGCTTCAGAGGGCCCTAGTAACATTTGGAGTTATAGTGTTAGGCACCCTTGGCCACTTTCAAAGAAGAGAGCATGGCCCCTTGCCTAGAAGAGGCAGGTAGCACATCCTCTATTGGCTCTTTGCCCTTGTTACTTTCCTCATCATCCCTGCCACTGTTTTGAGTTTCTTCATGGTGCTACTCTTTATCACTGTGCTGCATATCATCAATGTGTTCTTCTTCACCTTGCTGCCTTGCCTCACTGTGCTCTTTTTCACTTTGCTGCCCTTCTTCGTCATCATGCTGCTATTTTTCATCATCATGTTCATCTTCCTCATCATTCTCTTCTTCCCCTTGCTACCCTTCCTCATCATGCTGTTCCTCCTCTTCATCATGTTGTTCCTCCTCTTCATCATGCTGTTGTTCATCATGTTCCTCTTCCCCTTCCTGCTCTTCCTCCTCATCATGCTCTTCTTCTTGTTCAATTACGAGAAATTTGAGCTTCTTGGGAATGGGCTTGCTTGAAGAAGGCGAAGGATGGTGAGTGGAAGGTGAAGGAGATGCATGGAATGAAGGAACAGTGGCGAAATCCAGATGTGCAATGAAAGTGTCCCAAGAGATTTCCTTCTTCTTAAGCTGATGAAGAATGACAACCTTGATGAGGGAATGATGGAGAGGCAAGATGACTGCTGGGAAGGAGGTTTTTTCTGAACAGTGGAGGCCATTTTTTCAATACTTCTATGGAGGAAGAAAGGGAGATTTAATAGCTTGGATCTTGAGAAATGCATGAGCAATCAGACATGGTAGGCATACCTGGGAGAATCTTCCCTTGCAAGTGAAGTATTTCATGATTATCTTCATGAGGGGAGCATAACTTGTCAATATATATGAGAAAGGAAAGATGGATGGACATGTATCTCTATGCTCAGGCTTCAAAAAAAATTTGTATTGTTTTGAGTCTAGGTGGCTTTGTTTAAACCACTTCTCTTTGACATAAGGGATTTTTGTGGCCTTGGAAATGGACCTAGGAGAGAACTTGAAATCCAAGCCTACCAGCTGAAAGTTTTTCCCTTGAAATCTCAAAGTACAAAGATGTGTCAAAGGGGAAAATCATTTCACCTCCTGCACTCTTTGACAAAACTCTAGACATCCAACCTCATGAAAGTTAAACAAGGCTGATGGATGAGCATTTAGCTCTTCAGTTCAAACAGGCTCAAATATCCTGTGAAGGCCACTCCTGTTGTCCTGCCTGGGAGGCATCTTGTTTTGAATTCTCTTGCTGACTGATAAAAACAGGTTGTCTCAAATGGTCCTTGAAATGGCTTCTCAAGAACACCCCTGTCCTCCTTATAATTCACTAGTTTGTCCTCTTTTATGCCAAACAACATTTTTTTGTCAAATGAAAAGAAAAAATTCATTTTATCACTGTGCTTGGGCAAGGTCTTTAAAAGGTTCATTTGTGGTCACTTAGTGAAGAAAGAACTCTTGTGTTTTGACAAAAACAAGCACCCTTCCCCCAAACAAAGTTCTTTTGTTTATTCACTGCTCTTCTCAACGGTAGACAAAATACCCTTAGATGATTTGAAAGCCTTTCACACACTCTGTTTTTGGAAATCTGGTGGCTGTACAGAGTTTTCTAACACAGAGAAGACACTTTATAATGATCAAGTTTCCACCTTATAAACAGTGTTTTTCCCCTTTGATTTTTTAGACAAAGTCTGCTCCTTGTAGCAACTGTGGGCTATCACTGTTCTTAAAGGCAGCTTAAGGCCCTTTAAGACTGATAAAAACACTCCACCCATCACTATACTAATCTTTGGCAATCATAGAAACAAAACCTTTGAATTTTTACCAAAAACTCCACTCTCTAATCACTTTTTTTTTGTCTTGTGCTCTTTATATGACAAAATTCTCTTTAAAGCCACTACTAAGACACTATCAAATTGATTTGAGACCCCCTAAGCTCAAGAAAAATTTTCTCCAATTTTGACAAAAATCTGTTTCATATACCACTGTCTATTTTATGTTTTTTAAATGATGAAATGGTTTGAAAGGCACTATTTCCTTCTTAGGAAAAAAAACACGGCAAACACCCCTTTCAAATTTTGACTTTTGCCAAGAGGGACTGGAGAATACCTTGAATATTTTTCATGGGCATTTTTTGATCATTGGGCAGCTCCAAAGATGTTTTTTTGAGGGCTTTTGAGTGAGTGGCACGTTGACAGGAAAGAGCGCCGCGCTGTGTAAACTGTCGGGTCGTCCTTCGAGCAATGGTTGACCGCATGCACAGGCGCGCCGCACGCTGCTATAGGCGCGCCGCATGGCCATTACAAGCCTTTGTAATTTCACCCACAAGTGCGTTGCGCACTTTTCCAGGCACGCCGCACAGGCTTGAGGCCTTGAAACTTGAAATTTTTGCCCAAAAACCAGGCTTTCTCCAATGACCAGCTAGGATAGCGATTTTTTTAGTGTTTTGAATTTGAAAATGGGACTTTGCCAATAGTCTCTCTGCCTCTTAAAGTCGAAAAAGCCAGCAACCCTTTGATATCACTTTTGTGAGGGTTAGAATGCCCTTTGAAGAAGGCTTTTTTTATATAAAAACTCAAATCACCTTCAAAACATTAAAGGGACCCACATTCAATCAAGATTCGTAACAAAATGCTGTGACCAACCCTTTTCAAGATACCAAAGACATTACCCCATTTTTTGAAGTGAAGAAATTTCTTAAAAGCCAAACTCCTTTTTCACTATTTCTCATTAAAGAAGAAAGTCTGTTACCTTGGTCCATATCTATTTTTTAGAGAAGCACTGTTCCAGAGTCATACCCAAGGCTTTTGATGCATCCTTTGCCATATCCTGAAGGAAATGATCCACAGTTATAGGACTTACTTTGACAACTCGACTCTATTGGTGTATGATGATGATTATGCCCATAATGAAGTTGATCAAAACTTAGGGTGCCCTTGTTTAGATTTTATTTTGATTGTGGATAAAAACCCTTATTTGCATTCACCCATGGCTTTTATATCTGTTGATCAAGGAGAAAAGGCCTTTAGAGGCCCACAATGCAATCATATGCAACAACTAGGCTTTTTCACATGTTTCATAAAAGGTCTTTGACTGTGATAGTGATATAGCTTGATTCTTTGAATTTTATCTTGAAATTGAATCACGATGTCATACCCTTTGCTCACACATACTATTTCTATGTTTATTTGTAAAGGCTTTCTTCAAAAGCAAGGCTAGTCTATCTCTTTTCCAATTTGATGAGGTTTTGAAAAAGATCTTTATGGACAGGAAAAGCAAAGCTTCTTTGAACATCACAATATCACTACTTAGCCATCTGCTTGACAACATTTTTCCACTCATAATCATCCAATTATTTCCCACTGCACTCAAAATCTTCCTTTCAAATAGTGAAACCATATAATCAATCCTTGAAACACCACTGCTGTGTTAGTGGTTTCATCTATTGAATAAAAGGTGTTAAAACAAGTTTTTAGGCATTTTGTAGCATTTTTATCTTTGTGCCCTTTAAATGAGGCCATACCTTTGTTTCCTGTCCCTCTGCTTGTTAAATGAAGGAGGCCTTTATCACATTGCCAAACCCTTTGCTTGTTAAATTAAGGAGGTTTTCAACCAATGACCTAACCATCTGCTCATATTTGGAGGAGGTTTTACACAGTGATGCTATTTCATCCCTTTGTCAAACTATGTCATCTTTCCTTGTAGTGCCTATTCACAATTAAATAAATAAAAGTGACAAATTGACAATATGCCATGAGAGGCATGCTCTGAGATGTGTATTCTATTGTTAAAATACTCTTATGCTTCTTTTAGAAACCAGAGGCAATCCTGACCTGTATCTGTAGAGTAATACTTGCTAGTCATTAGTCACTAACATTTTTTACTGTGTTTGCAGGAGCTAATTGAATTACCTCTCTGTCCAGTACTTGCATCTCAGGCTCAAAACCACATGAGAAGTAGTTGTCTTCTCATTTTAAGTTTAATAATGTCTTCTGGAACACTGGTACACTTTTGCTTTGAAAAAGACATTGAAACACTGTGAATCCACCTAGTATCAGTTTGGCTTTTGGCATATGCACTGCAGAGACATCAAGGCTTGTTAGTGGTGTGACATAGGGGTGTATCAAGCTTTATTTGCAGAATAGGAGGGTCATCTAGGATTGGTTGATATTAGATAGAGGTTCTTTTGGCTTTAGGATAGTTTGCCAAGGGAAGATCACCTAAAGCGCCACTACCTTACTTAGGGGAGACTTTTTGGACAGATTTGGAGTATTCTCTTTGGAGCTGATGGGCAAGTTTGTATGACTAAGACTAGATAGGGCCTGAAAATTTAGGTTTTTCTCATCATAGGTTGATTGAAAAGGTAGGAGGGAAAAATGTTTATGGGTGTTTTCTAGCTGACAAATTTGACAAATTTGAGATTAGCTTCTAGAAAACTTGGCTTTAAAACTAGTCATCATCAATAGGTGAGAAATACTAATGACTAACCAGGTCTATTAGTCTTCAAGAAAAAATTTGAAGCAAATCTGTGACTTCTTGAAGCCTTGTTGTTTCCTTGTCCAAAAAATCCACCTCTTTGATAACCTTTACTCAAAATATTTCGAAGAAACCTTCTTGTTATAAAAGAAACTATTTCTTCAGACCTATTTTTCATCATTTTTCCTTTGGATGAATCCCTCTGCAAAAATCCCCCCCCCCCCCCATTTTCCTCATTTCACCCTTTAATTCCTCCAAATTCCCCTTTTAAACCTTGAAAACCCCCTTTATTTGGCTTAAAAGCACCTTTTTCATCCTACCGGAACCTCAAAAAAGGCTTAAAAAACCCATTTTTTAGCCTATTCTGCCCCTTTTTTATGCATAAGGCCTTAAGTACCTTTCGGCTTAGCCTTAGCCCCCTTTCTTCCATAAGACCGGATCTGCGACCAAGCAATAAGCCATTGGCACATCGGCCCATTGGCTATCCTAATTTCTTAATGTCCAGACCCTTTACTCTGCCGATGGCTGATTTTCCAATGAGATCATAGCTGTCCATTTCCACAAGATCCGACGACTATCGCTCTATCACTCCATCACTCCATTGCTCCATTACTCCATCACTCCATCGTTCCATCGCTCCATTTCTTGATTGCTCCATCGCTCCGTCGCTTCATCGCTCATCGAAACTTGCTCTTTCGCATTCCTTTCCTCCACCGATGCGATCCTCCGATCACATCTCCACCCTCGGTCTCGATCCTGATCGGACGACCGTCCATCCATCGCCTGCGCTCTTCCCCATCGGCCATCGACCATCGCAACATTCTAATCCCTCCTTCCCGGACCCTTACCTATGCCAATTTCTGATTTTCCGAGGAAATATCCACCACCCAATCTTGATCCTGACCCAACATATCAGGATCACTACGGAGGCACTTGGCCTGCAGATTTGTCCGTACCTCAATGTGCCATCGCAATACATTTTTTCTTTCAATTTTCCATATATTCCTGCTGGTCCCACTTGACCACGTGGGGCCTTCCCATTTTTTTTCCATGAGATCTCCACCATTTGTCTATTTCGCCTCCCCAGATCCAATGGCCCTGTTAGCCACCTATAAAATTTTTCATACCAAATGGTGGCTAAATATTTTTAGCCTTCAAGAAACAATTTCATGACCAAATTGTGAGTTCTTGAAGTCTTATGATAATATTTATCCTTTGAAATAATCTTCACTGCTGTTTCCCTCATAATCCTAAAGAACTTGCTGTTTGCCAAGAGAAAGACTGCTTAAAAGCCCATTTACCCCTTCATTTTACTCCCCCTTTCAGTCATAAAAATTCCCATTTTTCATTCTCATTTCCTTCATAAAATCCCTCCATAATCCTTCATTTAACCTTCAAAATCATTAAAAAACCCCTTTAAACCATTTGATCCCCTTTCATTTGGTTTAAAAAACCTCTATCTCCTCTATCGGAACCCTCAATTTGCCTCAAAAACCCTGTTTTTAGGCCTAAAAATACCCTTTATTCATACAAAGGTTTCCTAAGCCCCCAAGGGCTTAAATCATGTGACCCTCTACCTCATAAGACCTTAAGCCCCACAACCGGGCACTAAAAGTCCTTAAACCCCCGTCCAAAACCCTTTTTTCCTTTATTTTTCTCATTACCCCAATGTTTTGGTTTGAGTTAATCCAAACCATTGATATCTGCAGATCAACGATCAATGGGCCTCCTATTCACCTCCCGACCCTTTTCTTCATTCAAAACTCTTCGCCTTTTCATTAGATCTCCACCATTCGTTGCAAAGATCCAATGATCATGATTAAACCCGATCTCATCCATTGATCCACTATGTAACAATGGTCATGTATCACCATGGACCCCGCTAAAGCACAAACCCATGTAAAACCCTTCTTTCCTTTGTTTTTTATTATCCCGCTGTATAAATTTTGAAAAGGAATAAGGACCATTGATCTCTGCATATCAACGGCCCTGGGCCATCCGATCTCCCCCTTACCCTTTCCATTGCTTTTTTCCTCTTTTCATTTTTTCCACCCCATCTCTTAATCTGCATCGTCCGATCACAGGATCCAATGATTAGTAAGCCACATGATAAGCCCTATTTTCACCTTTTAACCTGCCCGCTACATGAAAAGATGCCTTACGTCATCCTGGACCCCACTACTCCACTCATCTGCGCAGCTTTCCTCGTCGCGTGCGTTTAGTACCATTGGATCTTCACCCATTCATCCCACGGTGAGAGTTTTGTTTCGTGTTTTTTTTGCGCATATAGTTTAAGACCAAAAAAAAAAAACGCGAAACACGTAGTATTGAAGGGACGCGTGTCAGCAGGTTTGTGGTATCACGTTTTTTTGGAAAAAATTTGAAACCACCCCAACACTGCACAAAAACCATTCTGGTTCTGCACCATACCACCTACCCTCCGCAATGTTATTTCATCAAATAAACTCAGCCGTCGATTGTTTTAATCGGACGGCTCACGTTATATCCCGATCACAACTCATTTACCCTCCATCTATTCTCTGAAGGATTTCATCGCTTAATCCCCACCATTCATCCTTTTGATTGAAGGACCCAGACTTAATTTTATTGCCATTCACATTTCCCCACCATCTAACCTTCCAAATGATTTCATCAATAGATCATTGTCGTTGATCAATCCAAATCGACGACTCTGATTTAATCTCACTCCCAAACTGCCCAAAGCTTCCTTAACCTATTTTTCACAGGTTTTCTTAACTTTGTGTGTTTTTTGCAGGTTATAAAGGGTTTTTCCCACAGTTTTAAATGAAATGAAAGGCCAGGGATAATGATCCATAGGCACTTATCCACGAAGAAACAGGATTTTAAAGGTTTCTAATTGTGATTTTACCCATGTCTCATGAACATTGGTTATGCCCTGAAACTTTCTGCGCGCTTGCAACACAACAAAACACAGAAGAAATCAATCAAACAAAGAGTATCAGTGTCAAAGAATAAAATCAAAGTAGAAATGAAGAATTAATGATTTTAAACAGAGTTTAAATGGATTTAGGCATCATTTCAAGAATCAAAAGCCTAATCCACAGAGATAGAGACAATGTTACAGTGTGAAGAAAGACAGTGTTACAGTGTGAAGACTAGAAGATAATGATTAAGCCTAATTAGGCATAAAACACAAAACAAAAGAAAATTAATAGTGTTTTAAGGAAAAACAAAGAGAAATATCAGTAAAGGGCTTCCACTGCCATATCAGAGGCTAATTGAATCCTCTTCAGTTACCAAAGAGACACCTGCTGCTTCCATAAATCAAAAGAAGGCCTACTTATTGCCTAGTCCAAAGATATTTGCCTAAAGACACCTGAACAGTTATTTCAAACAAAAGAACTTATTTCAAACTATCAGCGAAGTTATTGAAAGGATAAGAAAGAACCTTAAAGTTAATCTTCTCATCCACTAAGCCTTAAAAACTGAAAACAGAGTTATGAGATAGAGTAATAGATAGAATGCATTCCTACCTTATGCCCTGCATGGTTTTCAAGGCTAGGAATTGCATTAAGTGTAGAATTAATGATACTTGAACCCTATAAAATCTTGAACCCTAGAAACTCTTCCACATCCTCATTTTCTTATAAAACCTCCTTGAGGAGCACATTGTAAAGGGTTGGTTGCTGAACGCTGATGTAATACTTGTTGATTGAAAATTTCTACATGTAAATAGTTTTCAGAGGCTCTTGAAGCTCTGTTTTGTGATCAAAGAAGTTAGGGTGAGAAGAGAAGATGTTGTTGTACTAAAACACTAGACTTGAAGTATGTAACTAGATTGACAATCAATATACAAGCTGATTTTTGGGATCCTGGTCTATATCATTGGTGAAGAACCTCTTACTGTTATCGTTTTCCTTTCATGTATGCCATTTTGTTCACCTTTCTTTGATAAAGAACAACAAATATAGAGCTAGGATTTACTGTTAAAGGTACCCTACTCTCACTGATAAGCTTTATCTTTATGTTTTCTTCCAACTGTGCTTTTAAGAATGACTTAAGTTAAGTGTAAAAATTATCAAGGAATGTTGGTTAGTCCATGTCTTGATGTGCAAAACTTGAAAGGAAGTTCTTGAATGATATTTTCATTACATGGTAAGTAGAGCTAAACTAGGAAATTTTATGGTTTGCCTTGTCTCCTAGTTCTTCCTCCAAAGGTTGTTTGAAAGTTTCCCTAAGAGTATGCTAAAAGTAAGTTTGGATTTTAATGATATCTTGCTTGATCTTAAGCTGCACTTTGTTTCCTTATCTGTTTTCATCCCTTCTGAAAGTATTCATGTGAATTACTGGATTGTTTGTCTGATAAGTTAGCTTTAATACAAGCTTTTCCAAAGAAGTTTATGGTTAGCCCTGTCCTTTGGTTGGTTTCAAACAGTTGCTTAAAAGGGATTTTCTTGTATGCAGAGTTGATAAATCCTTGTTGAAATTATTGACTTTTTCCACCTTCTCAACATTTTTAATGTTCCATTCCATCATTTAATCTAAAATATCTTTTGATATAGATGACTTGCCCCTTGGACCACTCTTGAAATTGTTGCACAATTAAACCCTTTTGTGACTCCATAGCCCAATGGATTAAGTGTTGTTTCATATCGATCCTATCAGCTAAACCTTATTCTGATTATTCACACCTTCACCCCTTTGAAACCCTTTCATTCTAAGGACTTTCCACTCAATTAAAAAATCATGCCCAAGCATCCAAACAAGCAAAAAAACCTTGTTCTTAATAACTAGCCTCATATCATACCAAAATCCTTAAAGATAAATCAATCTTTCCACTCATAGAGAGATCCCTCTCTGGATTCAGGAGGGCTAGATCCTAGAATCCCAAAGTCATTTTTGATGTAGTCTTTGCAGCATTTAGTCTTGCCAATCTACTAAATTACAGGGACCTAACATTTTTGGCAACTCCACTGGGGAGATATTCTGAGTAAAATCCTTAAAAAAAAACACTCAGCATTCAGTGCAGTATAAGTAGCTCTCTTCAAGCACTACCAAAGACAATGGTGATCATGATAGGACTTGTTTGAATCAGCGACAAACTAAGTAACCCTTAGGATTCTCACAGAGCCTTATCAAACCTTGAAGGAATTAGATAGCTAATCCATAAGAGTCAACTCTATTTGTCTCATCACCGTAGCTAAGTGTTGAAAAAAATTTAGGACACTCTCACAACCCATAGGAGTAAAAAAAAAAAAAACCTCAGAAAACCCAAAAATATTTCAGATTGGCTTCATAATAAACATGGTGGTGGAACCATAAAACATTTTATCTTCACAAAAGCTAAAAATTTTCCACCTGGTGACTCCACAATCCTAAACATACCTAAAGACTCCACTGGGAAACCCATTTCTATCATAACATCATACAAACTCACTTAAGAAGACTTAAAGGATTAAAGTTTTCTTGATAAAGATCAGTTAGCCTACTAAAGATTGTCATATTTGGTTAAAATTTTCTTGTTGTTGGGTCTGAAAACATAGCATAGTGGTTTCTAGAAGAGTTCATACTAGAGCTTATCTTGGCCTAGACCCTCCTGAGATAGTTGATAATCCTGAAAGCATACTTAGGAAGTCTCCTAAGGCTAAAGCTTCAACTATTGTTAGGTCACTCCATAGAGCTAATTCTGTTCCTGAAAACCTTGTAGCTCTACAAGATTCACAAGTTGACTTAAGAAATCCATTCAGAACTAGGTCACTTGATGATATAGATCAGATAGATTGAGAGTCTCCACCTTCATCCCAAGATAGAGGTGAACATCCTGGTAGCAGAGAAACTACTCCGCCTGATTTACACTTCCTTCATAGTTTTGGTTTCTCTCATCCTAGATCTACTCAACAATCTCTTGATGATCCATACACTTCTGTTATCCATACATCCACTGTTCAAACCACACCATTCCATCAACCTCCTCCCATTTTACATCCTCCACCTGTAAACCCCCCAAATTTTCCACAACCTCCTATCATGGCAACATGGTATGCCCCTCTAGTCCTTCCTTTACCCCTAGTCAATATGCCATAGGACTATCAGTCCAACATACCATTATATGATGCCAGTGGTGCTACTACTTCTTCACAACATGTGGACAAGATGAATGGCTACTTTGATAGAAATGAGATTGATGATGAATCTGTTAAAATTAGACTATTTGCTCAAAGTTTAAGGGGAGAAGCAAGAAAATGGTTCAAAGGCTTAACCCCTCATATTATTAATGATCTCCAAGCCCTTCATCAGTTATTCCTAAACAGGTGGGAAGTTAAGAAAAACCCTCTCCAAATACTTTCAAACTACAAAAATCTCAAAATAAACACTGGGGAAAGTGTTCAAGCTTATTGCACTAGGTTCAATAGTGTTTATAATGCCCTCCCCCCAGACTTAAAACCTCCACAAGGCTCAGCCTTGAACAAGTTTCCCAAAGGATTTGATCCTGAAATGGCTTATCAGCTTAGAGAAAGAGACCCTCTGACTTTAGAGGATATGCAGAAAAAAGCCTTAGCTGTGGAAGTAAATCTGATGGAGAAAAGAGCTAGAATGAGGAATGAGAAGAAAGTATCATTTAGGGAAGAATCTGCACCTTCCACATCTAGTTAAAAAATGGAGAGAATGATGGAGGAGATGATGAAAAAGATGAGCATACTTGAGAGAGAACAAGCTAGAGAAAACCAATCAGCTCCTCAAAATAGAAATCAAAATCAAAATCAGACTTTTAGGAGAAACCAATCTCAAAACAGACCAAGGGAGGATGATCAACAAATTACACCTCCTTTTAATGAAAACCATGTAACTGAGGTTGAAGAAACAATTGAAAAAATAGAGGAAGATGACATAAACATGTTGGGAGTGGTCAATGATAATTTTGATGTTCATTAAAATAGGAAACAAGGTCTATATACACCCTATGATGATAGAAGAATGGATGATGAAAATTATTATCAAGAACTGGAAAATGTCATCATAGAGAATCCAAAAGAATATGACCTTAGGAGTAAAAGGAATCAGGAAACTCCCAAAACTAAGACCTCTGAAAATTCTACAAAAAATAGCCCTATGAACATAACCAAAATTACAAAACAAAAGGACAAAACAGTGGCTGTAAATTATGATCAAAACAAAGAGAAAGACACTCAAATTAATGAAAAATAGAGTGCAGACTTTAGCAGCGTTAGTACTTCAGCTAGTGCCACTATCAAAACAATTTTGACCAATGTAAATAGAGGAAATCAGCAAACTGATTTTGCTGATAGAGTGGTGATCAATAAGGCTGAAACAAACATTATAAAAAGTCAACTGCCTTTTAGTTGGAACAGGAAATTGCCAAGATTAAAATCTCTGTTCCCCTCACTGAATTAGTCACCCAAGATGTATATAGATCACATATTTTGAAAGCTTTCAACATAGCAGAAAATAATGACACTTTTAACCTTAATGATGACCAACCAGAACTATTATTTGGTCCTAATATTGAGGGAAGATACCAAGAAGGGCCAGTTCCTCCATTTTATGTTAGTTTGAAAATTCATGACAAAATTTTACACAATGCTATGCATGACTCAGGGGCCTCTCACAATTTAATTCCCAAAGTAATAATGGAGAGTCTAGGCCTTGAAATTTCTAGACCCTATAAAGATCTATACTCCTTTGACTCCAGCAGAGTGAAATGTTTAGGTTTGATCAAAGATCTTTGTGTATACTTAGCACAAATTCCAGCCAAGTGTTTAGTGATGGATATTGTAGTGGCTGATGTACCCCTCAAATATGGTATGCTGTTATCAAGATCTTTGGGAGCTAAGTTACAAGGAACAATGCAAATGGATATGACATATGTTACCATCCCTGTTTTTAATCAAACTAGAAGACTTTATAGGTAATCTCACATGCAATATATGGTTAGTAGCCAAGAAAGACCTGAAAACTCTCCTCTTTATTCTGTACATATAGGCCTTGACTCATTTATTCTCTTCAATCATGAAATATCATATGAGGAAGAAACCTTAACTGATTTAATGGCCACCCCTCACTGTAACCTAGTGGCAGACACAGAAAAGAAGGAAGAGAAGACAGAAGCATCAAAACATTTTGTCAAAACAGAAAATCACAGCAAACTAATCACTGGTCTAGAGCTACAAAACAGTCATCCATTGTTTGTTAAACATGAGATTCAAGAGAAGAATCCTCAACATAATGAAGAACATGAGGAACTAAAAGAAATTCAACATAGCGCTGAATGTCAAGAACAATATAAAAGCACTATCGATAAAGAGGATAGTACCCAAACTAATAAATCTTAAAACAATCCTCTTTGGAGTATGAATTTTGATGGGTGTTGCACTAAAAACAATGCAGGTGCAGGAATATGGATTCAAAACACAATGAACAATCATATTGAAGGGCATTCTTACAGGTTAAACTTTCAATGTTCGAATAACATAGCTAAGTATGAAGCTGTCCTTTTAGGCCCACACTTATTGAAGAAATTAGGGGCCAAAAGGATAAAAGTTCATGGGGATTCAGAGCTGATTATTAGGCAATTGAATGGGGAATATAGTGCCAAACATCCCAGACTTAGAGCCTATATAAATGATGTCATGGAATTTTTAAAAACATTTGATGAATCCCAACTGATTTTTGTCCCAAGAAACCAAAATATCCTTGCCCATGGTTTAGCTTTTGTTGCTAGAACATGTTTAACACCTTATGAAACCAAACAATGCACAAACCAAGTTAAATTCAGACTGACTGTCCCAGACAATGAGAAATATTGGCAAGTATTTGAGGGAGACAAACAAATAGAAGACTTCCTATAGTCCATAAATGAATTTGAAATACCAAGTTCAGATTCAGATTATGAAAATGACTGTCTTATTGAAGAAAACCTACTTGATGAAGAAGTAAAGTCTCCAAAGATCGCTGATATAAATTTGTTATCTAATAAATTGAACATTCAACATAAATTAGTGCAGATTTAGAAAAAGAAGACTTGGAAACTATGCAATCTAACACTCAAAGTTTTCCAAAAGGAATGATCCCATTAGAAGAGTTGTTTGATTTCGATGATGTGGCCAAAAAGCCAAAGCTGGAGCCTATTTAAATCGAAGTAGAAGAGTGTAACATAGGCAGTGAACTAAAGCAAAAAATGATCAAACTGTCTAAAACTTTGCCAGCTCACATCAAGCTGAAATACATTGAGGATCTAAAGTCCTATGACACAGAGATAATTTAGCACAAGATACCCCTCAAAGAAAACCAAAAACCTTTTAAACAAAAATTGCGCAGAATAAACCTTGTTCAATTACCTTTGGTTGAGAAAGAAATCAATAAAATCTATGAAGCTGGAATTATTGTCCCTATTAGATACTTGGAGTGGGTGTTTAATCTTGTGTCAGTTAGGAAGAAAACAGGAGAAATAAGGCTTTGTATTGATTTTAGGAACTTAAACAAAGCCTCATTAAAGGACAACTACCCTTCACCCAAGATGGATCAAATTTTACAAAAGGTAGTTGGTTCTAAAAGGATTTCTTTGTTAGATGGCTTTTGAGGTTACAATCAGATATTAGTACATCCTGATGATCAACTCAAAACAACCTTTACTACACCTTGGGGTACTTTCATGTATGTGAAGATTCCCTTTGGTTTAATGAATTCTGGTGCTACATTTCAGAGAGTCATGGAGATTGCATTCTCAGAATAATTACGCTACTTCATCATTATTTACCTTGATGATATCACTGTTTTTTCCAAAACAAATGAAGAACACCTAGAACACTTGAGAAAAGTCTTTAAGAAATTCAGAAAATATGGGTTATCTTTAAATCCAAAGAAAACAATGTATGGTCTCCAAGAAGGTAAACTACTTGGACACATCATATCAGAAGAGGGTATAAATATAGACCCAAAAAGGATTGATGGTATATTGCAAATCAACCATCCTAGAAAGATCAAGGAACTTCAATCTTTCATTAGGAAGATTAATTTCTTGAGAATGTTCATACCCAACTTAGTTGAACTCCTTAGAAACATAACAAACATGCTGAAAAAGGAAGAAGGAGTTAAATGGACCTTAGAAGAAAATAAATCATTTGAACTGGTAAAACAAGCATTAACCAAAACACTAGTTCTCATTAGTCCTGATTTTACAAAGGATTTCTTCATTTTTTCATTTGCATCAGAGCACACTATAGCTACTATCCTAATACAGAAAAATTTGAAGGGACAAGAGCAGCCAATTGCATTATTTAGTAAGGCATTGAGAGATGCACCTTTGAAGTAAAATATTATGGAAAAACAAGCCTTTGCCTTATTCAAATCCTTACAAGACTTCAGAGTCTACATTTTACATTCCCACATAATTGCAATTGTGCCAAATTTAGTTGTCAAAGACATTTTAACACAATATCCAGATGGCAAAAGAGGAAAGTGGATTGTTGTGATACTTGAATATGATTTAGAAATCAAACCCACTAAGCTCATCAAAGGCCAAGGACTAGCAAGATTGATGGCTGAGTCTAATTTTGAAGCTCTTGATATTAACATGATAAATGCATTAGATGAATAGGAGGAGTTGTAAACTCCCATTATTGAAGATCATTTTCTGTTTTCATCTTGGTACACTGATATTTTATATGTTTTTCTCAATTTGAATACACCTCATGGTTTGTCTAAAACAAAAGAAAGGTTTTTAAAGTTAAAAGCTATTAATTACTGCATTTTGGATAAATGTCTATATTGGAAAAATTCTAGTGGATTATTACTTAAATGTTTGCCTGAGAATGATGCAGATAAGATTAAGCATGAATTCCATGAAGGAGAATGTGGAGGCCACCTCTATTGGAAGACCACTACCAATAAAATCCTTAGAGTTGGTTACTATTGGCCCACCCTCTTTCAATATGTCCACAAAATGATTATTGCCTGTCATAAATGCCAACTCTTTGAAGGTGTTAGCCACCTGTAAAATTTGACTATACCAAAAGGTGGCTAAATCTATTTTTAGCCTCCAAGGAACAATTTTCATTACTAAAAACTGTTGGCTCTTGAAGACTCTTAAAGGCCTCATGCTTCTGTCCAGATCCTATACTACTGTTTACATCTCAAAGGACTCTGAAATCCTGCTCATTCCCAAAGCCAAATACTGTTGCTAGCCACTTTCTCCCTTTCCTCCTCTTCCAAAACTAACCTCGTTTTCTATTTTCCCCATTTCCCATGAAAACCCCACAATTTCATGTTTCTTCCCTTTCCACTACATAAAAACTCATTTATCCAAAGTTTAAACTAAAAACTATAACCACGTGTTGAATATAAAATGGGTAGATTGAAAGACCAATCGCGTAATCGCAATTGCAGAAAATACAACGGGTTGATTGAAAAGTCCATACCCGATCTTCCAATATGTGATTAGCCCCTCCTCTTTAACCCCCGGTCATATCATCCCTCATATAACCCTTGGCCCTGCAGTCGGGAGCTAGGCCACCTTGAAAATTGATGTAAATCTTTGGCTATGTTAATTTTCCATTTTTTATTATTATTCTAAAGTTTCGTCGGTCCGAGTTCTAAGCCCCCTCCACCGTCGATTTGATATGTAGATTGACGGTGCGGAATCTATCACAATCAGTGGACCCTGCCAGCCGTGCGCCGTTACCAAAACCACGCGGTATTCATTGCACCGCCTTCAAGCGGAGAGCGGTTTTTCCCCGATCGACAACGATTCCATACACCGCCCGACACGTGTCCCGCGCACTGTTTATGAAACCGCCGTTCATTGCGCATTAACGTTCGGACGTGGACACGAAGCGATATTGATCTCCGTAGTCCAATATGAACCCGCTCATCCAACGGTGATCGCTTGCTGAAGTTGCCCGACATTTATCCAGGCTACGGCGTGATCATTAATGCATCTCCACCGTCGATCTGATCTGCGATCGACGACCCACTTTTCATCGTCCGTTTTCTCCTCTTTGACTTTCCAACTATGCTCTCGACTGTCGATCTCTGCGCGATCGATGGCTCTGATTAAACTCCTCCTTCCACCTTCCCTTTGACTCCGCCTGATTAATCCTGACCGTTGGATGATGCCATCCAATGGTTATGCTTTCCTCCACGTGCCTTCTGAAGCAGCGAAACCTATATATGTAGGATTTTCTAATATTGGTTCATATTTTGCAGGGTTTAATGGTTTTTTCCACTATAACTGAAGAAAATTCAGAATCAGAGGGTGAAAATCCCCCCGCCTCTAATCCATCAGAGAAAATCATTCGCAGGTTTCAAATTCACGTCTCATTAGTGTTTTATTGAAGCATTGATGCCTTATGAACCCTGCTCAGCCCTGCACACCAGCAAGAACACCATGAATCAGGCACGGTCAAAGAGTATCAGTGCTGAAGACCAAAATGTATCAGAACAGAGGATTGAAGACAATTCTGCGTGGATCACAACTAAGATGGTTTATCAAAGGCCTAATCCCCGATTAAAAACATAGTTAAAGAAGAAAATCTTAAGTGTTTTATCAGACAGAAAGCCTCCACCGCCACATCTGAGGAAAATTGATTCCTCAGCTACCAATATGCCACCTGTTCCTCAAAGTACTCAATCAGAGGCCGAAGTTATTGATCAAATGAATATATTTGTCTCAGCGTAGCCAGAAATTTACTTCTGCAAGGAAACTTAATGAAAAAAATATATGTAGAGTTACTCCAAACATTACACAGAGCCTCAAAGTCAACAAAAGCTCCCACCGAGCTTTGATATTTATTGTAAAACAGTTAATACAATGTTACACCTGTAAAATTCTTCATCGAGCCCCTCAAAAGGCCGAGAAGTCTTGAATCTGTATTAATTGACCTAAGAGATCTTTTGTTGGATCTCACCTCCTCATTCTTCTATAAATACCTCTGTAGAAGAAGAGTAATTGTTGGTTGTTGATATAATTGCTGAAAACTGTAATGTAATTGAGCTGAAGAATTCTGATTGTAAATAGTGATTCACTGGCTCTTGGAGCTCTGCTTGTAACAGATAAGTTAGGTTGTGAAAGAGAGATGAACCAAAACACTGGACTTGAAGATTGTAACTGGTTTGGAGCATCAATACAAGCTGATTTATGGGATCCTAGTCTATGTTGACGGTGATGTTTTTCTCATTGTAACTTGTGATTTTGTTTCAATTTTCATTTCGTTTCATATTCTCTTATAAAGAACATCATGCATAGGGTTAGGACCTACTGTATATCAGTAACCTTCTCTAACTGAAAATCTTTATCTAAATGTTTTCTTCCAATTGTGTTATTTAGGAATGATTTAATTCAGTTTAAACATAGGAATGCTGGCGTTCCCTCATCTTATTGTCTTAGCTGAATATTATTCTTGAATGTTACTTTCAGTATATGTTGTGTGAAGATGAAATGAGGAAGATATGGTGAGCCCTAGTCCCAGTCTTGTCTGAACAACTGTTTGATTGTTTCCCTTAGAATGTGTTAAAAGCTAGCTAGTTTTGAAGTACTTACCAGATCTTAGGCCATTCTATGTTATGTTTGTGTTGGTTTTGAAAGTAACCAAGTAAAGCAGAGCTAGGAGAGGATTTATGGTGAGCCCGGCCCGCTAGTTTCTACTCCAACAGTCGCATTCAAGTTTCCCTTTGTTTTTTATATGTTTTCTATTGGAAGTGTATCAAAGGCTGGCTAGTTTCAAAGTACTTACCAGATCCTAGTTTTCTTTCATGTTTTCATTAAGTGCTTGGTCAAAGGCTGGCTAGTTTCAAAGTACTTACCAGATCCTAGGTTACTCTTTGTTCTTCATCTGTTTAATTCTTCTTCTTATCGTACCATTTCATTCCATAAATCAAACTTCAAAGGAGATCCTTAGACATAGATGACTTACCCCATGGACCATTCTTGCCTCTTGTTGTTCCAATTAAACTCTATTATGACTCCATATCCCAATGGACTAAAACCTACAATTATCTATCTTTTTGGCCAAAGCTTACTCTCATTTCTTGCAACTTCTCACCTTTGAAACTCTTTGCATTTAGACTTCACACCTCAAACAGTAATCATGCTCAACCATCCAAAAACAAAACAAACCCTTGGCCTTCATAACTAGCCTAATATCATTACCCAAAACTTCAAAGACAAATCCATATTTGCACTTATTGGAGAGATCCCTCTCCAGATTCAGGAGGGGTAGATCCTAGAATCCCAAAGTGGTTGAAACGATGTTGCTTCTGCAGTTTTAGTCTCACCAATCTGCTAAAATTACAGAAACCCAACATTTCTGGCGACTCCACTGGGGAATGAACCCAAAATCTCTTTTCATTTCTATAAAACTTTGAGAGTAAAAAGCAGCCTTTTCAAGCACTACCAAGAAATGGTAATCATGATGAAACTTATTCGAATCAATGACAAACTAGGTAAACCATAGGATTCTCATAAGACTTTATCTAACCTTGAAAAATTAGCTGGCTTAGCCATAAGAGTAGACTGTCTTTGTCTCATAACTGTAGCTAAGTTGTGAATCAGATTTAGGATATTATTGAAAACCACACAATTGAAAAATAACTTAGAAAAAACCAAAAATATCTCAGATTGGTAGTAAAACACTTACTCTTACATTTCACTCATCTTTTTTTGTGTTTTACCTACACTCTTAGACAGAGTCTGGTAAGGGCCAGGTAGCTTCCGGATCTCATCCTCTTTTAGAGGTGAAATTTCTGGTAAATTCCCTCCTAGTCAATCTCTGGTTAGAGTTTGTTGTGTTTCATGATATCCTTTAAAAGGGATATTCCACAAACACCGTGGTGGACAGTGTACCCCCTGGAAATACCCTAAACCTTCCACCTGGCGACTCCACAATCCTGAACAAACCTTAAGACTCCACTGGGAAGAACTCTAATTATTATAATATCATTCAAATTTAGTTAGAGGACTGTAGGATTAAAATTGTGCAAACAGATTAGTTGACCTCTTAAAGATTGTCACATCTGGTCGAACTTTTCTTGTTTATTTGGGTCTGAAAAACATATCATAGTGGCTCCTAGAAAGATTCACACTAAAGCTTATCCTGACCCTGACCCACCTGAGGTAGTTGACAACCCAGAAAGTATCCTTAGAAAGTCTCCTAAGATAAAATTTTCAACTATTTTCAGGTCACCTTTGAGAGCTAATTGAGTTCCTGAAAATATTTTAGCTCTATAACAATCACAAGTTGACTTAGTAAATCCTTTTAGAACTAGGTCTCTTGGTGATTTTGATCAGTTAGATTCTGAGTCTTCACTTTCATCTCCTGAGACAAGTGAACCTTTTGGTAGCAGAGAAAAAACACCTCCTTATTTACATTTCCTTCTCAACCTTGGTGTCTCTCATCCAAGATCAGCTCAGCAATCTATTCCTGGTTCATCCACTTCTACTCATCCTACATCCACTGTTCAAACCACTACACCTCACCCCACTTTCCCTCTTTTTAATCCACCTCTTTTAAATCCACCTCCACCACATATCATGGCAACATGGTGTGCTCCCTTAGTCCTTCCTCCACCATTAGTCAATCTTCCATAGGAATATTAGTCCAAAATTCCATTATATGATGCTAGCAATGGTACGACTGCATCACAACATGTGGATAAGATGAATGACTACTTTAATAGAAATGAAATTGATGATGATTCTGTCAAGATCAGATTATTTGCTCAAAGTTTGGGGGGAGAAGTAAGAAAATGGTTTAAAGGCTTAACTCCCCATAGTATCCATGATCTCCCAACCTGCCATCAAACTTTCTTAAACAAATGGGAAGTGAAGAATAATCCTCTTCAAGTCCTTTCTGATTACAAAAACCTCGAGAGGAACACCGGGGAAAGTGTACAAGCTTATTGTACCATATATAACAGTGTGTATAATGCACTTTCCCCAGAATTAAAACCTCCACAAGGCTCAGCTTTAAACAAGTTTCCTGAGGGGTTTGACCCCGAGATGGCCTATCAGTTGAGGGAAAGAGATTTTGCAACTCTAGAAGACATGAAAAGAGGTGCTCTTTCTGTGGAAGTCAATTTGATGGAAAAGAGAGCAAGAATGAAAAATGAAAAGAGAGTGTCCTTTAGAGAGGAAAGTACGCCTTCTACTTCCAATTCAAAGATGGAAAGAATGATGGAGGAGATCATGAAGAAAATGAGCATTGTTGAGAGAGCACAAGCGAGTCAAAACCAGAATGTTCCTCAAAATAGAAATCAGAGCCAGAATTAGAATTTTAGAAGGAATCAACCTCCAAACAGACCTAGGGAAAATGATCAGCAGATCACTCCTCCCTCTCATCAAAAATATTTAAGTGAGGCTGAGGAAATGGACGAAATAACAGAGGAAGATGATATCAACCTGTTTGGGGTAGAGGATGATGACTTTGGAGTCCATTATGATAGAAAACAAGGTCTTTACACACCTTATGATGACAAAAGGGATGATGACGAAAACTATTATCAAAACATGGAAAATGTCATCATAGAGTCTCAAAGAGATTATGACCTTAGAAGTAAATCTAGTCACCAAACCCCCAACACCAAAAATTCTGAAAAATCTTCACAAAACAGCACTGTAAACAAGCCTAAAATTGTCAAACAAAGGGACAAACCAGTGGCTGTAAATTCTGATGATGGTACAGAGAAAAGCACTCAAAATGATGAAAAACAGAGTACAGACATTAGTTGATCTAGATTTATGCAGGAATGCAACAGAATAAACATATAACCATAAATACAGAGATGCAGCGGAAATAACACTTCATTTCATTAATATCAAAGAACTGAAATTTTCTTACAGACATAATGGAAATAAAACTAGCTAGGGCGCTGGTAGCTATCTCTGAGAAGAGATGTGGTGGCTACAGGCCTCTGAACTGATTTACAATGAGGCTCGAGGGCCTATTTATCATTTAGAAACAATGGGAAATCCTAAACAGCCAAAACCCTAACCCTAGGAGATGAAGCGCCAAAACTATAGGCCCCGTTTGGGTAAATTGGTGTTTCAACTTCCCAGGGGCGTAACTTTGGCATACGATCTCCATTTGACGCGTACCATACCTTGTTAGAAAGATCTATTCGAGGACTACAAATTTGGAACAAGAAACATGGGTCCATGGACCCATGTTGCTCTCCGTTTTCCCAAAAAATGTCATTTAGGGCCTTAAAATGGCTCCAAAAGTTTAGGACACGAAAAACTGCTAAAAATAGTAAACTGTGTCGAAACTGAAAAACTGAAAGAGACAATGGTGGAGCCCCAAGTGGAATAGGCGGGTGACCACCAATATCCACCTGGATCATTCCTACTCCCTTAAGAAGCAATGGTCCCCATTGCGTTAAGTTCCTCCATGAGATGAGGAAATTTCTGCTGAACTTGGTCCCTGGTGAACCACTTTCCTTGGTGCAGGAGTTGGCTAGCTTTGACAACTCGATATAATTGGATCTTCTGTTGGCGAGTGTTCTTGATTTGCATGTCCATGATACAATATGTGGTGGCCTGTTCCATGCAGTCTGGATTTAACTCTGTTGGTGTGAGTTGTTCTGCAATGTCTGTGGTGTCCAGTAGAGGTGGGAAGTAAGGACGAAGGCGATCCACATTGAAGACTGGGTGCAGAACAAGGAATGGTGGAATACTGAGCTTGAAGGCATTGTTCCCTATAGCCTTGGTGATGGTGTACGGCCCATATCAGAGCGGGCGAAGCTTGCGGTGGGGTCCAATGAGGCGCTCCTTCTGCAAATGTAGCCATACTTTGTCGCCCACCTGGAAGTTGTGTGGCACCCGGTGTTGATCATGGCGTTGCTTGTACTTGGCATTGGATCTATCCAATATATCATGAACCTGTTGGCGGATGTGTTGAATGCGCTCGATGAAGCTACTGGCTTTGTCAACTTCAGACTGGACATGAGCTGAATTGGCCTGAGCAGCTGCAAATGGCATGGCTACGTCAATGGGACATAGTGGCTGGAATCCCAAGCCCACCTGAGTGGGGCTATGGCCGATTGAACTATGGAGAGCCCGATTATAACTATGTTGTACATAGGGGAGGCTCTCATCCCATGTGCATGGATGATTTGAATTGTACATGCGCAGAATGTGTACAATCATTCTGTTGACGACCACTGTCTGGCCATCTGTTTGGGGATGGAAAGCTGTGGACTTGGTGAGCTTGGTATCCAAAATTGACCAGAGGTTGGACCAAAATGTGCTGAGGAACCTTATATCCCGATATGATATGATAGACTTTCGGATCCCAAAGTGCACCCACACTCGTTCAAAGAAGAGTTTAGCAGTGGCTTCTGCTGTGATATTCTTCTTGTAGGCTGCCATAATGGCCATCTTCGAGAATCTGTCGATGACCACGAAAACATAGTCATTTCCCTGCTTAGTAGAAGGCAGGCCCGACATGTAATCCATGGAGATGGATTCCCAAGGTCGGCTACGTGTAGGTAGAGGAGTATATAGGCCTTGCTTCTTGATGGTCAATTTGGCAATGGCACAAGCAGTGCAGGATCTGATGTGCTTCTCGACATCCTTTCAAAGGTTCGGTCAATAGAAATACTTCTGCAGGATTGCTACTATTTTCTCAACCCCGAAATGCCTAGCGACTCGACTATAGCGACTCGACTATAGTGTGCTTCCCATATCATCTTGGCACGCTCGATTGAAGGAACACAAAGGTGTCCCATGTGACATAAAAGTGTATCTTGGAGGTGAAAATTTGGAACTTGTGTACCCCCCAAGAGTGCCTTGTAAGTGTGGCCGAATTCTGGGTCACTCTCATAGAGAAGCAGCCAATCAGAAGTCTCGTGCCCACAAGATTTGAGCACAGTGGTGAGCGCCACGATCGGTGGTCGGCTGAGGTAGTCTGCAACATGATTGGTGCTACCCTTCTTGTACTTGATGTTCAAATGAAACTGTTGCAGATATGTGGACCACTTCTGATGGCAATCATTCTGCAACTTCCCTTGTGTCTGTATGAACTGCAGGGGCCGGTGGTCTTTGTGGATGATTGTTTCCTTCCCCAAAATGTAATGCTTCCATTTTCGACAAGCTTGCACAATGGAGTACATTTATTTGTCATAAGTGGGATACTTGCGAACTGTGTCAGACAATGTCTCACTGTGAAATGCCACTGGATGTCCTTGTTGAGTAAGAACTGCCCCAATAGCATAGTCAGAGGCATCTGTCTCGATCTCAAATGGTTGTTGCAAGTCTGGTAAAGTGAGCACTGGGGCAGAACAGAGGTGATTTTTCAATTCTGTGAATGCCTTCTGTTGAGGTTCCGACCAAAAAATTTTTGCTCTCGCTCCTCCCTTGGTGACTTGACTCAAGGGCCAAGTGATATGAGAGAATCCCAACACGAACCTCTGATAGAAATTAGCAAGACCCAGAAAGCTGCGAAGCTCTGTTATAGTGGTTGGGGCTGGCCAATCCCAAATGACTTGGATCTTGGCCGGATCCACATGCACCCCCCTTTCATCAATAATGTATCCCAGATATTGAACCTGGGTCATGCCAAAAGTGCACTTCTCCAAATTGGCACACAACTTGTGTTGCCGCAGTGTTTGGAGGACTTGTCGTATGTGGTGAAGGTGCTCTTCCCAAGTCTGGCTGAAGATCAGAATATCATCCAAGTACACCACTACAAATGAGTTGGTGAATGGCCACAAGATGTCATCCATCATCCTCATGAAGGTGGCGGGAGCATTCGTCAACTCGAAAGGCATGACCAGCCATTCAAAAAGGCCTTCCTTGGCTTTGAAGGCAGTCTTCCACACATCGGAGGGTTCAATTGGTACCTGGTGATACCCAGACTTCAGGTCGATCTTGCTGAAATATTTTGCACCTTTGAGTTGGTCCAGAAGGTCATCAATCCGTGGGATTGGGTACCTATTTCGGACAGTGATCTTGTTCAGCGCCCGATAGTCAATACAGAGTCTCCACGTCCCATCCTTCTTCTGTACCAACACGATCGGGCTCCCACAGGGCGATGAACTTGGTCTGATGTGACCTTTTTGCAACAGCTCCTGAATCTGGCTCTTGATTTCATCATTCTTCAGAACAGAGCGCCGATAGATCGGTCCATTAGGTAGCGGCGCACCGGGGGTCAGATCAATCGGGTGCTTGACCTGACAGTGCAGAGGAACCCCTGTGGGTGAGGTGAATATGTCCCCGTACTCCTCCAAAACCTTATCCATTTGTTGTTGTTGTGCAGAGGAGCCCTGTCTGGAGGTCGTGGCCACAATCTTATTCTTGCCCTGGGGGCGGATCATCAGGAAAACGAATTTCCTGGTTTGGGAAATGAGCTTACTGCATTGTTTTGCAGTAACCAAAGAGATAGCAACAGGAGGTGGTACCTCTGGTATCCTGTACAACTTATTTCCCAAAGTAACAATAACAGCACGAGGCCGAGACTCATACACAGCATGACGCTTCCACAAGTATGTTTGTCCTAATAATACATCAGAAACATCAATAGGAGCAACGTCACATAATACCTCATCCGTGAAGGGCTTGATGCTATAGGGAAGGCGACACTGCCGGCTGACGCAGAGATCTCGTCCTTAGTGAAGCCACCCGATGGTGTATGGATGTGGGTCAACTGTGGTCAGCAAGCCCAACCTCTTCATGGCATCTACTGAAATGAGGTTCTTTTGGCTCCCATTGTCGACAATGAACTGTACCGGGGAGCCCTTTACCCACAAATGGGAGTGGAAGAGACGTTCCTCCTCCTCTGGATCTTCTGGTTCCTCCTTTTGGATCTTTGTAGTGGCAATAGTGGCATTGGGCTCCGCATCAATAATCTGTTTCCCTTTTTCATTCCCCTTTTCAGGTTCTGATTTGGATTCCAAGCATGCATCTGACTCAGAAGCCCTCATCTCGGCCACTAGTGACTGCTTGGCCCGACACTCACTTGTGTTGTGAGTGGAGCTCTTATGGAACTCACACCACTTTCTCGTGTCCTTCTTTGGCTTTGCGGTGCTATTCTTTTCTTGTGGCTTCGATGAGTTTTCTTTAGCCACCATGCCTTGGCTCTGTCCTTTGTTCTGCGATTTGGAAGCACCTTTCCCTTGCTTTTGATTCGTAGATCCAAAGTCTCGCTTCTTCCGCTTGAATTTCTACTCAATCTTGGCAGCATACCGGTATGCCGTACTAAGCGAGGAGATGTCGAGGAACTCCATTTCCTCCTGAATGTATCTGTGCAGACAGCTGCAATACTTTAACACCAGATGTTTCTTTGAATCTTTGATACCCAAATTTGTGCGAAGGGTATGGAATAGATTCGTCAGCTCATGCACATCTTGATCCCTTTGTTGTCACAGCGTGGTCCATTTTATGTAGTTGTCCTCATAGCTCCCCACTGGATAGTATTGTTCCTTGTTGGCGTCTCAGAAAGAATTCCAAGTTGTTACAGCCGAGAACAGAGAGGGTTCTGTCTGGTCCTTGTTCTCACAGTAGGTTTCCCACCAGTCCTTAACATGGGGGGTAGTTTTGAGGAGTGAAAAAATAATCTTCTCCCAGTCTGAAAAGTCATGAACCGAGAAATATCCTTCTAACAGATTCAACCATCTATCTATGGCATCTGCATCTATTTGACCCTCTGATATGGGAATGTCAAAATTTACTTGTACCTTAAAAGGAGTCGAGCCTCCAGAGTGGCTGCTGGATGCAGATGTGCCGCCGGTGGGTAGCCGTTGAAGGATCTGAGAAAATTTATCCATCATCGCATTCCTTTGTTTTTCGAGGGCCTCCTCGAGCAATATTTTGATAGGATCTCCTGCTCCCTCATATTTCTTTTCGTCCCCCATGGGCGTCCGTCGAGGTTTGCGAGGCTGATCTTGCAAAGGTTCCACCAGATCAAGCCCTAGCTCCTTATACCCCGACCTCGTTGGGGACATGCAAAGAAGGATCGAGAAAAATCAGACCGCTCTGATACCACTGATCCAGATTTATGCAGGAACACAACAGAATAAACATATAACCATAAATATAGAGATGCAGCGGAAATAACACTTCATTTCATTAATATCAAAGAACTGAAATTTGCTTACAGACAGAATGGAAATAAAACTAGCTAGGGCGCTGGTAGCTATATCTGAGAAGAGATGTGGTGGCTACAGGCCTCTGAACTCAGCTACAATAAGGTTCAAGGGCCTATTTATTATTTAGAAACAATGGGAAATCCTAAACAACCAAAACCCTAACCCTAGGAGATGAAGCGCCAAAACTATGGGCCCCGTTTGGGTAAATTGGTGTTTCAACTTCCCACGGGCGTAATTTTGGCATACGATCTCCATTTGACGCGTACCATACCTCTTTAGAAAGATCTATCCAAGGACTACAAATTTGGAACGAGCAACATCGGTCCATGGACCCATGTTGCTCTCCGTTTTCCCAAAAAACGTCGTTTAGGGCCTCAAAACGGCTCCAGAAGTTTAGGACCCGAAAAACTGCTAAAAATAGTAAATTGTGCCGAAACTGAAAAACTAACAGAGACAATGGTGGAGCCCCAAGTGGAATAGGCGGGTGACCACCAATATCCACCTGGATCATTAGTAGTACTAACATTTCAGCTAGTACTCCTGTGAAAACAATTTTGTCAAATAAAAATAAGACAAATCAACAAGCTAACATTGCTGATAGAATGACAGCTAGTAAGGCTGAAACAAGTTCTTCAAAGAACCAAATCCCTTTTGGCTTGGAGCAGGAAATTTCAAGGATCAAAATCTCTATTCCCTTGACTGAGTTAGCTGCCCAACATGTATATAGAACCCAAATTTTGAAGGCTTTAAACATTGAAGAGAATGAAGACACCATCAATCTTATTGATGACCAACCAGAGCTCATTTTTGGTCCAAAGATTGAAAGTATGTATCAAGAGGGACCTGTTCCTCCCTTTTATGTGAGTTTAAATTTTCATGACAAAATTTTACACAATGCTATGCATGACTCAGGAGCTTCTCAGAATTTAATGCCAAAAGCTGTAATGGTGAGCCCGGGTCTAGAAATCACCAAACCTTATAAAGACCTTTACTCCTTTGACTCAAGCAGAGTAAAATGTTTAGGATTAATAAAATACCTCTGTGTTAACTTAGCCGAGATTCCAGCCAAATATTTAGTTATGGATATTGTTGTGGCTGATGTTCCCCCCAAGTATGGAATGTTATTATCAAGATCATGGGGGGCTAAGTTACAAGGGACTATGCAGATGGACATGACCTATGCGACTATCCCTGTTTTCAATCAAAATAGAAGACTTTACAGGGAGTCTCATATGCAGTACACAGTCACAAGTCAAGACAGACCTCAAAACTCTCCTCTGTATTCTGTAAACATAGACCTCGATTATTTTATTATGTTAAACAATGAAACATTTAGCGAACAAGTCACTTTAACAGGATTAATGGCCAATAGGGAGGAAGAGAAAGTCAATGTAGGAGTGTCTAAATGGTGTGTTGTTCTTGAAAACATTAGCAAACCAAACACAGGTTTTGAGTTACAAGTCATGAATCCATTGCTCTTAAACCTTGATTGTCAAGAAAACGATCCCCAACCCAATGAAAAACTTGAGGAGTTGAAACAAATACAGCTGAGTGCTGATATTCAACAACAATCAGATAGCACGATAGTTGGAGAGGATAGTAACCAAGATAAAATCGAAGACAATCCTCTGTGGAGTATGTATTTTGATGGGTCATGCACAAGAACTAACGTTGGTGTAGGTGTCTAGATTTGCAACATTGAAAGCAAACACATAGAATGCATTTCATGCAAATTAAACTTTCAGTGTTCCAACAACATAGCGGAGTATGAATCCCTTCTCTTAGGCTTACATCTACTAAAAAAGTTAGGAGCCAAGAGAATTAATGTGCATGGGGATTCAGAGTTAGTCATTAGGCAATTCAATGGGGAGTATAACGCAAATCACCCCAGACTGAGGGCCTACCGTAATGATGTCATGGACCTTCTAAAAAAATTCGAGGAGTCCAAACTAATTTTTTTCCCAAGAAAAGAAAATATTGCTGCCCACAATTTAGCCTTTGCAGCTAGAACATGCTTAACGCCATATAGCACCAAAGACTCCACAACTCAGATAAAATTTAGACCAGTTGTGCTTGATAATGAGAAGTATTGGTAGGTGTGTGACAATGACAAACAAATAGAAGACTTCATGCAATTCAGAAATGAATTCGAACCAAACAGTTCAAGCTCCGATTATGATACAGACTGTAGTGAAGAAAATTTTCTTGGTGAAGAAGAACCGTCTACTGAACTTGTCAACGTAAACCTGTTATCTAGCAAACCTGAAAACAAAGCAGAAATGAACGCAGGGTCTGAAATAGAAGAGTTAGAAACTTTGCACTCTAAAGACGAAAGTTTGCCAAGTGGTCTAGCACCTTTATAAGAGTTGTTTGATTTTAACGATGTGGCCAAAAAGCCAAAACTAGAACCTGTAGAGACTGAAGTGGAGGAGTGAAATATAGACAGTGAGGAGAAACCGAAAATGATTAAACTGTCTAAAACTTTACCAGCTCACATTAAACTCAAATACATAAAGCTGTTTAAAGAATTTTCTGATGTTTTTTCATGGAATTACGAAGATCTTAAATCCTATGACACTGAAATAATACAACACAAAATCCCTCTCAAGGAAAATAAAAAACCATTCAAACAGAAACTGCATAGAATAAACCCTGTCCAGCTGCCTTTGGTGGAGAAGGAGATCAGGAAAATGTATGATGCTGATATTATTGTCCCTATTAGATATTCTGAGTGGGTATCTATTCTGGTGTCAATTAGGAAGAAGATTGGAGAGATCGGGCATTGGAGAGATCAGGCTTTGTATAGACTTTAGAGACTTGAACAAAGCTTCATTAAAGGACAACTACCCTTTACCCAAGATGGATCATATTTTACAAAGGGTGGTAGGGTCTAGAAGAATTTCTTTGCTGGATGGCTATTCAGGGTACAATCAGATCTTAGTTCACCCTGCCGATCAATTAAAGACAATCTTTACTACACCTTGGGGCACTTTCATGTATGTGAAAATTCCCTTTGGTCTAGTGAATGTTGGAGCAACTTTTCAGAGAGCCATGGACATAGCATTCTCGGAAGAATTGGGCTACTTCATCATTATATACCTTGATGATGTCATTGTGTTTTCAAAAACAGATGAAGAGAAATTATAACACATGAGAAAATTTTTCAAGAAATGCAGAAAGTTTGGGATATCTTTAAACCCTAAGAAGACACTATTTTGTCTCCAAGAAGGTAAAATTCTTGGGCACATTATTTCAGAAGAGGGTATTAAGATAGATCCAAAGAGGATTGAGGCCATATTGCAAATATCTCATCCTCGAAATATCAAGGAGTTACAATCTTTCATTGGAAAGATTAACTTTTTGAGAAGGTTCATCCCCAACTTGGCTGAGCTCCTCAAGAATATCACAAACATGTTGAAGAAGGAGCAAGGGGTGAAATGGACCTTGGAAGCAAAGAAATCCTTTGAACTAGTGAAATAAGCATTAACCAAAACACCGGTTCTGATAAGTCTTGATTTTTGAAAAGATTTTTATATTTTCTCATTTGCATCAGAACATACCATAGCCGCTGTCCTTTTACAGAAAAATCCACAAGGACAAGAGCAGCCTATTGCATTCTTTAGTAAGGCATTGAGGGATGCCCCTCTAAAGTATAAAATTATGGAGAAGCAAGCTTTCGCTTTGATTAAAGCATTGAAATACTTCAGGGTGTACATCCTTCACTCACACATCATTGCCTTTGTCCCAAATTCAGTTGTTAAATACATTCTAACATAGGACCCAGATGGTAAGAGAGGTAAGTGGATTGCAGTTATCCTTGAATATGATTTAGAGATAAAACCCACTAAGCTCATCAAAGGCCAAGGTCTAGCTAGGTTAATGGCTGAAAGAAATTTTGAAGTTCTTGATATTATTTTGATTAATGCTTTGGATGAACAAGAGGAAATCTCAACATCCATTGTTGAAAACCATTTTATGAATTCCTCTTGGTATGCTGATATTGTTTATGTTTTGCTTAATCTGAATACACCTCCCGGTTTGATAAAAACAAAGGCAAGGTTCTTAAAATTAAAAGCCGTAAACTATTGCATTATAGATAGATGTCTTTATTGGAAAAATGCAAGTGGTATATTGCTTAAATGTTTGCCTGAGTTTGATGCAGAGAAGGTTAAGTAGGAGTTCCATGAAGGAGAGTGTGGGGGTCATTTGTACTGGAAGTCAACAGCCAACAAAATTCTGAGGGATGGTTTCTATTGGCCTACTCTTTTTCATGATATACACAAGATGATCATTGCCTGCCATAAGTGCCAACTCTTTGAAGGCAAAATAAAACTGCTACCCCTGCCTCTGCATCCAATCACTATTGAAGCCCCTTTTCAACAATGGGGACTTGACTTTATAGGAGAAATCCATCCACCATCTTCTACCCAGCATATATGGATTCTCACTGCCACAGACTATTTCACTAAGTGGATAGAAGCCATACCTTGTAGGCAGGTCAATGATTCTGTTATTATAAAATTCATGGAGACTAACATTCTCTCCAGATTTGGCTGTCCTACCAAGATTATCATTGATAATGCAACATCATTTGGATCAAAGAGGATGGTTGAATTATGTCATAGGTATCAGATAACATTTGGGAATTCCACGACCTATTACCCTCAAGGTAATGGACTTGCAGAATCCTCAAACAAGATTTTAGTGAACATAATCAAGAAACTGTTGGAGGACAACAAAAAGTCTTGGCACACAAAGCTGGTTCATGTGCTTTGGGCTGACAGATTAACTTTGAAGAAATCCATTGGCATGTCACCTTTTCAACTTGTGTATGGTACTGATGCAATTTTTCCAAACAGCCTAGGTGTACCAGGGATGAAGTTGATTCAAGAGTTACAAACTGAAGATAATGACATGATCAAAAGAATAAATCAGACCATTCATCTTCAGCAAACTAGAGAGGAGGTTTCTAACAAAGCATTGCAGAAACAGGTCAGCCTCAAAAAAAAATTTGACAGAAGAACAAAGGCCAGTAATTTCAAAATTGGGGACAAAGTCTTAAAGTGGGACTCAAGGAGAGAAGACAAGGGCAAGCATGGAAAATTTGACAACTTATGGCTTGGCCCTTACTCTATTCACTCAGTTGCAGGTAACAATGCATTTTTCTTACAGGAGTTGAATGGAGCAGAATTGTTTGGGGGTCCTATCAATGGCAGGATGCTTAAACACTACTTCTCTTGATCAATGCTATGATTTGAAGCCTTTTTTGTCTTTTCCATTATAAATATGTCATCCACCATTGCATTCAAAGTTAGAAAATAAAAAATACAAAAACAGTGAAAAGAAAGAAAAGAGAGCAAGTTATGAAAACAAGAAAGGTATAGCCCCATACTAAAAAAGAGAAAAAAATCTGAAAGTGTGCAAGCTTAAATGCCACTCCTGAAAAGCACACTTCTAGTTAGTCAAATAGCCTAATCTTGACTAATTAGCTTTAAATTTTTCTGCTGATACGATAGTGAATTCGATTTGCCAAACTGTTCAAATATTGGCTTATCAGTAGATAGATTAGGATAGAAATTAGAGGTTCAAAAAAATTCAAAACCTGAACCTAAGTTTTCAAAGGTAAATCTGGTTCTAATCAACTCAAAATCTGAACCAGAGAACAAAGAAGAGACAGCTCAAACAAAGTTAAAACAAAGTTGTGAAGAAAAGAGAAGGCCATGATGAGAAACTTTCAGATCTTAAGCCTCCCAATTTGAGTTAAATTCCTGCAAAATAAACGTCTATGTGAAGCTTGTTTTTATTCCATAGATCACGGAAAGTCAAACAGCTTAATCTTGACTTGACTGTTTTTAAATTTTTGTTGTAGAATTTAGAGAATGAAAGTCTGGTGGACAGTTTAATCCCAACAGACAGTAGATTAGGTAGAGAAACATCTGAGCTCAAATGTTTAATCTGAGTTCAGGGAGAAATAAGGGGTAGAATTATATTAGTTTTATGCTTTCAAAAGAATAAAATGTTGTGAAAAGAGTTTGCCAATCCAAGTGCACTCTGATGAAGAAAAAATGTTAGATCAGTAAGATTGGGCAGGTAGAAAGTTGTATTGATGAAGTCCATTATATTTCATAACTGATATTATTTTTCAGAGCGAAGCAAGAACATCCAGAAAAAAAGGAGTAGTCCCATGGATGAGGCACAGGTCAACCTCCCAGAGAATCCAAGTCTGAATTCTTGATGCCTTCAAGAAAGCACCATCCCCAAGTGGAGCCACTGTTAGCCACCTATAAAATTTGATTATACCAAAAGGTGGCTAAATCTGTTTTGAACCTCCAAGGAACAATTTTCATTACTAAAAACTATTGGCTCTTGAAGACTCTTGAAGGCCTCATTCTTTTGTCCAGATCCTATACTGTTGTTTACATCTCAAAGGACTCTAAAATCCTGCTCATTCCCAAAGCCAAATACTGTTGTTAGCCCCTTTCTCCCTTTCCTCCTCTTCCAAAACTAACCTCATTTTCTATTTTCCCCATTTCCCATGAAAACTCCACAATTTCATGTTTCTTCCCTTTCCACTACATAAAAACTCATTTATCCAAAGTTTAAACTAAAAACTATAACCACGTGTTGAATATAAAATGGGTAGATTGAAAGACCGATCACGCAATCGCAATCGCAGAAAATACAATGGGTTGATTGAAAAGTCCATACCCGATCTTCCGATATGCGATTAGCCCCTCCTCTTTAACCCCCGATCATATCATCCCTCATATAACCCTTGGCCCCGCAGTCGAGAGCCAGGCCACCTTGAAAATTGATGTAAATCTTTGGTTGTGTTAATTTTCCATTTTTTATTATTATTCTAAAGTTCTGCCGGTCTGAGTTCTAAGCCCCCTCCACCATTGATCTGATCTTTAGATTGATGGTGCAGAATCTATCACAATCAGTGGACCCCGCAAGTCGTGCGCCGTTGCCAAAACCACGCAGTATTCATCGCACCGCCTTCAAGCGGAGAGCGGTTTTTCCCCTATCGACAGCGATTCCACACACTGCCTGAAACATGTCCCACGCACTGTTTATGAAACCACTGTTCATCATGCATTAATGTTCCTACGTGGACATGAAGCGATATTGATCTCCGCTGTCTGATCTGATCTCGCTCATCCAACGGTGATCGCTCGCCGAAGTTGCCCGATAGTTAACCAGGCTACGACGCAGTCATTAACGCATCTCCACCGTCGATCTGATCTGCAGCCCAATGGATAAGGCACTGGTTTACTGAAAAGCCAGAGATCAATAGTTAAATATTCTTGAAATCTTCAAGAAGATGCCATCCCAATGTGGAGCCACTGTTAGCCACCTTTAAAATTTGTCATACCAAATGGTGGCTAAATCTTTTTAGCCTTCAAGAAACCATTTCATGACCAAATTGTGAGTTCTTGAAGTCTTATGATAATATTTATCCTTTGAAATAATCTTCACTACTGTTTCCCTCATAATCCTAAAGAACCTGCTGTTTGCCAAGAGAAATACTACTTAAAATCCCATTTATCCCTTCATTTTACTCCCCCTTTCACTCATAAAAATTCTCATTTTTCATTCTCATTTCATTCATAAAATCCCTCCATAAGCCTTCATTTAACCTTAAAAATCATTAAAACACACCTTTAAACCATTTGATCCCCTTTCATTTGGTTTAAAAAACCTCTATCTCTTCTATCGGAACCCTCAATTTGCCTCAAAAACCTTTTTTTAGGCCTAAAATCACCCTTTCTGCATACAAAGGTTTCCTAAGCCCCTGAGGGCTTAAATCTTGTGACCCTCTGCCTCATAAGACCTTAAGCCCCGCAACCGGGCGCTAAAATTCCTTAAAACCCCGTCCAAAACCCTTTTTTTCCTTTATTTTTCTCACTACCCCGACGTTTTGGTCTGAGTTAATCCGGACTGTTGATCTATAAAGATCAACGGTCACTGGGCCTCCTATTCACCTCTCGTCCATTTTCTGCATTCGAAACTCTTTGCCTTTTTGTTAGATCTCCACCGTTCATTGCAAAGATCCAATGATCAGGATTAAACTCAATCTCATCCATTGATCCACTATGTAACAAAGGTCATGTATCACCATGGACCCCGCCAAAGCACAAACCCATGTAAAACCTTCTTTCCTTTTTTTTTTATTATCCCATTATATAAATGTTGAAAATGAATAAGGACCATTAATCTCTGTAGATCAACGGCCCTGGGCCACCCGATCTGCCTTAACCTTTCCATTGCCTTTTTCCTCTTTTCATTTTTTCTGTCCCATCTCTTCATCTACACCATCCGATCACAGGATCCAACGATTGGTAAGCCACGCAATAAGCCCTATTTTCACCTTTTAACTCGCCCGCTACACAACAATATGCCTTACGTCATCCTGGACCCCACTACTCCACTCATCTGCGTAGCTCTCCCCATCATGTGCGATCCGCACCATCGGATCTGCACCCATTCATCTGACAGCTAGAGTTTTGCTTCACGTTTTTTTTGCGCATATAGTTTAACACCAAAAAAAACGCAAAATAGGTGGTATTGAAGGGACACGTGTCAGCAGGTTTTTGGTATCATATTTTTTTGGAAAAAATTTGAAACCACCCCAATGCTGCGCGAAAACCATTTTGGTTTTCCGCCATAACACCTACCCTCTATAGTGTTGTTTCATCAAATAAACTCAGCCGTCAATTTTTTTAATCATACAACTCACGTTATATCCCAATCACAACTCATTTACCCTCCATCTATTCTCCGAAGGATTTCATCGCTTAATCCACACCATTCATCCTTTTGATCAAACAGCCCAAACTTGATTTTATTGCCATTCACGTTTCCCCACCATCTAACCTCCCAAATGATTTCATCAGGAGATCATAGCCATTGATCAATCCAAATCGACAGCTCCGATTTAATCTCACTCCCAAACATCCCAAAGGTGCCTTAACCTATTTTTCACGGGGTTTTCTTAACTTTGTGTGTTTTTTGTAGGTTATAAAGGGTTTTCCCCATAGTTTTAAATGAAATTAAAGGCCAAGGATGATGATCCACAGGCACTTATCCACGAAGAAAGGGGATTTACAAGGTTTCAAACTGTGATTTTACCCATGTCTCATGAACATTGGTGATGTCTTGAAACCTTCTGCGCGCCTGCAACATAGCAAAACATAGAAGACATCAATCAAACAAAGAGTATTAGTGTCAAAGGATAAAATCAAAGTAGAAATGAAGAATTAATGATTTTAAACAGAGCTTAAAGGGATTTAGGCATCAGTTCAAGAATCAATAGCCTAATCCACAGAGATAAACACAATGTTACAGTGTGAAGACCAGAAGATAAAGATTAAGCCTAATTAGGCCTAAAACACAGAACAAAAGCAAATTAACAGTGTTTTAAGGAAAAACAAAGAGAAATATCAGTAAAGGGCTTCCACTGCCACATCAGAGGCTAATTGAATCCTCTTCAGCTACCAAAGAGCCACCTGTTGCTTCCATAAATCAAAAGAAGGCCTAATTATTGCCCAGTCCGAAGATATTTGCCTAAAGACACCTTAACAGTTATTTCAAACAAGAGAACTTATTTCAAACTGTCAGCGAAGTTATTGAAAGGATAAGAAAGAACCTTAAAGTCAATCTTCTCATCCACTAAGCCTTAAAAACTGAAAACGGAGTTATGAGATAGAGTAATAGATAGAATGCATTCATGCCTTATGCCTTGCATGGTTTTCAAGGCTAGGAATTGCATTAAGTGTAGAATTAATGATACTTGAACCCTAGAAACTCTTCCACCTCCTCATTTTCTTATAAAATCTCCTTGAGGAGCACATTGTAAAGGGTTGGTTGCTGGACACTGATGTAATACTTGTTGCTATAAACTTTCTACATGTAAATAGTTTTCAGAGGCTCTTGAAGCTCTGTTTTGTGATCAAAGAAGTTAGGCTAAGAAGAGAAGATGTTGCTGTATTGAAACACTGGACTTGAATTATGTAACTGGATTGACAATCAATATACAAGCTAATTTTTGGGATCTTGGTCTATATCATTGGTGAAGTACCTCTTACTGTTATTGTTTTCCTTTCATGTATGCCATTTTGTTCACCTTTCTCTGATAAAGAACAAAAAATATAGAGCCAGGATTTACTATTAAAGGTACCCTACTCTCACTGATAAGCTTTATCTTTATGTTTTCTTCCAACTGTGTTTTTAAGAATGACTTAAGTTAAGTGTAAAAATTATCAAGGAATGTTGGTTAGTCCATGTCTTGATGTGCAAAACTTGAAAGGAAGTTCTTGAATGATATTTTAATTACATGCTAAGTAGAGTTAAACTAGGAAAGTTTATGGTTTTCCCTGTCTCCTAGTTCTTCCTCCAAAGTTTGCTTGAAAGTTTCCCTAAGAGTATTCTGAAAGCAAGTCTGGATTTTAATGATATCTTGCTTGATCTTAAGCTGCACTTTGTTTCCTTATCTATTTTCATCCCTTCTGAAAGTAGTCATGTGGATTATTGGATTTTTTGTCTGATATGTTAGCTTTAATACAAGCTTGTCCAAAGAAGTTTATGGTTAGCCCTGTCCTTTGGTTGGTTTCAAATAGTTGCTTAAAAAGGCTTTTCTTGTATGGAGCGTTGATAAATCCTTGTTGAAATTATTGACTTTTTCCACCTTCTCAAAATTTTTAATGTTCCATTCCATCATTTAATCTTACATATCTTTTGATATAGATGACTTTCCCCTTGGACCACTCTTGAAATTGTTGCACAATTAAACCATTTTGTGACTCCATAGCCCAATGGATTAAGTGATGTTTCATATCTATCCTATCAGCTAAACCTTGTTATGATTATTCACACCTTCACCCCTTTGAAACCATTTCATTATTAGGACTTTCCACACAATTAAAAAATCATGCCCAAGCATCCAAACAAACAAAAAACCCTTGTTCTTAATAACTAGCCTAATATCATACCAAAAGCCTTAAATATAAATCAATCTTTGCACTCATGGAGAGATCCCTCTCTAGGAGGGCTTGATCCTAGAATCCTAAAGTGGTTTTTGATGTAGTCTCTGCAGTATTTAGTCTTGCCAATCTACTAAATTATAGGGACCTAACAGGCCCTAATGCGTCTTCACTCCCTCCCACTTTCACCACATTTCCCTTTATATATTTTCCCATACATGGTTTATAGCCCTTTATCACTATAACCATTAGCGCACATTGTTTACTCGACTTCAAAGCCTCCCCGCTATGTGACAAAGTGGCTTATGTCACCCCGCCCCACCATATGATTCTCCCACACATCTCTTCTATTTTCATGCCCGCTTATGGCCATAGATCTCCCCCCCCTCCAGATCAGACGATATTAAACCATTTTTGCATTCATCCCACAAATAAATTTGATCGACCATTTTCAACGCGAAATGGGTAGTTTTCAGAGGCATATGTGTTAGCCATTGACGTGTATCACGTTCCATCTACTCATTACCACTTACCGCCTTTACCCCGTGCGAATACCACCTCTGGTATTCCCCAAAACTGCTCTTCCTGCTCTTTGCGCCAAACTCAGTTTGACCCTGGTTTTTTGGTTTATGCCATCAAATCCTTCCCCGCTGCATTCATCTTGCCTCTGTATTGCTCCGTGACCCCTCGCTCAGCCCTTTTTTCATAGTTTAACCCAAGAAACACATGATTTTATAATAGTTTACTGTTTTGTGTAGGTTAAATGGCGGTTGTTCGTAAAAACATCCCACAGTAAAAGAATGTTGACAGAGGCCGAGGGTGACGATCCTCTGTGGCCTAACTAATGCAGAAAAAGGACAAGAGGAGATGATTTCCATGATTAAGTCGATAAATCATGATATTGGCTTTAAATCAAACCCTCCAGTGCAGCTACCTGTACACAACAGTCAGACGAAGACCAAAAATGATCCGAAAAGGCCTAATACAGCCTTAAAACACGTTTAAAGCAAAATATCAATGTTTTGGAGCGCTAAAACAAGATAGATCAGCAGAAGAAAGTCTTGAATGCTACATCTACAGAAGTATTTATTTCTCTAGAGGACTAAAAGGACACCTGTAGTCTACTTTTCATCTCAAAGTCACTTTGATAGCCATCTTGTTGACAAACCCTCTGTGGAACTGTCAAAACAGTTATTAAGCAAACATGGGGCTACAAAACCCAAAAAACTGACATTTTTTTATCCGAGAAGTCAAACAAGGTACTTTAGCGACAGTTATCTTCAAAGAAACACATTTCGGAGTTATTACTAGCCTACCAGATATGCATTAAAAACAAGAAAAACTACCAAAATGGTACAATCAGTTAATGCGACGGTCATTAAGTGGAATGGGCATCCGAATACTTCTCCCACTCTGTCTTAATTCATGTTTATTATCATTTCTGTAGCACTCTTCCTCTTTCACCTATAAGTATTCACAAAAAACTCATTTTTATGGTTGGGAAATTGTTAATTGTTTGAACTGTTACTGAGTAAGAGTTTCTGAGTAGTTGTAATATAGTAGGCTGGGAAGAAAAGCATTGGACTGTAAAAGCTATTGGACTCAAAGTATGTAACTGGTTTTTCACATCAATAGACAAGCAGATTCACTGGATCCTGATCTAAATCATTGGTGACGTTATTCTCACTGTAATTGTTATTTTCCTTATGTTCCCATTGTGTTCATATTCTCTGATAAAGGAAAACACATATAGAGTAGGATTTACTGCGACGTACCCTAGCTCTCACTGATAAATCTTTATCTTTATGTTTTCTTCGAAATGTGTATTTGGGAATGATTTCAATAGAGTATAACTAGTAAATGAATGTTGGTGAGCCCATATATTGCTAAGTAGAACTTGAGATGTTGTTTTTGAATGATATTTTCATTGCATGCTAAGTAGAGTCTTAATCAAGGAAGTTTATGGTTAGCTCTCTCCCTTGTTTAGTCTTAAACAGTTGTTTTGAAGATTTCTCTTTAAGAGTTTTCCAAAAGAAGGATAGGTTAAAATTCCTTACCTGATCTTAGGTGAATTTTTATGTTATCTTAAATGTTTTTCCCTTGAGTGCATGTCAAAAGCAGGCTTGGTTAGAAGTCCTTCCCTAATCTTAGGCTGACATTTGTTTTCTTATATGTTGCTTCTTTCACCTCACTCCTTAATGTTCCATACCACAAAGTCAACTTAAAAGATCTTCTAATATAGATGACTTTCCCTTTGAAAACCCTTGAGTAGTTGTTGTGCAAGTAAACCCTTTTATGACTCCATAGCCCAATAGTTTAGCACTGTTTTTTGACCTATCTTCCCATGCTAAAACATCCTTCCACTTATTTCCTTCTTCACTTCACATGACCTTCTCTTTTAATGATTCCCAACCAAAAACAAACAAATCCATTGTGTTCCATAACTAGCCTAATATCATATCTTAAGCCTCAAAGACATATCCTTTGAAAACACATATAGAGAGATCCCTCTCTGAATCCAGGAGGGCTAGATCCTAGGATTCCAAAGTGGTTCTGATTTTTCCTTGTCATTTGGTATACCAATCTTCTAAATCACAGGACCCCGACAGGTATAGTTACCATGGACACCGAAACAAGAACAAGGCTTATTCATGGGAGGAGGCCTGTTCTGCTTGGGTTGATCACCCTGTTTCTGGGTTGTAGTGTTAGATGTATTCCCTTGGGGATTATTTCCTAGATTACCTAGAACAGGTTGGTTCTGGTTTCCTTTCCTCTTCCTTTTGGAAGTGGGAGGATTAGTCGTACTCTGTTGCGCATACAGCTGACCCTAAGGGGGGGGGTGGCTGCTGCTGTGAAGCTTGAGAAAGCATGGGAGGAAGAGGTGCTTGTATTGGAGGAGCTAGAGCACCTGGCTGTGGATACAAATAGTAAGGAGGTTGAGAAACATTGGGGTAAACAGGTTGGGAAAAAGCAGGCCCTGGCATTAGAGGATGCTGTTGGGCAAAATCATGAGGCATAGCCTAATATAATATCTTAAGCCTCAAAGAAATATCCTTTGAAAACACATATAGAGAGATCCCTCTCTGAATCTAGGAGAGCTATATCCTAGGATTCCAAAGTGGTTCTGATGTTGCCTTGTCATTCGGTATACTAATCTACGAAATCACAAGACCCCAACATAATGGCGACTCCACCGGGGAACTTTTGAGTAAATTTCATCTTAGACATCTTGAAGAGCTCAGAAGAGCCACAACATCGTTAAAATTGGTATTTAATTACTGATGGTGGACCCCAACACAATGGCGACTTCGCTGGGGAAATTTTGAGTAAATTGCATCTTAGACATCCTAAAGAGCTCAGAAGACCCACAACAACCTTAAAATTGGTAGTTAATTAATGATGGTGGACAACAACTAATCTTAAAACATTTGAAATCATCCACCAGGCGACTCCCAACTCCTAAAATACCAAAAGACTCCACTGGTGATCAGTAGGCCTGCTGATTACTCCTGGTTTCACAAAGACTCTGCTAGGGCTGCCCACACTCCCATTAAAACATCGTGCACACCCATGATTAGGAAACTTTGAAGATTGAGTTTTCTTTGTTAAAGACTAGTTTGCCTCTAAATATTGTCATATATGGCTAACTTTCTTCTCTTTGGGTCTGAATCTTAACATACTGGCTTCAAGAAGAGTTCATACCAGAGCCTATCCAAATCCAAATCCTCCTGAAATAGTTGATAATCTAGAAAGCATTCTTAGGAAGTCTCCTATATCTAGAGATCCAACTATTATCAGTACAATTCTTAGAGCTAATTTTGCCCCTGAAAACCTTTCAGCTCTTCAAGAGATCCAAGTTGACTTAGATTTTCCAAGTAATTTACCAAGAGCTAAGTCACTTAGTGGTATAGATCAGACAGACTTTGAGCCTCCACGTTCACCACAACATAGTGGCCAGCATATTGGCAGCAAAGAAACCCCTCCATCCACACCTCCTGATCTTTGTTTCATTCATAACTTTGGTTTCTCTCACGCCAAATCTGCTCAACAGTCTATTACTGGTCCAAGCACCTCTGTCATCCATATACCCACTATTCAAAACACTCCATTCCTCACACAAAATCCTATCATGGTAGCATGGTATGCTCCCCTAGTGTTACCACAACCTCTAGTTCCTTTACCCAATAAATATCAGTCTAGAATTCCTCATTTCATAGGAAATGAATCCACTACTGCTCAACAGCATGTAGACAAGTTGAATGATGCCTTTGATTATATGGAAATATAAGATAAGATCATTAAGATGAGAATATTTGCCCAAAGTTTAGGAGGAGAAGCCAAGAAATGGTTTAGAGGGTTAACTCCCAATAGTATAAATGATCTCCCTTCTTTACATCAAACATTCATAAACAAATGGGAAGTGAGGAAGAACCCCCTCCAAATACTTTCAGATTACAACAACCTCAAGAGAAACACCAGGGAGAGTGTTCAAAGTTATTGCACTAGATTCAATAGTGTTTATAACGCACTAACCCCAGATTTGAAGCCTCCACAAGGCTTAGATTTGGCCAAATTCCCTGAAGGATTTGATCCCAAAATGGCCTATCAGCTACGAGAAAGGGATCCCTTAACTTTAGAAGACATGTAGAAGGGAGCTCTTAGTGTGGAAGAAAATCTGATTGAGAAGAGAGCTAGGATGAGGTCTGAGAAGAAAGTGACATATAGGGAAGACACTGCACCTTCCACATCTAACTCAAAATTATACCATCTTGCCAAGAACATGGACAGGTTAGAAAAAATTATGGAGAGGTTGGTTGTCCAAAAAAATGCTCAGAATAGGAATCAACCTCAAAATCAGAACCAGAACTTCAGGAAAAACCCCCCTCAAATGAGACAACGAGATTCTGATCAACATATCAAGCCTCCATTTCAAGAAAACTATGCTGATGAAGATGAGGGAATGATAGAAGAGCCAGAGGGAACTGTTATAAACATGTTGGGAGGAAGTAATGAAGACCTTGCCTTTTTCACAGAAGATGACCAGGCAACATATACATATTATGATAATGAAGGCTTATAATCTAAATACTATAGGCAAGGCTTTGATAATGCCATCATGAAGGTCCATATACAATATGAACTTAGGAGCAAAAAGAACCAAGAAACTCCCCAAAAAAATACCTCTAAAACTGCTTCTAAAAATAGATCTGAAAGGGTGATTAAGAAAACAGCTGAAAACAAGAAAACAACAGCTGATGGTTCTGGTAAAAACAAGGGGAAAGACACTCAAACCATTGATAAACAGAGTGTGAACCCTAGCAGCACTAACACTTCAGCTAGCGCCCTTGTAAAAACAGTTTTAACTAATGTACATAGTAAAAACTAGCAAGTTGATTTTGTTGATAAGTTAGTGACTAACAAGACATATTTGAGCCTTTCAAAGAATCAGTTCCCTTTCAATTTGGAAAGTGAAATTGCTAAAATCAAGATCTCTGTCCCCCTCAATGAGTTAGTCACTCAAGATGTATATAAATGTAAGGTGTTAAAAGCTTTGAACATAGAATAAAATAATTACTCTATCAACTTAAATGATGATCAGCCAACCCTTTTATTTGGTCCCAAAAATTGAAGGAAAATTCCAAGGAGTGGTCCCTCCTTTCTATGTCAGTTTGAATATCCATGATAAAATTTTACACAATGCTATGCATGATTCAGGGGCTTCTCATAACATCATTCCCAAAATAATCATGGAGAGATTAGGCCTTGAGATAACCAGACCCTATAAATATTTGTATTCCTTTGACTCCAGTAGAGTAAAATGCTTAGGCTTGATCAAGGATCATTGTGTAAACTTGACCCAAATCCTAGCCAAATGCATGGTGATGGATGTGGTAGTGGCTGATGTGCCCCGCAAATATGGCATGCTTCTTTCAAGATGATGGGGTGCTAAGCTTCAAGGTACCATGCAAATGGACATGACATATGCCACCATCCCTGTCTTCAATCAACTTAGAAGACTTTATAGGGAATCACACATGAAATTTACGGTGAGTAGTCAAGAAAAATCAGAACATTCCCCTCTCTATTCATTCCATATAGACCTAGACTCATTCATTCTTTACAATGATGAAAGCTTTGGTGAACTAGAGTTGGAAGGTGAGCAATCACCCAACATAATAGAAAACATGGAAGGAGGAAATAGGAAGGGAGAGGCTCTCAAACAGTTTTCCAAATCTAAAAATTACAGCAAACAAAACAGAGAGTATGAACAACCCATTGTCCATCAGCTTAGTGCAAGTCATGAGAGTAAAGAAGAAGGGCCTCAACCCCATGAAAAATTTAAGGAACAAGACGAACATAAACACACTGCAGAAGCCATAAAACTGCATAATGACAGTCAAAACACACAAGACAAAGGGGACAGAAATGAAAACAACAACAAGTCTGAAACTAGCCCTCTTTGGAGTATGAGTTTTTATGGGTCTTGTAATCAAACTGGTGCAGGGGCAAGTGTGTGGCTTCACAACATAGAGAATAATCACACTGAAAGCCATTCATACAAGTTAAACTTCCAATGCACAAATAACATAACATAGTATGAAGCACTCCTCTTATGACTACATTTACTGAATAAATTAGGAGCCAGGAGGATACTTGTTCATGGAGATTCTGAACTAATCATTAGAAAAATAAATGAGAGTACACTGCCAAACATCCAAGACTAAGAGCCTATAGGAATGATGCTATGGACTTGTTGAAAACTTTTGAGGAATATGAACTTGTTTTTGTCCCTAGAGACCAAAACATTGTTGCCAATGGATTAGCTTGTGCTGCCAGTTCATGCCAAAGACCCTATGAAAACAAAAAATTCACAGTCCAGGTGAAATATAGGCCATTCGTCCTAGAAAATGAAAAGTATTGGCAGGTATTTGAGGGAAATAAATAGATAGAAGACTTTCTGCAGTTTAGAAATGAGTTTGAGTTGACAAATTCAGACTCAAAGTATTATAAAGACTATCTTAATGAGGAACACCCTATTGAAAAAGAACCCTCTCCCATCGCAAAAATTAATCTGCTAACCAGATATTTTGAAAATCAAACAGAAAAGTACATAAACTCAGAAAGAGAAGACATAGAGGTACTACAATCTAAATACAAAGGCTTACCCAAAGGACTAGCACCTCTAGAAGACTTGTTTCATTTTAATGACATTGCCAAGAAACCAATAATGGAACCCACTGAATTTGATATTGAGGAATGCAGCATAGGCAGTAAAGACAAGCCTAAAATGATCAAGTTATCCAAAATGTTGCCAGCTCTCATGAAACTGAAATATATTGAGTTGGTTAAGGAATTTTCTGATGTATTTTCTTGGAGCTATGAGGATTTAAAGGCATATGACACAGAGACCATTCAGCACAAGATACCACTTAAAGAAAATGATAAACCATTTCAGAAAAAATTACGCAGAATAAACCATGTGTAGTTACCTCTGGTTGAGAAAGAAATTAGGAAAATGTATGATGCTGGAATTATTGTCCATGTCAGATACTCAGAGTGGGTATCTAATCTTGTAGCTGTAAGAAAGAAAATAGGAGAAATAAGGCTCTGTATTGAATTTAGGAAAGTCTTGAATAGAGCCTCATTAAAGGACAACTATCCCCTGCCTAAAATGGAGCAAATATTACAAAGGGTAGTTGGTTCCAAGAGGATTTCTTTGCTAGATGGCTTTTCAAGATATAATCAGATATTGGTACTTCCTACCGATTAATTGAAAACAACCTTCACTACTCCTTGGGGCACTTTCATGTATGTGAAAATGCCTTTTGGATTAATGAATGCAGGTGCCACCTTTCAAAGAGCCATGGACATTACTTTCTCAGAAGAAATAGGCCACTTCATTGTGATTTATTTAGATGACATTACAGTCTATTCCAAAACAGATGAAGAACACCTAGCACACCTAAGAAAGGTCTTTGAAAAATGCAGAAAATTTGGGCTATCTTTAAATCCTAAGAAAACATTGTTTGGTCTCCAAAAAGGTAAGCTTCTTGGACATATCATATCTGAAAAAGGGACCAAAATAGACCCAAAAAGGGTTGAAGGTATATTGCATATCAGTCACCACAAAAACATCAAAGAACTTCAATCTTTCATTAAGGAGGCACCTAAAATGACTATTATTGTGGTTTCAAGTAGCATTGTGTTAAGTTACACATAGTTGTGGAAAACCAAGAAGCATAATATTAGGATAGAGGAGGCACCTAAAATGGCTATTATTATGGATTAATGGGATCAAGAAATAGTCACTCAAGTGGTGGATTTGGTTAAAGAATAAGAAGATTTGTTATTAGGAGTTTTTTTAAGGGATTATGAAGGATTTGGTTAAATAATATGAGGATTTGTTATTAGGAGTCTTTTAAAGAGATCTAAGGATAGTATATCATATAATCTTTTAGTGAAATTAAGACTCACTTGAGTATGGATGCAAGTTAGTAGAAAGAAAACAAATTTTATTTTCATAATTGATTTGAATCTAAGACTTAATAAAATCAAACTCCTCACATACCAAGTCACCTAAGCTAATCTAGGTTAATAAGTAATATACCATTAAATTATACATCTCTTATTATTAAAAAAAAAAATATAACGGTCCAGGGAAAATTTTAGGGGCTAACATTCATAGGTGGGCTAACTTTCCATGCTTTTTCCAAAAAAAACGATTCGTTATTTTCCATTTTTTAAAAAAATTGATTAGCCCAAATTTTATAGTAAAATTATTTTACCCTAAAAATCACCAAATTTTTATATATACTAATATAAAATGATTAGAAAACTATATAGTTTGACAAAAATAACATTACAAATTTTTCAATTTACATATCGGGGACTACTAAGATTCGCCAAGGTTTCTAAACTTTAAGATAAACATCCATCCTTAAAATTTTCCTGGCATAACCCTATCATTTTTTTTATTTCACAAGACCAATGTTCAGGTTGATTGACAGAAATAGGTTTCCCTACTCCCATATCATTTCTTTATTTCATAAAACGTTTCTTTCATTTGATTAAGAAAAGGAGGTTTCCCTACTGAATGCACAATATGTTTCATAATGTGTGCCTCATGCCTTGCATGCACCATAGCTACAAGAGGGAATTTGTCACATATTTCTTGCTTCCATTTTATAAGTAGATACTCACAAGAAGGAAAATGATATGCGCAACTTTTCTATATAACTGTTCGTGGCACAATCTGTAAATGGTTGCAGGAACAGGCCATATACTGATTGCATATCAAGTGGAATATTAAATGTTTGCAGGCACGGTATAAACTGAGTGTGGAGTGAGTGGAGGAATAAATATTTTCTGATCAGAAGTCAGGTAAACTTCTCCTTCGGATTGTAGGTTGAAATGGGTTTATTTAACAATTGGAAATTATGGATTATAAGGTTGGTTTGTTGGTTGGGATGGTTCTCCAGTTTTTCTTTAGCACAACTTGAACTTAGTGAAGGTGTAACTGCTCGATATGCAACTTTTCCTACTCTAGGAATTACTTGCTTAGGTAATTTAGCAGTCTTTCTTACAAGTTTAATAAGAGGAAGGATAGATGCAGATATTGGTGCAAGGGATGCCCTCGACATTCTTCTATCAAGTCCCAAACTCAGCAACATAAATGGGATTAAATATGGAAACGAACTGACCACATGCAGAGAAAAAGATGAATCTACATAGACTCCTCCTACAGAAGGAGGTCTTGATACAGAATTAAATGCTACATAGACTACCTCTATAGAGGGAGGAGTTCCTCATATGGAAGAAAGCGCCACACAGACTTCCTCTACCGAAGAAGGCCTTCATACAAAAGAAGCTACAGAGATTGATTTTACAGAAGGAGGTCTTCGTATGGAAGAAGAGGTTACATAGACTGCCTCTATAGAAGGAGGTCTTAATACAGAAAGGGAAGATAAGCAGTACTTCAAACTGATTCTACAAAAGATCTGAAACATGTTTCAGTTTTCTTCTACAGCAGAAGTTTTAGAAAATATACAGATCGTTATCATTAAAAAAGAAGATCTTACTACTACTTCTGTTGTTATGCTTTCATACAGCAAACCCAATTTTTCCATCATGGATTTCATGAGATACAATACCCCTATTGTGGACTCCATCCTACTACAATATCTTCTATTGAGAGATGAAAAAAATGATGAACACGTCAAGGTGAAAAAAACCAAACGAAATCTCATTACGGATCTCTCAACAAATGATGCAAACTTCACAGTAGAATTGATCATGCCAAAACTCAATACAGAGTTCCATGGACTAGTACATACATACAACTGCATTGTATGTTGGATGAAGGAAGACTTCACGAGCATGCTTACATGTCGGATGCCTGGGACATTAAAATGAATCTCTGATTCCCTCTATCTCCTTCCATGTCACACTTGCATCACAAATGACTGCCATGATTACAGAAAAGAGAACATGATTCATTTGGAGCTATGGTCACCCTTGGACCAGGTTGCTAAAGGGCACATAGTGACAGTGAGTGAGTCTAAGGTGGTATCCAAAATTATTGATGATATCAGTGCCAGTGAGTGTTACACCAATTTTTGGTCATCTAACCTGTTACTATTAGATGGAATCAAGTACACCATGTAAGACCAATTTTACCAGAGTAAAAATGCTTCACTATGAAAAATAATTTAATAACCCATAGTTTATTAAGTTATTTCTTGTCTAAATAGGAAACCCCATGAGGAATAATTAAATAAATCCTTATTTGTTTGATTTTCCTCTAGGGATAATTAACTAAACCATTGTTTAATTAATATTCCTAGTCATATTTAACCCAAAACAAGAGAATTAATTAGATAAATCATTATTTATCTTATTATTTTCTATAAATAATTATTTAAATCATTATTTTATAATATTTCTTGTTAAATTTGACTAAATCATTTATAAATAACTGAATAAATCATTATTTATTTAATTATTCCTTAACCTCATCCTTGAAATAATAAATAAATCATTTATTTATTTATTATTTCTAAATAAAGGGATTTAACCAATTCAAAATTCCTTTTCCCTCCACCAAAAATAATAAAATATTCCAAGTAAGTTGGGTCTAGATTTGGTTAATAATATTTTAACTATGCACCAATATCTAGAATAACTCAATATTTTGTTATAAATAGAAGGGTTCTCCATTCATTCACTACCTTTTGATGCCTTGAGATCGCCTGTTGATCTACACTTTTGGTCTGACTTTGATCCTCCATCATTGCCATATTTTTTCTACTTTTTCTTGTGAACTCCCTTTGAGTTCCATTTTGTCTGGGTTTTCTGCACCATCAATAGAGAGAGGTCTTGGATCTAAAGCACTGAGGACATAAAAGAACCCATCCCATTGAGGGGGACTAGTAACATCTTTCTATGTTCCCTTCCAAGGTGTCATAATACAAAAAATTATTTATAAATTCTTGTCTTGTCTATTGGATGTATGGAGAAACTCTCGTTTATTTTTGTTGTTTAATGTCTTTAACTACATAGATCTGGATTTTTGTAGAATTTATTTTGATTACCTACTACAGATCTAAGGAAATTGACAACCACATTTGATGTTAGGGTTGTTTTTTATGCACAGCTAAAGTGAGCTTTTTTCGTACGCTTGCGATTAGAATTCACACTAACAACTAGCGACCCCGTAAGGGTTTTTTAATTACTAACACTGTCGTTTTTTAGATCCCTGCATGACCAGCTACTCCAGCCCCTAGGTTTTTTTTTCAGCTTCTTATTTTGCATTCCTTGATGTTTTTTTTAACTTTTTTCACCCTAAAAAAGTAAAAAATCTAACTTTCATGTGTTTCTGGGCCTTTTGCACAGGTCATAGGTATCAGTCGGGACAGAGACGACACTTTTTTCTGAAACTTGCCCCCGAGAAAGCTAAAAGTGCAAGTCATACTTTTTGGCCCAAAACTTGCAACCTTAGCTCTCAGGTAGCGGATAACTACCCAAAAATTGTGACCTCAGCTCTCAAGTAGCAGATAACTTCCCAAAAACTACGACCTCGGCAGAAATCAGGTCACAACTTGCGATTTGTACTTTTTTGCAGGATTTTTTCTAAAATTTTCAGTGTTTGCCGAGGGCAGTGTTCAGGGTTGTCTAACCTCCGTATTTTCCCATCTTGGACCTTTACTTTCTTATTTTTACTCGTAGAAGTAGAAATCAAGCCCCTTAGGGCTTCAGTATGCTTCCACCTTTTTAGGAGAAGTTTTGTTGAAGCAGGTCTTCTAAGATTTAAGTGTTTTTTAGCCATTTTTTCAGATCTAAACTTGCATTTTTAGATCCATTTGAGATCAGTTATTTTTCCATCCAAAACACCTCTTCTCAGTTTTTTTTGGTCATCCTTTAGGGTCCCCTATGTTTCCCTTTAGGTTGTAGTGTTTCGCCACCTATTTTTCAGCATTTTTCCCTTTGGTTTCTTACTATTTTTTGCACCTCTTTCCAGCAGACCTAACCTTTAGATCCCTGTCCCTCTTGACCTTACATCCATTGGCCATTTTGTGTGTTTTGAGTAGATTTCGCCCACCCATAGACTAGTTATTAGGAAGCCCTCCTTTTTCGGTTTAAATTTATGTATCTTTAGCTATTTATTTTACTGTCACTTTCAGTTTTATTTACTGTCACTTTTAGTTTTATTTACATTTGTACAACATATTTTTTCTTTTTACTCTACACACGTCTGGGATTAATTAAAATTAACAAAATTACCACACACACGCACACCTAAAGCGAAGAGCGCTTGGTTTACACCGCCAGCCAAGACTTAAACATTGTAATTAATTAATATGCCCCTCCGTGCCCTTGTTTACCTCTCTTCCTAATTTGGTTATGTGTATATTTTCCACCATAGCGCCCCCAAGGTGTTTATCCTAGAGACTCCAAGGCCTTCATCCTCATTTTCTATTAGGAAGACTTACCCCACCACATAGGGTCTGAGTTAGTCCTCCGCCGAGTCCCCATTGCGACTCTGACTCTGGTCCATCAGGTTATCCTTTTGTTTCTATCCCCAGTTCTCCTCCACCTTTCACCTTCATCATGTTCGGTGCAGGACCTACCTCTGGTGGTGGCCTCAGCTCTAATGCTGGAACCGCTACTTGTGGATCCGCAACAGGAACGATTCCGGCTGCTCCCTTGCTTCCATATATGGCAGGCCTAAGCCTTTCCAATTTCAGCCAGTTGATTAATCACCCTATACACCATGATCCAAGTTGGCCTGCTATGCCAACCAAGCTTCCTTCAGAAATCCCTAAGTTTGAAGTAAATGCTAGAGAGGATCCTACCAACCATGTTCGTTCTTTCCACATTTGGTGTTCGTCCAACTCTATCACTGATGACTCTGTCCATCTTCGGTTATTCTAATGTAAACTTACTAGAGAAGCTTCCAAGTGGTATGTCGACCAGGCCACTTCCTCTCATACTACTTTTTCGAGTCTTGCAAAGGCATTTCTGTCTTACTTCCAGCTTCCACTTCACTATGACACTGGTACCAAACTTTTGACTGCTTTTCGTCAAACTTCTACCACCCTCCTATCTGACCATGTTCAAGAATGGTGCAGAAGGAAGAGCCTATGTAGAGCCCCTGTTTTTGAAGACTGTGTATACATGGACTAGTTTCTCAGATCCCTTTTTCCCTCTATTGGTAAATATTTCACCTCTCAATTTCCTCAGACTAAGGAAGAAGCCCTCCAAGTTGCGCTAAAATATGACTTGATCCACGCACAATCTGGTTATGTTTATACCATCTTACCTGGTCTCCCTAGACCTGATGGTGCCAATGCAGTAGGGGCATCTGATGCTCTTGACGGTATCATTGGATCCCTTTCACATCCATACACTCATCCTCCTATGGGTTATAGTTTCCCTCAGGGAGGGGCCAACTCCTCTAGCACTTTCCCCCCTCTTGGCAGCATGTATCCATAACACGACATGCCTCATGCTTTTGCCCAACAGCATCCTCTAATGCCAGGGCCCGCTTTTGCCCAACCTGTTTACCCCAATGTTTCTCAACCTCCTTACTATCTGTATCCACATCCAGGTGCTCTAGCTCCTCTAGCATAAGCACCTCTGCCTCCCATGCCTTCTCAAGCTTCACAGCAACAGCCACCCCCCCCCTTAGGGTCAAGTATATGTGCAGCAGAGTACGACTAATCCTCCCACTTCAAAAAAGAAGAGGAAAGGCAACCAGAACCAACCTATTCTAGGTAATCTAGGAAATAATCCCCAAGGGAATACATCTAACACTACAACCCAACAACAGGATGATCGACCCAAGAAGAATAGGCCTCCTCCCACGAATAAGTGTTGTTCTTGTTTTGGTGTCCATGGTAAATATACCTATTGGGGTCCTATGATTTGGCAGATTGGTATACCAAATGACAAGCCAACATCAGAACCACTTTGGAATCCTAGGATCTAGCCCTCCTGGATATAGAGAGGGATCTCTCTATATGTGTTTTCAAAGGATATGTCTTTGAGGCTTAAGATATGATATTAGGCTAGTTATGGAGCACAAGGGATTTGTTTGTTTTTGGTTGGGAATCATTAAAAGAGAAGGTCATGTGAAGTGAAGAAGGAAATAAGTGGAAGGATGTTTTAGCATGGGAAGATAGGTCAAAAAACAGTGCTAAACCATTGGGCTATGGAGTCATAAAAGGGTTTACTTGCACAACAACTACTCAAGGGTTTTCAAAGGGAAAATCATCTATATCAGAAGATCTTTTAAGTTGAGTTTGTGGTATGAAACATTAAGGAGTGAGGTGAAAGAAGAAAAATGTAAGAAAACAAAGGGCAACCTAAGATCAGGTAAGGACTTCTAACCAAGCCTTCTTTTGACATGCACTCAAGGGAAAAACATTTAAGATAACATAAAAAGTCACCTAAGATCAGGTAAGGACTTTTAACCTATCCTTCTTTTGACAAACTCTTAAAGGGAAATCTTCAAAAAAACTGTTTAAGACTAAACAAGGGACAGGGATAACCATAAACTTCCTTGATTAAGACTCTACTTAGCATGCAATGAAAAGATCGTTCAAAAACAACATCTCAAGTTCTACTCAGCAAGATATGGGCTCACCAACATTCATTTACTGGTTATACTCTATTGAAATCATTCCCAAATACACATTTCGAAGAAAACATAAATATAAAGATTTATTAGTGAGAGCTAGGGTACTTTGCAGTAAATCCTACTCTATATTTTCTATTCTTTATCAGAGAATATGAACACAGTGGAAACATAAGGAAAATAACAATTACAGTGCGAATAACATCACCAATGATTTAGATCAGGATTCAGTGAATCTGCTTGTCTATTGATGTGCAAAACCAGTTACATACTTTGAGTCCAATAGCTTTTACAGTCCAATTCTTTTCTTCCCAGCCTACTATATTACAACTACTTAGAAACTCTTACTCAGTAACAGTTCAAACAATTAACAATTTCCCGACCATTACAATGAATTTTCTGTGAATACTTATAGGTGAAAGAGGAAGAGTGCTACAAAAATGATAATAAATATGAATTAAGACAGAGTGGGAGAAGTATTCGGATGCCCATTCTAATTAATGACCATTGCATTAATTGATTGTACCATTTTGGTAGTTTTTCATGTTTTTATGCATATTTGGTACGCTGTTAATAACTCCAAAAAGTGTTTCTTTGAAGATAACTGTGGCTTAAGTACCCTATTTGACTTCTCGGATAAGAAAACTGTCATTTTTTTGGGTTTTGTAGCCCCATGTTTGCTTAATAACTGTTCTGACAGTTCCACAGAGGGTTTGTCAGCAGGATGGCTGTCAAAGTGACTTTGAGAGGAAAATTATACTATAGGTGTCCTTTTAGTCCTCTGGAGAAATAAATACTTCTATTGATGTGGCATTCGAGACTTTATTCTATTGATCTATCTTGTTTTAGCCCCTTTAAACACTGATATTTTTCTTTAAACGTGTTTTAAGGATGTATTAGGCCTTTTTGGATAGTTTTTGGTCTTCGTCTGACTGCTGTGTATAGGCAGCTGCACTAGAGGGTTTGATTGAAAGCCGATATCATGATTTATCGACTCAATCATGGAAATCATCTCCTCTTGTCCCTTTTCTGCATTAGTTAGGCCACAGAGGATCATCACCCTCGGCCTCTATCAACATTCTTTAACTGTGGGATGTTTTTACGAACAATCGCCATTTAACCTGCACAAAACAGTAAACTATTATAAAATCCTGCGTTTCTTGGGTTAAACTGCGAACAGAGGGCTCAGTGAGGGGTCACGAAGTAGTGCGGAGGCAAGATGAATGTAGCGGGGAAGGATTTCATGGTGCAAACCATGAAGCCAGGGTCAAACTGAGTTTGGCGCAAAGAACAAGAAGAGCGGTTTTGGGGAATACTAGAGGTGGTATTCGTGTGGGTTAAAGGTGGTAAGTGGTAATGAGTGGAGGGAACGCGATATGCGTCAATGGCTGACATGTATGCCTCTGAAAACCACCCATCTCGTGTTGAAAATGGTCGATCAATTTTATTTGTGGAATAAACGCGAAAATGGTTTAAGACCATTTGATCTGGGGGGGCCAGATCTACGACTGTAAGCGGGCACGAAAATAAGAGATGTACAGGAGAATCATATGTTGGGGCTGGGGTGACGTAAGACACTTTATCGCGTAGCGGGGAGGCTTTGAAATCGGGTAAACAATGTGCGCCGATGGTTATAGTGATAAAGGGCTATAAACCATGTATGGGTGAATATATAAAGGGAAATGTGGAGGAAGTGGGAGGGAGTGAAGGTGCCTTAGGGCCGTTGGATTTGGGGAGGGGAAATAGACCAACGGTAAAGATATCATAGAAAAATAATGGGAAGGCACCGTGTGGTTAGGTGGGACCAGCAGGAATATATGGAAAATTAAAAGAAAAAATGTATTGCGGGGGCACTTTGAGGTACAAACAAATCTATAGGCCGGGTGCCTCCCTAGTGATCCTGAGTCATTGGATCAGGATCAAGATTGGGCGGTGGATATTTCCTCGGCAGATTGGCAATCGATGAAGGTAAGAGTCTGGGAAGGAGGGATTAGAATGTTGTGATGACTGATGGCCGATGGGGAAGAGCGCAAGCGGTGGATGGAGGGTCGTTCGATCAGGATCGAGACCGACGGTGGAGATGTGATCGGAGGATCGCATCGGTGGAGGAAAGGAATGCAGAAGAGCAAGTGCCGATGAGCGATGGAGTGATGGAGTGATGGAGCGACAGAGCGATGGAGTGATAGAGCAATAGCCATCAGCGCTTGATGAAATGGATGTTTGCAATCTCATCAGAAGATCAGCCATCAACTGAGTAAATGGTCTGGGCACCAAGAAATTAGGATCTTCGATGGGCCAATGCACTGATGGATTAGTGCTTGGTCGTGGAGCCGGTCTTATGGCAGAATAGGGGCTAAGGCTAAGCTGAAAGGTGCTTAAGGCCTTATGCATAAAAATAGGCGGAATAGGCTAAAAATAGGTTTTCTAAGCCTTTTTTGAGGTTCCGGTAGGATGAAAAAGGTGATTTTAAACCAAATAAAGGGGGTTTTCAAGGTTTAAAAGGGGAATTTTGAGGAAGTAAAGGGTGAAATGAGGAAAATGGGGGGGATTTTTGCAAAGGGATTCATCCAAAGGAAAAATGATGAAAAATGGGTCTGAAGAAACAATTTCTTTTATAACAATAAGGTTTCTTTGAAAATTTTTGAGTGAAGGTTATAAAAGAGGTGGATTTTTTGGACAAGGACACAACAAGGCTTCAAGAAGTCATGGATTTGCTTCAAATTTGTTTCTTGAAGACTAATAGACCTGTTTTAGCCATCATAGTATATGAAAAATTTACGGATGGTTAACATCGACTCCAACTTTGGGATGGCAGCTCCTTGGAGGTGTTAAGAACCTCAACAACTTTATTTCTAGAATGTAGATCAATGTTTTATCCTTGACAACCCTTTCTTCCTTGTTCATGTTGCTAAAAAATATGATCGGTACTTTGTATCAGCAAACAAATATCTTTTCCCCAAACAAATACCTACACAACCTACTTTCCTAACATTTTTCTTCACAAGGTGCACTTGGACTTGCAAACCTTTAGACATCAACACTTTTTATTGAAAGAAAGAAAACTAATCTAAATCTATCCTTATCACTCCATGAGTTTAGATTAAACAATTGAACTCATAGCTTCTCTACCTAATCTACTATCTGTCAGGATTAAACTGTCTGACAGATTTCATTCTCTATATTCTAAAATAGAAATTGAAAACACAGTCAAACTAAGATTAAGTTGTCTGATTTGTTGTGATGACTATGACATCAAAAAAGCTGTTCATAGACCTTTATTTGCAGAAAAGCAACAAAACTTGGAAGGCTTAAGATCTAAAAATTACAAGCATCCTCCATTCTTTCTTTCAACTCTGATTTTGATCTTCTTTGACATGTCTTCTTCTTCTTTACCTGGTTCAAGTTTTCAGCATGCTAGAACTAGTCTTTTCCCTCTCTTTCGCTCAGGTTTTGAGCATATTAGAACCAATTATTTTTCTATCCTAATCTAATCTACTGATAAGCCAAGATTAAATAGTTTGGCAGATCTTCTTCACTAACCTGTCAGCAATAAATTGAAATCTATCTAGTCATGATTAGGCTATATAACTAAATAGAAGTGCTCTTTCAAGTCGTGGCATTTAGGATTGCACACTTTCAGATTTTCTTTATTTTTTTGGTATGGGGCTGTACCTTTATTGTTTTATATTTGCCCTCTTTTTCTCTTTTCTATTATTTTTGTATTTTTCAAATTTTCAAAACAAAACAAAGCAGTGGTATTTACAATGGAAAATGAAAGCTTCAAACAGAAGTTTCAGTAGAAATAATGTTTGAGCATCCTGCCATTGACAGGACCCCCAAACAGGTTTGTACCGCCCATATTTTGTAGAAAAAATGCATTATGACCAACGACAGATTGAATGATGTAAGGGCCTTGCCATAAATTGTCAAAATTGCCATGTTTTCCCTTATCTTCTCTCCTAGAATCCCATTTGAGTACTTTGTCACCAATCTTGAAATCACTGGCCTTTGTCCTCTTATCAAACAACTTTTTCATATTCTCTTGTACTTTTTGTGCTCTGTTATAAACATCTTCCCTGGTTTGCTGAAGATGTATGGTCTGATTTATCCTTCTCATCATGATATCTTCCTCTAATTGTATTTCTTGGACCAAATTCATCATTGACACTCCTAAACTGGTAGGAAAAACTGCATCTGCTCCATAAACTAGCCGATATGGAGACATTCCAATGGATTTCTTGGTTGTCAATCTATCTGCCCATAAAGCATGTACTAGCTTGTTGTGCCATGACTTATGATTTTCTTCTAGCAGCTTCTTTATTATGTTTATCAGGCTCTTATTTGAAGACTCTTCCAGCCCATTACCTTGAGGGTAATAAGCTGTGGAATGACCAAACACAATCTGATATCTATGATAGAAATCAACCATCTTTTTAGAACCAAATGCTAATTTTCCTAGGACAACCAAATCTAAACAGAATATGGTCTTCAAGGAACTTTATGATAACTAAGTATGTGACATTCCTAGAAGGGATGGCTTCTATCCATTTGGTGAAATAGTCAGTGGCTGTGAGTATCCATTTATGTTGGGCAGATGAGGCAGGATGGATTTCCCAAATGAAGTCTAGGCCCCACTATTGAAAATGAGCTTCAACAATGATTGGTTGCAATGGTAAAGGAAGTAGTTTTCTCTTGCCTTCAAATATTTGGCATTTGTGGCAGGAAACTATCATTTTGTGGACATATTGAAAGAGTGTGGGCCAGTAATAGCCATCTCTAAGGATTTTATTAGTAGTGGTTTTCCAATTTATGTGGCCTCCACATTCTCTTTCATGAAACTCATGCTTGATCCTATCTGCATCAACCTCAGGAAAACATTTAAGCAATAAACCACTGGAATTCTTCCAATATAGAAATTTATCTAAAATGCAGTAATCAACAGCTTTTAACTTTAAAAAATTTTCCTTTGTTTTAGAAATACCAGGAGGGGCATTGAGATTAATAAGGACATACAAAATATCAGCATACCAAGATGAATTGAGGAAATTATCTTCAATAACTGGGACTGGTAATTCTTCTTGGAGTGTTTTGATTCATTTTGGTTTTTGAGTTGAGTCTGAGCTCCCTGCTCTGCATCTGCAATATTTCTCTCGATCTGCTTGCAACATGGAGATTAGCCTCAAGTCTGTGTCTATTAGGTGACTTGGCTAGCCTGCGTCTTAGTGTGCTCGGCACTAAGAAGAATCTAAAGTGGCGGGGTCATTTAGATCGAGTCTGTAAGTAAGTCTGTCTATGTGTTATATAAAGAACTCTGAGACAGAGTTTGCAACTGGCCAAGAAGCCTCCAGTAAAGCTCACTCATCTATTGAGTAGCTTAAGTCTGGTAAATGCCACTGTAGTCAATCTTTAGAAGGAGATCTTATTTTCCAGTCATATATTCTGAGTCCTGTAAGAGCAAACTCTAATGTAAGATTTTTTGGAAAAATCAATAAAGAGAGAAAGTTTTCATGTTCCGCATATCTTAAGAACTGTTACTCTGAGCTTTATAAATGTCCACTGAGGTAGTATTGTCTTCTTAGAAAGCACGCCGAAATTTCGCCAGAGGTTCGCCAATTCTTGAAGGGACACGGAGTAGGCCAGAAAAGGCAAGGGAAGCCATAGATAGAGTCGAAAGAAGCGTGAAAGAGATAGTAGGTTCGTGTATGGGTTCGTATAGGGATTTCTAAGAAACAAGAAGAGACTCAGTGAGCCAGCTAGCCTGTTGAGCTGTTAGCAGAGCAAGCCTGTGACAGAGGCCCCTGCTGTAAAATTAGTATCGAAGCCAGAAGTCAAGTTTGACTGTGTGAGATCTGGTTCATGAAAAAGGTCAGTTCTTAAATCATACTCTTTTTATTTCTGAAAAGAAAAAATGGACTCAATCAAAAGGTCAGTCTCTTTCAGAGAATTAGAGGAAAGTGAAAAAGCTGAACAAAATCCTCTCAGAGACATGTTTGCTAGTGGTAGTAGTCGTGTGATGAATGAGTCAGAATTGTTATATGAAGAAGTCGAGCCACAAGCTCGATGGGTTCTACCAAAGATATCTGCATCTGAGGTTTATGTAGATCTAGGTGTGTGGCACTTGAAAGCTTCCACTAGAATAACTATTAAAGAATCTATAAGCTCTATTGAAGAAAATTATGACTGTGTACAGACCATTCCGCTCTTAGACCCTAAAAAGCTCCAAGCAGAAGCACAGAAGCTAGGAACTAAGTTCTTGCATCTTGGATGTATTCGGGTACGAATCCACGCCTTGACCCATCAGGGCCTAGATACTTATGTGTTAGCTACAGTCCGAGATCTAACACACAATAAGTATACTGATTCCTTAATTGGAGGTATTGTTGCACCCTTGTCAAATGGACCAGTCTAGTTTGACTGTTATCCCAAATTTTTTGTGTCTGTGTATGATGAAACATTGGTTGATATTCTACAGTTGCAAATCCAAACTTGTGGATTTGACATGAGGTGAAAAAGAAATAATATCGCCATTCAGACCAGAGGTTATTTCTGTCATACCAGTACATTATTTTCTGTAGTCCTCCATGCCCCCAGAAGAGATTCGAAAACAAGTGCCATAGTTATGGCAGACCAGAAAAATCAGAAAGTTGAGCATCAAGCCATAAAATGGGAAGATCGTACCTTTCCTGAACATTGGGTTGTGTCTAATCCAAAGCCCATCTCTGCAAAAAATATAACTTCTGCAAATATTGTTGAAAATCAATCCTGTACCGTCTTGTATTTTCCCAAAAGGTCTACCATAGACAAACGTAGGATTGAAGCAAAATGTAAAAAGTCACCACTATATATACCACCTGAAGTTTCTAATACTAGTTGTTCTAGTCTTGTACATTCTTCCTATCAGCATATAGCATTATTTGAATTTGCTCAAATTGTAAATTTTCAGCCACTCCGAGTTGACTATCCTCAATGCCATCAGTCTGTCAATCTCAAACATCTTGCAGAAATGGCCATTAGACATTAGAACCATAATCCTAGAACGGGTGAAGCTCCTCCTTCTACATTCGTCACCCCTTGTCCCAATCCTAAATGTTTTGATATACCATTCCCACATGAAGACGAACATGTCCTCATGATGCATCTAGTGCCGTCTCTACAAGATGAAGATCCCAGACTTACAAAGATGTTTATGGATATGCAATCTCTAAAGGATAAACATGGCATAGGTTTTTACAGTCAAAAAGATAAATTGATTCCTGAGTGCAGATTCAAAGATCTGCCAGCAGACATAAAGAAACCATCTGTTCCAGAAATACAGAAGTTCTATACTCTGATAGATTTTTGTGAAAGAAATAAGATCTTTGAAAAATGGATGAAACGGATGATAAATTGGAATATCTATACTCATCCAGAAGCTGATGCTTTTGGATCCTCACATTATTTAGAGGAGAAAAGAAATTTAGCCTCTCAATGGAAAGATTACATGAATAACAGAAATATCTGGATTTCTTTTTATTCTTGGCTAAACAATAAAAAGTCAGATGTTGTTTTGATGACTGACTCTACATCCTCCTCTAGTCATTCATGGACAGCTGTTGATGGTAGTAAGGTTGAAACTTCTATCAGCTTTCTTCCTTTCAAAGGAATTGTCCTAGGAGAAGGAAAAAACTTAGAAAATGCATATCCCCTTGTACAAAAGGAAAATCTTGTAGGGATTGAAAGGAGAGTCCAGCCAGTCAGTGAAAAAGTAAACTGGACTAACACTGCTATCACCGGTCTGGAGAAGAATATGGCTAAAGCTGTCTCAGTAAAAGAACAGATAGACAAAGTTCAGGTGTCTATCAATGATGTAAATAATGTCTTAAATTCTGTACAGTATAATGCTTCAGTTTCAAAATATTTTTGTTTACAGTCTTTGAAAAAGATAGATGATGTAGAGAATTGTATAATAGAAAGTTCTATCTCTACATGACAGTTAATTACTAACTTGTCTAAAAAAGTTAAAAAGAAGAAATCAGGCAAGCCAGTTCCTTCAGCCTTTCTCCACAAAGGAAAGCTTGTGTCGCTTCAGAAGACTATAGAAAGATTCCCTAGTCTTCTCCCTAAAGAGTCTGCTCCAGAGTCTCCTAGATATAAAGTGACTATTGCCTATCTATATGAAGAACCTGAGTCTAAAATTCAAGTCCTTCCAGTTTATGAGCCACTAGAAGCACAATATACCACGTATTCCCCTCCAGATCTTAATGGGTTTGGAAAAATTACCCCAAGAGAGACATTCTTTGATCAGAGTCACAAAGAATGGAATCTAGATAATTTGTCATCAGCACAAATCAAGCAAATGCTTGACAGAATGATTACAGAATACAAGCTGATGTGCATAGAGGGAAAATCAGAGGTTGAGTCATGTAAAACTCTGATTCCATGTTTCACTAGAACTCTAGCCAAATGGTGGGAACTAGAGTCTTCTCCAGCACTAATAAAGAAAATGGAAGAAGAGGTGGTAAGAGAAGAAAATGGAGACATTGAGTTTCATCCAGATGGCAGACCCATCAATAATATGATCGGTGCCCTTACAACATTGATCCAACATAATTTCTGTGAAGATGATCCAACCATTTCATATCAGTATGAGTTGATATTAATGAATCTAAAATGCAAGGAAATAAACCAGTATGAAGATTTCCATCAAGATTGGATCCAAAGAATCTTCCTGGTCAAAGACCCTAGGAATCTGCTATGGAAGCAGGTTTATCTTACAGCTTTGCCTTCAAATCTTGTTGATATTTTGAAATTGCAAGAAGCTTTCTAGTTGCCTCTGGAAACGTATTTGTGGGATCAAATGTATAGTATTATTACTAAAGTTTTGATTACTCTCTGTACCAGTTCGAAGATCAATAAGTCAATTGAAAAGTTAAATAGGATTCCTGGTACTAAGTCATTTTGCAGGAAATAATGTACTGGTATGACGGAAACAACCTCTGCTCTGAATGGAAATATTATTTACTTTTTCGCCTCATGTCAAATCCAAAAGTTTGGATTTGCAACTGTAGAATATCAACCAATGTTTCATCATACATAGACACAGAAAAGTTGGGATAACAGTCAAACCAGACTGGTCCATTTGACAAGGGTGCAACAATACCTCCAATTAAGGAATCAATATACTTATTGTGTGTTAGATCTCGAACTGTAGCTAACACGTAAGTATCTAGGCCCTGATGGGTCAAGGCGTGGATTCCTACCCGAATACATCCAAGATGCAAGAGCTTAATTCCTAGCTTCTGTGCTTTTGCTTGGAGCTTTTTAGGGTCTAAGAGCGGAATGGTCTGTACACAGTCAGAATTTTCTTCAATAGAACTTATGGATTCTCTGATAGTTATTCTAGAGGCAGCTTTAAGATGCCACACACCCAGATCTGCATAAACCTCAGATGCAAATATTTTTGGTAGAACCCATCGATCTTGTGGCGTGGCTTCTTCATATAATAATTCTGACTCATTCATCACACGACTACTACTACTAGCAAACATGTCTCTAAGAGGATTTTGTTCAGCTTTTTCACTTTCCTCTAATTCTCTGAAAGAGACTGAATTTTTGATTGAGTCCATTTTTTCTTTTCAGAAATAAAGAGAGTATGATTTAAGAACTGACCTTTTTCACGAACCAGATCTCACACAGTCAAACTTGAATTCTGGCTCTGATACCAATTTTACAGTAGGGGCCTCTATCACAGGCTTGCTCTGCTAATAGCTCAACAGGCTGGCTGGCTCACTGAGTCTCTTCTTGTTTCTTAGAAATCCCTATGCGAACCCATACACGAACCTACTATCTCTTTCATGCTTCTTTCGGCTCTATCTATGGCTTCCCTCCCCTTTTTTGGCCTACTCCGTGTCCCTTCGAGATTTTGCGAATTTCTGGTGAACTTTTGGCACACTTTCTAAGAAGACAATACTACCTTAGTGGACAATATAAATGCTCAAAGTAACAGTTCTTAAGATATGCGGAACATGAAAAATTTCTCTCTTTATTGATTTTTCCAAAAAATTCTTACATCAGAGTTTTCTCTTACAGGACTCAGAATATATGACTGGAAATTAAAATCTCCTTCCAGAGATTGATTGCAGTGGCATTTACTAGACTTAAGCTACTCAATAGATGAGTGAGATTTACTGGAGCCTTCCTGGCCAGTTGCAGACTCTGTCTCAGAGTTATTTACAAAACACACAACAGACTTACTTACAGACTCGATCTAAATGACTCCGCCACTTTAGATTCTTCTTATTTCCGAGCACACTAAGACGCAGGCTAGCCAAGTCACCTAATGGACATAGACTTGAGGATAATCTCCGTGTTGCAAGCAGATTGAGAGAAATCTCGCAGATGCAGAGCAGGGAGCTCAGACTTGACTCATAAACCAAAATGACTCAAAACACTCCAACTCCAGATGCCTGAATGAATGAGCCTTACCCTCTTCTTATAGGAAAATAGGGGGGACAAACATTTCAATTGGTCCGTTATATTATTGATAGGTGGAGGAGAATCATGGCTTTCGGGTAACACCGAAGTGACATCCGCACCGAGATTCGTCCATCCGACACTAACTCGTGAAGTGTGTGAAATACACAATGGATACCTTTTATGTACAAGGCCCACGAGGAAACATACATTATTATGTACATGGAGGATGATTTTTTGAACAGGTCAAAAGCCCTCGAGAAAAGACCTGTCATTGTAAACCCGTGACTGGGTAATACTACACAGAGAATGCTTTTGTTTTAGTGGAGCTCTCGTGAACAACTTGTACTGGCTTCAACAATATCATCCAGGATTTTGATGCCTAGAAATATCAATCTTGGATAGATATTATCATCCCAAGCCTTTGTGTAAATCCGACGTACAATCATTGGCTTGTTTAGGATTATTTGGTGTTTAATTTTTGTTAACACCAACCATTGATGATGCATTTTCATATGAGATTCTAGGACATAATTTATTAATTTGTATTCTAATTGTCCTAAATCTCCTACAGTTTGACAAGGAGTATGAAAGCATTCTCCTATACTACTTTCCAAACATTCATTGCATCGGCTCTGGAAATAGGATTCATAGTAATATGGATCCATATTGTAAGCACTTAATCCATAATCAAACCACCAGTCATGCAACTAGGGCGGTTGTAGGTTTCTTTGGTTTATCCAGGTGGGACCAAATTTCAACTTGGTGTAATGTGTTTCATTACGACCATATTTGTTTATCAGGTTCCACCAATGCCTTTTATAACCTGCAAAATTATACACAGTGTCAGGAAAAATCAAATCAGGGTTGTTACATGAAAACTTTCTCTCTTTATTGATTTTTCCAAAAAATCTTACATCAGAGTTTGCTCTTATAGGACTCAAAATATATGACTAGAAATTAAGATCTCCTTCCAGAGATTGACTACAGTGGCATTTACCAGACTTAAGCTACTCAATAGATGAGCGAGCTTTACTGGAGGCTTCTTGGCTAGTTGCAGACTCTGTCTCAGAGTTCTTTATATAACACACAGATAGAATTACTTACAGACTCGATCTAAATGACCCCGCCACTTTAGATTCTTCTTAGTGCTGAGCACACTAAGACACAGGCTAGCCAAGTCACCTAATAGACACAAACTTGAGGCTAATCTCCGTGTTGCAAGTAGATCGAGAGAAATCTCGCAGATGCAGAGCAGGGAGCTCAGACTTGACTCAAAAACCAAAATGACTCAAAACACTCCAACTCCGGATGCTCGAATGAATGAGCCTTACCCTCTTCTTATCGAAAAATGGGGGGACAAACATTTCAATCGGTCCATTGGATTATTGACACGTGGAGGAGAATCATGGCTTTCGGGTAACACCGAAGTGACATCCGTGTCGAGATTCGTCCATCCGACACTAACTCATGAAGTGTGTGAAGTACACTGTGGATACCTTTTATGTACAAGCCCCACGAGGAAACATACATTATTATATACATGGAGGATGCTTTTTTGAACAGGTCAAAAGCGCTCGAGAAAAGATCGGTCACTGTAAACCCATGACTGGGTAATACTACACAGAGAATGATTTTTTTTTAGTGGAGCTCTCGTGAACCACTTGTACTAGCTTCAACAATATCATCTATGATTTTGATGCCCAGAAATCTCAATCTTGGATAGATATTATCGTCCCAAGCCTTCGTGTAAATCAAACATACTGTTAGGTCTCTGTAACAAGCAAGATTGGCAAAGTCCAATCACAGAGTTAACATCATTTCAACCAACTTTGGGATTCTAGGATCTAGCCCTCCTGAATTCGGAGAGGGATCTCTCCAATATGTACAAAGATGGATATTGTCTTTGAAGTTTAGGGTGATGATATTAGGCTAGTTATGAAGGCCAAGGGTTTTGTTTGGTTTTCTTGGATGGTTGAACATAGCTGCTGTCTGAGACGGAAAGATCTATATGCAAATAGGTTCAAAGGTGAGAAGTTGCAAGTGAACAAAATAAACTTTGATTCTAAAGAAAGATGATAGCAAGTTTTCAATCCATTGGGCTATGGAGTCATAAGGGAATTTAATTGAAGCATCCAGGTTCAAGAGTAATCTATGGGGCAAGTCATCTAGGCCTAAGGATCTCTTTGAAGTTTGATTTATGGAATGGGTTGATACAACAAGAAAGGGAATCAACAGATGCAGAACGAAGAGCAGCCCAGGATCTGGTAAGTACTTTGAAACTAGCCAGCCTTTGACCAAGCACTTAAGAAAAACATAGAAGCAAACTAGGATCTGGTAAGTACTTTGATACTTCTAAACTATCCGACCTTTGATACACTTAATAGAATAAAAATAAAAGTGCAAACACTTGAAGAGGCGACCTTTGGCTTAGAGAACTAGCCAAATTTGGAGCTCTGTCTCTCTCTGAATCTTCTTTACTTAATTGTTTTGAATACAAAGATAACAGAGTGTCTTTGGATCTGATAAGTGCTTTGAAACTAGTCAGCTTCTGACACATCCTAAGGGAAACAGTCAAATAGTTGAGCAAACAAGAAAGGGACTCAGGGCTAACCTTTGATTTCCTCAATTCATTCCTTACACAACATATATGAAAGTAACATTTAAAAATAACATTCAGCAGTAACAAAGGACTAGGGAACGCCAGCATCCATGTACTTAGACTGAATTAAATCATTCTCAAATAACACAGCAGAAAGAAAACATTTAAATAAAGATTTCTCAGCCAGAGAAGGTTACTGATGCACAGCAGGTCCTAACACTGTTTAAACTTTTCTTTACATTGGAAAATGAAACAAATTGAAAAGCCCGAAATAAAGTGACAATTTCTAGAGTGAGAATAACATCATTATGGCATGAACCCGGGATCCCATAAATCAGCTTGTATTGATTGCTTCAAACCAGTTACAATCTTTAGATCCAATGTTTTAATCCATCTCTCTTCACAACCTAACCTATCTGTTACAAGCAGAGCTCCAAGAGCCTATGAAACCACTATTTACAGTCAAGAGTTTTTCGACTCAATTACATTACAATGCTTCAGCAATTACATTGACAACCAAACAATCCAACCCCTCACTCATCTTCTTCCGGATTATTTATAGAAGGATGAGGAGGTGAGATCTGATGAAAAGATCTCAAATACAATTAATGCAGAATTAATGTCTTCCTAGCCCTGGGAGGCTCGATGAAGAAATTATACAGGTGTTCCACTGCATTAATGTGTTTATACTTATGAAGTAAGCTTGGAAGGAACTTTTGTTGACCTTTGAGGCTCTACGTACTATTAGGGTTACTCTGCAAACATTCTGTCATTAAATTTGGGGCAGAAATAACTTCTTTGGCTCTTCCGAGGCATAATATCTGATCTGGTTCAATAAATTCGGCCTCTAACAGAGAATTTTGAGGCAATAGGTGGCACTGCGGTGGTTGAGGAATCAATTTGCCTCAAAGTAGGGCGGTGGAGGCAACGTGTCTGATGAACACTTTTAGGTTTTCCTTTAATCTGTGTTCTGAGTCGGGGATTAGGCTTTTGATAACCGTCTTAGCCGTAATCCCCGCCAATCCGTCCACTAATCTGCTGCTCTGGTTCACTGGGGTCTTCCATATCTGATACTTTTTCTCTGCATTGATTTTGATGGCATTCTTCAGGCTTTACAGGGATGTGGAGCAACCAAGGCTCATGAAACCTCGCTGATAACATTGTTCTTCACCCTGCGGTCGATCTTATGGATGATTCGAAAGAACGGGAGTCGTCACCCTCGTCTTTCAGATTTTCTTAAAACATGGCGAAAGAACCTTAAAACCTGCAAAATACAATCAAAATGAGAAAATCTTGCGTTATATGGACAATCTGCATTGGAGGGCGTGCGGAAAAAAGGGAGCAATCGGAGCCGTTGATCATATTGCGATCAATGGTCGGGAGCGTTTTGAAAAGTCAGCGGAGAACAAGGGAGACTGTACAATGGAATCGGGAGAACGAATGTAAGCCGTTGATCTACAGAGATCGACGGCGGAGATCGACTCTTGGCCGTGCGGTGGATGCATTAACGGGCGCGCAGGTTAGATGGAGGACAGCCGTTGGATGCGGGGGTCTTAATCAGACGGTGGCTATCAATTCTGCTGAGTGGTTTTGGTACGAATTTTAGCGTGCGGGCGGGGTGTTTGCACGGCGGTTTTGGAACGAGGCGGAGGACACGTGTCAGCCAGCATGTGGAATCGTTGGCCGATGGGAGAAAACCACTTTGACGTGGAAAGCGGTGCGGGAAGAAACCGGTGGGAACGGAAAACAACGTGGAAAGGGGGTCCACCAGGTGAGGCATGCTCCACACCGTTGATCTGTGGGGCAGATCGATGGTCGAGTTTTAACATAATTTCTTTGGCGGAAAACTTTATGAAAAATAAAATAAACCCGATTTTTGCGTTTTACGAAGGTTTTTCAATGTTTTTCGGGCAGAAAATAAATTTCAAGTGTTAAGCGCCTATTTGACTTAGCGCATGGTTCCGGCATCGGGGCATATGGAGGAAGAAACGGTAAGGGACTTAGCCTGAGGGGCTTAATTCTAACGCATAGAAACATGTGTTTTCTATGGTTTTTCCAAAGAATTGCAAAAAGAAATATAATTCCGATAAGGTTAAAAAATAGGTTTTTAACCTTAGGAGAGGGGATTAATGAAGGGATAGGGAATAACATATGGTTTTGTGGGGTTTTTATGAATAAAGGAAATTGGATAATGGAGGTAAGATGGAAGCAAGGGAGGGAAAAGGAAAAGGAATGCAACAGTACTTGACTAGGATTTTCATGGAATATCATAGGCTGAGAGAAGAAAATGTATGAATAACCAACCAACAGTTTATAATTTCACCCAAAGACTTCAAGCACCAACAACTTCAAGATTGAATTTTTTTCTTGAAGGCTGCAAAGAATATTTAGCCACCTCGCTGATATGATGGAAAGTATAGGTGGCTAACAGTGGCTCCACTTGGGGATGGTGCCTTCTTGAAGGCATCAAGAATTCAGACTTGATTTCTCTGGGATGCTGACTGGTGCCTCACCCATTGCTTGCTCTTGCTTTTCTTTGACAAAATAATATCAGTCATGAAAGAAAGATGAATTTCATCAATACAACTTCTACCTACCCAATCCTAATGATCTAACATTTTCCTTCATCAGAGTGCACTTGGATTGGAAAACTCTATTCACAACATTTTATTCTTATGAAAGCAGAAAATCTAATCTATTTCTACTCCTTATTTCTCCCTGAACTCAGTTTAAACAGTTGAGCTCAGATGTTTCTCTACCTAGTCTACTGTCCGTTGGGATTAAACAGTCCAACAAACTTTCATTCTCTAAATTCTACAACAAAAATTTAAAAATAGTCAAGTCAAGATTGAGCTGTTTGACTTGCTATGATCTATGGCATAAAGACAAGCTGCACATAGATTATTATTTGCAGAAAATTTTAAATCAAAACAGAAGGCTTAAGATCTGAAACTTTCTTATTATGGCCTTCTCTTATTTTCACAACTCTGTTTTTTCCTTTTCGGTGAGCTATCTTTGCCTTTCTTCTGGTTCAAGTTTTGAGCAGATTAGAACCAGGTCTTCTCTTTTATGACTCAGAAAATAAACAGTTTTGAGTCATCTTTCTCTTAGGAACTTCGGTTCAGATTTTGAGTTTGTTTGAACCTTAATTTCTATTCTAATCTATCTACTGATAAGCCAAGATTAAACAGTTTGGCAAATCGAATTCGCTACCCTATCAGCAGAAAATTGAAAGCTAATTAGGCAAGATTAAACAATTTGAATAATTAGAAGTGTGTTTTAAGGAGTGGCATTTAAGCTTGCACACTTTCAGATTTATTTCTCTTTTTTGCATGGGGCTGTGCCTTTCTTGTTTTCATTTCTGCCCTCTTTTCTTTATTTCTTTGTTTTTGTATTTTTATTTTTTCATAACAGAAAACAACAATTATCTACATGCTCAAAACTGAGCTTTATTGACATTACTATCTAACCTATTCTAAACATTGAGTATTTACATATTCATATGATACAAAAGTGCCAATGCAGCCAGCTGAGTAATGTCAAGAAGAAGTAGTAACTCTGGCTGCTTGTCATAGGTATCCATAGAACATATTGAAGGTTAACCTTCAATGTCAAGGCTATCACAGAAGGTGACAGCTTTTCATGTCTCTGGCTTTTGCAAAGGATCATTGTTTGATAATTTGAGCCAGTTGGGATCTCCACACACTCTTCCATAGGATCAACAAAGAAAAGATGAAAGATCTCTTCTTTTCGGTCCTCCACAATTGGTAGATCATCTACTTCTAAGACATCAGCTTTGAAGACTATCTCTTCAGTATGTAGCTTGGAAGTATCATCATTCTTAACCTGCAAAATAGCAAACAGTGAAATATCTTCTTTCTTTGAATCTATGCTTTCTTCTGATATAAATTCAGGCTCTTTAAATGACAGACTAATATCAGTGAAGGGAGAAGTTTCTTCTTGAGAAGATGATATATCCACAGCAGGATAGTCTTCTATTTGTTTTTCTCCTTCATCTTCATCATCCTCTGAACTGGAGGACTCATCATATTTAACAGTGTTGTCCTCTGGTAACCCTGGTATGCTTGTATTTAGTGGATTAATTTGTATGAAGAGGTTATTATATTCTTGAGCAGGGGAGTATTTAAAGGTTTCCTCTTTTTCAAGAGAAAGCTCCTTTTGCTCAAAAATTTCTTTATTGCTCTTCTCTTCACCTTCTGAGTTGAAAGGCTGTTGATTTCCAATTATGTGAAAGCCATTAGTGATGAATTGAAACGGATGTTTTTGGCTTTCAAGCTGGTGATGGTGAAAATGATAACACCAATCAAACGCTGGTTGCCCTGCATGATTAGTTTTTTCTTGGAACTCATCATCATCATCATCAGACTGATCGAAATTCGGAAAATCATCTGAATAAACAATTTTTCCAGTCGAACATATTGGGTCATCAGTTTTCTTTTCTTCTAACTGATCTACAAGATAACTTTCTAAATCTATACAACAAAGTTCTTTATGTGAATGGGCAAGAGTGTTTGTTTCGCAAAAAATTTCAGAGACTGACTGTTTATAAATAGTCTGATCTATCTCTTTTTTTGTCAAAGGGAAGGATGTTTCTATGTTCCTTTGAACAGGAGTACAGCAGTTCTCTGTCTCTTGTGAAGACTGATTTTGAGGCTGGATGTCTTCTTGAGCCTCGGCTATAAGGGATGATGAATCAATATTTGAGTTTTTAGGGATATCTTGAGGAACATTTTTTACTGCTTGGATCATCTTTTCCTCAACTGATTCATCTATTTTTCTAAAAATTTTCAATAGGATATTAAACTCATGAATGGCTATTAAAAGATCTTTAGGATGCATCTCTTCCAAAGCTTCCTTATTATCTATAATGTGTTGGCTGATGTTTTGTGATGGATCATAATAAATTGCACCCCATGATAATGACGTAGCGTTTTCTTCATAGTTCTCATAGAACACATATTCGAGGTCTCTTAAAGAAAACAAACTACTAGATCTTAAGCATTCATACCAATCCCTAGCTTTTCCTTCTAATGTTAACATGAAAATTTTCATTAGGCAGTCTTCATGCCATTCAACTTTCAACCTCCATACATGTATATGAAATCTAATGAGATGTAATAGAGGGTCATCAAACTTTTCACCTTGGAAAACAGGCAGGTTGTCATCCCAATTCACCCGGGGCATCTTATGTGGAAACCCAGGGATATGATATCTACTCATTGGGGCATATCTTCGTTGTATCCTCGGAATCATGTTTGTAAATCAGAAAAGAGGTCACTGTGTCCGGTCAATCAGTTCAGGGTCTTCTACCAGTGGAGTCATTTGGTCTTCTGGGAGTTTCAGAGTGTGGAGTCGCCAGGTGGAAAATTTTTAGCTCCTAAGGAGGTAAAAGGTTTTATGGTCCACCACCATGTTTATTGCATACCAATCTTGAAATATTTTTGGGTTTTTCTGAGTTTCTGTGGTTGTATGGAAAACTAAAGAGTCTATAAAAGCTGGCAAAGCAACTATGAACTCAAAAATAGTGTCCCCAGCAGAGTCGCCAGAAATGTTAGGTCTCTGTAACAAGCAAGATTGGCAAAGTCCGATCATAGAGTTAACATCATTTCAACCAACTTTGGGATTCTAGGATCTAGCCCTCCTGAATCCGGAGAGGGATCTCTCCAATATGTACAAAGATGGATATTGTCTTTTAAGTTTAGGGTGATGATATTAGGCTAGTTATGAAGGCCAAGAGTTTTGTTTTGGTTTTCTCGGATGGTTGAACATAGTTGCGGTTTGAGGCGGAAAGATCTATATGCAAATAGGTTCAAAGGTGGGAAGTTGCAAGCAAACAGAGTAAGTTTTGATTATAAAGAAAGATGATGGCAAGTTTTCAATCCATTGGGCTATGGAGTCATAAGAGGGTTTAATTGAAACATTCAGGTTCAAGAGTAATCTATGGGGCAAGTCATCTGTGCCTAAGTATCTCTTTAAGGTTTGATTTATGGAATGGAGTGGTACAACAAGAAAGGGAAATGACAGATGCAGAACAAAGAGCAACCCAGGATCTGGTAAGTACTTTGAAACTAGCCAGCCTTTGACCAAGCACTTAAGAAAAACATAGAAGCAAACTAGGATCTGGTAAGTACTTTGAAACTATCCAGCCTTTGTTACACTTCTAATAGAATACAAATAAAAAACGAAGGGAAACTTGAAGGCAACCTTTGGAGTAGAAACTAGCGGGTTGGGCTCACCATATCCTCTCCTAGCTCTTCTTTACTTAATTATTTCCAAGACTATCACAAAGATAACACAGAATGGCCTAAGATCTGATAAGTACTTTGAAACTAGTCAGCTTTTAACACATCCTAAGGGAAACAATCAAATAGTTGAGCAAACAAGAAAGGGACTCAGGGCTAACCTTTGATTTCATCAATTCATTCCTTACACAACATATATTGAAAGTAACATTTAAAAATAACATTCAGCTGTGACAAAAAGATGAGGGAACGCCAGCATCTCCGTACTTAGACTGAATTAAATCATTTCTAAATAACACAATTAGCAGAAAACATTGAAATAAAGATTTCTCAGCCAGAGAAGGTCACTAATAATACAGCAGGTCCTAACACTGTTTAAACTGTTCTTTACAGTGGAAAATGAAACAAATTGAAAACTGAAATAAAACGACAATTTCACAGTGAGAATAACATCACCGTCGGCATAGACCAGGATCCCATAAATCAGCTTGTATTGATTGCTTCAAACCAGTTACAATCTTTAGATCCAATGTTTTAATCCATCTCTCTTCACAACCTAACCTATCTGTTACAAGCAGAGCTCCAAGAGCCTATGAAACCACTATTTACAGTCAAGAGTTTTTCGGCTCAATTACATTACAATGCTTCAGCAATTACATTGACAACCAAACAATCCAACCCCTCACTCATCTTCTTCCGGAGTATTTATAGAAGGATGAGGAGGTGAGATCTGATGAAAAGATCTCAAATACAATTAATGCAGAATTAATGTCTTCCTGGCCCTGGGAGGCTCGATGAAGAAATTATACAGGTGTTCCACTGCATTAATGTGTTTATACTTATGAAGTAAGCTCGGAAGGAGCTTTTGTTGACCTTTGAGGCTCTGCGTACTATTAGGATTACTCTGCAAACATTCTGTCATTAAATTTGGGGCAGAAATAACTTCTTTGGCTGTTCTGAGGCATAATATCTGATCTGGTTCAATAAATTCGGCCTCTAACAGAGCATTTTGAGGCAATAGGTGGCACTGCGGTGGTTGAGGAATCAATTTGCCTCAAAGTAGGGCGGTGGCGGCAATGTTTCTGATGAACACTTTTAGGTTTTCCTTTAATCTGTGTTCTGAGTCGGGGATTAGGCTTTTGATAACCGTCTTAGCTGTAATCCCCGCCAATCCGTCCACTAATCTGCTGCTCTGGTTCACTGGGGTCTTCCATATCTGATACTTTTTCTCTGCGTTGATTTTGACGGCATTCTTCAGGCTTTACAGGGATGTGCAGAAACCAAGGCTCATGAAACCTCGCTGATAACATTGTTCTTCACCCTGCGGTCGATCTTATGGATGATTCGAAAGAACGGGAGTCGTCACCCTCGTCTTTCAGATTTTCTTAAAACACAGCGAAAGAACCTTAAAACCTGCAAAATACAATCAAAATGAGAAAATCCTGCGTTATATGGACAATCTGCATTGGAGGGCGTGCGGAAAAAAGGGAGCAATCGGAGCCGTTGATCGTATTGCGATCAACGGTCGGGAGCGTTTTGAAAAGTCAACGGAGAACAAGGGAGACTGTACAATGGAATCGGGAGAACGAATGTAAGCCGTCGATCTACAGAGATCGACGGCGGAGATCAACTCTTGGCCGTGCGGTGGATTTATTAACGGGCGCGTAGGTGAGATGGAGGACAGCCGTTGGATGCGGGGGTCTTAATCGGACGGTGGCTATCAATTCCGCTGAGTGGTTTTGGTACGAATTTTAGCGTGCGGGCGGGGTGTTTGCACGGCGGTTTTGGAACGAGGCGGAGGACACGTGCTAGCCAGCGTGTGGAATCGCTGGCCGATGGGAGAAAACCACTTTGACGCGGAAAGCAGTGCAGGAAGAAACCGGTGGGAATGGAAAACAACGCGGAAAGGGGGTCCACCAGGTGAGGCGTGCTCCGCACCGTTGATCTGTGGGGCAGATCGACGGTCGAGTTTTAACATAATTTCTTTGGTGGAAAACTTTATGAAAAATAAAATAAACCCGATTTTTGTGTTTTACGAAGGTTTTTCAATGTTTTTCGGGTAGAAAATAAATTTCAAGAGTTAAGTGCCTATCTGACTTAGCGCGTGGTTCCGGCGTCGGGGCATATGGAGGAAGAAACGGAAAGGGACTTAGCCTGAGGGGCTTAAGTCTAACGCATAGAAACATGTGTTTTCTATGGTTTTTCCAAAGAATTGCAAAAAGAAATATAATTCCGATAAGGTTAAAAAATAGTTTTTTAACCTTAGGAAAGGGAATTAATGAAGGGATAGGGAATAACATATGGTTTTGTGGGGTTTTTATGAATAAAGGAAATTGGAGAATGGAGGTAAGATGGAAGCAAGGGAGGGAAAAGGAAAAGGGATGCAGCAGTACTTGACTAGGATTTTCATGGAATATCATAGGCTGAGAGAAGAAAATGTATGAATAACCAACCAACAGTTTATAATTTCACCCAAAGACTTCAAGCACCAACAACTTCAATATTGAATTTGTTTCTTGAAGGCTGCAAAGAATATTTAGCCACCTAGCTGATATGATGGAAAGTATAGGTGGCTAACACGTACAATCATTGGCTTGTTTAGGATTATTTGGTGTTTAATTTTTGTTAACACCAAGCATTGATGATGCATTTTCATATCAGATTCTAGGACAGAATTTATTAATTTGTATTCTAATTGTCCTAAATCTCCTACAGTTTGACAAGGAGTATGAAAGCATTCTCCTATACTGCTTTCCAAACATTCATTGCATCGGCTCTAGAAATAGGATTCATAGTAATATGGATCCATACTATAACCACTTAATCCATAATCAAACCACCAGTCATGCAGCCAGGGCAGTTTTAGGCTTCTTTGGTTTATCTAGGTGGGACCAAATTTCAACTTGGTGCAATGTGTTTCATTACAACCATCTTTGTTTATCATGTTCCACCAATGCCTTTTATAACTTGCAAAATTATACACAGTGTTAGGAAAAATCAAATCAAGGTTTTTACCAGGCCACATTTGAAAGTGTTCTGACCAATTATGTCCTGGCCACTGTGTTCTGTTTATGGCATATGATTTGTAATAGATTCTTGTTCTATCACTGCCACCAGTACAAATGACAGTAATGTCACAAAAATCTTTTGACAGGTATCTTTCTGCTTCATGTGAAACAATCATGCTGGAAGAATACATCATGTCGTGTATCCATCTGCTCCCTTTTGGATGTACTCTTCGTTCTGGTACAAGATGAAAAATATCTGAATGAATTTGCAAGTCTGCATCTAGTACTTTGGTGTTGCGGAGCTGCCATGTCGGTCTCCACATTTCTTTGTATACTGCCCAAGATTCATCATCAGATATAGATCTGAGAGTTTCTTTATATTGGGCTTGATCCCATTCTGTAATGATGACCATTACATGTGCTTCTTCATCTTTTTCTAGGTCATCATACTGTTCTTGATGCTGGAGATATTCTCTACTAAGAAAATCAGGCAGAGCATTCTCAATGCCTTTAATGTGTTCAACTTTGAAATCAAAGTTGGTGAATAGAGCCTGCCATCTTGCAAACTTGGCATCTTCAAGATTTTTGATTGTTTTGGTTAGAACCTTTGCCAAAGCTTGTGCATATGTTCTTAGCAGAAAAAACTTATTAACCAAATGAATAGAGAACTTATAGATGCAGTTCCAAGCAGCTTTTACCTCCTTTTCAATAGTGGAGTAGTTATTTTCTGATTTACTCCAAACTCCTGAGGCGTATTGCACTACTTGTTCTTCTTTCTTTGAGCTCTCTTCACTTGGCCTTTGCTTCAGGACACCTCCCCAACCAATGTTGGTGGCATCTGATTCAACAATCTTGAGAAATGTATCCTCTCCAACATAGAGAATAGGGATATTTCGGACCTTAGCCTTGATCTGTCTGACTGCTTCAGAGTGATCTTCTCTCCAAGGCTGAGGATTCTTTCTCAATATTTGATTGAGTAAAGATCTATCAACGGCACATGCAGGATAAAAATTTCTCACATAATTAAGACAGCCTAGAAACCTTTGCAGTTGTGTCTTATCAACAATTTCATTAGGAAACTTATCTGCAAATTCTAGTGCTTGAGACTGAAGAGCAATTTGACCATTTTCAATGGTGTGCCCGAGAAACTTAATCTTAGTCTTACATAATTCCATATTCTTCTTACTTAAGACTAAGCCATTCTTCTTGACCAATTTCATGAAGATTTTAAAATGTCTGAAATGGTCTTGGATATTTTTGGAGAAAATCAGGATATCATCTATGTATGCTAACAACCAATCAGCATGCTGTTTGAAAACAGAATCCATTACCTTCTGAAATTTGGAAGGTGCATGCTTGAGGCCGAAAGTCATTACGTTACACTCGTAATGGCCTGCCGAAACACTGAAAGCTGTTTTGAACTTGTCTTTTTCTGCAATGGGCACTTGCCAGAATACTGATTGGAGATCGAACTTGGAAAAAACTTTGGCTCCAGCGATCCTACTCAGTAGATCTCCTTTATGAGGAATAGGGTAGGTATCATCAGCCAATATAGTATTTAGAGGTTTATAGTTAATTACCAATCTTGGTATCCCTCTAATCTGTTCACTTCTTTTATTAACATAGAAGCCATAAAAGTTCCAAGGGCTACTAGACTCCCTTATCAGCTTTCTGTCAAGAAGTTGACTTATCTCTTTCTCACAGAGCCTTCTGTATTATTTGTTCATAGGTATGGCTCTGGACTTGCATGGCTTACCCTGATATCACTCTTTGTAGGGTAGCTCTACACAGTGCTTCTTTCTGTGCCAGAATGCATTCGGTTCTTCTGAACAACACTGGTCTTCAAACTATTTTTGTAGTTCAGAAATCTGCTTCTGAACTACTGGAGAACTCAAATGTTGTTCAATGCTAAGAATAATTTTATGTTCCTTGAGTTCTGACAAAATTTTTTCTTCTTTCTGCAACTCTTGCATGGCCTGCACCATTGTAGAAATATGAGGATTAGAAACATATGGAAAATTTATCCTCTTACCCTTTTTATCCGATGTAGGCACTGTGATGAAGTATCTAGCCTTCTTATTTGGAAATCTCATTGAACCATGAGGCTCTACTGTAGCTAAAAACACATTTCCAAGAATGCAATCAACTGGTATATCACCAACTGCAAATTTCAACTTTATGCAATGTGAATCAAAGCAAACTGCAGCTTGAGATACTTCATAATCTAGGGTCATTTTTCCTAACCCTATAAGTTTGCGGGTAGCAGTCACCCCGAACAAAGATGGAATAGCCTTTTTAGAAAATATATTTACATCTGATCCTGAATCAAGTAATGCAACTAAATCAAACATTTTGCCTTTAATACAGACTGTTATTTTGATATGATGCTACTGGTACTGTATGGCAAGAAGTTGCATCTCTCTTAATCCGATATGAGGATCAGATACACCTTCTGCTATCTCCACTTCTTCTGAATGTATTGGAGCAGTGTGCAGAGTATAATTTGTATTTTTGCCAGAAACAGGAAGGGCTGTTTCTACCTGTTTACCTTTTTCAAGATTTTCAATTCTCATTTTTAAGGCAGAAATTTCTGATTTCATGTAGTGTATCTCTTTACTCACCTCCCCCAAAGTGAGTGCTCAAACTTTGCTATCTTGTTTTTGACGAAGATAACTGCGTGTATTCTTTTCATAAGAAGCATCAACAAACAATGGCTTCTTACCTGATCTGGTGATGGAGGAAGAACTGGAAGACTGCATAAAGGCGTCAAGCAGTCTAGTATTTAATTCACCATCTTCCATGGCTCTAATTTGGGAAAAAAATTTCATCTCATCTTCATCTGTTTGAGCCATGAGAACCTTTAACTTTCCTGAAAATTCTTCTGCAATCTGACTGTCAGATGAAAATCCTGATTCTGAAGATGAACAATCACATTTACAATTTTCAAAATCACTACAATGACAATAAGCATGAACTTCTTCAGCATCAGATTCAGAAGAGGAAGAATAGTCAGTGTCAGAAACAGAAGAGGAATGTTCTTGAGCTTGCTGAATTAACAGTTTCTGACAATATTCTATTTTATGAAAGATAGAACCACATCATCCACATTTGGGCTCTGATTTTACAGAAGTTTTGCCTTTATACTTATGTTGTGTTTTTCGACCCATATTTTTTTTGGATTCTTTAGCTTCAAGACATAGATTTGAAGTATGTCCTGCTTTTCCACAAATCCAGCAAGTGATTCCTTTCATCCTTTCTACTTTTTTAGAACGAGGATGAATATCATGTGGTTCATAATAATGAGTCTTTGGGACATATCTTGAAGACTTTCTTCTTGTGTCCCTTTTGTATGGCTTTCTTTTGGGCTTAGATTTGAGCTCAGAAATATTCTTGGTACTCATATGATAGGTGTAAGGCTGACTTCTTCTGTAAGTATTTTTAGCCTTCTTCTTCGACTTTCTTTTCCTTACCAAGGAATCATCTATGGTGATGCCATACTTATTGAAAAATGACTTAGTACCAAGAAGCCTATTTAACTTGTCAATTGACTTATTGATCTTCGAACTGGTACAGAGAGTAATCAAAACTTTAGTAATAATACTATACATTTGACCCCAAAAATACGTTTCCAGAGGCAACTGGAAAGCTTCTTACAATTTCAAAATATCTACAAGCTTTGAAGGCAAAGATGCAAGGTAAATTTGCTTCCATAGTAGATTTTTAGGGTCCTTAACCAGGAAGATTCTTTGTATCCAGTCCCGGTGGAAATATTCATACTGGTTTATATTCCTGCATTTCAGATTCATTAATATCAACTCATTCTGATCTAAAATGGTTGGATCATCTCCACAGAAATTCTGTTTGATCAATGCTATAAGGGCACTGATCATATTATTGATGGGTCTACCATCTGGATGAAACTCAATGTCTCCATTTTCATCTTTTACCACCTCTTCTTCCATTTTCTTTATTAGTGCTAGAGAAGACTCTAGTTCCCACCATCTGGCTAGAGTTCCAGTGAAACATGGAATCAAAGTTTTACATGCCTCAACCTCTAATTTTCCCTCTATGCACATCAGCTTGTATTCTGTAATCATTCTGTCAAGCATTTGCTTGATTTGTGCTGATGACAAATTATCTAGATTCCATTCTTTGTGACTCTGATCAAAGAATGTCTCTCTTGGGGTAATTTTTCCAAGGCCATTAAGATCTGGAGGGGAATACTTGGTATATTGTGCTTCTAGTGGCTCATACACTGCAAGGACTTGACTTTTAGAATCAGGTTCTTCATATAGAGAGGCAATAGTCACTTTATATCTAGGAGACTCTGGAGCAGACTCTTTAGGGAGAAGACTAGGGAATCTTTCTATAGTCTTTTGAAGCGACACAGGCTTTCCTTTGTGGAGAAAGGCTGAAGGAACTGGCTTGTCTGATTTCTTATTTTCAACTTTTTCAGACAAGTTAGTAATTAACTGCCGTGTAGAGATAGAATTTTCTATTATACAATTCTCTACATCATCTATCTTTTTCAAAGACTGTAAACAAAAATCTTTTGAAACTGAAGCATTATACCGTACAGAATTTAAGACATTATTTACATCATTGATAGACACTTGAACTTTGTCTATCTATTCTTTTACTGAGACAACTTTAGCCATATTCTTCTCTAGACTGGTGATAGCAGTGTTAGTCCAGTTTACTTGTTCACTGAATGTCTAGACTCTCCTTTCAATCCCTACAATGTTTTCCTTTTGTACAAGGGGATATGCATTTGCTGAGTTTTTTCCTTCTCCTAGGACAATTCCTTTGAAAGGAGGAAAGCTGGTAGAAGTTTCAACCTTACTACCATCAACAGCTGTCCATGAATGACTAGAGGAGGATGTAGAGTCAGTCATCAAAACAACATCTGACTTTTTATTGTTTAGCCAAGAATAAAAACAAATCCAGATATTTCTGTTATTCATGTAATCTTTCCATTGAGAGGCTAAATTTCTTTTCTCCTCTAAAGAATGTGAGGATCCAAAATCATAAGCTTCTGGATGAGTATAGGGATCCCAATTTATCATCTGTTTCATCCATTTTTCAGGGATCTTATTTCTTTCACAACCATCCATCAGAGTATAGAACTTCCTGTTAGACAAGACAGTTCCTTCAGCCTTTATCCACAAAGGAAAGCCTATGTTTCTTCAGAAGACTATAGAAAGATTCCCTAGTCTTCTCCCTAAAGAGTCTGCTCCAGAGTCTTCTAGATATAAAGTGACCATTGCCTCTCTATATGAAGAACCTGAGTCTGAAAGTCAAGTCCTTCCAGTGTATGAGCCACTAGAAGCACAATATACCACGTATTCCCCTCCATATCTTAATGGCCTTGGAAAAATTACCCCAAGAGAGACATTCTTTGATCAGAGTCACAAAGAATGGAATCTAGATAATTTGTCATCAACACAAATCAAGAAAATTCTTGACAGAATGATTACAGAATACAAGTTGATGTGCATAGAGGGAAAATAAGAGGTTGAGGCATGTAAACTCTGATTCCATGTTTCACTGGAACTCTAGCCAGATGGTGGGAACTAGAGTCTTCTCCAGAACTAATAAATAAAATGGAAGAAGAGGTGGTAAAAGATGAAAATGGAGACATTGAGTTTCATCCAGATGGCAGACCCATCAATAATATGATCGGTGCCCTTACAACATTGATCCAACAGAATTTCTGTGGAGATGATCCAACCATTTCAGATCAGAATGAGTTGATACTAATGAATCTGAAATGCAGGAATATAAACCAGTATGAAGATTTCCACCGAGATTGGATACAAAGAATCTTCCTGGTTAAGGACCCTAAAAATATGCTATGGAAGCAGGTTTACCTTGCAGCTTTGCCTTCAAATCTTGTAGATATTTTGAAATTTCAAGAAGCTTTCCAGTTGCCTCTGGAAACATATTTGTGGGGTCAAATGTATAGTATTATTACTAAATTTTTGATTACTCTCTGTACCAGTTCGAAGATCAATAAGTCAATTGACAAGTTAAATAGGCTTCCTGGAACTAAGTCATTTTGCAATAAGTATGGCATCACCATAGATGATCCCTTGGTAAGGAAAATAAAGTTGAAGAAGAAGGCTAAAAAGACTTACAGAATAATTCAGCCTTACACCTATCATATGAGTACCAAGAAGATTTTTGAGCTCAAATCTAAGCCCAGAAGAAAGCCATACAAAAGGGACACAAGAAGAAAGTCTTCAAGATATGTCCCAAAGACTCATTATTATGATCCACTTGATATTCATCCTCATTCTGAGAAAGTAGAAAGGATGAAAGGAATCACTTGTTGGATTTGTGGAAAAGCAAGACATACTTCAAATCTGTGTCCTGGAGCTAAAGAATCCAGACAAAATATGGGTCGAAAAACACAACAGAAGTATAAAGGAAAAACTTCTGTAAAATCAGAGCCCAAATGTGGACGATTTGGTTCTATCTTTCATAAAACAGAATATTTTCAGAAACTGTTAATTGAACAAGCTCAAGAACATTCCTCTTCTGTTTCTGACACTGACTATTCTTCCTCTTATGAATCTGATGCTGAAGAAGTTCATGCTTATTGTCATTGTAGTGATTCTGAAAATTGTAAATGTGATTGTTCATCTTCAGAATCAGGATTTTCATCTGATAGTTAGATTGAAGAAGAATTTTCAGGAAAGTTAAAGGTTCTCATGGCTCAAACAGATGAAGATGAGATGAAAGTTTTTTCCCAAATTAGAGCCATGGAAGATGGTGAATTAAGGACTAAATTGCTTGACGCCTTTATGCAGTCTTCCAGTTCTTCCTCCAGCACCAGATCAAGTAAGAAGCCATTTTTTGTTGATGCTTCTTATTAAACGAATACACACAGTTATCTCCGTCAACAACAAGACAGCAAAGTTCGAGCACTCACTTTGGGGGAGGTGAGTAAAGAGATACACTGCATGAAATCAGAAATTTCTGCCTTAAAAATGAGAATTGCAGATCTTGAAATTGGTAAACAGGTAGAAACAGCCCTTCCTGTTTCTGGCAGAAATAAAAATTATACTCTGCACACTACTCCAATACATTCAAAAGAAGTGGAGATAGCATAAGGTGTATCTGATCCTCATATCGGATTCAAAGAGATGCAACTTCTTGCCATACAGTACCAACAACATCATATCAAAATCAAAGTCTGTATTAAAGGAAAGATGTTTAATTTAGTTGCATTACTTGACTCAGGATCAGATGTTAACATATTTTCTAAAAAGGCTGTTCCATCTCAGTTTTGGGTGACTTCTACCCGCAAGCTCATAGGGTTAGGAAAAATGACACTAGATTATGAACTTCCTAAAGCTGCAGTTTGCTTTGATTCACATTGCATAAAGTTGAAATTTGCAGTTGGTGATATACCAATTGATTGCATTCTTGGCAATGTGTTTTTAGCTACAGTAGAGCCTCACAGTTCAATGAGATTTCCAAATAAGAAGGCTGGATACTTCATCACAGTGCCTACATCAGATAAAAAGGGCAAGAGGATAAATTTGCCATATGTTTCTAATCCTCATATTTCTACAATGGTGTAGGCCATGCAAGAATTGCAAAAAGCAGAAAACAGTTTGTTAGAACTCAAAGAGCATAAAAGTGTTCTGAGCATTGAGAAACAATTGAGTTCTCCAGCAGTTCAGAAATAAATTTTTGAACTACAAAAACAGTTTGAAGACTAGTGATGTTCAGAAGAACCGAATGCATTTTGGCACAGAAAGCAGCACTATGTAGAGCTACCCTACAAAGAAGGATATCAGGGTAAGCCATGCAAGTCCAGAGCCATAACTATGAATAAAGAATACAGAAGGCTTTGTGAGAAAGAGATAAGTTAGCTTCTTGACAGAAAGCTGATAAGGGAGTCCAGAAGCCCTTGGAACTGCTATGGCTTCTATGTTAATAAAAGAAGTGAATAGATTAGAGGGATACCAAGATTGGTAATTAACTATAAACCTCTAAATACTGTATTGGATGATGATACCTACCCTATTCCTCATAAAGGAGATCTACTGAGTAGGATTTCTGGAGCCAAAGTTTTTTCCAAGTTCAACCTCAAATCAGGATTCTGGCAAGTGGCCATTGCAGAAAAAGACAAGTTCAAAATAGCTTTCATTGTTCTTGCAGGCCATTACGAATGGAATGTAATGCCTTTCGGCCTTAAGCATGCACCTTCCAAATTTTAGAAGGAAATGGATTATGTTTTCAAACAGCATTCTGATTGGCTGTTAGCATACATAGATGATATCCTGATTTTTTCCAAAAATATCCAAGACCATTTCAGACATTTGAAAATCTTGATGAAATTGGTCAAGAATAATGGCTTAGTCTTAAGTAAGAAGAAAATGGAATTATGTAAGACTAAGATTAATTTTCTCGGGCACACCATTGAAAATGGTCAAATTGCTCTTCAGTCTTTGCAGATAAGTTTCCTGATGAAATTGTTGATAAGACATAATTGCAAAGGTTTCTAGGCTGTCTTAATTATGTGAGTAATTTTTATCCTGAATGTGCCATTGATAGATCTTTACTCAATCAAAGATTGAGAAAGAATCATCAGCCTTGGAGAGAAGATCACTCTGAAGCAGTCAGACAGATCAAGGCTAAGGTCTGAAATCTCCCTATTCTCTATGTTGCAGAGGATACATTTTTCAATATTTTTGAATCAGATGCCAACAACATTGGTTGGGGAGGTGTCCTGAAGCAAAGGCCAAGGGAATAGAGCTCAAAGAAAGAATAACAATTAGTGCAATACGCCTCAGGAGTTTGGAGTAAATCAGAAAAGAACTACTCCACTATTTAAAAGGAGGTAAAAGATGCTTGGAAATGCATCTGTAATTTCTCTATTAATTTGGTTAATAATTTTTTTCTGCTAAGAAAAGATGCACAAGCTTTGGCAAAGGTTCTAACCAAAATAATCAAAAATCCTGAAGATGCCAAGTTTGCAAGATGGCAGGCTCTATTCACCAACTTTGATTTCAAAGTTGAACACATTAAAGGCATTGAGAATGCTCTGCCTAATTTTCTTAGTAAAGAATATCTGCAGCATCAAGAACAGTATGATGACCTGGAAAAAGACGAAGAAGCACATGTAATGGTCATCATTACAGAATGGGATCAAGCCCAATAGAAAGAAACTCTCAAATCTATATCTGATGATGAATCTTGGGTAGTATACAAAGAAAAGTGGAGACTGACATGGCAGCTCCACAACACCAAAGTACTAGATGCAGACTTGCAAAGTCATTTAGATATTTTGCATCTTGTACCAGAACGAAGAGTACATCCAAAAGGGAGAAGATGGATTCATGACATGATGTATTCTTCCAGCATGATTGCTTCACATGAAGCAGAAAAATCTCTGTCAGAAGATTTTTGTGACATTACTGTCATTTGTACTGGTGGCAGTGATAGAACAAGAATCTATTACAAATCATATGCCATAAACAGAACACGGTGTCCAGGACATAATTGGTCAGAACACTTTCAAATGTGACTAGGTGACAACCCTGATTTGATTTTTATTGAAATTGTGTATAATTTTACAGGTTACAAAAGGCATTGGTGGAACCTGATAAACAAAGATGGTCGTAATGAAACACATTACACCAAGTTGAAATTTGGTCCCACCTGGATAAACCAAAGAAGCCTACAACCGCCCTGGCTGGATGACTAGTGGTTTTATTATGGATTAAGTGCTTACAGTATGGATCCGTATTACTATGAATCCTATTTCCAGAGCTGATGCAATGAATGTTTGGAAAGCAGTATAGGAGAATGATTTCATACTACTGGTCAAACTGTAGGAGATTTAGGACAGTTAGAATAAAGATTAATAAATTCTTTCCTAGAATCTCATATGAAAATGCATCATCAATGGTTGGTGTTAACAAAAATTAAACACCAAATAATCCTAAACACGCCAATGATTGTACGCCGGATTTACACGAAGGCTTGGGATGATAATATCTATCCAAGATTGAGATTTCCGGGTATCAAAATCCTGGATGATATTGTTGAAGCCAGTACAAGTGGTTCACGAGAGCTCCACTAAAACAAAAGAATTCTCTATGTAGTATTACCCAGTCACGGCTTTATAGTGACAGGTCTTTTCTCGAGGGCTTTTGACCTGTTCAAAAAAGCATCCTCCATGTACATAATAATGTATGTTTCCTCATGGGCCTTGTACATAAAAGGTATCCACATTTTACTTCACACACTTCACGAGTTAGTGTTGGATGGACGAATCTCGGTGCGGATGTCACTTCGGTGTTACCCGAAAGCCATTATTCTCCTCCATGTGTCAATAATCTGACGGACCGATTGAAATGTTTATCTACCCTATTTTCCTATAAGAAGAGGGCAAGGCTCATTCATTCGGGCATCTGGAGTTGGAGTGTTTTGAGCCATTTTGGTTTTTGAGTCGAGTCTGAGCTCCCTGCTCTGCATCTACGCAAATACTCGCGATCTACTTGCAACATGGAGATTAGCCTCAAGTCCATGTGTATTAGGTGACTTGGCTAGCCTACGTCTTATTGTGCTCGGCACTAAGAAGAATCTAAAGTGGCGGGGTCATTTAGATCGATCTTGTAAGTAAGTCTGTTGTGTGTTTTGTAAATAACTCTGAGACAGAGTCTCTAACTGGCCAGGAAGCCTCCAGTAAAGCTCGCTCATCTATTGAGTAGCTTAATTCTGGTAAATGCCACTGCAGTCAATATCTGGAAGGAGATCTTAATTTCCAGTCATATATTCTGAGTCCTGTAAGAGCAAACTCTGATGTAAGATTTTTTGGAAAAATCAATAAAGAGAGAAATTTTTCATGTTCTGCATATCTTAAGAACTGTTACTCTGAGCTTTATAAATGTCCACTGAGGTAGTATCATATTCTTAGAAAGCATGTCGAAAGTTCGCCAGAGGTTCGCCAATTCTCGAAGGGATGCGGAGTAGGCCAGAAAAGGTGAGGGAAGCCGCAGATAGAGCTGAAAGAAGCGTGAAAGAGATAGTAGGTTCGTGTATGGGTTTGCATAGTGATTTCTAAGAAACAAGAGGAGACTCAGTGAGCTAGCCAGCCTGTTGAGCTGTTAGCAGAGCAAGATTGTGACAGAGGCCCCTGCTGTAAAATTGGTATCAGGGCCAGAAGTCAAGTTTGACTGTGTGAGATCTGGTTCGTGAAAAAGGTCATTTCTTAAATCATACTCCCTTTATTTTTGAAAAGAAAAAATGGAATCAATCAAAAAGTCAGTCTCTTTCAGAGAATTAGAGGAAAGTGAAAAAGCTGAACAAAATCCTCTGAGAGACATTTGCTAGTAGTAGTAGTCGTGTGATGAATGAGTCAGAATTATTATATGAAGAAGCCGAGCCACAAGCTCGATGGGTTCTACCAAAGATATATGCATCTGAGGTTTATGCAGATCTGGATGTGTGACATCTTAAAGCTACCATTAGAATAACTATCATAGAATCCATAAGTTCTATTGAAGAAAATTTTGACTGTGTACAGACCATTCCGCTCTTAGACCCTAAAAAGCTCCAAGCAGAAGCACAGAAGCTAGGAACTAAGTTCTTGCGTCTTGGATGTATTCGGGTAGGAATCCACGCCTTGACCCATCAGGGCCTGGATAGTTGTGTTAGCCACAATCCGAGATCTAACACACAATAAGTATATTGATTCCTTAATTGGAGGTATTGTTGCACCCTTGTCAAATGGACCAGTCTGGTTTGACTGTTATCCCAACTTTTCTGTGTTTGTGTATGACAAAGCATTGGTTGATATTATAAAGTTGCAAATCCAAACTTGTGGATTTGACATGAGGTGAAAAAGAAATAATATTGCCATTCAGACTAGAGGTTGTTTCCATCATACCAGTACATTATTTCCTGCAGTTCTCGAGTAGATAAAAATGAAAAAGATTAAAATAATACCATGTGCACAAAGTTCCTCTTGAAGATCAATCGGTTTCTCTGAAAGTTGTCGATCGAATCCACGTATTTCTGAGTCCCATTCATGTTTTCAATTTTCAACGATGCTATTGGAATTTTGTGCACAAAATCTCTCCAACAACTGCTCTCTGAATTTTATATGTTTTAAAATTTAAGTAATGTTGTTGTGAATTATGCACCTTTACATCACTTGACGACCATTCACATTTGATATTACAAACCATATCAAAGTCAAAGTTATTTTATAAAAAATCGAGAAAGTTTGGAGAATACATCTTTAAAATATTGGGAGACGAAAGTTACATCTTTAAATTGATCACAATGTGATGGAAACAAGGCTACAAGGTAGCTACTACCTGTCGCTTAATTTAAATATAATAATGTTGCAATGCGATCTTGAAAATGTCTATGGGTAGCTATTACATGCCGCTTAATGTAATTATAGAAATGTTGCAATTTGAGTTTGAGCATGTTTATGAAGATTTTCTTTGTAATAAAGTATAGTTAAATTAAATTAGAAATAATTGTTGCAATTTGTGTTTGAGCATGTCTATGAGAATTTTCTTTGTAATAAAGTTGCTGGTTAATTTAGTTTAAATATAATTAAATCAAAGTAAAAATTAAAAATTTATGCGCTATATAGTAGTAGTTTAAATCAATCTAAATTATAGTAAAACAACTTTTGTGTTGATGATGGTAACCAATTGATAATTACTAAGACGACCCATGAGCATATGCATTTGATGTGTAGATTAGATCTGCGACATATGCTTAGCTTATTTTTGGCATCAATATGAGTATGACAGAGTAGCTACTACCTGCTGCTTAATGTAAATATAGAAATGTTGCAATTTGAGTTTCAACATGTTTATGAGGATTTTCTTTCTAATAAAGTTGTTGCTTAGTTTAGTTTAAATATAATTAAAGTAAAGTAAAAATTAAGAATTTATGTTAGTGTTAAGGTTTGCAACCTAATCAATTTAGGTTTTTTAGTAAATGGTAAATTGAGGTATTTTGTTAATCCAATTCCACCTAATACAAGGAAAAGGCTTGTGAGTCTAAGTAATCATATATATACTTAGGTAAAATTGAGGAATTGGGTACGAACCTGGTAAAACAAGTGCGTAATGTAGCAATTATCTGGAAAAGCTAGTTGACACAGTTGAACAATGAGTTAGGAACCTCATCAAAGAAGCTTATAATGTATCAATTATCTGGAAAACTGTTGGCATCGTGGAGGAATGGGTTAGTAACCCCATCAATTAAGTGCATAATTCATCAATTATTTGGAAAGTTGTGGTGCATAATGCATCAATTATTTGGAAAGTTGTGAACTCCGCTTTCTAGCTAGTTGGTTACTAGCTAATTTGGAAGGTGGGTAGAGAAGATAAAATCTAGCTTGGACTTGATCCCTGGAAATTTAAACATAGAAATGTTGCAATTTGAGTTTGAGCGTGTCTATGAGGATTTGCATTGTAATAGAGTTGTTGCTTAATTTTGTTTAAATATAATTAAATTAAAGTAAAATTTAAAAATCTAAGTGCTATATAGTAGTAGTTTAAATATATCTAAATTAAAATAAAACAATTTTTGTGTTGATGATGGTAACCAATTGATAATTTCTAAGACGACCCATGAGCATATGCATTTGATGTGTAGATTAGATCTGCTACATATGCTTAGCTTATTTTTGGCATCAATATGGGTATGACACTAAGAAAAATATGATATATATAAATATATAAATAAATATATATATATATATATATATATATATATATATATATATATATATATATATATATATATATATATATATATATATATATATATATATATATATATATATATATATATATATATATTCTACTACTACCATTGTTTAGATATGATTCCCTTATTACTAATAATTATTATGTACATTAAAAAAATCTTCTCTATAATGAAGGGTGTAGAGATTGTTCTAGGCAATGGTATTTTTTTATATTTTATATAAATTTAAGTTAAAAAATGTAAATATAAATTAAGGATTATATCCAATTAAAAAAATTAAATTATTAAAAGTTTAATTCATAAATATATAATTTCAAAGATAAAAAATATATTAAAATTATATATAAAGATAATTTTTTATTAAAATAGAAATTTAATCATTTTTATTAAAATATAATTAAAAAATAAATTTAATTATTTAATTAAAAATTTAATTTAGAACTGTAATTTGAATAATTGTTTATATATATATATATAGCTATTTTTTAATATGAAATTAAATTAGAATTTCAGGTTAAAGTAATTAATAAAAAAAATAGTAAATAACAAATGATATTTTAGAATTAAAGTAATTATAGAGATGTTGCAATTTGAGTTTGAGCATGTTTATGAAGATTCGCTTCGTAATAAAGTATAGTTAAATTAAATTAGAAATATTGGATTCAAGTTAGTGCTATTCAAATTATGCTAATTTTTCTTTTTGTCTAAAAAAAGATATATATGACTTAATTTAATAATGAAAAAAAAAATAATGAAAATATAAATATGTTTAATCACACTACTAATTTGATCATAATTCAATTTGATCATTGAATTGTGATAAATTCTCATTATGTAAAAACAAAAAAAATTGAATTTTTAATATTAATATGTGAAAAATCTATAAAAGTTAAATATATTAATAATTAAAAAATAAATACTCAATGAAATATATAAATATGTTAAAAATAAATATAATTAAATAATTAAAAAAAATAAAAATAAAAAACTATATAATTTAAACTGCATAGAACCAATGCTAAAATGATAATTTGTGATATTAAAATGATAATTTGTGGGTCCTGGAGATGGTCATCAACCTACATGTCTCTTTGTGTCTACAAGTATTAATTATTGTCCTTCATGTCTACAAGTATTAATTACTATCCTGCGATATTACTGCCCTGCAATTGTTGATGGAAGACAGTCATTAACACAATTGAAAGTGTCAGACGAATCACATGGGTATTCTGGTTTATAGAAGATATTGGACCTAGTGGATGGAATCCTTTTTCGAAATTAGGCAATAAGTTCATTCAGGGAAGTCAAAATGTAATATTAGAAATCCTATTCTATAATTACTTGCAAGAATTATATATTATTTATGGGTTGGGGTAAGACAGTATCCTGATTCCTTCCAGGAAATAGCACCAGTAGCATTAATTCAACTATTATTATATTGTATTAATTCAACTATTATTATATTGTATTAAGATGTGACCGAATAAGTTATTATACCTACGTGACTAGATAGGTTAGACGTGGCAAGATGAGATTAATATTTTTGAGCACCATTAGCATTAATTCAACTATTATTATATTGTATTAGGATGTGGCAGGATGTGATTAATATTTTTGTTCGTTGTAGATGCATTTCAGAATTTTATTTATGCATATATATCATTCATTAAAATTCTTAACAAACTTCATGCAATACAAATACCAAATGTTTCACAAGAAACTTCTCAACATGCTACCTTGTAGTAAGGATTAAATGACAATATTGCATCAACTATTTCCATAATAAAAGTGCACCTCGGCCATAAGACTAAACAACTACAAATGTTGTAGATCTAACAAGACCACACAATTAAATGTATTCCACAAGGCCAATACTGTATGAAAAATGAAAAGGAGTTTGCAACCAAAAATACCTTAGGCAACTAATTCAATTAGATACACCAAACCATGAGCAAAAAGGAAAACCAGCCTACTCAAAAGGCAAGCGTTTACCTCCTTTGACAAAATTTTGAGTTCCGAAACAAGGGCCTTTATTGTCTTGTCAATGCCCCTAGTAATTTGAACGGGGTTTGCACCTGTTGCAACAACCTAAAAAAAAAGGTTTCATTTCAAATTATTTTCCACAAATTTAAGATACAACCATTGTCAGTTTTGTATTTCCTAACAAGCTCATAAATTTTGACAAAAGAACCAAATTTTTTTAATACCTGATAGCAATTTTTTCACTCAAAAACTATCTTAGACTCAATAAGCCCAACCCAAAACTAAAAAACTAAACACCATAAGACCCTACAAAAATGAATAGATGATCTTAATCCAGTGCTATCGACAAAAAGTTACCTTTACACCCTCACTTATTAAACCCTGTACTGTTGAATTTTAACTTCAACTGCTGCAGCAGAAGGATGGATGCAACAACAACATTTTTGTTTGGAGGTTGCTTGCACGCCATCCAGAAATTTAATTCAGCGTTTAAAATTCCTGCAAGTTTTTTTTGTAGACAGCCGCAGCCGTATTTCTGTACAGGATTATATTTAAACACAACAACCAGCATTAACGCAATTCACCAACCAGAAATTAAACAAAAAAAAATTTACCCCCCATTTTTGTAAATTCAAAAGGAGGACACATGGAGCATTAATATTGGATCGCATGAAATTGAAGGGAATCTGAAAACCTGAAAACCGGACCCGAATTTTTTATAAGGCACATTGGATTGAGAATTCGAGTTACAAATTAGGCAGATGTCAGCATCCCACTTTGGAATGCAAATTTGGTTTGAAATTCAATCTATTCAGACTTTTGAAGTCCAACGGAAAGGGTTCTTTAATGTTTTGATAGTTTAATTTTATGTATGCTTTAATATATACATATGTTTTAAAAATATGTTATATATATATCATATGCGAAATGAAAGGTGGGCCATAGAATTTAGTTTTAATTTTATTTTTTTTAAAAGAGGGTTTATTATAATATGTTTTATATGTTACGGCATATAAAAATAAAAAGGACAAAAGAGCTTGGTAGTTTTTTTTATAGACAATACGTAAATTTTTTATTACACAGCAGTGTGTAAAAAGTGAAAGACTGAGTGTAAATTTTTAAGTGTGTATGCATAGCAGTGCGAAAGTGAAAAACACAGTAGAGTGTTTTAGAGACAGAGTATGTTTGTTTTGAACAGACAGTGAGTTAGTTTTATGCATTGTGTTTTGTAGCAGTCATAATTTTGTAATCCCTCACAGTGAGGAAGAAGTGTAATAGTTTTTTTTTGAGTTATTGAAGGGAATAGAAGTTTGTTTTCAAAGTATTGAAACTCTGTCTCCTGTCAAAGAAATTTTTATTTTCTCTGTGTTAGAGGAAGGGAGATTTATTCTCCATTTATTGTTCTAGAATTTTTCAATATTCCAACATGTGCAAGAACAACAGATGTTGTGGTTCCATCCCCAGCTAAATCATTTGTCTTTGCCGCAGCTTGCCTTACCAACTTGGCCCCAATATTTTTAGCTGGGTCCTCTAATTCAACCAATAAAAAGGCCAAAACCATAACATTGAGATACATTTCATTACACTGTCAATAAAAATAAAATTTGACTCAGCCATAACCCTTTCCTTTTATTGTTGTGAAAAGCTTTATGCATTACTCTAATGTGGCTAGTCCATAGGCCAAGTAGACCACTGGGTAACAAATATGTTTCCCTTCACCTTTGAGTTTTCAAATTATTCCTACCAAATCTAAGACATTTAAGAGGGGGAACTAATACAACGTTAAAAAGAAAACCAGAGCACACATCTACAAATTACCTTCTTAGCTACTGTCACACCATCATTAACTATTTTCGGAGAACCATGCTTGCTCTCCGAGACAACATTTTTCCCTTCGCCCCATGGGTGACTCCAACAAGATCAAAAAGTTTGTTCACACCGCCTATAAGAAAAATTAACAATGCTTTCAGTAAGTGTGCAATTGAATGCCAGACCATATACCAAAACAACCCTCCATGAAAAATTAAAATAACACATTAAAATCGAATATAAGTGGACAAGGAAAGATCCACCGCAGTGAAGTTTCACGTGCAGGTGACCGTCCTTTAAACATAATTTTTTCTCTAACCTGCAAATTTTTTGTCACTGAGCCATCCTTGTTGAAGTACAACTCCTTTTCCATAGCTCTTGTATTAACTACCTTCTCTCTGTCGCGTAATCTCAAAGTCCCTCTTCTGCTTGAGCGATTAAAGGAAATGGGTGAAAAAACGTTCTTTTGTATGTAGCGTTTTGTGGCACTTGTTCAACCCGGTGTTGGTGGTAGTGGAACACAAGGGCAAGAGATTGCCCAAAAACCCTCTCGTACACCTTCTACTCCTTTAGGTGCCAGCCAAGAAACACACCCTGCCCAAGCAGACACCTAGCCAACCGCTGAATGTGTTGGCCGTGATGAGGCTGATATGGCCAACTACATTATTGCGTTTCCTGGAGCTACACGTGTTAGCTCCACAGGGACCATTAATGGCACGTTGTTGGTGAACGACGAAGGTGTCCCTATAAAGCACGTACAACTCCCAGGTAAATTTTAATATTTTAACTATTTCATGTACTTTATCTAAAACATATTTATCATGATTTTTATTTTTAAATTAATGATAATATCTTCTTGCACCCGTGTAGGAAACAATGAGTTCTACAGGATTCTAGAAAGCCATGAATTGGTAATTTTTGGCCCAACCATACGCACAGGGTGGAATTCCCAGAATTCCAACCTGAAAAAAGAACTTCTAGATTATCTAGAAGCCCTTTTTGGGGTCGGCACATTTGACAGAACAGCGGTGGCTCGGGTAGCCGGCAAATATTTGAAATATACCGGGGACACCTATAGGACACAATCGCAATTTAACCATGGCAGAAGAAAAAGACAAAAAAAATAGGAAAAATGCCAGCATTTGGACACATAGGTAAAATTTATACTTTAATTCCAATAGCTTTAATTTCTCTATCCTTCTAAATAAAAGTATGCTCACAATGTCCTCGACTTCAATATTTTGATGCTAGGTTTCCTGACACCTCAAAGGAAACCAAAGCTAGGATTGAAAAAAAGGGCCATCACAAGCTAGGCCAGGGCGGCTACTTGAAATTAGCCGCAAGAATTGTAATTATGTAGCTAAACATCTTATAATTAATTGTATCGCCTTCCAACATTTTTGTAATCCTATCAGATATGATTAAAAATACACAATCATATGTAATGTAGGGTGATGACTTCAGAACAGAAACTACATAGGAAGATAAAAATATCGCTTTCCGTTTCGGCTATCAAGCCGTAGTTGAACGTCGCAGAAGCTTGGGGCAGGTCCCAAGATCTAGAATGCCTGATAAGGTAAAACATTAAACTTTCAATATGTTTGTTTTCATCCATAAATTTAATGTTTAACAACTTTGTTTAAAACAGGGGAGTAGCACTACCGACGAGGCAAATAACCCAGTTTTAGAGCCAGATGTAGATGATCCTCACATGCAACCTGATCATTGTAGTGGGGACCAGGCCCACAATGCTACTATCAGTGAGGAACGTGACGGTAATTAATTTCCGCTTATAATTTTTTCTAATTATACCTTGATGGTTGTCCTTTTAACTTTTTTTGTTTAAATGACAGAGAATGTTTCCCTTGAGGATCTTACCACTAGAGAGGAAGACAGGGCAACAGTCCCAACGGTGACAACTGGTGCACCAGGTAAATAATCTCATTGAATTTTTTTTTATTAATATTACCAAACTAGTTCAATGATATTTAAAAACTGACAATTAAAATTTAATATTATCTGTTTTTGTAGGCGATGCCTCGTCATTGGATGAGACCAGACATCGTGACTATGCAACTAGTTCAGTGGTGACAACTGGTGCACCAGGTAAATAATCTCATTGCAATTTTTTTTATTAATATTACCGAACTAGTTCAATGATATTTAACAACTAACAATTAAAATTTAATATTATCTATTTTTGTAGGCGATGCCCTGTCACTGGATGAGACCAGACATCGTGACTACACAAATAGGTCAGCAATGCGGGTTGAAAGGCACAAAATAGGAGCAGAGCACGATGATATTGATGATGTAATTAGGAGCTTTAGAAATAGGAAGAAGAAAAAGAAAAATTGATAATGTAAAATATTGTATTATTATAAGACAAACGTTACCATAAAACAAAAGATTGTCATAAACTGTTAATTCAACAAGCTCAAGAACATTCCTCTTCTGTTTCTGACACTAACTATTCTTCCTCTTCTGAATTTGATGTTGAAGAAGTTCATGCTTATTGTCATTGTAGTGATTCTGAAAATTGTAAATGTGATTATTCATCTTCAGAATCGGGATTTTCATCTGATAGTCAGATTGCAGAAGAATTTTTAGGAAATTTAAAGGTTCTCATTGCTCAAATAGATGAAGATGAGATGAAAGTTTTTTCCCAAATTCGAGCCATGGAAGACGGTGAATTAAAGACTAGACTATTTGACGCCTTTATGCAGTCTTCCAGTTCTTCCTCCAGCACCAGATTAGGTAAGAAGCCATTGTTTGTTGATGCTTCTTATGAAAAGAATACACGCATTTATCTCCGTCAACAACAAGATAACAAAGTTTGAGCACTCACTTTGGGGGAGGTGAGTAAAGAGATACACTGCATGAAATCAGAAATTTCTGCCTTAAAAATGAGAATTGCAGATCTTGAAAAAGGTAAACAGGTAGAAACAACCCTTCCGGTTTCTGGAAAAAATACAAATTATACTCTGCACACTGCTCCAATACATTCAGAAGAAGTGGAGATAGCAGAAGGTGTATCTGATCCTGCAACTTCTTGCCATAGAGTACTAGCAACATCATATCAAAATCAAAGTCTGTGTTAAAGGAAAGATGTTTAATTTAGTTGCATTACTTGACTCAGGATCAGATGTTAAAATATTTTCTAAAAAGGCTGTTCCATCTCAGTTTTGGGTCACTGCTACCTGCAAGCTCATAAGGTTAGGAAAAATGACCCTAGATTATGAAGTTCCTAAAGCTGCAGTTTGCTTTGATTCACATTGCATAAAGTTGAAATTTGTAGTTGGTGATATACTAGTTGATTGCATTCTTGGCAATGTGTTTTTAGCTATAGTAGAGCCTCATGGTTCAATGAGATTTCCAAATAAGAAGGCTAGATACTTCATCACAGTGCCTACATCGGATAAAAAGGGTAAGAAGATAAATTTTCCATATGTTTCTAATCCTTGTATTTCTACAATGGTGCAGGCCATGCAAGAATTGCAAAAATCAGAAAATAGTTTGATAGAACTCAAAGAGCATACAAGTGTTCTGAGCATTGAGAAACAATTGAGTTCTCCAGTAGTTCAGAAATAGATTTCTGAACTACAAAAACAGTTTGAAGACCAGTGCTGTTCAGAAGAATCGAATGCATTCTGGCACATAAAGTAGCACTGTGTAGAGCTACCCTACAAAGAAGGATATCAGGGTAAGCCATGCAAGTCCAGAGCCATAACTATGAATAAAGAATACAGAAGGCTCTATGAGAAAGAGATAAGTCAGCTTCTTGACAGAAAGATGATAAGGGAGTCTAGCAGCCCTTGGAACTACTATGGCTTCTATGTTAATAAAAGAAGTGAACAGATTAGAGGGATACCAAGATTGGTAATTAACTATAAACCTCTAAATATTGTATTGGCTGATGATACCTACCCTATTCCTCATAAAGGAGATCTACTGAGTAGGATCGCTGGAGCCAAAGTTTTTTCCATGTTCGACCTCAAATCAGGATTCTGGCAAGTGGCCATTGCAGAAAAAGACAAGTTCAAAACAACTTTCAGTGTTCCTGTAGGCCATTACGAATGGAACGTAATGCCTTTCGGCCTCAAGCATGCACCTTCCAAATTTCAGAAGGTAATGGATTCTGTTTTCAAACAGCATGCTGATTGGTTGTTAGCATACATAGATGATATCCTGATTTTTTCCAAAAATATCCAAGACCATTTCAGACATTTGAAAATCTTGATGAAATTGGTCAAGAATAATGGCTTAGTCTTAAGTAAGAAGAAAATGGAATTATGTAAGACTAAGATTAAGTTTCTCGGGCACACCATTGAAAATGGTCAAATTGCTCTTCAGTCTCATGCACTAGAATTTGCAGATAAGTTTCCTGATGAAATTGTTGATAAGACACAACTGCAAAGGTTTCTAGTCTGTCTTAATTATGTGAGTAATTTTTATCCTGCATGTGCCATTGATAGATCTTTACTCAATCAAAGGTTGAGAAAGAATCCTCAGCCTTGGAGAGAAGATCACTCTAAAGCAGTCAGACAGATCAAGGCTAAGGTCCGAAATCTCCCTATTCTCTATGTTGCAGAGGATACATTTTTCAAGATTTTTGAATGAGATGCCAGCAACATTGGTTGGGGAGGTGTCCTGAAGCAAAGGCCAAGTGAAGAGAGCTCAAAGAAAGAAGTTCAAGTAGTGCAATACGCCTCAGGATTTTGGAGTAAATCAGAAAGGAACAACTCCACTATTGAAAAGGAGGTAAAAGCTGCTTGGAACTGCATCTATAAGTTCTCTATTCATTTGGTTAATAAGTTTTTTCTTCTAAGAACAGATGCACAAGCTTTGGCAAAGGTTCTAACCAAAACAATCAAAAATCCTGAAGATGCCAAGTTTGCAAGGTGGCAGGCTCTATTCACCAACTTTGATTTCAAAGTTGAACACATTAAAGGCATTGAGAATGCTCTACCTGATTTTCTTAGTAGAGAATATCTGCAGCATAAAGAACAGTATGATGACCTGGAAAAAGATGAAGAAGCACATGTAATGTTCATCATTATAGAATGGGATCAAGCCCAACAGAAAGAAACTCTCATATCTATATCTGATGATGAATCTTGGTCAGTATACAAAGAAAAGTGGAGACCCACATGGCAGCTCCGCAACACCAAAGTACTAGATGCAGACTTGCAAAGTCAGTCAGATATTTTGCATCTTGTACCAAAATGAAGAGTACATCCAAAAGGGAGTAGATGGATTCATGACATGATGTATTCTTCCTACATGATTGCTTCACATGAAGCAGAAAGATCCCTGTTAGAAGATTTTTGTGACATTAATGTCATTTGTACTGGTGGCAGTGATAAAACAAGAATCTATTACAAATCATGTGCCATAAACAGAACATAGTGGCCAGGACATAATTGGTCAGAACACTTTCAAATGTGGCCATGTAACAACCCTGATTTGATTTTTCCTGACATTGTGTATAATTTTGCAGGTTATGAAAGGCATTGGTGGAACCTGATAAACAAAGATGGTCGTAATGAAACACATTACACCAAGTTGAAATTTGGTTCCACCTGGATAAACCAAAGAAGCCTACAACCGCCCTGGCTGCATGACTGGTGGTTTGATTATGGATTAAGTGCTTACAGTATGGATCCATATTACTATGAATCCTATTTCCAGAGCCAATGCAATGAATGTTTGGAAAGCAGTATAGGAGAATGCTTTCATACTCCTTGTCAAACTATAGGAGATTTAGGACAATTAGAATACAGATTAATAAATCCTGTCCTAGAATCTCATATGAAAATGCATCATAAATGGTTGGTGTTAACAAAAATTAAACACCAAATAATCCTAAACAAGCCAATGATTGTACGCCGGATTTACACGAAGGCTTGGGATGATAATATCTATCCAAGATTGAGATTTCCTGGCATCAAAATCCTGGATGATATTGTTGAAGCCAGTACAAGTGGTTCATGGGAGCTCCATTAAAACAAAAGCATTCTCTATGTAGTATTACCCAGTCACTGGTTTACAGTGACAGGTCTTTACTCGAGGGCTTTTGACCTGTTCAAAAAAGCATCCTCCATGTACATAATAGTTTATGTTTCCTTGTGGGCCTCGTACATAAAAGGTATCCATAGTGTACTTCACACACTTCACGAGTTAGTGTCGGATGGAGGAATCTCGGTGTAGATGTCACTTCAGTGTTACCCAAAAGCCATGATTCTCCTCCACGTGTCAATAATTTGATGGACCGATTGAAATTTTTGTCCCCGCTATTTTCCTAGAAGAAGATGGTAAGGCTCATTCATTCAGGCATCTGGAGTTGGAGAGTCTTGAGTCTTTGGTGTTTTTGTTTTTTGAGTCGAGTCTGAGCTCCCTGCTCTGCATCTACGCAAATACTTGCGATCTACTTGCAACATGGAGATTAGCCTCAAGTCCGTGTCTATTAGGTGACTTGGCTAGCCTACGTCTTAGTGTGCTCGGCACTAAGAAGAATCTAAAGTGGCGGGGTCATTTAGATCGATTCTGTAAGTAAGTCTGTTGTGTGTTTTGTAAAGAACTCTGAGACAGAGTCTCTAACTGGCCAGGAAGCCTCCAGTAAAGCTCGCTCATCTATTGAGTAGCTTAATTCTGGTAAATGCCACTGCAGTCAATATCTGGAAGGAGATCTTAATTTCCAGTCATATATTTTGAGTCCTGTAAGAGAAAACTTTGCTGTAAGATTTTTTTGGAAAAATCAATAAAGAGAGAAAGTTTTCATATTCCGCATATCTTAAGAACTATTACTTTGAGCTTTATAAATTTCCACCGAGGTAGTATTGTCTTCTTAGAAAGCACACCTAAATTTTGCCAATTCTCGAAGGGACATGGAGTAGGCCAGAAAAGGTGAGGGAAGCCGCAGATAGAGCTGAAAGAAGTGTGAAAGAGATAGTAGGTTCGTGTATGGGTTCGCATAGGGATTTCTAAGAAACAAGAAGAGACTCAGTGAGAAAGCCAGCCTGTTGAGCTATTAGCAAAGCAAGCCTATGACAGAGGCCCCTGCTGTAAAATTGGTATCAGAGCCAGAATTCAAGTTTGACTATGTGAGATCTGGTTCGTGAAAAAAGGCCAGTTCTTAATCTATACTCTCTTTATTTCTGAAAAGAAAAATGGACTCAATCAAAAAGTCAGTCTCTTTCAGAGAATTAGAGGAAAGTGAAAAAGTTGAACAAAATCCTCTTAGAGACATGTTAGCTAGTAGTAGTAGCCATGTGATGAATGAGTCAGAATTATTATATGAAGAAGCCGAGCCACATGCTCAATGCGTTCTACCAAAGATATCTGCAACTGAGGTTTATGCAGATCTGGGTGTGTGGCACTTGAAAGCTACCACTAGAATAACTATTAAAGAATCTATAAGCTCTATTGAAGAAAATTCTAACTGTGTACAGACCATTCCGCTCTTAGACCCTAAAAAGCTCCAAGCAGAAGCACAGAAGCTAGGAACTAAGTTCTTGCATCTTGGATGTATTCGGGTAGGAATCCATGCCTTGACCATCAGGGCCTAGATACTTATGTGTTAGTTACAGTCCGAGATCTAACACATAATAAGTATACTGATTTCTTAATTTGAGGTATTGTTGCACCCTTGTCAAATGGAATAGTCTGGTTTGACTGCTATCCCAACTTTTCTGTGTCTGTGTATGTTGAAACATTGGTTGATATTCTACAGTTGTAAATCCAAACTTGTGGATTTGACATGAGGAGAAAAAGAAATAATATCACCATTCAGAGCAGAGGTTGTTTCTATCATACCAGTACATTATTTCCTGCAGTCCTCCATGCCCCCAGCAGAGATTCGAAAACAAGTGTCATAGTTATGACAGATCCAAAAAATCAGAAAGTTGAGCATCAAGCCATAAAATGGGAAGTTCTCACCTTTCTTGAAGATTAGGTTGTGTCTAATCCAAAGCCCATCTCTGAAAAAAATATAACTTCTTCAAATATTGTTGAAAATCAATCCTCTGCCCTCCTGTATTTTCCCAGAAGTTCTACCATAAACAGACGTAGGATTGAAGAAGAATGTAAAAAGTCACCAATGTATATACCACTTGAAGTTTCTGATACTAGTTGTTATAGTCTTGTACATTCTTCCTGTTAGCATACAACATTATTTGAATTTTCTCAAATTGTAAATTTTTAGCCACTCTGAGTTGACTGTCCTTAATGCCATCAGTCTGTTAATCTCAAACATCTTGTAGAAATGGTCATTAGACATCAGAACAATAATCCTAGAACGGGTGAAGCTCCTCCTTCTACATCTGTCACCCCTTGTCCCAATCCTAAATGTTCTGATATACCATTCCCACATGAAAATGAACATGTCATCATGATGCATCTAGTGTCGTCTCTACAAGATGAAGATCCCAGACTTACAGATATGTTTATGAATATGCAATCTTCAAAGGATAAACACGGCATAGGTTTTTACAGTAAAAAATATAAATTGATTCCTGAGTGCAAATTCAAATATCTGCCAGTAGACATAAAGAAACCATTTGTTCCAGAAATACAGAAGTTCTATACTCTGATGGATGGTTGTGAAAGAAATACGATCCCTGAAAAATGGATGAAACAGATGATAAATTGGGATCTCTATACTCATCCAGAAGCTGATGCTTTTGGATCCTCACATTATTTAGAGGAGAAAATAAATTTAGCCTCTCAATGGAAAGATTACATGAATAACATAAATATCTGGATTTATTTTTATTCTTGGCTAACCAATAAAAAGTCAGATGTTGTTTTGATGACTGACTCTACATCCTCCTCTAGTCATTCATGGACAGCTGTTGATGGTAGTAAGGTTGAAACTTCTACCAACTTTCCTCCTTTTAAAGGAATTGTCCTAGGAGAAGGAAAAAACTTAGCAAATGCATATCCCCTTGTACAAAAGGAAAATATTGTAGGGATTAAAAAGAGAGTCTAGTCAACCAGTGAACAAATAAATTGGACCAATACTGCTATTACTAGTCTGGAAAAGAATATGGCTAAAGTTGTCTCAGTAAAAGAACAGATAGAAAAAGTTCAAGTGTCTATCAATGATGTAAATAATGTCTTAAATTCTGTACAGTATAATTCTTTAGTTTCAAAATATTTTTGTTTACAGTCTTTGAAAAAGATAGATGATGTAGAGAATTGTATAATAGAAAATTCTATGTCTACACGGCAGTTAATCACTAACTTGTCTGAAAAAGTTGAAATCAGACAAGCCAGTTCCTTCAGCCTTTCTCCACAAAGGAAAGCCTATGTCGCTTCAGAAGACTATAGAAAGATTCCATAGTCTTCTCCCTAAAGAGTCTGCTCTAGAGTCTCCTAGATATAAAGTGACTATTGCCTCTCTATATGAAGAACCTGAGTCTGAAAGTCAAGTCCTTCCAGTGTATGAGCCACTAGAAGCATAATATACTAGGTATTCCCCTCCAAATCTTAATGGCCTTGGAAAGATTACCCCAAGAGAGACATTCTGTGGAATGGTTGAAGTAACCCTAGAGATTTTACTATCTCTCTTTTATTTATTATGCAAACCTAACCTTCTCTTACAAAATTTTGAATATCTTTCTTCATTCCTTCCAAAAATATATTTTTTGATCCTTTGAGATGTTTTAAGGAACCCTGCGTCCTACCATTAGAGAGAAATGGGACTCCCTTAATATTTGTTTATTCAAATATGCATGCATGCATAAAAATATTCTACATTTGCACTAAAGTATATCTCTCTTTCACTCCCAATGCTCCATAGAGTTCATCCCATCCTTTATAAATTTACTTTTTGTTTAGTAATATTGTCATTTTTCCATTATGGCAAGCTTCTTCTAGCCACCTAGGAATAGAAAATGTAATTGGATATACATTTGAGGCCTCTTCTATTTTAGAAAGAGCATCATGTACTAAATTTTCCTTACCCTTTTTGCAGATTATCTCAAAATTAAAACTTTGCATTTTTTCTCCTCATTTTTGTTAATCTTCTAATAAAAATCATAGCTTCAAAAAATAATTTATGCTATCATGGTATATCTGGACTTTAAAGTACCTCCCAATGATATACTATCCCCATTTTTTATTGCATGTAATATTGCTTCCATTTATTTTTCATACGTAGATTTCACCAAATATTTTCTTTGAATTCCTTGCTTTTAAAAGCCAATGGTATCCCTTATTGTGTTAATGTTACATAAATTCCTTGTCCTAGTGCCTCACACTCTACTATGAATGTTTTACCAAAATTAGGTGCAACCAATGTTGGTGTAGAAGACATGGCATCCATTAAAAGAGAGAATGCCAAAGTAGCCTCATCATTCCATATAAATGATATTTTCTTCAAGAGATATGTGAGTGGACTTGAAATGCATGCATAATTCTTAAAAAATTATCAATAATATCATGTAAGTCTAAAAAATCTTCTAAGAACCTTTATTTTCTTACGAATAGGTCATTTTGTAATAGCTTGCATCTTTTGAGGCTCCAACTTCACTCCTTCCTTTAAAACAATATGAACCAAATACTCGAATTCTTATTTCCCAAAAGCACATTTGGATATTTTTACATAAAAATGATTGTTATCAATAATTTATATAACTTTTCCACACGTTTAGTGTGGTATTCCCATGATTTATTATAAATATGTGTATTATCAAAGAAAACCAACACAAATTTTATAAGATGCGATCAAACAAAATTGTTCTTAAGTTGAGCCCGCCGGACTTCAAACGGCGATAAACCATAATTCAAACCAAATTCACGTTCCAAAATAGCCTGCTAACGTCGGCCAATTTTGTGACATGAAAACCAATTGAGTTCCGCCCTAATCTTTTTCGGGTCTGAAGTTGGGATGGCATACGGAGGGAGAGTTGTGACGCAAATTTCTTATCAAATTCGCCCTAATCTTTTTGGGGTCTAGATTTCCACTGCACGAGCGGCCCAAACAAAGATCCGCTCCAATCAATTTCTCCCATGTGTCCTTAATCAAATGTTGCCCTGTTCCCGGATGCGGGTGCATTCGATGGAGTTTAAGGCGATGGGACATGGATGTGGCGATTTCATATCAATCACATTAAGTTTTAACCCTGTTCAATTAAGTTCCAAGGTTTTCACATCAAATCGCATTAAGTTTTAACACTGTTCAAGATCAGACCTCCACTCCTGTTAGCGATTCCGCATGCTCCAATATGATCTGGCCTTTGGCTCTCATTAATGATCAGAGATTAATTATGACGGGCGTTCTTCGATTGCATTGCAGTCGGGTCGATAAAATGGTGTTTCGCTATGGTTTTTTAGATGAGCCGGTTGCTAGGCTACACTGCCTACTCACTGTGATGAGAAGGAGAAGTGGCTAGCTGAACTGCTGCTTAGACCTTGGTGCATATCTGCATTTCTCTCGGTCTGGTCTATGTCTGTCTTCCTCTGTTTCTTGGAATTTTGCTTCTCCGTCTCATCTTGTGCCCACTGCTGAGATAGCACCCATGCCTCACCTACGTCAAAGGATGCATTGCCACAGGGGGAGCACTAGAGGTCAACCCCTGCACACTGCCTCCAGCCCCTCAACCGAGTCGTCTTCCCAGTCAGTGATTATCATGCAGGTCGCTATCTAGATACTAGAAGTGGGCGGGGTCAGGTTCTAGGATTTGGCCATCGTATGGGCTCCCCTGCTCCTCATTTCCCCACCGCTTCACCTTCTCCCACAATGCGCACTGCGATTTTTTACTTTAATTTCTCTCTGAACCGCCCACAAATCATAGCTTTAATTACTGTGGTTTTCCGTGAGGAGGCCCAAATGGAAGAACAATGCACCCGTCCGGTGGGTCTGAGCTCAGAAAAATCTAGCCAGCATTCGGGCCTTCAAGAGGGGAGTGGTGGCATGAATGTGGAGATAGCACCTGGCGATCCTGGACCTTCCGAAGGATGGTGCTGAATCGTCGAGGAACCACCGGAGGAGTAGTTTGGTTAATTTTTTTTTCTTTTTTTGCGGCCCACTTAATTGGGCTGCTTTTAGATTATATTACTGTGCTAGACCTCTGTAATATTTTTGAATTCTGTAAACATTCAAGACTGGTTTCCCCGTATGAGGGCAGTCTTCTTTTTTGATTTTTTGATGACAAATTTGCCATGAGTCTGGGCAATGTTTTTGACTTCGGTGTAATTTTATTCCCACTGTTAATAGATTAACTTTACTTAGAAAAAAAAATGTTGCCATATTTCTATTTTAAACCTATTTTTTGAAATATAGAGCCATGTTTATATGATTGTTTATAGTTGAAGCGCTATGGGGTGGTTTATTATATTAATATTTCATGGTCGAATTATGTTCATAACAATTGGAAAAAAAAAGGTTGCCCTGTTTCTATTTTAAACCTGTTTTTTGAAATACAGAGCCATGTTTATATGATTGTTTATAGTAAAAGCATTGCGGGGTGGTTTATTATATTAATATTTCATGGTCGAATTATGTTCATAATAATTGAAAAAAAAAATGTTGCCCTGTTTCTATTTTAAACCTGTTTTTTGAAATACAGAGCCATGTTTATATGGTCTACGTATTATACTCTTTCTCTGTATATCTACATGAACCTTTTTGCTATGAACAGGGTGGATGCTGTAGCGGGCTACGAATGGAAACAAGCGAGCCTGAACCTTACATCTCGGATGCAACATATGGTTACCAATTTTGGAATCAAGTGAGCCTGATCTTACAAGTGAGCCTGGGCTTCTGCAGATGGTTTTTATTTCAGAGAACAAGCGAGCCAAAACATACAATCGACCCTGGGTTTATACATATTTTTGCTCTATCATGGATGCTTTTTGTGTGAGGCATATATCAACAGTACATGTCTCTGCACATTTCCTGTATTCGCTTTATGATACTATTTTATGTGTTGACAGGTTATCACTCTGCCTTCAAAACTAACGATGTTGGTTTATTGATATGGTCTAATGGTATTTTTATATTTTGGACATATCACACTCCTCACATGATTAGCGTTTTTCTCTGTTCAAGGATTTTGGGTACTTTAATTTGTATTTGGAACAATGGACATCGGTACTTTATCTGTTGTTTTACTATTCTACATACTGCTATTTCACTTTCTTATAGATGCCTCGGGCATATTTGGATGCTTTCTCAGATTTGTCGATAATCTCCATGTGGACCGTTACTGGGTTTTATATCAAGTCCCTGTATGTGACATGGGGTATTTTTCTATCACTGTCTGGGGTGGGACTTCCACTTTTATGGATGGATATTTGGGTTCCAATCTTCAGATGTGAAAATGTAATGACTTCATGGACTGTTTTACTTCATATAATATATTCAAAACATCGTTTTTGCTCTTGTGAAAAAAAAATGATTAATGTTTATCACTCTGCCTTCAAAACTAGCGATGCTGGTCTATGTTACTGGTTTATTGATATGGTCTGATGGTCTTTTTATATTTTGGACATATCACACTCCTCACTTGATTAGTGTTTTTCTCTGTTCAAGGATTTTGGGTACTTTAATTTGTATTTGGAACAATGGACGTCGGTACTCTATCTGTTGCTTTACTATTCTACATACTGCTATTTCACTTTCTTATATATGCCTCAAGCATATTTGGATGCTTTCTCAGATTGTCGATAATATCCATGTGGACCGTTACTGGGTTTTATATCATGTCCCTGTATGTGACATGGGGTATTTTTCTATCATTGTCAGGGGCGGGACTTCCACTTTTCTGGATGGATATTTGGGTTCCAATCTTTAGATGTCAAAATGTAATGACTTCATGGACTGTTTTACTTCATATAATATATTCAAAATTGTGTTTTTTCTCTTGTGAAAAAAAAATTATTGTTTATAGTCGAAGTGCTGCGGGGTGGTTTATTATATTAATATTTCATGGTTGAATTATGTTCATAACAATTGGAAAAAAAAATGTTTCCCTATTTCTATTTTAAACCTGTTTTTTTAAATACATAGCCATGTTTATATGATTGTTTATAGTCGAAGCGCTGCGGGGTGGTTTATTATATTAATATTTCATGGTCATTGGAATGCCAACAATTCATAACAAATATTGGAGATTTACTGTCCTATTTTAAAGTTGTTTTTTTTTTTTTTTTAATTGAACCCGCCGTCGGTATACCGACGCCTTGTAAGCGTCAGAATTGCGACATCTTAAAAGCGTCAGAAGAGAGATAGTATAAAAACGTCAGACAAGCGACGTTCAAAACGTCGGACCACATTTTGTTGGAATTGCGACAGTTTACAAACGTCGGAAGAGCAATGTTCAAAATGTTGGACCACATTTCGTCGGAATTGCGATAGTTTACAAACATTGGAAGAGCGACGTCCAAAACGTCGGACCACATTTCGTCGGAATTGCAACAGTTTAAAAACTTCAGAAGAACGACGTTCAAAACGTCGGACCACATTTCGTCGAAATTGCGATAGTTTACAAACGTCGGAAGAGAGACGTTCAAAACGTTGGACCACATTTCGTCGGAAGTGTGACAGTTTACAAATGTCGGAAGCGCGACGGTTTGGGAAACGTCAGAAGAGCGACACTTGTTGGAAGCGATGGTAAATGTGTCAGTAGTGCGACACTTTGTAAGTGCGTCGGAATTGCGACGGGATGGAAAACCACGTTTTTCCTTTCCTCGAACTGTCACTCTTGCGATGACTATGTGTCGGAATAGTGATGAATTGGCCGTCGGAAATTGGGCCAAATTTTCTAGTGATGGCTAGTGTGTATCTTTTCCAGCTTCAACTCTCCATCTTCCAATACTGACCGTATGAAATGGTACTTGAGATGTATGTGTTTAGTCCTGGAATGAAATGATGAGTTACTTGGAAGATGAATGGCACTTTGGCTATCACTGTATAACGTGCCAATATCATTCTTCTTACCCAATTCACCCAGAAACCTTTGTAACCAAATCATTTCTTTACTAGCCTCTGTAGCAGCAACATACTCTGCTTCTGTTTTTGAAAGTGCAACAACACTTTGGATTTTTGAAACCCAACTGACAACTGTTCCAAATATAGTAAATACATATCCTGTAGTGCTCCGCCTATTATCTCTGTCACCTACCATATCTATATCAACATATCCCTATAGAGCAATGCTTGAACCACCAAAGCATAATTCTTGATTTATGGTACCTCTGAAATATCTGAGAATCCATTTTACTTCCATCCAATGTTCTTTTCCTGGATTATTCATGTACCTCTTTACAACTCCCACTGCATGTGCAATATTAGGCCTTATGCAGACCATTGCATACATTAAGCTTCCAACTGCTGATGCATATGGAACTTTAGACATATAATTCATTTCTTCTTGGGTCTTTGGGCACATCTCCTTACTAAGTTTGAAATGGCTAGCAAAATGTGTACTAACTGGTTTTGCATTGTGCATATTAAATCTTTTCAACACCTTTTGTATGTACTCATTCTAAGACAGTGTTAATTTGGGATCTTTCCTGTCTCTAGTTATTCTCATACCAAGAATTTGTTTTGTAGCCCCCAAATCCTTCATTACAAATGAATTTTCCAATTTGCTTTTGAGCACATTTATTTCCTACATGTTAGACCCTGCAACAAGCATGCCATCTACATACAATAACAATATAAATAGCTGCTGTCATTTTTCCTTTTTAAATAAACACAATGATTAGAGTGACATCTAGTATAACCTTGTTCAGACATAAACTTGTCAAATTTTAGATACCACTGCCTTGGAGCCTGTTTTAAGCCATACAAGCTCTTCTTTAACCTGCACACCAATTTTTCTTTCCCTTTGACCTCATATCCTTCTGGTTGCTGCATGTATATCTCTTCCTCCAAATTTCCATGGAGAAATGCTATCTTTACTCCAACTGTTCAAGATGTAAATATTCCGCTACTACAAGACTTAAGACAGTTTTGATTGAAGTTGTCTTAACAACAGGAGAAAATATTTCATCAAAATCAATACCTTTCTTCTGTGCAAACCCCTTCACCACAAGTCTAGCTTTGTACCTCTGTTTTCCTCCATCTTCTTCCTTTAGCCTGTAAACCCATTTATTTTGCAATGTAGTTTTACCTGCAGGCAACTTGACTAAATCCCAAGTCTGGTTATGCATTAAGGAGTCCATCTCTTCTTCCATGGCTTGCTCCCACTTCTTCCTGCTTTCAACCTGCATTGCTTCTTCATAACATTCAGGTTCACCAGAATCAGTCAACAATAAATAATATAATGAAGGAGAGTATTGTTCAGGGGGTCTACTTATCTTGGTAGATCTTCTAACACCACTTTCAGGTGTTTGAGGTGCCTGTTGCTGTTGTGGTGGTTGCTGCTGCTGTGGTTGTTGATTATTATTATTTTCAGACACCTTTACTTTTTCAGTTATCTCATCAAGAACCGTGTATTCCTTTCTTTCTTTTTCCTGTTTCTTTTCCTGCAGCTGATTCTTATACAAGACCTTTTCATTGAATATTACGTCTCTGCTCCTAATGATTTTGTGATTTTCATAATCATATAAGCGATAACCAAAATCATTAGCACCATATCCAATAAAGGTATATTTCTTTGATTTTGCCTCAAGCTTTGTTCTATTTTCTTTATTAATATGGACAAAGGCCTCATAACCAAAAGGCTTTAAAAAAGAGTAGTTTACCTTTTTACCTGTCCATGTTTCCTTTGGAATACCACCATCCAAGGAACTTGAAGGCCCTCTGTTTATTAGATAAACAACAGTATCTACAACATCTGCCCAAAATTGTAAAGGCAATCCTGCATGCAATCTCATGCACCTTGCACGCTCCATGATTGTTTTGTTCATGCTTTCTGACACACCATTTTCTTGTGGTGTTCTTGGAACTGTCTTCTCTCTACGAATTCCATGAGCTGAACGGTAATAATCAAACTATTTGCTGTAATATTGACCTCCATTGTCTGATCTGAGACAATTCAACTTCTTTCCTATCTCAATCTTAACCAAAGCTTTCCATTTCTTGAAAGTATCAAATGCATTAGATTTATTTTAAATACAATAAATCCAAGTTTTTCTAGATGCATCATCAATAAACGTAACATAATAGCAAGAGCCACCGAGAGATGATACCTGAGCAGGTCTCCATACATCTATATGCACAAGCTCCAATTTTTCTCTCTTCTTTTCTTTCCCAACTCTAAGAAATCTGACTCTCTTTTGTTTTCCATAAATGAAATTTTCACAGAAATCCAAATCAACATTCTTCAAACCTGGCAACAAATTTCTTGAGTGAAGAATCTTCATCCCCTTCTCACTCATGTGTCCAAGCCTATGATGCCATAATGCTACATCTGCTCCTTTGGAAGTTAAAGCATTAACAGAGTTAGAAATGCCATTGCATAAATACAATTTACCAACATTTTCACCTTTCACTATTACCAGAGCTCCTTTGGTGACCTTCCAAGTTTTATCCGTGAAAGTTGTCACACAACCTTCACCGCCTAACTACCTTGTTGAAATCAAATTTTTCTTCAGATCTGGAGCATGCCTTACCCCCTTTAGTAGCCATTGGTTTCCATTCTGTTGTTTTAAAATAACTTTACCCATTCCAAAAATTTTACAAGGTTTATCATCACCCAAATGAACTTGTCCAAAATCTCGTTGAACATAGTCATGAAAATATTTCTTATCAGGTGTGGCATGGAATGAAGCCCCTGAATCTACAACCCAAGAATCAGTAACAATTTTTAAAGAAAGAATCAAAGAATCTTGTAACACATCACCTGTCACATTTGCTTCATGATTGTTTTCTTGCTGTGTGTCTCCTTCTTTTCCCTTCCGAGAACTACAGTCTTTCTTTAGGTGTCCTTTCTTTCCGCATTTCCAGCACACTATCCCCAATCTCGACTTGGATCTGCTTTTCCTTGATTTACTGCGATATCCCGAGTTCTTTCTTGTTTCCATTCTTCTTCCCCTAGACTCTGCACTCAAAGCATTACCCTATGTCTCACCGGAGCTTTTCCGTCACATTTCCTTGCTAAGGATAGCACCGACAACATCATCAAACTTTAAAGTACTAGATTCAGAGAAAGAGTTACTAATGTCCATTACTAAACCATTCCAACTCTTTGGCAATGAGCACAAGAATAACAGAGCTCCAACTTCATCATCAAAGTTTACCCCTACAAAACTTAATTAAATGGTAACTGTATTAAAATCATTTAAATGGTCTGCAATAGATCCACCTTTCGACATCTTCATATTAAATAGTCGTTTCATAAGAAATACCTTGTTTGAGTCTGAGGGTTTTTCATATAGTTTCACCAACATCTGCATCAAACCCTCTGTTGTTGCTTCCTTTGAAATATTGAAGGCGACTGATGCCGCAAGGCACAACCGTACTGTTCGAGTGCCTTTCTATCGAGAATATTCCATTTTGCGTCTGTCATGGCCGCCGACTTATTTATTTTTCCATTCAATGGTAGGAACAGATCTTTCTGATACAAATAATCTTCCATCTGCATCTTCCACAGTGGGAAGTTTTGGCCGTTAAATTTCTCGACCCTAAACTTACCATCTTTCTCCATTGCTCCCACTCGAACCAGGAACCCTTCTTTCCTACGAGTTTATTAGCCAAATATACCTTCGGCTCTGATACCAGTTGTTAGAAAATTATATATTATGGAGCAATGCAACACATAAAATATGCAAAAAATACAAGCACACAAAACACATAAAACCAAAGAGACACAGATATACGTGGTTCACCCAGTTTGGGCTACGTCCACCCCGAATAGCCAGTCCTTCCTTTCTATTATCCAGAAAAAAATGAAGAGACAAAACCTACAGCAGATCCACTGTAATATCCTCTATTCTTTCTCATAGTCCCCCTTCTCTATTTCTCGCTTAGAGAATACACATATAATACACAACCGCAATACAATACCCTCATACAAAGACAGGGGTTGCCTTCTAGGGAAAAAAACCATAAACAAAACATAACTTCTACCATCAGATCATCCGCCTAATGAACAGTCCAAATTGACTAGAAATTACTATACTTTTACAAGGCAATTTTACATATGTTTTGAAGCCAAAGCCTTCAAAACCCCCACCGGGGACCACTGGCCCCGGTAATTCCCCTAGCCCGGGGGCCTCCCTCTCAGACCCCCGCGGGGGTCACGGCCCCCCCCCCCCCCCCCTGTTGCAAGGGTGTATATTTTTCCTAGGGCATGCATCCAGCTAAAACAAGGATCTTTGAGTCAGGATGAAAATCAAGCTCCACACCCAACAATCTCCCACTTGGATACTGATTGCAGCATCTCCATCGCTACTTCATTTGCTTGAAAATGACTCCTCTTTAGACCTAGCTATTTCTCATCTTCATCATCATCCTTGAAGACAAATTGAAACTGAGCACATTCTCAGCTTCTCCCTGGTTACAACTTTTGTTAGCATATCTGCAGGATTCTGGCTAGTTTGTATCTTTTCTAGCTTCAACTCTCCATCTTCCAATATTGACCGTATGAAATGGTACTTGAGATGTATGTGTTTAGTCTTGGAATGAAATGTTGAGTTCTTTGCAAGATGAATGGCACTTTGGCTATCACTGTATAACGTGCCCATATCATTCTTCTTACCCAATTCACCCATAAACATTTGTAACCAAATCATTTCTTTACTAGCCTCTATAGCAGCAACATACTCTACTTCTATTGTTGAAAGTGCAACAACACTTTGGATTTTTGAAACCCAACTGATAGCTGTTCCACCTACAGTAAGTACATATCTTGTAGTGCTCCTCCTGTTATCTCTATCACCTGCCATATCTGCATCAACATATCCTTGTAGAGCAATGATTGAACCACCAAAGAATAATGCTTGATTTATGGTACCTCTCAAATATCTGAGAATCCATTTTACTGCCATCCAATGTTCTTTTCCTGGATTATTCATGTACTTGCTTACAAATCCCACTGCATGTGCAATATCAGGCCTTGTGCAGACCATTGCATACATTAAGCTTCCAACTGCTGATGCATATGGAACTTTAGACATATAATCCATGTCTTCTTGGGTCTTTGGGCACATCTCCTTACTAAGTTTGAAATGGCTATCAAAAGGTGTACTAATTGGTTTTGCATTGTGCATATTAAATATTTTCAACACCTTTTGTATGTACTCATTCTGAGACAATGTTAATTTGCGATTTTTCCTATCTCTAGTTGTTCTCATACCAAGAATTTGTTTTGTAGCTCCAAAATCCTTCATTGCAAATGAATTTGCCAATTTTCTTTTGAACACATTAATTTCCTGCATGTTAGACCCTTCAACCAAGATGTCATCTACATACAATAACAATATAATATAGCTGCCATCATTTTTCCTTTTCAAATAAACGTAATGATCAGAGTGGCATCTAGTATAACCTTGTTCAGACATAAACTTGTCAAATTTTGGATACCACTGCCTTGGAGTTTGTTTTAAGCCATACAAGCTCTTCTTTAACCTGCACACTAATTTATCTTTCCCTTTGACCTCATATCCTTTTGGTTGCTCCATATAGATCTCTTCCTCCAAATCTCCATGGAGAAATGTTGTCTTTACATCTAACTGTTCAAGATGTAAATCTTCCGCTGCTACAAGACTTAAAATAGTTCTGATTGAAGTCATCTTAACAATAGGAGAAAATATTTCATCAAAATCAATGCCTTTCTTCTATGCAAACCCCTTCACCACAAGTCTAGCTTTGTACCTTTGTTTTCCTCCATCTTCTTCCTTTAGCCTATAAACCCATTTATTCTGCAATGTGGTTTTACCTGCAGGCAACCTGATTAAGTCCCAAGTCTGGTTATGCATTAAGGAGTCCATCTCTTCTTCCATCGCTAGCTCCCACTTCTTCCTATTTTCAACCTGCATTTCTTCTTCATAACATTTGAGTTCACTAGAATCAGTCAAAAATAAATAATATAATGAAGGAGAGTATCATTCAGGGGGTCTACTTATCCTAGTAGATCTTCTAACACCACTTTCAGGTGTTTGAGGTGCCTGTTGCTGTTGTGGTTGTTGATTATTATTATTTTCAGGCACCTTTACTTTTTCAGTTATCTCATCAAGAACCGTGTATTCCTTGCTTTCTTTTTCTTGTTTCTTTTCCTGCAACTGATTCTTATACAAGACCTTTTCATTGAATATTACATCTCTACTTGTAATGATTTTGTGATTTTCATATTCATATAAGCAATAACCAAAATCATTAACACCATATCCAATAAAGGTACATTTCTTTGATTTTGCCTCAAGCTTTGTTCTATTTTCTTTATTAATGTGGACAAAGGCCTTACAACCAGAAGGCTTTAAAAAAGAGTAGTTTACCTTTTTACCTGTCCATGCTTCCTCTGGAATACCACCATCCAAGGAACTTGAAGGCCCTCTGTTTATTAGATAAACAACAGTATATACAACATCTTGCCAAAATTGTGAAGGCAATCTTGCATGCAATCTCATGCACCTTGCACACTCCATGATTGTTCTGTTCATCCTTTCTAACACACCATTTTCTTGTGGTGTTCTTGGAATTGTCTTTTCTCTACGAATTCCATGCTTTGAACAGTACCTATCAAACTCTTTGCTGCAATATTCACCTCCATTGTCTGATCTGAGACACTTCAACTTCTTTCCTATCTCAATGTCAACCAAAGCTTTCCATTTCTTGAAAGTATCAAATACATCAGATTTATTTTGAATACAATAAATCCAAGTTTTTCTAGTTGCATCATCAATAAACATAACATAATAGCGAGAGCCACCGAGAGATGATACCTGAGCAGGTCCCCATACATCTATATGCACAAGCTCCAATTTTTCTCTCTTCTTTTCTTTCCCAACTTTGAGAAATCTGACTCTTTTTTGTTTTCCATAAATGCAATTTTCACAGAAATCCAAATCAACATTCTTCAAACCTGGAAAAAAATTTCTTGAGTGAAGAATCTTCATCCCCTTCTCACTCATGTGTCCAAGCCTATGATGCCATAATGTTGTATCTTCTCCTTTGGAAGTTAAAGCATTAACAAAGTTAGAAATACCATTGCATAAATACAATGTACCAACCTTTTTTCCTTTTTCTATTACCAGGACTCCTTTGGTGACCTTCCAAGTTTTATCCGTGAAATTTGTCACACAACCTTCACCACCTAACTTCTCTTTTGAAATCAAAATTTTCTTCAGATCTGGAACATGCCTTACCTCCTTTAGTAGCCATTGGTTTCCATTCTGTTGTTTTACAAGAAATTTACCCATTCCAACAATTTTACAGGATTTATCATCACCAAAACGAATTTGTCCAAAATCTCCTTGAACATAGTCATGAAAATATTTCTTATCAGGTGTGGCATGGAATGAAGCCCCTGAATCTACAACCTAAGAATCAATAACATTTTCAAAAGAAAGAATCAAAACATCTTGTAACACATCACCTGTCAGATTTTCTTCATGATTGTTTTCTTGCTACGTGTCTCCTTCTTTTCCGTTCTGAGATCTATAGTCTTTCTTTAGGTGTCCTTTCTTTCCACATTTCCAGCACACTATCCCCGATCTAGACTTGGATCTGCCTTTCCTTGATTTATTACGATATCCCGAGCTCTTTCCTCTTTCCATTCTTCTTCCCCTAGACTCTGCACTCAAAGCATTACTCGATGTCTCACCGTAGCTTGTCTGTCACATTTCCTCGCTAAGGATAGCACCGACAACATCATCAAACTTTAAAGTACTAGATCCAGAGATAGAGTTACTGATGGCCATTACTAAATCATTCCAACTCTCTGGAAATGAGCATAAGAATAACAAAGCTCTAACTTCATCGTCAAAGTTTACCCCTACAGAACTTAACTTACTGGTAACTGTATTAAAATCATTTAAATGATCTGCAACAGATCCACCTTCTGACATCTTCATATTAAATAGTCGTTTCATAAGAAATACCTTGTTTGAGGTCGAGGGTTTTCATATAGTTTCTCCAATGTCTGCATCAAACCCTCTGTTGTTGTTTCCTTCAAAATATTGAAGGTGGTTGACGCCGCAAGGCACAACCATACTGTTTGAGTGCCTTTCTATCAAGAATATTCCATTTCACGTCTGTCATGGCCGCCGACTTCTTTATTTTTCCATTCAATGGTAGGAACATATCTTTCTGATACAGATAATATTCCATCTTCATCTTCCACAGTGGGAAGTTTTGGCTGTTAAATTTATCAACCCTAAACTTACCATCTTCTTCCATTGCTCCCACTCGAACCAGGAACCCTTCTTTCCTGCGAGTTTATCAGCCAAATATACCTTCGGATCTGATACTAGTTATTAGAGAATTATATATTATGGAGTAATGCAACACATAAAATATGAAAAAAATACAAGCACACAAAACACATAAAACTAGAGAGACACAGATATAAGTGGTTCACCTAGTTTGGGCTACGTCCACCCTAAACAGCCAATCCTTCCTTTCTATTATCCAGCAAAAAATGAAGAGACAAAACCTACAACAGATCCACTGTAATATCCTTTGTTCTCTCTCACTGTCTCCCTTCTCTATTTCCCGCTCAGAGAATATACATATAATACACAGTCGCAATACAATACCCTCATACAAAGAGAGGGCTTGCCTTCTAGGGAAAAAAAACCTAAACTAAACATAAATTCTACCATCAGATCATCTGCTTAATGAACAGCCCAGATTGACTAGAAATTACTATACTTTTACAAGGAAATTTTACATCTGTTTTTAGCTTCGAGGGTGCTGGCCCCGAAACCCCCGTCGAGGGACCGCTGGCCCCAAGACCCCCTAGCCTGGGGGTTAGCCCCCCCGGACCCTGCTTGGGGGGCAAGTCCCCCCCCCCCCCACCCGCACCCTCCCACTGCAAGGGTGTATAGTTTTCCTAGGGTATGCATCCAACTAAAATAAAGATCTCTGAATCGGGATGAAAATCAGGCTCCACACGCAACAGGTAAGTGTGTTTATTTCAAGAGTGTTCAACACAGTTTATGCAAGTGAAATCAAAGGTTAATAAATTGAAATCGTTGCGGAAGTAAAAGTCTAATTCTTGAAGTTCAATCAAAGCAATTTTGAAAGTAATCATTAAATAACTCAACCAATAAATTCAACTTAATTATAATCTGTTCTATGGAAGAAAATTGAAATTCAAATCTTAACAGAATTCACAATTAAACATAATTACTGATTAACATCTAAAACAGTCTATTTAATCAGACAGGGAATACTACAGTAACTGAAAAACAAGTAACACAGTCATGTTCTGCAATTGAAATTCTCAATGACTGATCAACAAAACAAGGTCACTCAGAATAAACAACAATTGAATATTCAGATAACTCTAGTAAATCCAAGAAGTAACATTCATGAGGAAAATGAAAGTGATTAAGACTTTAAATCAATAGGATGCAAACCTCTCAATGCTAATCAAATTCAAATCAATTACAAATCTATAAAATACAGGAATGATTAATTGCAAAACAGAATAATAATAATATAACACAAGACAACAATATAACTCCTAGTGATTGGGCCCAGAGCCTCCAGAAGTCTCTGCCAGGTGATCTTCAGAATACGATTATAGAAAAACCACAATCTCTTTGATTAAGTTTAATAGTTAGGATACAACAACGCTGAGCGCGAAGGCTTTTGTTATGAAGGAATGTAAATCAAATACAATTACAACATACAGATCAACAACTCTCCTTCTATTCCATCTATTGGTCTTTTATATCCTATAGAAAAAAAGAACGGATAACAATGAATCCTAAAGATCACGAGATCTTGAGAATTTTGCAGCTGTCTAATAGTTTGCATTATAGAAAAAGCAATATCCTCCTCATTCGTCGTTGGTTTGCATAAGCAGAATGAGATATTTTTCCTTTTCTTAGCCGCTGCTGTTCAATCATTTGAACAACGGTTAATCGGTTTAGATTTCCTGCACATAAAAACAACAAAAGTTAGCATTTTTTCCCATAATTACATAATTCGTTGATAATTATTTTTATTGTTTATTTACAATTAATTATTTCCAGATTTATTCTAGAAGTGAAGGTAAACACATGAAATTTAGTAATAAATCAAGCTAATTATGAGGGTAAACCACACCTTTTTCATGGCCCAACATACTCCCCAGCTTACCTTATAGCATGTCCTCATGCAATGAGATGGTTGAAGTGTAACAATTTGAAGGAATAGGAAGGATATAATTCCTCCTTATACAATCTAAAATCATGTTTCTATTTGACTTTTGCAAAAGCCTCATTCAAACGACCTTCTGGAAGATCATAATCATGGTGCTAGCCTTCAGGAGGGTACCATATGATAGGACACCTGTAGCGGCACCCTATCCATGTAGGTCCCATGCATAAAATTATGTTACTATATATGTTCAAATGTATAGCAGCCACTTTAAAATTTCTATAATGAAAGGGCTCCCAGTTCTTAATGTTGTTGGTGGATGCCTGACATCTTTGATTAGTTGCTAACAAAACATCTTCTCTTATCTCCTGAAAATATTCTCTCCTGACTTGTACAATGTCCTTGTGAAGTGGTCCTAATTTAGCTATGACCACTTCCTGTTTCATGAATCTCTTCTTTTGAGTGAAGAGAAGCAAAGCTTTAGTGGGTTCCCCTCTAACCCAAACATCCAGACCATGTTCTCTTCTCTGAAAAATTTTATAGGCTTTAGCCCACTTGATTTGACTATCAACAAAAGAGAGAAATGCTTGAAACTAGATGTCTCCTATGAAGGGACTTGGGTTACTATCTCACTTATCTTCCAAAAAGAAATTGTGCATATATAGTTCACATAAGAGGTGCTGGACCTTCTCATTCTATTCCCCACAACACTGGACAAATTCCGTAGTGGTCTTAAACTCGGTGGGTTTGCCTACTCTAATGGCTTTCACCTTTAATAACAAATATTTTTATAATAAAAATAAAGCATAATTAGTAGCAGGTGATCTACAAGACATGACATCTAAGTAAATCAAGCAAATAATATTTTTTTGCTTTTTAGCTTCTTCAAGCTGAGCTTGTGTTTTCTTTACCTTCTCCTGTTCATTCTTGAAGTTTGTGAAAGTCTCATATTCAGTTGCAACAAGCTTGTTGAGTTTTTCTAGTAGCTCCTGATGCACTCGTAGTGGTAACACTTCTTTCTTATAGTTAGCCAATTCCTACAAGGTCTGTGTGAATTCATCTTGAAGTTTTGAAATAACATCTTCTTTTATTAGAGGAGGATAGGAGGGTGTTTCATCTGTCTGTGTTTCATATTTTTTTTGGGTTTCAGCAACGTGTGTCTCCAATTTTGTTTGGGTTTCAATAGTGTTTGTTTCTTTTTTAGGCTTCTAGGCCTTAACTACCTCTTTCAACCATTTCCTTAATTTATTGACTGTTTTTTCAATTTCTTGTATTTATTGCACAATTTCCTCAACTTAGCCCTGACTAAATTATTATTCTTTATAGGGTTTCCAGTAGAAGAGGGCACAATACGTTTTTTAGAAAGAGGGGGAACTGTACCAATTTCTAGGCCATAATCTAGTGAGACAATATTTTCTTCAAGTACTGAAGAGGTCGTGCCTATATAAGTATTCTGGTCCAATGGGATGGTTCTTTCTTCAGGAACAACAATAATTATGCCTATATCAATACTCTGGTCCAATGGGACGGTGTTGCCTGACTAGTTTTCAGATTTAGGAGTTCTCTCTTCAATATTTTCTTCCTCCAAATATTCACCACCACAGGGTGTTGAATCCCTTGAATTCTTCATTTCCTTTTCATATGGTAAAATCTTAGTATGGCCAGAACTTCCAGCAGAGGCAGACTGGTCTAGGGGGCAACTCTATCCCTGTTACACATTATTTTTTCACCATGACATTTTACTGTCTATATGGGTTCATCATTACCTATATAATGCTCTCTTAGAGTTATAAAACCCTAAAGTTCCTATATCAAGTCTTGGATTTCGAGAAAGCTCATAAAAATCATAAAAACCCTAGTTCCACACTTTTCCTAGCCATTACCTATGGTACCGCACCTTTTGTAAAGAAAAATTGCGGTACCTACCACATGTTTTGTGTATTAAAGCTAAGGACCACTGTAAAAGGTAAAATGGAAGAAAAAGTAAGTTCTAGAAACCCAACTGGTCGAATATTCTCCTAACTAGAAGCTTCTAGAAGGCATTATCTAGTCGAGGCTTCACTCCCTCCATTCATGAACCTTTATCCCTTCATTAAAGGATCCTATCCCTTGGTATTTGGAGCTTAATCCCTTTATGAGAGGAATTATCCCTTCCTTTTTGGAACTGAAACCACTTCCCTTCTGCTATAAATTGAAGCCATGGTTCAGTCTCAAGGGTAGCTACTGATATGTAAAAAAGTACTTGCTTTGTACTTCATACTACATTAGAGAAGAGAATTGCTAAAGAAACATACTCTTTTTGCTAGCCATTATCCATGCAAGAACGATTACACACTCATATTTAGGCTGGTTCAAAGAGTGGAAGGGCTTGTTAGAACAAAGGAAAACACTTGTTCTGGACCCCGGAAGGACCTGTATGACATCAAGGTGAACACGGTTGTAAGACTCCTTCTTTTATTTAAAGATAATACAAATTTATCCTAGTTTCTCAATAAGTTGTTTATGTTTACTTGAATGACTTATTTCTTAAATTCCTTGATCATTAAGATAGATTTATGATTTATGAATTAGTATATTGTGCAGGTGCTTTTGATTATCTTCCATGTCCTTGATTGCAGGTCTTAAGAGGTGACTTCTTTGGAGCGACGGAAAGAAGAATAAAACTAGAATTGGATCATAGGTAGGTCCTTTCTTCATCATAAAAAATTCTAAATCATACATAATCTAGAGAAAGTAGTTTACATTTGTCCTGTTTGTTTCTAGTTATCCTTGTGATACTAGGGAGATCCTTCTTTTCCGCAAGAACGATTTATCCGCCTAAAAAAATGGCGACTCTGCTGGGGAATTCTTGAACTTAGTTTTCCTTTTTATTTTTTGAGTTTGAATTTTGAAATAGTTTTTCTAATTTTGATTAGTCTACACTGGGTTGGGTAAATTATCTACTAGAATCCCTAAAAAGAAAATCAGAATTTTTATTTTTTCTATATATTTTCTGGAAAAACAATGTAGTAACCTCCACAGTTTTTATGTACAAAGAGTGCGGTACTAGACCTTTTTGTATTAAAACCTGCAGACTTAAGGAAAATTTTTGAAAAACTAAAAATTCTCTTTTCTGGAACCTGATTACATGATTCTCTGTATTTACCCAAACTTGTTTTGACTGTCAAAAGCCTTGTGTGAATTTATTTTAGAAACTCTTACAATCTCATTAGTCTTCGTTACAATCGAAACTCTCTCCTTACTTTAGTTAGGATTCATCAAATTGAAAAGATTGCATTATCATATTCGATTGCATTCAGTTTTGGGTTGGGTCATAACACCATTGGTTTCATATCCATTTACCCTTTAGTAATAACAGCCCAAATAACACAGCGCTTAATAAAATTCATCTAGTAATTTTTACATTTTTAGGGCTCTTTCCACCAATCTAGCTCAAGATTAGTGTTTTGGAATAGGTTGTATTTAACTTTCCAAAGCAACTAAACAAACAGTAGCACCTTGCAGTAGGAAAAATTCCAATTGTTGCATGTATGCTCTGGGAAGCTCCTCCTAAAGGAGTCAAGCATGAGATCATATCCGAACCAGTGAGGTAATCATACCTATCTCATTGGGAACGATAGAAGATGTGCACGTATTAAAAATGGTAAACCTAGGATAGACCATTGTCGAGGAGCCTGGGGTCACTTGTCAGTAAACCATGGATTATGTCAAGGAGCCTTCAAGGGGATTGAGCTTGATACTATGCCCTTGCATGTATATCGGATCATATACTATTCCCCCAGGTATATTTGTTCCCATTAGTGACCTTAGTGGCTATATACTTTAGGATTCTATCCCAAGGTGACTGTTAGCCACATATAAAAATTTTCATATCAAATGGTGGCTAAATCATGTTTTAAGCCTTCAAGAAACAATTTTATTGCCAAATTGTTAGTTCTTAAAGTCTTATGAAGATGACTTATCATTGAGTTAATCTTCACTGCTGCTTCCCTCTCAATTCTGAAAATCTGCTATTTACCAAAGGAAAAGACTGCTACAAAGACTCATTTTCCCCTTCATTTTTAACCCTTCTTCCAATCATAATTAACCTCCATTTCATCCCCTTTTCCTCATTAAAATTCCTTCATTTTCATCATTATTAACATTCAAAATCACTTCAATACCCTTTCAAAATCATTTGGTCTCCTTCCATTGGTTTTAAAAAGCCTTCTATCCTCTACCGAAACCCTCATTTTTCCTTAAAATTCTGTTTTAAAAGCCATAAGACAGTCTTTTTATTGTATAAAGTTCTAGCTCCCGAGGGCTTAACTTTCATAAACTTCCACTTCATAGGACCTTAAGCCCCGCAACTGGGCACTTAAAAGATCCTAAACCCTTCCTCTAAACTCTCAAAATACTTTGTTTTCCTTTATATTTTGTAAAACCCAACTTTTTCATTAAGTTTGACGGTTCATTGTTTTAACGAAAACCAACCGTTGATCTAAAACCGATCAACGATCGATACAATCTTGCATCGCACATATTCATTGGGTGCATTTGAAGGGTCCTCTCTTTTCTTTCCGATTCTAATCAACCCCATTTGGTTAACCCCCCCAAACACTTCCCCACCATATAACCCACACCCAGGACCAAGCGATTAAGTCCCGAGCACTAATCGCATCGGAGTTTTTGCATTGGGCATATTTTAATAGTTATTGCCCCCTCCGATTGGCCACCGCCCGATGGCTTCCCAGACGTTGATCTTCCTCGCCAGGCCCAGATCCGATGGCCCTTATTGCTCTGCTCAATAGCCCTCATATCCACCTTTGGCATTTACAGACCAATCTTCGCCTTCGATCTGGTCCTAAGATCGACGATCCTTGTTCAATCGCATCGGTGCTTTATTCCCTTTGCCCCCACCGATCGAGATCTTCTGATTGCATCTGGGCAGTCCATACACTAAGATCCGACGGTCCAGATCAATCCTTACTTCCATTTGTTATTTCTCAAATCTCCGCTGTATAAACATTAAACATTTTTCTTGAATGTTATTTTCAGTTTCTCCCAAGTAAAGTTGAACTAGGGAAGTCTATGGTGAGCCCTGTCCTCTAGTTTTATCTCCAAAGGTTGTCTGAAATTTTCCCTAAGAGTATGTTGAAAGTAGGCTAGGTTCAAAGTCCTTACCTGATCTTAGACTATTCTTTGTTATCTTATGTGTTGTCTTGATAAGTTTGCTAAGTAAAGCAGAACTAGGGAAGTCTATGGTGAGCCCTGTCCTCTAGTTTCTTCTCCAACAGTTGCTTTGAAAAGTTTCCCTTAGAACATGCTGAAAGCAGGATAGGTTCAAATTTCTTACTTGATCTTAAGCTATTCTTTTTGTGTTTTAAATGTTTTCTATTGAAAGTGCATCAAAAGCAGGCTAGTTTCAAAGTACTTACCTGATCTTAGATTACTTTTATTTCTTTCTTAAGTGTATGTCAGAGGCAGGATAGTTTCAAAGTACTTACTTGATCTTAGGATGCTCTTTGTTCTTCATTTGTTTATTTCCCCTTCTTATCATTTCATTTCATTCCATAAAATCAAGTTTAAAGAGATCCTTAGACATAGATGACTTGCCCCATGGACCACTCTTGAACCTTGTTGTTTCAATTAAATCCTACTATGACTCCACAGCCCAATGGATTTATGTTGTTTCTTGCCTATATTCTTAGCTGAATCAATTTTCACTTTCATTCACCTTCACCCTTCATTTAGACTTCCTTCACCTTCACATATCTTTGCCCAACCAAAACAAACAAAAACCTTTCTCTTCATAACTAGCCTAATATCACACATAAAGCCTTAAAGATAAATCAATATTTGCACATATAGAGAGATCCCTCTCTGGATTCAAGAGGGCTAGATCCTAGAATCCCAAAGTGGTTCAAGTGTTCTTTCTGAAATTTTGGTCTCACCAATCTACTGAAATTACAGGGAGATAACATTTCTGGTGACTCCGCTGGGGAACTAAGACAAAATTTCATCTTAGGTACCCTTAAGGTCTGATAAGAACCCCTTGAGTACAAGAAGCCCTCTTCAAGCACTACCAAGCAAATGGTAATCATGATAGAACTTATTTTGAATCAGTGACAAACTAAGGAAACCTTAGGACTCTCATAAGAACTTATCAAACCTTGAAGGATCAGCTAGCTTAGCCATAAGAGTAAACTCTCTTTGTCTCATCACCGTAGCTAAGTGTTGAAATAGATTTAGGACACTCTTAGAACCCATAGGACTGAAAAAACTCAGAAAACCCAAAAATATTTCAGATTGGTATTTAAATAAACATGGTGGTCGACCATAAAACCTTTTACCTCCAAAAGAGCTAAAATTTTCCACCTGGTGACTCCACAATCCTAAAATAGACCTTAATACTCCACTGGGAAGACCCATTATCATCATAACATCATTAAAACTCTGTTAGAGGACTTTAGGATTAAAGTTTTCTTGTTTAAAAGATTAATTAACCTCTTAAAGATTGTTATATTTGGTTAAACTTTTCTTGTTTAGTTGGGTCTGAAAAACATAGCATAGTGGCTCCTAGAAGGATCCATACTAGAGTTACCCTAACCCAAACCCTCCTGAGATAGTTTATAACCTTGAAAGAATCCTTAGGAAGTCTCCTGAGGTTAAATCTTCAACTTTTTTCAAATCACCCCATAGATCTCATTTTGTCCCTGAAAACCTTGCAGCTCTACAAAAATCACAAGTTGAATTAAGAAATCCATTTAGAACTCAGTCACTTTATGATTTAGATTAGTTAGATTTAGAGTCTTCACTTTCATCCCCAGATAGAAGTGAACATCTTGGTAGTAGAGAAACTTCACCACCAGATTTACATTTCCTACATAATTTTGGTTTCTCTCATCCTAGATCTGCTAAAAAAACTCTTGTTGGTCCATCCACATCTGTTCTTCATACATCCACTATCCAAACCACTTCATCCCAACCCACTTTCCCTCTTGTCAACCCACCACTCATAAACCCCCCACTTTTTCCACAACCTCCTATCATGGCAACATGGTATGCCCCATTGGTCCTTCCTTTACCATTAGTCAATCTGCCATAGGACTATCAGTCCAAGGTACCATTTTATGATGCCAGTAATGCTACTATTGCTTCACAACATGTGGATAAGATGAATGACTACTTTGACAAAAATGAGATTGATGATGAAACTGTCAAACTTAGATTATTTTCTTAGAGTTTAGGGGGAGAAGTGAGAAAATGGTTCAAAGGCTTAACCCCTCACAGTATTAATGATCTCCAAGCCTTACATCAGTTATTCTTAAAAAAATTGGAAGTGAGGAAAAACCCTCTCGAAATACTTTCTGATTACAAGAATCTCCAAAGAAACACTGGGGAGAGCATACAAGATTATTGCACTAGGTTCAACAGTGTTTATAATGCCCTTCCCCCAGACTTAAAACCTCCACAAGGCTTAGATTTAAACAATTTTCCTAAAGGATTTGATCCTGAGATGGCGTATCAACTGAGAGAAAGAGATCCTCTGACTCTTTAAGATATAAAAAAAGGAGCTCTTGCTGTGGAAGTTAATTTAATGGAGAAAAGAGCAAGAATGAGGAATAAGAAGAAAGTGTCCTTTAGAGAGGAATCTACACCTTCCACATCTAGCTCAAAGATGGAAAGAATGATGTAGGAGATGATGAAAAATATGAGCATACTTGAGAGAGCACAAGCTATTCAAAACCAAACATCTCCTCAAAATAGAAATCAAAACCAAAATCAGAATTTTACGAGAAACCAGCCTCAGAATAGACCAAGGGAGGATGATCAACAGATCACTCCTCCTTTTCATCAAAATTATGTAAGTGAGGTTGAAGAAACAAGTGAACAAATAGAGGAAGATGAAATCAACATGCTAGGAGTAGACAATGATTATTTTGAAGTTCATTACACTAGAGAACAAGGACTATACACACCCTATGATGATAAAAGAGCTGAGGATGAAAGTTATTATCAAGAAATGGAAAATGTCATCATAGAGACTAAAAAAGAGTATGACCTTAGGAGTAAAAGCAATCGGGAAACTCCCAAGACTAAGACCTCTGAAAGTTCTACAAAAAACAGCCCCGTGAATAAACCCAAGACTACAAAACAGAAAGATAAAACAATGGCTAGAAATTCTAATAAAGGTAAAGAAAAGGGCACTCAAAACAATGAAAAACAAAGTGTAGACCTTAGTAGCGTTAGCACCTTCGCTAGTGCTCCTGTTAAAGCAATTCTGAAAAATTTAAATAGAGGAAATCAGCGAACTAATTTTGCTGATACAGTGGCGGTTAATAAGGCTGAAACAAGCACTTCAAAGAATCAGATGCCTTTTAGTTTGGAGCAGGAAATTGCTAGAATCAAAATCTTTGTTCCTCTCACCGAATTAGCTTCCCAAGATGTATATAGATATCAAATTTTGAAGGCTTTAAACATAGAAGAAAATAATGACACTGTTAATCTTAATGATGACCAGCCAGAGCTCATATTTGGTCCTAATATTGAGGGTAGATATCAAGAGAGACTCGTTCCTCCTTTTTATGTTAGTTTAAATGTTCATGAGAAAATTTTGCACAACACCATGCATGACTCAGGGGCCTCCCACAATTTAATTCCCAAAGCTGTGATGGAGAGCCTAGGCCTTGAAATCACCTGACCTTACAAAGATCTTTACTTCTTTGACTCAAGTGGAGTGAAATGTTTAGTTTTAATCAAAGACCTCTGTGTAAACTTAGGACAAATTCCAGCCAAATGTTTAGTAATGGATATTGTCGTCGCTGATGTACCCCCAAAATATGGTATGTTGTTATCAAGATCCTGGGGAGCTAAGTTACAAGGAACTATGTAAATGGATATGACATATGCTACCATCCCTTTTTTTAATCAAACGAGAAGACTTTACAGGGAATCTCATATGCAATACATGGTTACTAGCCAAGAGACACCGCAAAAGTTTCCCCTTTATTCTATAAATACAAGCCTAGACTCATTTATCCTTTTCAATGATGAAACACTCACTGAACAAGTGATCTTAACTAATCTAATGGTAGATAGACAGGAGGAGGAAGACAAGACAGAAGTGTCAAAACATTTTACTAAACCTGAAAACTACAGATAACAAAACATAGGTCTAGAGCTACAAATCATTCATCCATTGATTTTAAACCTTGAGAGTCAAGAAAGCAGTCCTCAACACAATGAAAATCCTGAGGAAATAAAACAAATTCAATATAGTTCTTATCTTCAAGAACAATCCAAAAACACACTAGACGAAGAGGATAGTAACCAAACTAGTGAATCCGAAACTAGTCCTCTTTGGCGTATGCACTTTGATGGATCTTGTACTAAGAGTGATGTGGGTGTGGGAGTGTGGCTTCACAATAAAATGAATAATCATACTAAAGGGCACTCCTTCAATTTAAAATTTTAGTGCACCAATAACATAGCCGAGTACGAAGCCCTGTTTTTAGGCCTGCATTTATTGAAGAAATTAGGGACCAAAAGAATAAAAGTTCATGGTGATTCTGAACTAATAGTTAGGCAAGTGAATGGGGAATATACTGCGAAACATCCCAGACTTAGAGCCTATCAAAACGATATCATGGATTTATTGAAAACATTCGAGGAATTTAAACTAATTTTTGTCCCAAGAAACCAAAATATTCTTGCTGATGGTTTAGCTTTTGCTGCTAGCATGTGACTAACTCCTTATGAAACCAAACAATGTACAACTCAAATTAAATTCAGTCTAGCTGTCCCTGATAATGAGAAATATTGGCAAGTGTTTGATGGAGACAAACAAATAGAAGACTTCCTGCAGTCCAGAAATGAATTTGAACTACCAAGTTCGGATTCAGACTATGAAACAAACTGTTCTAGTGAAGAAAATCTTCTTGATGATGAAGAAAACTCTCCAAATATTGCTAATACAAACCTGCTATCTAAAAAACTTGAAAACACAACAGAAATTGTTGTAGAGTTAGAAACAAAAGACTTAGAAAATCTGCAGTCTAACAATGAAAGTTTGCCAAAGGGTCTAGTCCCTTTAGAAGAGTCATTTGATTTCAACGATGTTGCCAAGAAACCTAAGCTGGAGCCTATTGAAATTGAAGTTAAAGAGTGTAATATAAACAGTAAAATAAAACTGAAAATGATCAAACTATCTAAAACTTTACCAGCTCACATCAAACTAAAATACATAGAGTTTTTTAAAGAATTTTCTAATGTTTTTGTGTGGAGTTATGAGGATCTGAAATCCTATGACACTGAGATAATTCAACACAAGATACCTCTCAAGGAAAACCAAAATCCATTTAAACAGAAACTGCACAGAATAAACCCTGTTCAGTTACCTTTGGTTAAGAGGGAAATCAAGAAAATGTATGAAACTATTATTATTGTTCCTATTAGATATTCAGAATGGGTGTCTAATTTAGTGTCAGTTAGGAAGAAAACACGAGAGATAAGGATTTGTATATATGTAATAATTTTTGGTGAAAATCACATAACATACATTTCTGTCGACTTAAAGATTTGTATATACTTTAGAGACTTAAACAAAGCCTCATTGAAGGACAACTACCCTTTACCCAAGATGGATCATATTTTACAAAGGGTAGTTGGTTCTCAAAGAATTTCTTTGCTAGATGGCTACTCAGGTTACAATCAGATTTTAGTACATCCTGATGATCAATTAAAAACAGCTTTTACTACACCTCAGGGCACTTTCATGTATGTGAAAATGCCCTTTGGTTTAATGAATGCTGGTGCTACTTTTCAGAGAGCCATGAATATTGCATTCTCAGAAGAATTAGGCTACTTCATCATTATTTACCTTGATGATGTCATTGTTTTTTCCAAGACAGATGAAGAGCACTTAGAACACTTGAGAAAAGTATTCGAGAAATGTAGAAAGTTTGGGATATCTTTAAATCCAAAGAAAACACTGTTTGGTCTCCAAGAAGGTAAACTTCTTGGGCACATCATATCGGAAGAGGGGATAAAGATAGACCCAAAGAGGATTGAGGCTATATTGCAAATCACTCATCCTAGAAACATCAAGGAACTTCATTCTTTCATTGGAAATATTAATTTCTGGAGAAGGTTCATACCCAACTTAGCTGAGATCCTTAGAAACATTACAAACATGCTCAAGAAGGAGAAAGGAGTTAAGTGGACCTTAGAAGAAAAGAAATCTTTTGAGCTGGTAAAACAAGCATTAACCAAAACACCAGTTCTAATAAGTCCTTATTTTTCAAAGGATTTTTACATTTTTTCATTTGCATCAAAACATACAATAGTTGTTGTCCTATTGCAGAAAAATCCACAAGAACAAGAGCAGCCCATTGCATTCTTTAGCAAGGCATTGAGAGATGCTCCTCTTAAGTACAACATCGTGGAAAAACAAGCCTTTTCCTTAGTCAAAGCCTTAAAAGACTTCAGAGTTTATATTTTGCACTCCCACATCATTTCCTTTGTCCCAAATTCAGTTGTGAAAGACATTCTAACACAGGACCTAGATGGTAAGAGAGGTAAGTGGATAGCTGTGATACTTGAATATGATTCAGAAATCAAGCCCACTAAACTCATCAAAGGCCAAGGTCTAGCTAGATTAATGGCTGAATCAAATTTTGAAGTTCTTCATATAAATATGATAAATGCTTTAGATGAATAAGAGGGATTGTCAACTCCCATTGTTGAAGATTATTTTATGAATTCCTCTTGGTATGCTGATATTCTATATGTTTTTCTTAATTTTAATACACCTCTTGGTTTATCAGAAATGAAGGCAAGGTTTTTAAAGTTAAAATCTGTAAACTACTACATTATAGATAAACGTCTTTATTGGAAAAATGCAAGTGGGATATTGCTTAAATGTTTTCCTGAGAATGATGCAAAGAAGGTTAAGCACGAGTTCCATGAAGGAGAATGTGGAGGTCACCTTTACTAAAAGACTACAACCAACAAAATCCTTAGAGTTGGTTACTTTTGGCCCACCCTCTTTCAAGATGTCCATAAAATGATCAATACCTGTCATAAATGCCAACTTTTTGAAGGCAAAAGAAAGTTGCTTCCCTTACCTTTGCATCCAATTACTGTTGAAGCTACTTTTCAATAGTGGGGTTTAGACTTCATAGGAGAAATCCATCCACCATCATCTGCCCAACATAGATGGATTCTCACTGCAATAGACTACTTCACCAAATGGATAGAAGCCATCCCTTCTAGACAAGCCAATGACTCTGTCATCATAAAATTCATTGAGACTCTTATCCTCTCTAGATTTGGTTGTCCTAGGAAGATCATCACTGATAATGCAGCTGCATTTGGATCCAAGAAGATGGTTGAATTCTGTCACAAATATCAGATAACATTGGGTCATTCTACTGCTTATTACCCTCAAGGTAATGGGATGGCAGAATCCTCAAACAAAAGTTTGGTAAACATAATCAAGAAGTTGTTGGAGGACAACAAGAAGTCTTGGCACACAAAGCTAGTACATGCATTGTGGGTTGATAGATTGACACTTAAGAAATCTATTGGAATGTCACCCTACTAGCTTGTGTATGGTATAGATGCAATTTTTCCAACCAGCCTAGGTGTGCCAATTATGAAGTTGATCCAAGAAGTGCAGTCTAAAGACAATGACATGATCAGAAGGATTAATCAGACTATACAGCTTCAGCAAACCAGAGAGGAGGTTTACAACAGAGCATTACAAAAGCAAGAAAGCATCAAGAAGCTTTTTGATAGAAGGACAAAGGCCAGCAATTTTAACATTGGTGACAAAGTGCTAAAGTGGGACTCAAGGAGAGAAGACAAGGGCAAGCATGGGAAATTAGATAACTTATGGCTTGGCCCCTATCTCATTCATTCTTCTACTAGTAACAATGCTTATTTTTTGTTAGAATTGAATGGAGCTGAACTGTTTGGAGGTCTTGTCAATGGTAGGATGCTCAAACATTATTTCTCTTGATCCTATCATGTTTGGAAGCCTTTTTTATCTTTTTATCATTATAAATATTTCATCCATCATTGCATTCAAAGTTAGAAAAATAAAAAATACAAAAACAATAAAAATTTAAAAGAGGGCAGATTGTAAAAACATGAAAGGTACAGCCCCATACCAAAAAACAGAAAGAAAGTCTGAAAGTGTGCAAGCTCAAATGCCACTCCTAAGAAATACACTCCTAGTTAGTCAACAGCCTAATCATGACTAATTAGTTTTAAATTTACTACTGATAGGTTAGTCAAATAAATTTTCCAAACAACTTAATCTTGGCTTATCAGTTAGATAGATTAGGATAGAAAATAAAGGTTCAAACAAGCTCAAAATCTGAACCTATGAGCTTTCAAAAGAAGAATGACTCTAAACTGTTTAATTTTTGAGTCAAAGACAGAAGTAAACTGGTTCTAATAAGCCCCAAACTTGAACCAGATAACAAAGAAAAAAGAGCTCAAACAAACTCAAAATCAGAGCTGAAGAAAAGAGAAGGGTGTGCTTAAAACTTTCAGATCTTAAGCCTTAACCATTTTGATTTAATTTTCTGTAAATAATAATCCATGTGCAGCTTGTTTTTATGCCATAGATCACAACAAGTTAGACTGTTCAATCTTTACTTGTATGCTTTTAAATTTCTTGTTTTAGAAGTTAGAGAATAAAAATCTGTTAGACAGTCTAATCCTAACAGATAGTAGTTAGGTAGAGAAGCTTATGAACTCAACTATTTAATCTGAGTTCATGGAGAAATAAGAAGTAGACTTAGACTAGTTTTTTTCTTTCAAAAGAATAAAAATGTTTGCAAAAGATTTTTCCAATCCAAATGCACTCTCTATGAGAAAAAATGTTAGATCAGTATGATTGGGTTGGTAGAAAGCTTGTTTGATAGAGTTCCATTGTTTTTCATGGTTGCTAACATTATCAGGATTGAAGAAGATCATCCAAGTAAAAAAGGTTGCAGCCCAATGGATGAGGCATTGATCAGCCCCCAGAGAATACAAGTCTAAATTTCTTGACACCTTCAAGAAGGTGCCATCCCCATGTGGAGCCATTGTTAGCCACCTATAAAATTTGTCATACCAAATGGTGGCTAAATCATGTTTTAAGCCTTCAGGAAATAATTTTATTGCCAAATTGTTAGTTCTTGAAGTCTTATGAAGATGACTTATCATTGAGTTAATCTTCACTATAGTTTCCCTCTCAATTCTGAAAATCTACTGTTTACCAAAGGAAAATATTGCTGCAAAGGCTCATTTTCCCCTTCATTTTTACCCCTTCTTCCACTCATACTTAACCTCCATTTCATCCCCTTTTCCTCATTAAAATTCCTCCATTTGCATCATTTTTAACCTTCAAAATCAATTCAAGACCCTTTTAAAATAATTTTGTCTCCTTCCATTGGTTTTAAAAAACCTTCTTTCCTCTACCAAAACCCTCATTTTTCCTTAAAATTCTGTTTTAAAAGCCAAAAGACAATCTTTTTATTATATAAAGTTCTAGCCCCCGAGGGCTTAACTTTCATAAACCTCCACTTCATAGGACCTTAAGCCCTGCAACTGGGCGCTTAAAAGATCCTAAACCCTTCTTATAAACTCTCAAAAAACTTTGTTTTCCTTTATATTTTGTAAAACATGAGTTTTTCATTAAGTTCGATGGTTCGTTGTTTTAACGAAAACCAACCGTTGTTCTAAAACCAATCAGGAATCGATAAAATCTCGCATCGCACATATTCATTGGGCGCATTTGAAGGGTCCTCTCTTTTCTTTCTGATTCTGATCAGCCCCATTTGGTTAAGCCCCCCAACAACTTCCCGACCATACAACCCATGCCCAAGACGAAGCGATTAAGTCTCGAGCGTTAATCGCATCAGAGTTTTTGCATTGGGCATATTTTAATAGTTATTACCCTCTCCGATTGGCCACCTCCTGATGGCTTCCCAGCCGTTGATCTTCCTCGCCAGGCCCAAATCTGACGGCCCTTATTTCTCTGTTCAATATCCCTCATATCCACCTTTGGCATTTACAAACCAATCTCCATCGTCGATCTGGTCCTAAGATCGACGGTCCTTGTTCAATCGCATCAGTGCTTTATTCCCTTTGCCCCCACAAATCGCGATGTTCCGATTGTATCTAGGCTGTCCATACACTAAGATCTGATGGTCTAGGTCAATCCTTACTTCCCTTTGTTATTTCTCAAACCCCACTGTATAAAGTTTTTGGTGAATCTCCACCATTGATCTCTGCAGATCAATGGCCCGTATTAACCCTTTCTCTGCCTAGCCCCTGCCTCATATGTTATTTCATTAGCCCCAAGATTGAAACTGGGCCATCCATATTGAAGATCCGACGGTCCAGATTCAACCCGATAGGCCCAACTCTTTTGGGTCCTACCCTTCCCAGATCAAATCTCTACCGTCCATTCCCTGATCTAACGGTCAAGATTGAAACCACTTTGACCCTGCCCCACCTCTTTCCACTAGCGCATCTTGTCTTATCGTGCTCCAAACTCCACTGTTGGATCTTCCCACCCTTCATCCAATGACCAGGGACCCATATCACGTGATTTTAAGCCCAAAGGATAATTTTTCAAAGGTACGCTATATGGACGGTTTCTAAAGTACAGATGTCAGCCAGGGACCTATATCGTGTTTTTTGGAGAAAATCTAAAACTGCCTTAATGCATCAAGACGCCAGTGGTTTTTAATGCTGAAACCACTTTCCCCATTTACATTTTATTTCCTCATTTTTTAATCTCCGCTGTTCATCACATTCATCAAACGGCCCAAATTTCATTTGACCATTAAACTATCGCCCTCCACCCATCCTCCAAGAGACTTCATCGATCAACCTTTGCCGTTGATCTCTGTGGCCGATCTCATCCGACAGCCCAGGTTATTTTCGAAACCCCAAAATTCATTTAACTACATTTTCCTTCCGCCAAAGGTTTTTCACCCATTTCCTTTGCATTTTCTTCCATTTCGTGATAATGTTGCCCTTCTACATTATATTTCCCTGATCAATCCCAACTATTGATCTTTATGGATCAATGGTTCTGACTTAATCTCCCCACCGCTTATTCCACTGCCTCCCATTTAACCCCATCGAGAAATCCTCGCCATTGGATGCTTTCATCTAATGGCCATGATCTAACCAAAACTTATGAAGTAGTCTAACCCCTTTCTCGCAGGATTTTTTCTAACTTTTCTTTGTTGTGCAGGTTTTAATGGTTTTTTCAAAAGTTTTAAAAGAAAATTGAAGGTTGGGGATGAAGATTCCCCAGGCTTTTATACGTAAAAGAGATCACTCTACTGGGGTTCCATATAATGTTTCATTCAGTGCCTCATGAGCACTGATGCCATTATAAAGCCCCTATAATGCATGCACATCAACAAGACACATCAAATTTTAATCAGTGTTAAAGGATCTAAGTCAAAGAAGAAACCCATATTTGAAGATTTTAGCACAGTTTTGAAGGATTAAGGCACACATTCAACAAATCAAAAGCCTAATCCACAGTTAAAGACATCAAGAAGACCGGAAGACACAAATTAAGCCTAATTAGACCTAAAACACATAATTCAAGTAAATTAAAGGTGTTTTGGGGAAGGAAAAAGCAATTCAACAATCCGAGAAGCCTCCATTGCCACATCAGAGGAAAATTTAATCCTCTCCAGCTACCAAAATCCACCTATAGTCTCGCAGCAATCAAAGGAGGCCTAGTTATTGCCAGAATAGAATATATTCGCCTCAAGACAACTGAACAATTAATTCAACCAAAGGAACTTATTGTAAACTGTCAGCAGATTTATTACAAGGATAAAAAAGAGCCTTGACGTAAAAAAAATCTTCCTAGAAAGCTTAATACTTAATGTAAACCAATTAATACAGAGGAAATATCTGAAATCTTCTCCATTGAGCCCCTCAAAGGCTAAGAAGCATTAAACTGTATTAATTGAGCTTATAGATCTTTTATCCCATCCCACCTCCTCACTTTTGCTATAAATACTTCTGCAAAAGATGAGATTATGTTGGTCACTGCATATCTATTGTATGTAAATATTTTATTGAAGCTGCCGTAAGCTCTGTTTGTAATTGAAGATACCTAAGTTGAGATGAGAAGTTTGAAGCTGTAGAGAATCACTGGACTTGAAGATTGTAACTGTTTTGAAGTATCAAATACAAGCTGATTTATGGGATTCTGGTCTAGGTCAACGATGATGTTTTTCTTATTGTAAATTGTTATTTTATTTCTATTTCCATTTTGTCCATCTTCTCTGATAAAGAACAACAATTATATAGTTAGGATTTACTGTCAAAGGTACCCTGCTCTTACTGATAATCTTTATCTACATGTTTTTTTCCAATTTTGTTGTTTAAAAATGATTTAATACAGTCCAAGAAGTCAAGATGTTGGTATTCCCTTTTCTTACAGTCTAAACTTTAAACATTTTTCTTGAATGTTATTTTCAATTTCTCCTAAGTAGAGTTGAACTAGGGGAGTCTATGGTGAGCCCTGTCCTCTAGTTTTATCTCCAAAGGTTGTCTGAAAGTTTCCCTAAGAGTATGTTGAAAGCAGGCTAGGTTCAAAGTCCTTACCTGATCTTAGACTATTATTTTTTACCTTATGTGTTGTCTTGATAAGTTTGCTAAGTAAAGCAGAACTAGGGAAGTCTATGGTCAACCCTATCCTCTAGTTTCTTCTCCAACAGTTGCTTTGAAAAGTTTCCCTTAGAACATGCTGAAAACAGAATAGGTTCAAAGTCCTTACTTTATCTTAAGCTATTCTTTTGTGTTTTAAATGTTTTGTATTGAAAGTGCATCAAAAGCAGGCTAGTTTCAAGGTACTTACCTAATCTTAGATTACTTTTATGTCTTTCTTAAGTGTATGCCAAAAGTAGGATAGTTTCAAAGTACTTACTTGATCTTAGGCTACTCTTTGTTCTTCATTTGTTTATTTCCCCTTCTTATCGTTTCATTTCATTCCATAAAATCAACTTTAAAGAGATCCTTTGACATAGATGACTTGCCCCATGGAACACTCTTGAACCTTGTTGTTTCAATTAAATCCTACTATGACTCCATATCCCAATGGATTAAAGTTGTTTCTTTCCTATCTTCTTATTTGAATCAATTTTCACTTTCATTCACCTTCACCCTTCATTTAGACTTCCTTCACCTTCACATATCTTTGCCCAACCAACAAACAAAAACCTTGCTCTTCATAACTAGCCTAATATCACACATAAAAGCCTTAAAGATAAATCAATATTTGCACATATAGAGAGATCCCTCTCTGGATTCAGGAGGGCTAGATCCTAGAATCCAAAAATGGTTCAAGTGTTCTCTCCGCAGTTTTGGTCTCACCAATCTACTGAAATTACAGGGAGATAACAGTGACGGTGGAGGGAAGGTCCCACTGTACTTGGAGCAGATGTAAACTAGACTCACTTGGACTCTCCAGAGGGTTCTCTTCACTCGAGATGGTTTAAGTGGAGAAAATTGCACCGGTATGTTTCATTAAGCAGGTTGTCGGGGTAACTATTCCAACCGCCATTTCTGCATTAAAATTCTACGATGTTGGATTTATCACCAACATGTGTTTTTTAGTGTGGAAATCTACTGTTTGTGTGTGGTTTGACTCCTAGATTTGTTAGCGTGTGTTCATTTGTTTGTTTTACTTTTTAGAGACCTTAGTTGTGGATTATGAATTTTAATTGTTGGGTGTGAAATGTGAATTGTTAATTTTAGTTTTAAATTGTTAATAAAATTCATTAAAGCTGAATCTAATGGAAACTGTTCTAGAATTTACCAGCCAAGGAACCCCTCTTAATGAGAATCCTAGTACTTTTCCTTGCTTTGGAAATGTTGTTCCTCCTTATACGGCTACATTTTCATTACCTGGATTTATTTTCAACTTCGTTGGCTCCGAAAACTCTAATTATTCCACCTCAACCGGATGCTTCACCTCAATAGAGTTCACCATCTCAACATCACCAACCTCATGTTGACCCTTTACCTTCTTCGTCCAATATGTCTTCCTCCCTTTCTTCCTCTTCGCTTGGTAAAAGCTTTGAAGCTAGTAACTAGGTGGCTAAGAAGAAGAAGAAAGGGAAGAATAAGAGGAAGAAAAATAAGAAAGAATTCAGCAAACCAACCATGGCTATAAGTGTTAGTAGTGTTGAGGAAACCTCCAACATGCATCGTAAACCCAAATACCCTTGCAAGATTTGTAAGGGTGACCACTTCCTTATCAATTTTCCTGGTATTCCAAAGGTCTTGGAAGTATGGTCAAAAAATTCTCATCAACTTACCGTTGATCCATCAACTAGTGATAATTAGGTTCCTGGGAAAAAGGGTAAAGTTAGGTTTCCTTGTAAGTTATGCAAAGGGAGTCATCAAACTCACATTTTTCCTCACATTGATGAAGCCTCAAAATTATTGGAAAACCTTCATGTTCCATAGCAACAACTTCCAACAGGTTACCGTAAACTTTCTCCTAACCTATCGTCAACTAATGAAATGATTGATCTTAGTCCAAGTATAGTCAATCCCACTCTTCCATTAAAGAGTGAAACTGGTATCATTCAGGTTGATGATTCATTAGTTGATCAAGTGGTCAACTCAATTTCACATTTGGTCGATCCCACTCTCCCTGTAGAAAGTGAAATTCATACCGCTTAGGTTCTTCTTGTTACATCATATCCTTCTACGCTGGGGGGCATTTCACCTGTTCCTACAAAACCCCCTCCAAGTACCGAGGTCTTTTCCTTTGATTGGAGTAGACTAACAGAACCTCGTATTCCTTCCTCCATCCCTTTCCAAATCATTATGAAGGCTTGTGGTAAGAATGTATGCCACATACATGTAGATGAAGGTACTTCTGTTAGTATTTTATCCTCAACTGCTTGGCAAGCTTTGGGTTCCCCTCAGCTTGTGCATGTTACATAGAATCTGTCAGCTTTTAACAGAACCATTAGTGAACCTTTAGGGATCCTTCCTAAGTTTCCTATTACCTTGGAAGGTAAAATTGTCTGTATTGATATTATGGTAGTTCGAGGCCCCTTGGATTTCAATTTACTCCTTGGGCAAGACTATGTCTATGCAATGAAAGTTGTCGTATCGACACTCTTTCACGTGTTGTCTTTCCCTCACAATGGAAACATTGTGACTGTTGACCAAATTTCATTCTCTAGTCTTGATTTGCCTACCAATAATCCAACACCCCTAAATGTTCCTTATACGAAAGTGGTATCTACCCTGCCACGGGTTAATTATGTGACAACCAGTCCCATGTTTTCAGTTACCGATGCAAGCGACCCTCTCACTATTTGCTCGACTTCCTTTGACTTAGATCCAATAATTAACATGGAAGACTCTATGGGATTATTTGAACGCAATGTTCCTATCCATTTTTAGTCCCTTGACATGTTTCCTTCCAGAGAATTGTTCTTCCATATGATGAAGACCTTTTGGAAGCCATGATCGAGGAGTGTCCCTTGACATCATGTATTTCTTCCAGTTGGAAGCCATGACAAGGTCACCAAGAGGAAATTTCATTTTACTGTGTTAACCTCATTAAAAAATGAATTAGTGGGTCAAGAGGAAATTTCCTTTTACTGTGTCAACCTTGTTAAAAAATGAATCAGTGGGTAATGAGGATAGTTCCTTTTACTGTGTCAACCTTGTTAAAAAATGAATCAGTTGGTCAGAGGAAAGTTCATGTTACTGTGTCAACCTTGTTAAAAAATGAAACAGACCCATGAGGACAGTTCTTTTCATGTGTCAACCTCATTAAAAAATGAATCAGTAGGTTATATAGGTAGATTATAGAGAGTAGATATGAGAATGGTTCTTTTCCTGTGTCAACCTCCTTAAAAAATGAAACAGGTGTCCTTGAGGAGAGTTATTTTACTATGTCAACCTCATTAAAAAATGAAACATGTTCATGAGGATGGTTTTTTGACTGTGTCAACCTCGTTAAAAAATGAAACAGGTGTCCATGAGGATGGTTCTTTTACTGTGTCAACCTCATTAAAAAATGAAATAGGTGTCCCTGAGGATGATTCTTTTACTGTGTCAACCTTGTTAAAAAATGAAATAGACCCATGAGGACAGTTCTTTTCCTGTGTCAACCTCATTAAAAAATGAATCAGTAGGTTATATAGGTAGACTATAGAGAGTAGACTGATAGATTCCAAGAGGATAGTTCTTCTCCTGTGTCAACCTCGGTAAAAAATGAAACGGATACCAAGAGGAAAGTTCCTTTCACTATGTCAACCTCGTTAAAAAATGAATCAATGGGTATTGAGGATGGTTCTTTTCCTGTGTTAACGTTGTTAAAAAATGAAACATATAATTTTGAGGATAGTTCTTTTCCTGTGCCAACCTCGTTAACAAATGAAACAAATACCTTGAGGATGGTTCTTTTCGTGTGTCAACCTCGTTAAAAACTGAAACAAATCCTTTTGTTTTGAGCATAATTCCTTTTCTTGTGTCGAGCTTGTTAAAAAATGAAACAAGATTCCCGAGAGGATGGTTCTTTTCCTGTGTCAACCTCATTAAAAAATGAAATAGGCTTCCATGAGGAGAGTTTCTGTTATTGTGTCAACCTCGTTAAAAAATGAAGCATGTTGCCATGAGGATAGTTCATTTTACTATGTCAACCTCCTTAAAAAATGGATCAGTAGGTTATGTAGGTAGATTGTAGAGAGTAGATTGATATATTATGAGGATAGTTATTTTCCTTTGTAAACCTCGTTAAATAATGAAACAAATATCCCAGAGGGTAGTTCCTATTATTGTGTCAACCTCGTTAAACAATGAATCAACTCATGAGCATATTTCTTTTCCTGTATCAAGCTCATTAAAAGATGAAGCAAATCCTCTCCTAGTCAATTTAAGTCTTTCATTTGATCTCGTAAATGAACCTTCATTCCATCCACCTATTAGTAACTAGTAGTCTACTTAGTTGAATGAAATGAAGCTTGGGGGGCATGCGCTCTAGCAAGTTACGCTTAGGGGGCATTAAAAAACCACTCTCAGGCACAGTTTTCCTATGTTTCAAGCTTGTGTAAAAATGAAACAAAAAACTCTCAAGCATAGTTTTCCTACGTTTCAAGCTTGTATAAAAAGGAAACCACTCTCAAGCATAATTTTTCCTATGTTTCAAGCTTGTATAAAAGTGAAACCTATCTTGAGTCCATTTTGGTTATTATTTTCAAGACTCGCTAAACTCATGAAAATCCTGAGATTCTTTAGCTATATCTTTCATTCTCGGAAAACACATAAAATTCCAAGTTCTTTCGATCTTTTCCTGCTCGTAAATTAAATTGAAATTCGGCCATATGAGTACACTTTTTATCAGTTTTTTGAACTCGTAAAAAATTACGAAAAAAGCGAAACCATAATGAGTATGCTTTTTGTCACTTTTTCAAACTTGTTTAAAATTACAGAAAAAGAAACACCATATGAGTACATTTTTATCACTTCTTCGAACTCGTTAAAACTTACAGAAAAAAAGAAACCATGGAGTTCTCTTTTAAGCCCTTTTCAGACTCTCTAAACATGAAAATATTGCCAAGTACTTGACTATTCAAACTTGTTAAAGGAAATGAACAGTCATCCCTTCAGTATAATTTAACCCCTTTTCCGAACTGAAATGGATTATTTACGAAAAAGGTATATGTTGAATAATCATGGTCAATAGAGTTCTCTCCTATATTAGGCTTGAGAGACTAAATTTACGAAAAAGTACACCCACGGAGTTTCCTTAAGTTTTTCTTCCGACTCCCTAAAATTTAAAAACACTGAGTTTCTCCTATACTGGACTTGTTAAAATTTAACAGTAAAGGACCTATCGATTACAAACAAGAATAAACCACTCCTTCTTAGGGTTTGATTTTATACTAAGTTGGACTCATTTGAAGGATGAGCTTATATAACAAGAAAATGTTATTCCTCTCAAGCTTGTCAAAAATAGAGAGGTACTTGCCATAACTTGTGGGGGAAAAAGAGAGAAAATGGATCCAATTGTTAAACTTTGTTTAAAATAAGTATACCACTCTTAAACACGACACTTTTTGTCTTGGGTTGGGAAAATCCTTTGCCTACTAGTTAATCAAACCATATTGAAAGTCTTCAGCCAGTTTCTGGGTATTATCTTTAGGTCAATTGTTACCAAACCATCTGCAATGTTGTTATGTGTTCAAGAGGACAGTTCAAATAAACCATTCATTTGCAAACATTTGTCTCCATTCGCGTTGACCATCCCTAAGTCAGTCCTTGCAAAATATTTCTACAAAAATTGATCTAATGGTTTCATGTCATGGGATTTCCTACGACGGGTGGCTTTCTATTGATGACATCATATCATCTAGGAAGTTGATCTAGAATCGTTTAGTATCTTGGAATCCGCATGCCTTAATGGAAGGTTTCTCACTTTCGACGACAAATTACATCATTGATATTTGATCAAATGATTCCATGAAGTGTTCGACTTCAAATCATTTATTCACACTTCGTAGTTTGTACTGATTACTTTTAGATCCATTGCTATTATTGGTGGTTTTGTTAGCCACCTATAAATTTTGTTATACCAAGAGGTGGCTAAAATTTTTCTTCAAAACTTCAAGAGATAGTTCCCATTGAAAACTTATCATCATCTGAAGTTTTTATGATGATTATTTCCCTTTAAGTTAATCTTCACTGTTGTTTCCCTTTTATCCAAAAAAAACCTATTGTCCACCAAGAGAATGACTGCATAAAGCCCTTATTTTACATCATTTTCACTTTTCCTTTCACCCATTTCCCCCCCCCACAAAACTCCTCTAAAAACCCTTCATTTTGGCCTCAAAATATTCCAAGCCCCTTTTTAAACCATTTGATCCCCTTCCATAAGGTTTAAAAACCCTTTTCTTCCTTATCGGGACCCCCAAAACCCTCTGAAAAACCTTCAAAAATCCTAAAAAACCTTCGTTTTTCTATTAAGGCCTTAAGCCCCTTTTGGCCTTAGCCCCAGCCCCTTTTTCCACATATGACCCAGAGCCCCGCAATTGGGCACTAAAGAGCTTAAAACCTCTTCCGGAACCTTATTTTCCTTTTTTTTCATAAACCCGATGCAATGATTTGAAATAAATCCAGGCTGTCAATCTCTGTAGATCAACGACCATCGGCTCATCGCATCACAAATCTGCATGGGTCCTTCCTTTTTCATATCTTTTGAAAGTTTCGATGCGATCCCTCCAATCAAACCTCAACTGTCAATCATCCCTCTGATCCGATAGCCAGTGCTTAATCACGCATTGTAGATTCAAAAACTCCGATGCAATGAGCCCCTCTCCTCCAATTCACCAATTTGGTCTGGACCGTTGAAATCCACAAGAACCAACAGCTAGGATCTTATCACGCTTCACCCATAGACCTCCACCATCGCACCCGCCGATTTAATCTTGACCGTTGATCTCTCTCAGATCGAATGGTCTGCGCTCAATCGCATCGACACATTTCATCACCTCTTTGCCTTTTCCTCCTGCTGATGTGATCCTGTGATCAAATCTCCACCGTTGATCACTTTAGATTGGACGATTCGCATTACTCCCACTCTTCAAACCCCACCCTTCTCATTTCTCCCTATTGACAGATCTCAATCGTCTATTCCCAAGATCCAACGGTCAGGATCTAAACCGCCATTGACCCCACCTACCTTTCCACCCGCGCTGCTTGCCCTCCATTGCGTTTTATCCACGCCGTCAGATCTAGAGCCTCTCATCTGACGGCTGACATTCCATTTCACAAAAATTTTGCACCTACAGTTTAATGCCCCAAAAAAAGTGCGAAATAGGTGGTTTTTAAAAGGGACATGTGTCAAGAAATGTATCGTATCACGTTTTTTTTAGGGAAAACCATTTACCACCCAAATATAATGCGAAAACCTTTGCCGGTTTTCCGCCAAACCACTTTCCCCCGCAATGTTATTTTCTTCTTTAATCTCCACCGTTCAACATTCTGATCGAACGACTCTCATTGTATTCCACCTCCATTCACTTTTAACCCAGCCTTCCCCCAAACATTTCTCCGAGCAATCCCAGTCGTTGATATCTAAGATCGAATGGCCCACGTTATATCTCGCCCCCATTTGATTTGCCTTCCATCTATTCTCCCAGGAGATTGCATCGGATGATTTCCACCATCGATTATTCTAATCCAACAGTCCACATTCGTCCTCACACCCAAACCTCCATTGAGCTGGTCAGCTACTTTGCCAAGATTTTTCCCCATCGCTTGCATTTGCACTTCCTTCGCATCACTCTGAAACTCTTTCACCGAACCTCCTAAGTAGTTTAAACCATGAATTCGTAGGATTTAAATAATTTTTGTGTGTTTTTATGTAGGTTTAGATGAAGTTGAAGTTAAATCCTTGCGCAGATGATTACACTGTTATTGGCCAAGGATGATGATCCTTACAGCCTTTTGATACATATTAAAGGGTTTCAAAGGGATAATTAAATGTTTTTAGGGAATCGACAAGTCATGATTATTGGTTTTCTGAGAAAAAACTCCAATAAACCTTTTGTGTGCTTTCAAACAGCAAACATAGTCAACAATCAATTAATTAAAGGGTATCCGTGTCAAAGATGAATATTATGGCTTAATCAAGCCTAAACACAGATCCAAAACTAAATCACTGGCTTTATGAAATAGAGAATCAGATCCAGAAGACCTCCAATGCCACATCACAAGGGTCAATTGATTCCCTAACTACTATATTGCCACAATGTAGCCTCTCTACCTCAAAGGAATACCTAGATCAAATCTCAGTCTGAAACATTAAGGCCAAAGATAGCTGAACAATTATTACAAGCAAAAAAAAATTCCTAACTGTCAATAGAAGTTATTATAAAGATAAAAAGAGCCTTAAAGTCAATATTTTTACCCATTAAGCCTAAAAAGCAGAAACAGAGTCATAATTCGATGCTTCCTTGCCTTATGCCTTGCATGGTTTTCAAGGCTAGGAGTTGCATTTAGTGCAGAATTAATTACAATTCAACGCTAGGAACTCTTCCAACTCATCATTTTCTTATAAAATCTCCTTGAGGAGCACATTGTAAAGGGTTGGTTGGTCACTAGTTGTAGTACTGAAACTCTCTGAAATAATACATAGTCTGTCTGAAGTTGAGGAAGAAATTGAAGTCTTGGAAGCTTGATGATGTTGTGACATGCTTGTTCTTGAGAAGGCTCTATCATTGGATCCCTGAGCTTGGCTATTGGTGATGTATTCTGAACTGTCTACTGTTTTTCCTGTTTTCATTATGTTTCATAAAATCTTACTACAGTAAGATCTAGTGTCTTCAAGAGGGTAGCACTGCATACAATCATTGTAAAGGTATCATTGGACTTAGTCATTGTAAATACATTATTGTACAAATTGTACTAGTGTCTATCTGCCAAGGGTTGAAGAGGAAGTGTTGGGAGGTCTACGATCATCATTAGGTGGTTGTATCAAAGTTGGGGTTATGGTCTAGTATATATTCTTCTTCTACATCATTCTATATCATTGTAAAGTGGACCATTTTCCCTGGTACGGGAGTCCATTCTTCTTTTATTCTTCTATATGGTGGTAGGGTGGTGCTAGGGTGAGTTGTAGCTCATTGGGTGTTGGGGCATCCATTCAATTGACTACTGAAGAATCTCAGGCGTTGGAGCATCCATCCAGTGGGAGCTGGAGAAGAATGCTTTTCTAGATTCTAGGAAGTTGGAGATTTATTTTCAATTGGAGTTGAATATTAAAGAATTATTAGAAAAGTTAATTAGGTGGCTTTTGTCCGAGTGTTTTGGTTTTAAAACTCGTGGCATTTCTTGTGTTCTCTTTGTTTATCAATCAAGTATCATTGTACAAAAAATTATAATAATTGAAGATTAACTAATGCTCTAAATGGAAATAAATACCCATTTTATTCTCCAAAGGAGCTTCAACAATTGGTATCGGTGAGGTATTGTTCCTCTCAATAACAGCTTAACCGTTGAAGGAGGCTCATGGACATACATAGAATAATTTGGTAAATGATGCAAAGCAAAGAATATTATTATCAGCAGACTTATTGAATCTGCTTATCATAAGGTGTTGGGTTGTAAAACCGCCAAAAATGTATGGGACAAGCTTGAGAATATATATGCAGGTGACTCAAATGTCAAAGAAGCAAAGCTTCATATCTATAGAGCAAAATTTGAGCAACTCAGAATGAAAGAAGATTGCAACATTGCTGCATACTTTCAATACGTTGATGAAATAACCAATACTCTAGAAGGATTGGGAGAGCCAGTTGACGAGAAGACTATTATACGGAAGATTCTTAGAACGTTACCAAGGAGATTCAACCCAAAGGTATCGGTCTTAGAATACAGTGCAAATCTGGACAAACTCAGCAAGGAAGAATTACATGGAGTTCTCATAGCATATGAAATGAGACTTGATGAAGAAAAGGGTACTTCAAATCTAGAAATTGCATTCGTTGCATCTAAGCAAACCAATAAGGACAAACAACCTTCAATTGAGATGACATGCACCTATAAATGTGAAGAAAAGGGAGATGACGGAGAAGGTCTTTGAGATGAAGAATATGCTTAATTTATGAGAAAACTAAAACCTCGTAAGGGAAAATTCAAAGGTAAACTTCCATTGATATGTTTTGGTTGTGGTGAGGTTGGGCATTTCGTAGCAAAATGTCCGAACAAAAGTGATGGCAACTCAAAAGGAAAGAAAGGCTTTAAGAAATTCAACAAGCAAGGCAAAAATAAAGGATCCAAAAGGAACTTTCTCTCTAAGAAGATAGCTCCTCATCCGATGAAGAAAGTGACAGCAAAGAAGAAGCCAATGAGAAAGTATTGTTTATGGCCAAGCACAATAAACAAGAAGTATCAAACAATGAAGAAGAAGGGTTGACCATAGAAGAATTTTATGAGGATGCAATCAAGCTTATAAAAGAGCTCAATGCTGAGAAGATCCATTCCAACACTCTTGAAGAACAAGTTCAAGGTCTCAAAATTGAGGTTGAAGAACACAAATGTATTGAAGAGTCACTTCAAAAGAAGTTGGAAGAAAGCAACCAAGAAAGGGAAGAATTAGAAGCCAAAGTAGTCTCACTGTGTAAGGAAGTGAAGAAGGGGAAAACTGTCCAAAAATTGTTACACACAAACCTCATGGCGGCCTACAAGCTCATCAACAATCAACGATATTACAATGACAAAACTGGCATCGGTTACAAAGAAGAAGAAGCAGGACCTTCTACAACAAAATACAATGAACCTATGAGATTTGACATACATGAAGACTTCATTAGACAAGATTCGCAAGCACATCCTTGGAAGACAATTCCTCGACAAAGATTTTCATCCGAGTACCAACATAGTTTTCATGGCTATTGTTATTCATGTGGAAAATTTGGTCATAAAGCTGTAGAATGTCACACATACTCTATGAACCAATACAATTACAAGAGATTCTTCAAATATGAACCTCCCAGGGCTAAATGAAACATCAACAGATTTGAAAATTTAAGAAATAATATGGAATGTTACAAATGTCAAAAATTTGGACACATAGCCAGAGACTGTAGACTTGAAATTCCTCCAGAAGAATCTTCGAAGCCACACAATGAACGAACATGGAAGAAGAAGAAGACTGATAATTGTGCTCTCGCTCTCAAGGCTCAAAAAAAGAAAGATGTGTGGTATGTTGACAATGGTTGCTTAACGCATATGATTGGAGATAGAAGGAAATTTGTATTTCTGAAAGAGAAGAAGGATGGAACCATATCCTTTGGAAATGATGGATCTTGAAATTTTATAGGATCAGGTACCGTCACTTTTGGAAGCAAAGATGTTATAGCCAAGAATGTTCTATTGGTCAAAAACATGAATCACAATCTACTCAGTGTTGGACAAATGTGTGATCAAGGACACACAATGCTATTCAACTCCACAAAATGTGAAATCAGGAAAGGCAGGTATGGTAAAATTGTGGCTACAACAAGTCAAGCTCCAAATGACATATATGTTCTAGATGAAGCAACTAAAGCATGTCTACTAGCTAAAGAAGATGAAAGTTGGTTATGGCACAAACGAATGGGTCACATAAACTTTGACAATCTTGTCAGGATAAGGAAAAAGGACACAGTACGAGAAATGCTGAAAATCTCAAAACCTTCCAACACACTATGTGAGGCATGTCAGCATGGCAAGTAGAAAAAAGTCCAATTTAAAACAAAAGAACACTTTTCATCACATCCATTGGAATTGATACATACTGATCTATGTGGTCCTGTGAGAACAAAAGGCTTAGACGGAGAATTATATTTCATGTTAATGATAGATGACTATACCAGGATGACAGCCATTAGTTTCCTAAAGAAAAAATCTGAAGCATTTGAGTGCTTTAACATCTACAAGGAGTTGGTTGAAAATGAAACTGATTTGAAAATAAAGTGTTTAAGATCAGATAATGGTGGAGAATTCACTTCCAAATTATTTCAGCAATACTGTGACGAAAATGGAATAAAAAGGAAATTTTCAACAGCACGAACACCTCAGCAAAATGGAGTCGCTGAAATAAAGAATAGAACTGTACAGGAAATAGGTAGAGCAATGTTGAAGGACTCAAAATTCTGGGTTCAAGAAATTGATACGGCAATCTTCATTATCAACCAAAGTCTTCTCAGAAATAATTGCAACAGGACTCCATATGAATTATGGAAAGGAAAACCAGCTAATGTAAAATATTTCAGAATCTTTAGAAGAAAATGTTATATCAAAAGAGAAGATCAAAATTTGGGTAAGTTTGAATCACGTGTTGATGAAGGTATCTTTGTTGGTTACTCACGCAAAAGAAAGGCCTATAAATTCTATAATCTAAGACGAAAACAGATAGTGGAGAGCATAAATGTTACATTTGACAAAGATGGTGTTCTAGCAAGTAATGATGAGGATCTAGAATCTTTGAAACTTGAGATAGAGGCTCAAAAATACACAGATAAAATTGTAGAACAAGAAGCAAATATCAACGAGGTAGAAGTAAACAATGATCATCAAGATATACCAGAACAACAACAAGAAGATCCTCCAAGGAGAACAAAAGAGTGGATTCAAAAGAACCATCCATAAAATCAAATCATTGGTGACATAAATGAAGGTTTACAGCTTCGTTCATCACAACAAGTTCACGTTGCTTTTCTAGCAACCTTTGAGCCTAGTATATTTGAGGAAGCCAGCCAAAATGAACATTGGGTAGCAGCTATGAATGAAGAATTGGATCAAATTGAGAAGAATAACACCTGGGAATTAGTTCCATGACCAAAAGATAAAAATGTCATTGGGAATAAATGGGTGTTCAGGAACAAATTGAATGAAGATGGGTAGGTTACCAGAAACAAAGGAAGATTGGTTTGCAAAGGCTATGCACAAATGGAAGGAATTGATTTCGACGAAACATTTGCACCAGTTGCCAAAATGGAAGCCATCCGAATGTTTCTCGCCTATGCATGTTCAAGACAAATCAAAGTCTACCAAATGGATGTTAAGTCAACATTTCTGAATGGAGAATTAGAAGAAGATTACATCGAACAACTTGAATGTTTTCTACTATCACAAAAAGAAGACTATGTCTGTAGGTTAAAGAAGGCTCTATATGGTCTCAAGTAGGCTCCCAGAGCATGGTATGCTCATCTTGATGGATATCTATGTAACCAAGGGTTCAAGAAAGTTACTGTTGATAACAATATTTATGTACAAATAGATAAAGATAATTTAACAATTGTTGAGGTATATGTGGATGATATAATATTTGGTAGCAATGATGATCAACTAAGTAAGAACTTTTCTACAAAGATGCAAAGTGAGTTTGAGATGTCTTTACTTGGTGAGCTAACATACTTCTTAGGGCTTCAAATATATCAACAAGAGAAAGGAATATTTATATGTAAAGCCAATTACATCAAGGAAATGCTCAAGAAATTCAAAATGGAAGATTGCAAACCCGTCCTTACTTCAATGGTAACAGGTTGCAAATGGAGCATAGATGACTCATCTAAGGATGTGGATCAGAAGTTGTACAGATCTATGATTGGTAGTCTTCTATATGTAATAGCCTCTTGGCCAAATGTTATGCAAGTAGTTGGACAAGTAGCAAGATTCCAAGCAGCACCAAAAGAATCACATATTAAATATTCACCAGCATTGGAATATCTTCGCTAGAAGCTTGGGATTCTCCCATGTTCTCATTATATTTTCCTTTTTTAGAATATAAAGGGGGAGTGGAAGTGTGTACAGGTCTACAGGATGGTTGTGTGTTAGCGCGAGTGGAAGGGTGTGCAGGTCCACAGGATGGTTGTGTTTTAGGGGGAGTTACACTTTTCCATTGATGTCAAAGGGGGAGAAAATGTTGTAGGAAGAGGTGTCATGATCATAGGGGGAGTACTTGTGTTGCCATCAATGCCAAAGGGGAAGATTGTTGATTAGCGGTTGTCATTGATGTCAACCCAAGCAGCACCAGGGACTAACCCAATATTGAATGGGAATTTCGACCTACCAAATTAATATATTCTAGGTCAATAATGATTTTCATGGTTTCTACTTGTCGAGATGTTTCTGTTGATATATGGCACGCCATGTAATTCTTCATGGTTTGAGAGATATTCATGTTTGAAGTTTGTACCCCCGGTTAGTGGGCTAAAACCCCATGGGGTTGGGGCATGGGTCATTGAAAAGTCATAATTAATATTTTTTGAGCTCCTAAAATCCCTCCCACGTTCACTTGTTGAAGCCCTTCTCAACCTAAGCATTTATATAAATTGTGATCTTCATTTCCTCATGCAAGGGATTCGGCCATCTGAAACAGGTCATCTTGGAATTTTCACTCTAAATTTTTTTCTACGAAGGTTAAGAAGCTTACATTTTTATGAGGTAAAGTCGAAATCTTGAGGAAGCTATAGTAAAATTTCAGATCAAGGTGTGCAACATTTTCGGAGATATGATCTGTGTAAGTCAGGGTTTTTGCAGGCTCCTGAAATTCATCTCAAAAAAGTGACCTTGGTAAATTTGTCATAACTCTCTCTCTCTGAGTATCGGATTGGAATTCCATAAAAAGTGACAGATATTTAATAGTCTATAATTTTTTCTCTATCAATTTCAGAAAAAAATAAGGAAACAAGCTGACACGTGGCAATAATCGCATGCTACTCTCTTATGAAACAATACATAATTAGGGCATTGTGAGAGATTGGGTATAACTATCTTTTGAAGAATCCAAATTGGGTCAGACCTATGGAATTGGAAAGAGGACTCAGAGGAATAATACAGTACCAAAAATAAAATATTGAGGATTTGAAATAACAGAGATACACTAGATTCAATATTGAGCTCCTAGAAGGCAAAGAAAAAGCTAGATCATGTGTTGTCAAGGGTCATGAAGGACCAGATTTTCTATGGCAAAGAAAAGCGAAGCAAGGTGTATTAGAGGGTAGCATGACAAGAGCAGCAAACTAAGGTATAAAAGCAACAAGAAGTTCATCATATGAAGTCTTCAAGTGGGCAGCACCGCATACAATCATTGTAAAGGTATCATTGTACTAAGTCATTGTAAATACATTATTGTAAAAATTGTACTAGTATCTATCTGCCAAGGGTTGAAGAGGCAATGTTGGGAGGTCTAGGATCATCATTAGGTGGTTGTGTCAAACTTGGGTTTATGGTCTATTATATATTATTATTCTACATCATTCTATATCATTGTAAAGTGGACCATTTTCCCTGGAACGGGAGTCCATTCTTCTTTTATTCTTCTATAGGGTGGTAGGGTGGTGCTAGGGTGAGTTGTAGCTCATTGGGTGTTGGGGCATCCATTCAATTGACTACTGAAGAATCTCGGGCGTTGGAGCGTCCATCCAGTGGGAGCTGGAGAAGAATGATTTTCTAGATTCTAGGAAGTTGGAGCTTTATTTTCAATTGGAGTTGAATATTAAAGAATTATTGGAAAATCATTAGGTGGTTTTTGTCCTAGAGTGGGTTTCCACCTTAAAATATTTATGCATTTGTGTTCCTCTTGTTTACTGCTATCATTGTACAAACACTGATAATAATTGAAGATGAACTAATGCTCTAATTAAAAGGAATACTGATTCACCCCCACCCTCTTAGTATTTCCAACAACAGTGACCTCTTTATGACAAACATGAATCCAAGTATAGATAGAGAAGCTAAACTAAACACATTATTTAACCTAATTGGAAAAATAGTGTACATACTTGATAAAATATTGGATAGGCATGAGGTTGATACAAATGTTGATTACCCAGAGCAACTTATGCCTTTCCCTGATCAAACACAAAATCAACCAATACAAGATATAACAACAAAAAAAATATGTATGATGAGCAAGACTACAAAGAAAACAATGAATAAAGTTGTCAAGAAACTTCTGACTGCATACCTCTATCTTGTATTGCACTATTAAGAGAACTTTATGACCAAAATGCAAAGGCAGAAAGTGAGCAGTGCCTTGAGGAAAACATAAGCCATCTTGAACTCACAAAATCTGAAATAGGAGAAGAGAAAACAAAACTAGAGTCTCTGCCTTTATGTTATGGCTCATTTCATATTATTAAAGAAGAATGGCATCCTGACAATATATTAGAAACAACTCATGAACCTTATATTCAAAGTGACTGCCATGAAAATCAGGAGGAGTTGTTTGAAACTGAGATGGATTAGGAAAAAGAAGAGAATCCTCAAAGTTTCATTGCAAGCACAAATAATGTTTCCCTAGAAGAGGCTCAAGAACACATCTAATCTCAAAATCAGTCAATACAAAAGAAAGAGGTCAGTTGTACTTCTGTCCAAAGCAAAAGAAAAATTCATACTCTTTTGACAGAAGAAGAAATTGATCAAATATTAAATAAACAGGAAGCTCTCAAAACTTCATTTGAACAAAACACTTATGCTCATCTACCTACTAAATCTTGTTGTCTTGAAACAAAAAATAAACTTGTAGATCAACTAAAAGAAAAAAAACTGATAACCCAATATGCTTTATTGGTGAAATTGTTTATACTAATGATTTTTCAATTTTTTGTCAATCTGATGATGATGATAAGATCCAAAGGGAAAATAATCATGCAAGACAACCAGCAGTGGATTGGTGTCATGAATTTCATTATCATCAGATTGAAAGAAGTAATCAAACAATGTAGCCCATTAGAAACAACTTTCATATAATTAGGAATCAGCAATCTTTTAATTGTAATGTTGAGATTGAAAAGGAAGAGGAATTTCTTGAGCAGGATGCAGATAAGGAGCCTTCTCCTGAGAGGATTGAGGCAATTAAAGATACCCCTACTCAATAACATGATGATCTCTTCACAGAGTAAAGTCCACTAAATCAAATCATACTAGGACGACAAAAGGACAACACTGCAATATATGATGAGTCCTCCAGTTTAGATAATAATGAAGATGAGGAAGTTTTTCTTTCTCAAGAAAATATTAACCTTGATCCAGTGGAGAAAGAAGAGGTAATCCTGGTTGAAACATATCTTCCAAATACTCACAACCAGGTATTATTTCAAGCTCCCTATGCTCACTTCTTGAAGGCATTTGAAGAAGGTATAAAAGTTATTGGGAGCAGTGTATTACCAAAAGAAAGAAGATTTTTTAGCACTGCTGCTAAGAAACAAAAGGAATGGGAGTGGCCTTGTTTGTCCAACCTACCCAAAGAGATGAAGAAGAACCAATCATGGAGTCATTTACTGGATTGGTTGTACTGGAAAAGAGATTTCATCAGCTAAACATGTAAATATTCCAAGTTAGATTACAGTAGATAGGAATGTCAATAAAGCTCAGCTATGAGCATTAAGTTAGTTGTTGATTTCTACTTTGAATAATAAAAAGAAGAAATACAAAAACAATAGAAAAGAGAAAAGAGGGTAGATTGTAAAAAAAGAAAGGTATAGCCCCATACCAAAAAAGAGAGACAAAATCTGAAAGTGTGCAAGCTCAAAATGCCACTCCCAAAAGCACACTTCTAGTTATTCATACAATTTAATCATGACTAATTAGCTTTTCAATTTACTGCTGATAGGTTAGTGAATTAGATCAGCCAAACAACATAATCTTGGCTTATCAGTAAGGTAGATTAGATAGAAAAACAAAGGTTCAAACAAGCTCAAATCCTGAACCTATGAGACTGATGAGGATCTGGTTCGAATATTCTCAAAACTTGAACCATAAAGAGAGAAAGGACAACTCAAACAAATTAAAAATTAGAGTTGAAGAGATAATGAAGGAGGTTTTAATTTTCAGATCTTAAGCCTTCACTATTTTGTTTTAAAGTTTCTGCAAATTTTAATCTATGTGCAGCTTGTTTTTATGCCATAGATTAGCAACAAGTTAGAATGTTTAATCCTGGCTTGGCTACTTTTAAATTCCTATTTTAGAATTTAGAAAATAAAAATATATCAGAAAGCCTAATCCTGACACATAGTAGTTAGGTAGAGAAACTTATGAGTTCGACTGCTTAATCTAAACTCATGGAGGAATAAGATTAGACTTATATTAGTTTTCTATTTTTCAAAAAGAATAAAATGTTGATGAAGAGAGTTTTCTAGTCCTAATGCACTCTGAAAGAAGAAAAAAATGTTAGGATCAGTAGGAATGGGTAGGTAGATATGTTTTTTCGATAGAATTCCATTATTTCAAATTGCTGCAGATATCATCAAATCAGAAAAGGTCAGCCTAAAGAAAAATAAAGGTTGTTTCCCAATGGATTAAGGCACTGGTTTGATGAAAGCCAGAGATTTGCAGCTGAGGTTTTAGACACCTAAAGAACCAGCTGTCTTCCCCAAGTGGAGCCACTGTTAGCCATCTATAAATTTTGTTATACCAAGAGGTGGCTAGACTTTGTCTTAAAAACTTCAAGAGATAGTTCTCTTTGAAAACTTATCATCATCTAAAGTTTTTATGATGATTATTACCCTTTAAGTTAATCTTCACTATTGTTTCCCTTTTATCCTAAAAAAACCTGTTGTTCACCAAGAGAAAGACTGCTTAAAGCCCTTATTTTCCATCATTTTCACTTCTCCTTTCACCCATTCCCCCCCCCACAAAACTCCTCTAAAAACCATTTATTTTGGCCTCAAAATCTTCTAAGACCCTTTTTAATCCATTTGCTCCCCTTCCATAATGTTTAAAAACCCTTTTCTTCCTTATCGGGACCCTCAAAACCCTCTGAAAAACCTTCAAAATCCTAAAAAACCTTCATTTTTCTATTAAGGCCTTGAATCCCTTTCGGCCTCAACCCCAGCCCCTTTTTCCACATATGACCCAGAGCCCCACAATCAGGCGCTAAAGAGCTTAAAACCTCTTTTGGAACCTTATTTTCCTTTGTTTTTCATAAACTCGATGCAATGATTTGAAATAAATACAGGCCGTCAATCTCTACAGATCAATGACCATTGACTCATCACATCACAAATCCACATGGGTCCTTCCTTTTTCGTCTCTTTTGAAAGTTTCGATGCAATCCCTATGATCAAACCTCAGCTGTCAATCATCCTTATAATCTGATGGCCAATGCTTAATCGCGCATCGTAGATTCAAAAAATCTGATGCAATGAGCGCTTCTACTCTGATTCGCCGATTTGATCTGGACTGTTGAAATCCACAAGAACCAATGGATAGGATCTTATCATGCTTCGCCTGTTGGGAAAAATACTGAGAGGGGGGGGTGAATCAGTATTTACTGCATATTCAAAACTTTTTACTTTTCTTTACTTCAAAACCCATACGCTACTTTCCTGAAGCAGACTTGCGTATATACGCAGATATCCTTTATTAAACTTGCGTATACACAGATATCTAATTATTTCATTAGTCCTTCACTTAAATCATTTCATCAATAAATCATCAGATGTTTAATAAACAGTAAACATGTGCAGTAAGAACAGAGTAAACCATCACACAAAGCATCACACATGAACACCAGGATTTTTAGGTGGAAACCCAAGTCGGGAGAAAACCACCGTCATAGCTTGCTTCAAACACATTTTAGCTTCCAGACAGTTATCTCTGCCTGAGACAGTTGGCGACGATCAAAGATGAAAATCGTACCGCGCCGGTCACTGCCCTCTGAAGGGGGAGCTACGACCCCCCGACTCGTTTACCGTCTCTCTCCCGGAAGGGAGCCACGTACCCCGATCTCGCTTACCGCCTCACTGAAGGAGCCGCGACTCCCCGACCGAAGGCTACAACCCTCGCACCACCTTGGACCAGTTTCATCAATTTTCACACCGGATCCAACAACATTGCATCACTGTGCCAAATTTCATCATATTTTCATAACAGACCCTCTCCAATCTTTTAAGCTCAACCATTCAACCAACCGAAACCCTCAACTCATCACCGTAGAATACAAACAGCGTAAATAATGTTATAACAGATCGACATTTCTCTACTACGCTAAAGAAACCCTAGTTTGCATATGCGCTTTTCTTTCACTGATGTCGCGTGTATACGCGCTTCCGTCCACACAAGCCAGCGTATACTTCAGTACAAATTTCATTGCGCATACGCGCTTTCTCTTCAGCGAAGCCACGTGTATACGCGCTTCTTCCGCGGCAAAGTAGCGTATAGATCTTCAACCATTACAGAGCTGCATACTTCTTCAGATCAGACATTCAATTCAGATTCAACCCTTTTACTTCAGACAGATGTTCGCCTCAATTCCGATCTAAGTCTTCCATAAGCAGATCTAGTAGATACAAGTGCATTTCAGATCTAGATCCCCTTCTTCATCATAGGTGCATCATACATTTAGATTTTTCTTCAAGTGTAACCCTTTCCATTCAAATCTACTTCAGAGAGAAGTATTCATTCAAGCTCAGACATCTTGCACCCACACAATAATTCTATTTCATACCAACTTAGTTCTTCCCATATAGTTTCATTTTCTTTTAATACCATGAGTCTCTTTCATACCATGGACCAAAACAATACCATAAGCTCAAAACCACCGGACTCGGGTCAATTAGGCGATCATTACCTGCAATACAATGGGTCAATACCATGGTGATTACCCCTTGGTTTAGCACTTTCTGAAGCGCTTGTGTCGATACGTCACTTGGAACGTTCTTTCTCATGCGTGCATACGCGACTTTCCCTAGACCAGTCCGCGTATATCAAGAAACGTACTCTTTTTCATCATAGAATTAGCACATGCTGAATTCCTTTCTTCATTGCCTTCTGTACACACTGTAGATACATCAGATTTGGTTCATCAAACCGTATTCTATCAAGCACAACTTCATAAAGTAAGTTGCCATCATCTTTATCAAGTGGGTTGCCTTTTAGAGACAACACTCAACATCATAATATTGTCAACAAACATCATATCACATCAGATTTACATCATTTACTAAGTCCATCAAGTCAAGCATAACTTCATCAGGTGGATTGCCATCAAGGACAACACATGTCAACAGTCAAACGTTTTCATCTTCATTCAGTGGGTTGCCATCAAGGACAACATCCTGCATCATATTTCCAACAATCTCCCCCTTTGGACTTGATGGCAACCATGATGGTGTTTGGTTACCACAGCAGATAGATACCATGTTACTCTCCCAAAAATTTGACATCATTATCTTATCTTCATTCAAACACCATGTCACTCTCCCCCTTTGACATCAAGGGCAAAGGGCGGATCAAAAACCAACACTCTCCCCCTGTTCTCCTCATGTGGAAGAAACATTCTGCAGATCTGATATGTGCTGAAGTGGCCAAGCTCCCCCTGAGTTCATGCTTAATCTTCAAACATATTTGTCAATGAAGTACATGACTCTATGAACGTCCTATCACCAAAGACTCATACTTACATCAATTATCCATCCAAGTGGATTTACATATGAGACTCAACTACCCAACCAAGTGGGTTTACAAATTTGACTCAGCTACCCAACCAAGTGGGTTTACAAAATTTGACTCAGCTACCCAACCAAGTGGGTTTACAAAATTGGCAAGTCCTTACATGACTGAATATTTACAATTTTACAACATGAGTCTCAACAAGACCTTTTCAACAAATTACAAAGATGACCATTTAAGACCAACACCAGAAAGTCCTCAAGAAAGAGAACATATTTCAGAACCATCATAATGCCAACAATGCATTATACTCAGAAAAGCCAATGCTCCCCCTGAATCAGAGCATCCAAGCATCCTTTCCAAATGACCAAGGCTCCCCCTTAGTTTGTGCATCCTAAGAACTTCCACCAACAAATCATCAAGGCATCTTCATCAAAACATTAGAAACAGAATTATGAGAACTGGAACACCACCAGAGATACCAAACAGTATCAGAGATACCAAACAGTATCAGAGATACCAAACAGTACTGCAGCTATGCTGAAGAGAGTTGAACCAAGCAAAAATTGTCAGCAATCATGTATACGCGGTTTTCTGTGCATTAACTCGCGTACATACGCGACTGTGTTTTAGGAAACCTGCGTATCCCAAGACATCTTCTAAATTTTAACCAGATCTGATTCTTTGTAAGGCAAAGACAATGTTCAGCTTCTTTCTGAGACATTTGAATGCTTCCCTGGACTGCGGATGGATAGAACAGTGTAGTTGTGTTTTCAAGCGTCATCCAACGGTTGTGGCATAAGCACATTAGTAATGAAGCCTTCAGATTATTTGTAGCATCAATACAATCTTTCCAAGAGATATTATCATAGCATCTTCACATCAGAGTCAAGCAGTCATCCATGTGGTCCAATATCACCATGATCTTCAAGATTTAACATGAAGTAACATATGAAGGCAAAAAGATCTCAACCATAGTAACAACGACATCTAAGTCATCCATGTGTGAGTACACAAAGATACTTATCAGCAACCAGAGCTCAAAATATCATCATAATAACCAATGTACCAAGTCATTATCATTTGAGTATCACAAAAACCAAAGAACAAGCAGTCATATTGCCAACAATGCAGTCATTAGTATTCAACCTGCTGCTCCCCCTAAACCAATGCTCTTCCTTAGTTTGCAATCTGAAGCACCTTCAACAGCACGTCATCAGCAACAATCTCTGCATGATCTGTCCTCATCTCTGAATTATAAGACCTTCACTTCAGCAACGAATACTCTTCATTCAACAAGAAAACAAGACACATCCATAATATTCAACATAAGACATTAAGCATCATATCATTATTTAGAACTGAGAAAATACGCTGTTTCTGAGTCAATAACACAGTTATTAACAGTCAGACTGATGCTCCCCCTGAGCCTCTGCTCCAGATCTTCATCTATCAGATAAATTCTCTTATCATCAATGCATACGTGGCTGTGTCAGCTGGAACTCGCGTATATACGCGACTTTGTTTCATATAACCTGCGTATGGAAAGTGAAATATAGAAAATTTCACACCTTCATCTCCTCCTGCAAATTTTACCTTCTGTTTCTGTCTTTTCTTCACACCAGATGCACTGTCAGAAATACATAAAACCAGAATAATCAAATCAACCAAGAGAGTCATCATGCATTGCTCCCCCTGTGACGATACATTACTAAATCTCCTAATGTATCCCACATCTTTCCTGCAGTCAATAAGAAAGGTCAGCTTCAGAGGCGGATGACTGCAGTAGGGTCAGAATTCCCTACGTTTCTGATCGGTCCTCCTTCTTCTTCCAGATTTGTTTGAACTTTCTATTTGTGTGCTGGAAGTTATCCTCTTTCCCAGATCTTCTCATCCTGCATTCTTTTTCTACATGTCCATACTTGTTACAAGCATAACATCTCATGTGGCCAGAGAAATAAACATAAGAATCACAATGAGTATTTCTATTCTTCTTCCTTTTACAATCAGCTGCTTTATGTCAATACATGTTACATGAGAAACAATATCCCCTGAAGAAACTAGAGTACCTTTCTGAGTAGATTCTGTTTGTTTGAGGCTGAAAAGATCTGCTTCTGCAATTTGCTGCATCATGCCCATAGTTATGACATTTAAAACATTCAATGTTCTTGAATGAATTCCTTTGAGAATTCATGATTGTTGGCTGATCTTTTGACTCTTTCAACACTTCAGGTTTTTCATTGACTTCCTCTGAATTTTTGGCACTTCCTTGTGAGCTAGATTCTCCTTTAACAGTTTCATGGAAACCAAGACCATGTTTGATAGTAGGAGACCTTTGATTACTCAGAATATTGTCCAAAATGTTAGTACTATCATGAAACCTCAACAGTTTTACCTTTTCTTCCAATTTACCTTTGAGAATGTTTACCTCAACCTCCAAGGCTTGACATTGCTTTGTCATGCTTTCTTCTCTTCTTCTTCCATCTTCAACTTGATCCTTCAGATTTAGGATCTCTTCTTTCATCCAATTTTCGTTTTCTTCACATGTTTGTTCTAGCTCTTCATTCTTCTTATTTGATTTTTCCAGATCTTCTTTGAGAGAGATAATTTCTGCTTCAAGACCTTCCTTTTCAAAGGATTGTAGAGGTTCCTCATTCTCCTTACTTGATGCTTCTAGCTCTGCTTGCAGAAAGATGATAGCAGCTTCAAGTCCTTCATTCTTCTTGCTTGATTTTTCAAGATCTGCTTCTAGATCTTTAATTCGATTGGATGCATAAGTATGAAACCTTTGATACTTGTCCACCTGTTCATTCAACATTTCTATTTGATCTTTCATTTGTGAGATCATCTCTTTGTAGATAGTTTCTTGCTTATTGTATGAACTTTGTAGTTCTTCTTCTTTAATCTTGAGAGCTTCTTCTAGATCCACAACTTTACTTTCACTATCTTTACTATTGTTTGCACAAAGAAGAGTATTACAAGTGGCCTTCTCCTTTTTCTTCTTTGCCATGAGTGCTTGTAGATCTTCGTCAGAATCTATTTCATCTTCTTCAATTTTTGCTATACATGATTTCTGAGATATCTCCTTTCCTTGAGTAACCTTCTTCTTTTGCTTCTTAGCCATGAGCACTTTCAGATCTTGGTCAGAATCTTCTTCATCTTCACTAGACACTTCATCATCATCTTCTTTTGCATAATAACTCTTTCTCTTCTCAAATTGTTTCCCTTTACCATTCTTTTCTCTATAAGGACATTTAGCAGCATAATGACCAACTTTTCCACACTCAAAACATTTGAAGGGAAGCTTACCTTTGAATCTTCCAGTACCTAGTTGGAGCTTTCTCAAGAAATTCGCTTCTTCTTCATCGGATATATAGCTGGATTCTTTGACAACTTCCTTTTCCTTTCCTTTTGTAGATGCCTTAAAAGCAGCTTCTCTTATTTGAGAAGGACCTCCTTGTCTCATTTCAAAAGCAGTCAGAGTACCATGTAATTGAACGATAGTAAGCGTTTGCAGATCTTGCCTTTCTTCAATAGCTGAAACTTTAGAGTCAAATTTTGAAGTCAAGGATCTTAAGACCTTTTCCACCAGAGTAGTATCAGTTATAGTTTCACCCAAATTTCTCATTCGATTTACAATATCATCCAGATGAAGAAAGAAACTGGCAACACTCTCATCACTATGCATCTTCAAATTTTCATATTCAATTCTAAGAGTTTGGAGTTTTGCACTTTTTACCTTTGTGTCTCCTTCATAGCTTAGAATGATTTTGTCCCATATATCTTTTGCTGAATGTAGCTACATTACTTTAGCAAATTCTGATTCAGACATGCTTCCCAATAAGACATTCACTTCTTTGGCATTGATTTCATACTTCTTTCTTTCAGCTGCATCAGTAGGAATATTTGCCGGGTATTGATAACCTTCTTGCACGATTGCCCATACATCTGCACCAAGACTTTGCAGATATGCTTTTGTACGTACCTTCCAGAATATCAGATTGCTTCCATTGAATAGAGGTGGCTTTATAGACATGACTCCTTCTTGACTTCCCATTGTGACGGATCTCCTTTAAGCGATCAAGCTTCTGCACAAGGACCTGCTCTGATACCAATTGTTGGGAAAAATACTGAGAGGGGGGGGTGAATCAGTATTTACTGCATATTCAAAAAATTTTACTTTTCTTTACTTCAAAACCCATACGCTACTTTCCTGAAGCAGACTTGCGTATATACGCAAATATCCCTTATTAAACTTGCGTATACACAGATATCTAATTATTTCATTAGTCCTTCACTTAAATCATTTCATCATTTGATCATCAGATGTTTAATAAACAGTAAACATGTGCAGTAAGAACATAGTAAACCATCACACAAGAATCACACATGAACACCAGGATTTTTAGGTGGAAACCCAAGTCGGGAGAAAACCACCGCTGCAGTTGCTCAGCCTTCAATATTTTATTATAGAGAAAACATCTTACAACATATGTGCTGGCGCAGACTTGACCAGCACGCAGGCACCCACCTGCGCTCGTTTACCAGCCTCTCCTGGAAGGGAGCTACGACCCCCTGACTCGTTTACCAGCCTCTCCTGGAAGGGAGCTACGACCCCCTGCTCTCGTTTACCAGCCTCACCTGGAAGGGAGCTACGACCCCCTGATTGAAGGCTACAACCCTCAGCACCACCTTGGACCACGTTTCATCAATTTTCACACTGGATCCAACAACTTCAATAGAACACCACTTGCAGGCCACATTTCATCATATTTTCATACAGGACCCTCTCCAATCTTTTAAGCTCAACCATTCAACCAAACTGATACAGACAACTCATCACTGTAGAATACAGATAGCAGAAATACAGCAGAATAGATCAGACATTTCTTACCACAGTCTTCAGCAAACCCTAGTTTGAATATGCGCTTTCCTTTCACTGATGTCGCGTGTATACGCGCTTCCGTCCACACAAACCAGCGTATACTTCAGTACAAATTTCATTGCGCATACGCGCTTTCTCTTCAGCGAAGCCGCGTGTATACGCTCTTCTTCTGCGGAAAAATAGCGTATAGATCTTCAACCATTACAGAGCTGCATACCTCTTCAGATCAGACATTCAGTTCAGATTCAACCCTTTTACTTCAGACAGATGTTCGCCTCAATTCAGATCTAAGTCTTCCATAAGCAGATCTAGTAGATACAAGTGCATTTCAGATCTAGATCCCCTTCTTCATCATAGGTGCATCATACTTTCAGATTTATCTTCAAGTGTAACCCTTTCCAGTCAGATCTACTTCAGAGAGAAGTATTCATTCAAGCTCAGACATCTTGCACCCACACACCTGATTTGCACAATGAATTTCTTCTCCTTATATAGGTTTACCCTTTTTAATACCATGAGCCCCTTTTTCAATACCATGGACCAAAACAATACCATAAGCCCAAAACTACCTGGACGGGGTCAATTAGGCGGATCATTACCCAATACAATGGGTCAATACCATGGTGATTACCCTTGGTTTAGCACTTTTTGAGCGCTTTAGCCCATACGCTACTTGGAACGTTCTTTTCCGCGTGCATACGCGACTTTCCCTAGACCAGTCCGCGTATATCAAGAAACGTACTCTTTTTCATCATAGAATTAGCACATGCTGAATTCCTTTCTTCATTGCCTTCTGTACACACTGTAGATACACCAGATTTGGTTCATCAAACCGTATTCTATCAAGCACGACTTCATCAAGTAAGTTTCCATCATCTTTATCAAGTGGGTTGCCTTTTAGAGACAACACTCAACATCATAATATTGTCAACAAACATCATATCACATCAGATTTACATCATTTACTAAGTCCATCAAGTCAAGCATAACTTCATCAGGTGGATTGCCATCAAGGACAACACATGTCAACAATCAAACGTTTTCATCTTCATTCAGTGGGTTGCCATCAAGGACAACATCCTGCATCATATTTCCAACATCGCCCATATCCCTCCACCATCGCACCCACCGATTTAATCCTGACCATTGATCTCTCTTAGATCGAACGGTCCGCGCTCAATCGCATCGGCAAATTTCATCGCCTCTTTGCCTTTTCCTCTCGCCGATGCAATCTTGCGATCAAATCTCCACCGTTGATCATTTTAAATCATATGGTTCGCATTACTCTAGCTCTTCAAACCCCACCCTTCTCATTTCTCCCCATCGATAGATCTCGACCGTCTATTCCTACGATCAAACGGTCAGGATCTAAATCGCCATTGACCCCAACTACCTTTCCGCCCACACTTCTTGCCCTCCATCGCATTTTATCTGCCCCATCAGATCTAGAGCCTCTCATTCGACGACTGACATTCCATTTAGCAAAATTTTTGAGCCTACAGTTTAATGCCCCCAAAAAAGTGTGAAACGGGCGGTTTTTAAAAGGGATGTGTATCAAGCAATGTATCATATTGTGTTTTTTTCGGGGCAAACCATTTACCACCCAAATAAAATGCGAAAACCGTTGCCAGTTTTCCGCCAAACCACTTTCCCCCGAAATGTTATTTTCCGCTTTAATCTCCACTGTTCAACATTCTGATTGAATGTCTCTCATTGTATTCCACCTCCATTCATTTTTCACCCAGCCTTCCCCCAAACATTTCTCCGAGCAATCCCAACCGTTGATCTCTGAGATCGAATGACCCACGTTATATCTCGCCCCCATTTTCTTGCCTTCCATATATTCTCCCAAGCGATTGCGTTGGATGATCTCCACCGTGGATTATTCTAATCCAACGGTCCACATTCGTCCTCATACCCAAACCTCCATTGACCTGGTTAGCTGCTCTGCCAGGATTTTTCCCCATCACTTGCATTTGCACTTCCTCTGCATCGCTCCGAAACGCTTCCACCAACCCTCCTAAGCAGTTTAAACCATGAAGTCGCAGGATTTAAATAATGTTTGTGTGTTTTTATGTAGGTTTAGATGAAGTTAAAGTTAAATCTTCCTGCAGATGATTACACTGTTATTGGCCAAGGATGACGATCCTTACAGCCTTTTGAAATGATAAGTCATGATTATTGGTTTTCTAAGCAAAAAATCCAGTAAACCTTTTGCATGCTTTCAAATAGCAAACACAGTCAGCAATGAATTAATGAAAGGGTATCAGTGTCAAAGATTAAGATTATGGCTTAATCAAGCCTAAAGACAGATCCAAAGCTAAATCACTGGGTTTATGAAATAAAGAATCAGATCCAGAAGACCTCCAATGCCACATCAAAAGGGCCAATTGATTCCCCAACTACTATATTGCCATCATGCAGCCTCTCTGCCTCAAAGGAATACCCAGATCAAATCTCAGTCCAAAACATTAAGGCCAAAGACAACTGAATAGTTATTACAAGAAAAAGAAATATCCTAACTGTCAGTAGAAGTTACTATAAAGATAATAAGAGCCTTAAAGTCAATCTTTTTACCCATTAAGCCTAAAAAGCAGAAACAGAGTAAATGAAACATAGTCGTAATTTGATGCTTCCTTGCCTTATGCCTTGCATGGTTTTCAAGGCTAGGAGTTGCATTTAGTGTAGAATTAATTACACTTCAACCCTAGGAATTATTCCACCTCCTCATTTTCTTATAAAATATCCTTGAGGAGCACATTTTAAAGGGTTGGTTGGTCACTAGTTGTAGTACTGAAACTCTCTAAAATAATACATAGTTTGTCTGAAGTTGAGGAAGAAATTGAAGTCTTGGAAGCTTGATGATGTTGTGACATGCTTGTTTTTGAGAAGGCTCTATCATTGGATCCTTGAGCTTGGCTATTGGTGATGTATTCCAAACTGTCTGCTATTTTTCCTGTTATCATTATGTTTCATAAATTCTTACTACAGTAGGATGAAAAGTTTAGGCTAAGAAATTACTCCTGGAAGCACCTTAGACCTATTTATCCTTCACTGTTTTATGTTTTCTTTTGCTGAGGTATTTTAGAGTCTTTAATATCTCTCTTTATTCCTCATTCTTGTTTATTTCTCTAATAGTTCAAATAGTTGGTTCCAGCATGATTTATGGTTTTCCCTGCTTGTCTGCTGCCACTTGAAAACTGTTATTAAAGTCTCCCCTTGAAGTACCATTGTTTATAGTTAGCCAAGGAGGTCTGTTCTAATCATACCCTTTGTCCCTACTTGAACAATTGTTTTAAAGGTCTTTATAGTTGTGATCATAGATGTGTTAGGTGTTCCCTCTTCTACAACTGCAATTATCAGTGAATCTTTATGTTTTATAAGTCATTTGAAATAAAATATTCGAGGAAATAGGATGTGCTCCCGAATCTTAGATTTCATTTTAAAAGTTGTCTTAAAGTCATCATTTGCTTAAAGTGTGGTTTGTATAATTCATGGTTAGCCCTATCTATCAAATACCTCTTTATGTTCAAGTTATGTTTTTAAGTTCCCTTTGTTGAGAATTGAAACGCTCTTTTCAAAATCATTAATGTCCATCTCATTCACAAAACTAAAGGATCCTGTGGCCAAGTTAGATTTGCCCTTTGATATCCCATATCCACTGATGAGCTTGTCATAAACCTTTTCTTGACTCCATTTCCCAATGAATTTGACACTTCTTCTTTCTATCTATACTACCTAGATCTTTCATGTTCTGTTGTACCAATTCAACCAAACAAACAAACAAAACAAACACTTGCACTTAATAACTAGTCTAAAATCAATACTTAAAAGCAAACAAGACATATCTTTGCTAAACATTTGAGAGATCCCTCTCTGAGAACAGGAGGACTAGATCCTAGAACTCTAAATATTGGTTCTGATGTTACCTTGTCTTTTGGTAAGCCAATCTATCAAAATCCAGGACTCCAACATAATGACGATCATGGTGGAACCTATTGAATCTATGATAGCTTAGCAATCTATTATAAACTCTTTAGTCCTTCAATTTCCTAACAAAATCAGTTACCAAGCCATAGAGTAGACTCTGTTTGTTTTAAACACCTTAGCTAAGTGTTAAAATTAGACCTAGGACACTCTCATAACCATAAAAATATGCAAAATCCAAAAATATTTCAGATTGGCTTCATAATAAACATGGTGGTGAAACCATAAAACATTTTACCTTCATAAAAGCTAAACATTTTCCACCTGGTGACTCCACTGGTCTCCAGTAGGCCTATTACTTTACTAGTCCTTGTAAACTCTCTTAGGAACGCATTGGGAAAACCAAATCATGTTGTTGGTGGACAACAAAGTTCAAAATCTTCCACCTGGTGACTACACAACTTCCAAAAGACCTAATGAATCCATAGGTAGAAGACCCTGAACTGGTTGATAAGATAGAGTTGTTGATTAGCGGTTGTCATTGATGTCAACCCAAGCAGCACCAGGGGCTAACCCAATATTGAATGGGAATTTTGACCTACCAAATTAATATATTATGGGTCAATAATGCATTTTATGGTTTCTACTTGTCGATATGTTTCCGTTGATATATGGCACGCCATGTAATTCTTCACGGTTTGAGAGATATTCATGTTTGAAGTTTGTACCCCAGTTAGTGGGCTAAAACCCCATGGGGTTGGGGCACGGGTCATTGAAAAGTCATAATTAATATTTTTTAAGCTCCTAAAATTCCTCCCACGTTCACTTGTTGAAGCCCCTCTCAACTTAAGCATTCATATAAATTGTGATCCTCATTTCCTCCTTATGCAAGGGATTCGGCCATCTAAAACAAGTCATCTTGGAATTTTTGCACTAAATTTTTTTATACGAAGGTTCAGAAGCTGAAATTTTTATGAGGTGAATCCAAAATCCTAAGGAAGCTAAAGAAAAAATTTCAGATCAAGATGCCCAATATTTTTGGAGATATGATCTGTGTAAGTCAGGGTTTTTGTAGGCTCCTAAAATTCATCTCAAAGAAGTGACCTTGGTAAATTCATCATAACTCTCTCTCTGAGTATCAGATTGGAATTCTGTAAATAGTGATGGATAGTGCGCATTTTGTACTTTTGTCTCTATTAATTTTTAGAGACAAATGAAGAAACAGTGAGACATGGTATGTCGTACAATTGCGCTCTTATGAAACAGTCCATAACTAGGGCATTGTGAGAGATTTGGTATAACTCTCTCTTGAAGAATCCAAATTGGGTTAGACCTATGGAATTGGAAAGAAGACTTAGAGGACTACTGTAGGACCAAAAATCAGATATTGAGGATCTAAAATAATAGAGATAAACTAGATTCAATATCGAGCTCCTTGAAGGCAAGAAAAAGCTAGATCATGTGTTTTCAAGGGTTGCAAAGAACTAGACTTTCTACGGCAGCAAAGCAAAGCAAGGTGCAGCAAAGGGTATCATGACAAGAGCATCAACCAAGGTGCATAACAGCAGCAAGAATTTCATCCTATGAAGTCTTCAAGTGGGCAGCACTGCATACAATCATTGTAAAGGTATCATTGCACTTAGTCATTGTAAATACATTATTGTACAAATTGTACTAGTGTCTATCTGCCAAGGGTTGAACAGGCAGTGTTGGGAGGTCTAGGATCATCATTAGGTATCAAAGTTGGGGTTATGGTCTAGTATATATTAATTTTCTACATCACTCTATATCATTGTAAAGTGGACCATTTTCCCTCGTACGGGAGTCCATTCTTCTTTTATTCTTCTATAGGGTGGTAGGATGGTGCTAGGGTGAGTTGTATCTCATTGGGTGTTGGGGCATCCATTCAGTTTAATACTGAATAATCTCAGGAATTGGATCATCCATCCAGTGGGAGCTGGAGAAGAATGATTTTCTAGATTCTAGGAAGTTGGAGCTTTATTTTCAATTGGAGTTGAATATTAAACAATTATTAGAAAAGCATTAGGTGGTTTTTGTCCCGGAATGGGTTTCCACCTTAAAAACTCTGTGCATTTGTGTTCCTCTTGTTTACTGCTATCATTGTACAAACACTGATAATAATTGAAAATTAACTAATGCTCTAATGGAAAGGAATACTGATTCACCCCCCCTCTCAGTATTTCCAACAATTGGTATCAGAGCTTGGTTCCTTAAATAGTAGTTTAACAACTAGAAGGAGGTCATGGAGCATACCAAGAATGGTGTACCTCTATTCAATGAAAATAGCTATGCACTCTGGAAAGGAAGAATGGAGGTCTATCTCTTGGCACAAGGTTACGAAGTATGGGGCACTGTTAAAAATGGATTTACATCAACTGTGGATGAACAAGGTAAGAATAATTTGGTAAATGATGCAAAAGAAAATAATATTATTATCAGTGGACTTATTGAATCTACTTAACATAAGGTGTTGGGTTGTAAAACCACCAAAAATGTATGGGACAAGATCGAGAATATATATGCAGGTGACTCAAATGTCAAAGAAGAAAAGCTTCAAATATATAGAGAAAAATTTGAGCAACTCAGAATGAAAGAAGATTGCAACATTGCTGCATACTTCCAATACGTTGTTGAAATAACCAATACTCTAGAAGGATTGGGAGAGCCAGTTGATGAGAATACTATTATACGGAAGATTCTTAGAACGTTACCAGGGAGATTCAACCCAAAGGTATCAGTCTTAGAATACAGTGAAAATCTGGACAAACTCAACAAGGAAGAATTACATGGAGTTCTCATAGCATATGAAATGAGACTTGATGAAGAAAAGGGTACTTCAAATCTAGAAACTGCGTTCGTTGCATATAAGCAAACTAGTAAGGACAAACAACCTTCAATTGAAATGACATGCATCTGCAAGTGTGAAGAAAAGGGAGATGATGGAGGTGGTCTTTTAGATGAAGAATATGCTTACTTTACGAGAAAAATAAAACCTGGTAAGGGAAAATTCAAAGGTAGATTTCCATTGATATGTTTCGGTTGTGGTGAGGCTGGGCATTTTGTAGCAAAATGTCTGAAAAAAAGTGATGGCAACTCAAAAGGAAAGAAAGGCTTTAAGAAATTCAACAAGCAAGGTGAAAATAAAGGATCCAAAAGGAACTTTCTCTCTAAAGAAGATAGCTCCTCATCCGATGAAGACAGTGACAGAAAAGAAGAAGCCAATGAGAAAGTATTGTTTATGGCAAAGCACAATAAACAAGAAGTATCAAACAATGAAGAAGAAGGGTTGACCATAGAATAATTTTATGAGGTGGAAATCAAGCTTATAAAAGAGCTCAATGCTGAGAAGATACGTTCCAACACTCTTGAAGAACAAGTTCAAGGTCTCAAAATTGAGGTTGAAGAACACAAATGTATTGAAGAGTCACCTCAAAAGAAGTTGGAAGAAAGCAACCAAGAAAGGGAAGCATTAGAAGCCGAAGTAGTCTCGATACGTAAGGAAGTGAAGAAGGGAAAAATTGTCCAAAACTATGCCAACAGCTCAAGGGCATTGGAAGAACTCATCAACAATCAACGATCTTACAACGACAGAACTGGCCTCGGTTACAAAGAAGAAGAAGTAGGACCTTCTACAACAAAATACAATGAACCTATGAGATTTGACATACATGAAGACTTCATTAGACAAAATTCGCAAGCACATCCTTGGAAGACGATTCCTTGACGAAGATTTTCATCCAAGTACCAACAAATTTTTCATGGCTATTGTTATTCATGTGGAAAATTTGGTCATGAAGCTGTAGAATGTCGCATGTACCCTATGAACCAATACAATTCCAAGAGATTCTTCAAATATGAACCTCCCAGGGCTCAAAAAAACATCTATAGATTTGAAAATTTAAGAAATAATATGGAATGTTACAAATGTCAGAACATTGGACACATAGCCAAAGACTGCAGACTTGAAAATCCTCTAGAAGAATCTTCGAAGCCACACAATGAACGAACATGGAAGAAGAAGAAGACTGATAATTGTGCTCTCGCTCTCAAGGCTCAAAAAAGAAAGATGTGTGGTATGTTGACAGTGGTTGCTCAACGCATATGACGGGAGATAGAAGGAAATTTGTATCTATGAAAGAGAAGAAGGATGGAACCATATCCTTTGGAAATGATGGATCTTGAAATGTTATGGGATCAGGTATTGTCACTCTCAGAAGCAAAGATGTTATAGCCAAGAATGTTCTATTGGTCGAAAACATGAATCACAATCTGCTCTATGTTGGACAAAGTGTAATCAAGGACACACAATGCTATTCAACTCCACAAAATGTGAAGGCAGGTATGGTAAAATTGTGGCTACAACAAGTCGAGCTCCAAACAACATATATGTTCTAGATGAAGCAAGTAAAGCATGTCTACTAACTAAAGAAGATGAAAGTTGGTTATGGCACAAACGAATGGGTCACATAAAATTTGACAATCTTGTCAGGATAAGCAAAAAGGAAGCAGTAAGAGAAATGCCGAAAATCTCAAAACCTTCCAACACACTATGTGAGGCATGTCAGCATGGAAAGTAGACAAAAGTCAAATTTAAAACAAAAGAACACTTTTCATCACATCCATTGGAATTGATACATACTGATCTATGTGGTCTTGTGAGAACAAAAGGCTTAGACAGAGAATTATATTTCATGTTAATGATAGATGACTATACCAGGATGACAACCATCAGTTTCCTGAAGAAAAAAACTGAAGCATTTGAGTGCTTTAACATCTACAAGGAGTTGGTTGAAAATGAAACTGATTTGAAAATAAAGTGTTTAAGATCAGATAATGGTGGAGAATTCATTTCCAAATTATTTCAGCAATACTGTGACAAAAATGGAATAAAAAGGCAATTTTCAACAGCACGAACACATCAGCAAAATGGAGTCACTGAAAGAAAGAATAGAACTGTATAGGAAATGGGTAGAACAATGTTGAAGGACTCAAAATAGGATGAAAAACTCTGGGTTCAAGAAATTGATACATCAATCTTCATTATCAACCGAAGTCTTCTCAGAGATAATTGCAACAAGACTCCATATGAATTATGGAAAGTAAAACCAACTAATGTAAATATTTCAAAATCTTCAGAAGAAAATGTTATATCAAAAGAGAATATCAAAATTTGGGTAAGTTTGAATCACGTGTTGATAAAGGTATCTTTGTTGGTTACTCACGCAAAAGAAAGGCCTATAAATTCTATAATCTAAGACGAAAATAGATAGTGGAGATCATAAATGTTACATTTGACGAAGATGGTGTTCTAGCAAGTAATGGTGAGGATCTAGAATCTTTGAAACTTGAGATAGAGGCTCAAAAAGACACAGATAAAATTGTAGAACAAGAAGCAAATATCAACGAGGAAGAAGTAAACAATGATCATCAAGATATACCAGAACAACAACAAGAAGCTCCTCCAAGGAGAAAAAAAGAGTGGATTCAAAAGAACCATCCATCAAATCAAATCATTGGTGACATAAATGAAGGTCGACAGCTTCGTTCATCACAACAAGCTCGCGTTGCTTTTCTAGCAACCTTTGAGCCTAGTATTTTTGAGGAAGCTAGCCAAAATGAACATTGGGTAGTAGCTATGAATGACGAATTGGATCAAATTGAGAAGAATAACAGCTGGGAATTAGTTCCACGACCAAAAGATAAAAAATTCATTGGGACTAAATGGGTGTTTAGGAAAAAATTGAATGAAGATAGGCAGGTTACTAGAAACAAAGCAAGATTGGTTTGCAAGGGCTATGCACAAGTGGAAGGAATTTATTTTGACGAAACATTTGCACCAGTGGCTAGAATGGAAGCCATCTGAATGGTTCTCGCCTATGCATGTTCAAGAAAAATCAAAGTCTACAAAATGGATGCTAAGTCAGCATTTCTGAATGGAGAATTAGAAGAAGAATTTTACATCGAACAACTTGAAGGTTTTCTATTATCACAAAAATAAGACTGTGTCTGCAGGTTAAAGAAGGCTCTATATGGTCTCAAGCAAGCTCCCAGATCATGGTATGCTCATCTTGATGGATATCTATGTCAACAAGGGTTCAAGAAAGGTATTGTTGATAGCAACCTTTATGTACAAATAGATAAAGATAATTTAACAATTGTTGAGGTATGTGGATGATATAATATTTGGTAGCATTGATGATCAACTAAGTAAGAAATTTTCTACAAAGATGAAAAGTGAGTTTGAGATGTCTTTACTTGGTGAGTTTACATACTTCTTAGGGCTTCAAATATCTTAGCAAGAGAAAGGAATATTTATATGTCAAGCCAAGTACATCAAGGAAATGCTGAAGAAATTCAAAATGGAAGATTGCAAACCCATCCTTACTTCAATGGTAATAGGTTGCAAATTGAGCATAGACGACTCATCTAAGGATGTGGGTCAGAAGTTGTACAGATCTATGATTGGTAGTCTTCTATATGTAAGAGCCTCTCGACTAGATGTTCTGCAAGCAGTTGGAAAAGTAGTAAGATTCCAAGCAGCACCAAAAGAATCACATATTAAATATTCACCAGCATTGGAATATCTTCGCCAGAAGCTTGGGATTCTCCCAAGTTCTCATTAGATTTTCCTTTTTTAGAATATAAAGGGGGAGTGGAAGTGTGTACAGGTCTGCAGGATGGTTGTGTGTCAACATGAGTGGAAGGGTGTACAGGTCCGCAGGATGGTTTCAGGGGGAGTTACACTTTTCCATTGATGTCAAAGGGGGAGAGAATGTTGTAGGAAGAGGTGTCATGATCGCAGGGGGAGTACTTGTGTTGCCATCAATGCCAAAGGGCGAGATTGTTGATTAGCGGTTGTCATTGATGTCAACCCAAGCAGCACCAGGGGCTAACCCAATATTGAATGGGAATTTAAACCTACCCAATTAATATATTCTGGGTCAATAATGCTTTTGATGGTTTCTACTTGTCGAGATGTTTTCGTTGATATATGGCATGCCATGTAATTCTTCACGGTTTGAGAGATATTCATGTTTGAAGTTTGTACCCCAGTTAGTGGGCTAAAACCCCGCGGGATTGGGGCATGGGTCATTGAAAAGTCATAATTAATATTTTTTAAGCTCCTAAAATTCCTCCCACGTTCACTTGTTGAAGCCCCTCTCAACTTAAGAATTCATATAAATTGTGATCCTCATTTCCTCCTTATGCAAGGGATTCAGCCATCTGAAACAGGTCATCTTGGAATTTTCACTCTAAAATTTTTTATATGAAGGTTAAAAAGCTTTAATTCTTATGACACGAATCTGAAATCCTGAGGAAGCTGCAACAAAAATTTCAGATCAAGATGCGTAACATTTTTGGAGATATGATCTGTGTAAGTCAGGGTTTTTGTAGGCTCCTGAAATTCATCTCAAAGAAGCGACCTTGGTAAATTCCTCATAACTCTCTCTCTGAGTGTCAGATTGGAATTCTATAAAAAGTGATAGATAATGCATAGTCTGTACTTTTGTATCTATGAATTTCAGAGACAAATGAAGAAAAATTGACATGTGGCACGCCGTACAAGTGCGCTCTTTTGAAATAGTGCATAATTAGGGCATTGTGAGAGATTTGGTATAAATCTCTCTTGAAGAATCCAAATTGGGTTAGACCTATGGCATTGGAAAGAATACTTAGAGGAATACTAAAGGACCAAAAATCAGATATTGAGGATTTGAAATAATAGAGATACACTAGATTCAATATCGAGCTCCTAGAAGGTAAGAAAAAGCTAGATCATGTGTTTTAAAGGGTTGCAAAGGACCAGACTTTCTATGGAAGCAAAGCAAAGAAAGGTGCAGTAGAGGGTAGCATGACAAGAACAGCAACCAAGGTGCATAATAGCAGCAAGAAGTTCATCATATGAAATCTTCAGGTGGGCAGCACTGCATACAATCATTGTAAAGGTATCATTGTACTTAGTCATTGTAAATACATTATTGTACAAATTGTACTAGTGTTTATCTGCCAAGGGTTGAAGAGGCAGTGTTGGGAGGTCTAGGATCATCATTATGTATCAAATTTTGGGTTATGGTCTAGTATATATTCTTCTTCTACATCATTCTATATCATTGCAAAGTGGACCATTTTCCCTGGCACGGGAGTCGATTCTTCTTTTGTTCTTCTATAGGGTGGTAGGGTGGTGCTAGGGTGAGTTGTAGCTCATTAGGTGTTGGGGCATCCATTCAGTTGACTTCTGAAGAATCTTGGGCGTTGGAGCGTCCATCCAGTGCGAGCTGGAGAAGAATGTTTTTCTAGATTCTAGGAAGTTGGAGCTTTATTTTCAATTGGAGTTGAATATTAAAGAATTATTAGAAAATCATTAGGTGGTTTTTGTCCCGGAGTGGGTTTCCACCTTAAAAACTCTGTGTATTTGTGTTTCTCTTGTTTACTGCTATCATTGTACAAACACTAATAATAATTGAAGATGAACTAATTCTCTAATTGAAAGGAACACTGATTCACCCTCCCCCCCCCTTCTCAGTATTTCCAACAACATTGACCTCTTTATGACAAACATGAATCCAAGTATAGACAGGGAAGCTAAAATAAACACATTATTTAACCTAATTGGAAAAATAGTGTACATACTTGATAAAATATTGGATAGGAATGAGGTTGATACAAATGTTGATTACCCAAAGCAACTTATGCCTTTCCCTTATCAAACACAAACTCAACCACTACAAGATATAAACAACAAACAAAATATGTATGATGAGTAAGATTACAAAGAAAACAATGAAGAAAGTTTTTAATAAACTTCTGACTGCATACCTCTATCTTTTATTGCACTATTAAGAGAACTTTATGACCAAAATGCAATGGCAGAAAGTGAGCAGTTCCATGAGGAAAACATAAGCCATCTTGAACTCACAAAATCTGAAATAGGAGAAGAGAAAACAAAACTAGAGTCTCTGCCTTTATGTTATGACTCATTTCAGATTATTAAAGAAGAATGGCATCCTGACAATATACTAGAAACAACTCATGAACCTTATATTAAAAGTGACTGCCATGAAAATCACGAGGAGTTGTTTGAAACTAAGATAGATCAGGAAAAATAAGAGAATCCTCAAAGTTTCCCTACAAGAAAAAACAATGTTTCCCTAGAAGAGGCTCAAGAAGACATCCAGCCTCAAAATCAATCAATACAAAAGAAGGAGGACTATTGTACTTCTGTCCAAAGAAAAAGAAAAATTCCCACTCTTTTGACAGAAGAAGAAATTGATCAAATATTTAATAAACAGGCAACCCTCAAAACTTCATTTGAACAAAACACTTCTGCTCATCTACCTACTGAATCTTGTTGTCTTGAAACAAAAAATAAACTTCTAGATCAACTAAAATAAAAACAAAATAATAACCCAATATGCTGTAGGTTATAACCCTGAACAGAAATTATCTACACACGAATATTATAATAGAAAATAAACAATAGCGAGAGCATAAAACATAAAACATATAAACACAGATATTTTCCCCTGGATCCCAAATTGGGACGACTAGCTTGATTTTTCATTATATTCCTTTTAGTGTTACAACACATATATATACATGCCGAAGCATACATAAACCCCAATCCATTAACCCTGGATTAGAACATAACCGTAGTTCCCTTGACCGGATCTACAAAATACCAGGGGCCGAAAACCATCGTACCCCAAAACCATGTGCAAACTCATGCACAAAACATGGGTGGGTCCACATATGAGTGGGACCGCATACCAAAAAAAAATTTCGACGGGGCGCTGCCCCGGACCCCGACAGGGGGGGCTGCCGCCCCCCCTGTGACCCCCCTGCTGCACCCGGCGCAACGTACAACGCGTGGGGCTAGTCGTGGAAAGAATATAACACATACCCAACATTCTCCCACTTGTTGTTTTCTTTCCATAGGGGGCCACAGGAGAGCTTAGTCATTGGGCCAATTCTTCAACACCCATTATTTCTCTACACCAAGAGAACTTCTGAGTGCTCACAGACTTCGTCAATGCATCTGCAACATTCTTCAAAGTGTCCACCTTTACCAGCAACACCCTTTTAGCCTCAACCATATCTCTAATAAAGTGATATTGAACATCAATGTGCTTTGTCTTTGAATGATAAGCAGGGTTCTTAGCCAAGAAAATTGCACTTTGGCTATCACAGTCTATCCTTATAGCTTGCTGTACCAACCCCATACTTGAACACGATCTTTGCAACCAAACTGCTTCCTTGCTTGCATGAGTGGCTGCTATGTATTCTGCCTCTGTAGTTGAAAGAGCCACTACAGACTGTCTTTTACTCATCCAACTGACTTCACCTCCAAATAGGCTAAACACATACCCACTTGTAGATCTTCTTTGGTCCAGATCTCCAGCCCAGTCTGCATCAACAAAACCACGAATGTCCAACATTCTTTCCAATCCTGGTCTTCCCTGGTAGCACAAGCCATAATCACTAGTGCCACGTAAATATCTGAAAACCCGCTTCACTGCCGTCCAATGCTCCTTCCCTGGGTTTGACATAAACCTGCTCAATACTCCCACTGCATGTGCAATGTCTGGTCTAGTACAGACCATTGCATACATCAGGCTACCCACTGCACTTGCATATGGAACACGGGACATATCCTCCTCTTCTTGTGTCTTGGGACACTGTTCAGTAGATAGCTTTACACCTACAGGAATAGGAAATTTTACCGGTTTACTATCCTGCATATTGAACCTCTGCAATATAGTCTTGACATACTTCCTCTGGTTTAACCAGAGCTTCTTCTTTGTCTGATCTCTATTAATTTCCATGCCCAAAATATAGTTTGCAGCACCAAGGTCCTTTATGTCTAATTTGGAGAACAGTTGGGTCTTCAAATCTTGGATAATTTCTTTGTCATTTCCAATCAACAACATATCATCCACATACAAGACCAAATAAATAACACGGTCACCAATTAATTTAAAATAAACACAGTGATCCTCTTTGCTTATATTGAAGCCAAGTCCCCATATATAGGTACCAAATTTCTGATACCACATCCTTGGTGATTGTTTTAACCCATACAGAGACTTCTTCAACCTGCACACCAGTTCTTTTTTACCCTTCACCATAAAGCCTTCAGGTTGCTTCATGTAGATCTCCTCTTCTAGATCCTTGTGAAGAAATGTTGTCTTCACATCCATCTGCTCTATCTCAAAATCAAATGCAGCAGCAATAGATAAAAGTAATCTAATAGAAGTAACCTTGGCAACAAGAGAAAAAATATCACCAAAATCAATTCTTGGCACCTGGGAATAACCTTTTGCTACCAAAGGAGCTTTGTATTTCTCCACCTTGTCTTCTACATTCATCTTCCTTTTAAACACCCATTTTCTCCCGATGGGCTTCCTTCTAGCCGGCAACTCCACCAGATCCCATGCCTCATTTTTGGGCAAGGATGCCATTTCATCAACCATGGCCTCCTTCCAGAGTTTTCCATACTCTGAATCTACTGCCTCCCTGATAGTTATAGGATCATCATCAGTTATAGTTAAGGAAAAACCTGAACAGAAAGAAGATGGACTATACCTTTTTGGTTGCCTTCTTTCCCGAACTGATCTTCTCAAAGCTGGAGTTTGTGGCTCTTCCTCTTCTGAATCTTGTTCTGTTGTAGAGTCTGATTCCTCCTCCTTCAGCTCAAAATCTATCTTCTCAGGTTCCTTTGGTAGGAATTTATGTGTAACAACATATTTCACCTCTCTAAACACCACATCTAAGCTGTACACAACCTTCCTTGTTTCTGGGTTCCAAAGCTTGTAACCCTTTAAACCATCCTTATACCCAATAAATATGCACCTTTTAGATTTATTATCCAACTTGGTCCTTTTCTCCTTTGGAACATGTACATATGCATCACATCCAAATACCCTTAGATGTGAAAGAGAGGGTTTCTTACTAGTCCATACCTCATGTGGAGTATTATCCTCCAACGCTGATGAAGGTGATCTGTTAACTAAGTAACATGCAGTCTCCACTGCCTCTGCCCAGAATTCTTGTCCTAACCCAGTACCACTGAGCATGCTTCTTGCCTTTTCCATCAGTGTTCTATTCATTCTTTCTACAACTCCATTTTTCTGAGGTGTGTATGGAGTAGTCTTCTGCCGTGCTATACCACACTTCTTACAGAACTCTTCAAATTCCTTCTTGCAGAACTCCCCACCATTATATGTCCTCAGTGCCTTTATCTTCTTCTCTGTCTGGTTTTCCACCAGAGCCTTAAATTCTTTAAATTTGTCAAAGACTTCAGATTTCTTCCTCAAGAAATATATCCATGTATTCCTTGAGAAGTCATATATGAATGAAACATAGTACACAGACTTTCCCAGTGATGGAACTAACACAGGTCCAAACACATCATTGTGCACAAGTTCTAATATCTTGTTCGCCCTCTTAGCACCAGAAGGAAAACTCACCCGATTCTGCTTCCCATATACACAATGTTCACAGAAATCGAAATCCAGAGAGAAATTAGACATACCTTCTACCATACCATTTTTATGCAGTATCTGAAGGCCCTTCTCTCCAATATGTCCAAGCCTTTGATGCCATAGCATGGTATTTTCTCTAGAGACAGCTAGGCTTTCCACTCCTCTTTCAAGAACCACAGAACTATTACACCCATCAATAACAGTGCTACCTTGTAGCTTGTACATAGTTCTAGTTCGAACTCCCCGCATTAATACTAGTGCTCCCCAAACCATCTTGCAGGCATCTTTCTCGAACACTGTTTTTACACCTGCATCATCCATCTTGCTTACAGAAATCAGATTTCTGGCCAATGCAGGAATATGCAGAACACCAGGAAGTGTTCTAATCCTTCCACCTTATAGCTTCAGCTTGACCTTTCCACGTCCGATGATTCTGGCCCTCCTATCATCCCCTAGGAAGACATCACCACCATCATATTTCTCATACTCGCAGAACCACTCCCTATGGGGAGTGAAGTGAAAGGATGCACCTGAGTCAATCAACCATGACTCATGATCTACATGTGCATTTGAAGAAGAAGCCAAATACACATCCCCACCTTCATCCGAGGTGGTTTTTGCCTCTGCAGAAGGAGCATCATCAAATCCCTTTCCTTTCTCAGGAGCTTTAGATCTGTAGTCCTTTTTGTAGTGCCCTTCCTTTCCGCATTTCCAGCACACCTTTACAAACTTTCCAGGAGATTTAGATCTCCCTCTAGATTTAGATCTCCCACTCGAAACCTTATTCTTGTTTCTGTTCTGGGACCTTCCTCGTACAGATAAGGTATCTCCATTCTGACCCTCCATATTTCTCCGTCTCATTTCCTCCGACAGCAAGGCTGAGACAATGTCATCAAAATTCAAGGTAGTTGTATTGCTACCTATTGCAATAACCAGACTGTCCCACGAGTCTGGTAGAGAACACAACAAACTGATGCACTTATCTTCATCCGAGATTTTAATATCAACAGATGACAGCTGACTTACCACAGTATTGAAGGCGTTCAGATGCTCTGTCACCGAGTCTCCATCCTTCATCCTCAGGTTATACAGCTTTTTCCGCAAGAACAACTTATTCACCAGAGACTTAGATTGGTACAAAGTCCCAAGTTTTTCCCACAAATTCTTCGCCATAGCTTCCCCAGATACATTCAACAATACTGAATCTGACACACACAACCGTATTGTGCTCTTAGCCTTCCGATCCAGTTTCTTCCAGTCTTCATCTGACATTGCCGTTGGTTTAGTACCTGGATCTACCGCGATCCACTGATCTTTATCCACCAGCAGATCTTCCATCTTGAGCTTCCACAACTCAAAACTCTGACCATTAAATTTCTCGATCTCTATCTTTCCGCCGCTCGCCATCTTCTTTCACCGCAAGAATCGATCCCGCAGATCTCCCACTGAATAGGGTCTACCACAGGCCCGAGCAAAAAACCCTCAACAACAAAGGCGTCCCCTTGAAGCCGAAACAACTCCGATACCAAATGTAGGTTTTAACCCTGAACAGAAATTATCTACACACGAATCTTATAACAGAAAATAAACAATAGCGAGAGCATAAAACATAAAACAGATAAACACAGAGATTTTCCCCCGGATCCCAAATCGGGACGACCAGCTTGATTTTTCATTATATTCCTTTTAGTGTTACAACACATATATATACATGCCGAAGCATACATAAACCCCAATCCATTAACCCTGGATTAGAACATAACCGTAGTTCCCTTGACCGGATCTACAAAATACTAGGGGCCGAAAACCATCGTACCCCAAAACCATGTGCAAAATCATGCACAAAGCATGGGTGGGTCCGCATATGAGTGGGACCACATACCAAAAAAAATTTCGCCAGGGCACTGCCCTAGACCCCGACAAGGGGGGCTGCCGCCCCCCCTGTGACCCCCCTGCTGCACCTGGCGCAACGTACAACACATGGGTCTAGTCGTGGAAAGAATATAACACATACCCAGCATATGCTTGATTGGTGAAATTGTTTATACTAATGATTTTCCAATTTTTTTGTCAATCTGATGATGATGATAAGCTCCAAAGGGAAACTAATCATGCAGGACAACCAACAGTGGATTGGTGTCATGAATTTCATTATAATCAGCTTGAAATTAGTAATCAAACAATGCAACCCATCAGAAACAACTTTCATATAATTGGGAATCACCAATCTATTAATTGTAATGTTGAGATTGAAAAGGAAGAGGAATTTCTTGAGCAGGATGAAGATAAGGAGCCTTCTCCTGAAAGGATTGAGGTAATTAAAGATACCACTGCTCAAGAACATGATGATATCTTCACAGATTATATTCCACTAAATCGAAGCATACGAGGACTACAAAAGGACAACACTGCAATATATGATGAGTCCTCCAGTTCAGATAATAATGAGATGAGGAAGTTTTTCTTTCTCAAGAAAATATTAACCTTGATCCAGTGGAGAAAGAAGAGGTAATCCTGGTTGAAACATATCTTTCAAATACTCACAACCAGGTATTATTTCAAGCTCCCTATGCTCACTTCTTGAAGGCATTTGAAGAAGGGATAAAAGTTATTGGGAGCAGTGTATTACCAAAAGCAAGAATATTTTTTAGCACTGCTCCTAAGAAACAAAAGGAATGGGAGTGGCCTTGTTTGTCTAGCCTGCCCAAAGAGATGAAGAAGAACCAATCATGGAGTCATTTACTGGATTGGTTGTACTGGAAAAGAGAGTTCATCAGCTAAACATGTAAATATTCCAAGTTAGATTAGGTTAGATAGGAATGTCAATAAATCTCAGCTATGAGCATTTAGTTAGTTGTTGATTTCTGCTTTGAAGAATAAAAAGAAGAAATACAAAAACAATAGAAAAGAGAAAAGAGGGCATATTGTAAGACAAGAAAGGTACAGCCCAACACCAAAAAAGAGAGACAAAATTTGAAAGTGTGCAAGATCAAAATGCCACTCCCAAAAGCACACTTCTAGTTAGTCATACATTTTAATCATGACTAATTAGCTTTTCAATTTACTGCTGATAGGTTAGTGAATTAGATCAACCAAACAACATAATATTGGCTTATCAGTCAGGTAGATTAGATAGAAAAACAAAGGTTCAAACAATCTCAAATCCTGAACCTATGAGACTGATGAAGAACTGGTTCAAATATGCTGAAAACTTGAACCATAAAGAGAAAAAGGACAACTCAAACAAATTCAAAATCAGAGCTGAAGAGATAATGAAGGAGGTTTTAATTTTCAGATCTTAAGCCTTCACCATTTTGTTTTAAATTTTCTGCAAATTTTAATCTATGTGTAGCTTGTTTTTATGCCATAGATCAGCAACAAGTTAGACTATTTAATCCTAACTTTGCTGCTTTTAAATTCCTATTTTAGAATTTAGAAAACAAAAATCTGTCAGACAGCCTAATCCTGACAAATAGGAGTTAGGTAGAGAAACTTATGAGTTCAACTGCTTAATCTAAACTCATGGAGGAATAAGGTTAAACTTAGATTATTTTTTTGTTTTTCAAAAAGAATAAAATGTTGATGAAGAGATTTTTATAGTCCAAATGCACTCTGAAAGAAGAAAAAAATGTTAGGATCAGTAGGAATGCGTAGGTAAACATGTTGTTTCGATAGAATTCCATTATTTCAAATTGCTGCAGAGATCATCAAATCAGAAAAGGTCAGCCTAAAGAAAAAGAAAATTTTCTACCCAATGGATTAAGGCACTAGTTTGATGAAAGCCATAGATTTGCAGCTGAGGTTCTAGACACCTAAAGAACCAGCTGTCTTCCCCAAGTGGAGCCACTGTTAGCCATCTATAAATTTTGTTATACCAAGAGGTGGATAGACTTTGTCTTCAAAAATTCAAGAGATAGTTCTCTTTGAAAACTTATCATCATCTGAGGTTTTTATGATTATTATTACCCTTTAAGTTAATCTTCAATGTTGTTTCCCTTTTATCCTAAAAAAACTTGCTGTTCACCAAGAGAAAGATTGCTTAAAGCCCTTATTTTCCATCATTTTCACTTCTCCTTTCACCTATTTTTCCCCCCACAAAACTCCTCTAAAAACCCTTCATTTTGGCCTCGAAATATTCCAAGACCCTTTTTAAACCATTTTCTCCCCTTCCATAAGGTTTAAAAACCCTTTTCTTCCTTATCGGGACCCTCAAAACCCTCTGAAAAACCTTCAAAAATCTTGAAAAACCTTCATTTTTCTATTAAGGCCTTAAGCCCCTTTCGACCTCAGCCCCAGCCCCTTTTTCCACATATGATCCAAAGCCCCACAATCGGGCACTAAAGAGCTTAAAACCTCTTTTGGAACCTTATTTTCCTTTGTTTTTCATAAACCCGACGCAATGATTTGAAATAAATCCAGGCCGTCAATCTCTGCAGATCAACGACCATCGACTCATCGCATCACAAATCCGCATGGGTCCTTCCTTTTTCATCTCTTTCGAAAGTTCTGATGCAATCCCTTTGATCAAACCTCAACCGTCGATCATCCCTCTGATCTAACAGCCAGTGCTTAATCGTGCATCATAGATTCAAAAACTCCGATGCAATGAGTCCTTCTCCTCCGATTCACCAATTTGATCTGGACTGGCTAAATCCACAAGAACCAATGGCTAGGATCTTATCACACTTAGTCCATAGCCCTCCACCATCGCACCCACCGATTTAATCCTGACCATTGATCTCTCTTAGATCAAACAGTCCGCGCTTAATCGCATCGGCACATTTCATCGCCTCTTTGCCTTTTCCTCCCGTCGATGCGATCTGGTGATCAAATCACCACCGTTGATCATTTTAAATCAGACGGTTCGCATTACTCCCACTCCTCATACCCTGCCCTTCTCATTTCTCCCCATCAACAGATCTTGACCGTTTATTCCCAAGATCCAACGGTTAGGATCTAAATTGCCATTGACCCCACCTACTTTTCTAGCTGCGCTGCTTTCCCTCCATCACGTTTTATCCGCGCCGTCAGATCTAGAGCCTCTCATCGGACGGCTGACATTCCATTTCGCAAAATTTTTGCGCCTACAGTTTAATGGCCCAAAAAAAGTGCGAAACAGACAATTTTTAAAAGGGACGCATGTCAAGCAATATATCGTATCGCGTTTTTTTTGGGCAAACCATTTACCACCCAAATAAAATGCGAAAACCATTGTTGGTTTTCCGCCAAACCACTTTCCCCCGAAATGTTATTTTACGCTTTAATCTCCACCGTTCAACATTCTGATCGAACGAATCTCATTATATTCCACCTCCATTCACTTTTCACCCAGCCTTCCCCCAAACATTTCTCCGAGCAATCCCAGCCATCGATCTCTGAGATTGAACGGCCCATGTTATATCTCGCCCCCATTTTTTTGCCTTCCATCTATTCTCCCAAGTGATTGCGTCAGATGATCTCCACCATGGATTATTCTAATCCAACGGTCCACATTCGTCCTCATACCCAAACCTCCATTGACCTGGTTAGCTACTCTGCCAGGATTTTTCCCAATCGCTTTCATTCGCACTTCCTCCGCATTGCTCCGAAACACTTCCACCAACCCTCCTAAGCAGTTTAAACCATGAACTAGCAGGATTTAAATAATGTTTGTGTGTTTTTATGTAGGTTTAGATGAATTTAAAGTTAAATCCTCGCGCAGATGATTACACTATTATTGGCCAAGGATGATGATCCTCACGACCTTTTGATACATATTAAAGGGTTTCAAAGGGATAATTAAATGTTTTAGGGAATCGATAATTCATGATTATCAGTTTTCTGAGAAAAAACTCCAATAAACCTTTTTCACACTTGCAAAGAGCAAACACAGTCATCAATCAATTAATGAAAGGGTATTAGTGTCAAAGATGAAGATTATGGCTTAATCAAGCCTAAACATAGATCCAAAGCTAAATCACTGGGTTTATGAAACAGAGAATTAGATCCAGAAGACCTCCAATGCCACATCACAAAGGCCAATTGATTCCCCAACTACTATATTGCCACCATGCAGCCTCTCTACCTCAAAGGAATACCCAGATCAAATCTCAGTCCGAACCATTAAGGCCAAAGACAGTTGAACAGTTACTACAAGCAAAAACATTATCCTAACTGTCAGTAGAAGTTATTATAAAGATAAGAAGAGCCTTAAAGTCAATCTTTTTACCCATTAAGCCTAAAAAGTAGAAATAGAGTAAATGAAACAGAGTTGTAATTCGATGCTTCCCTGCCTTATGCCTTGCATGGTTTTCCAGGCTAGGAGTTTCATTTAGTGCAGAATTAATTACACTTCAACCCTAGGAACTCTTCCACCTCCTCATTTTCTTATAAAATCTCCTTGAGGAGCACATTGTAAAGGGTTGGTTGGTCACTAGTTGTAATACTGAAACTCTCTGAAATAATACATAGTCTGTCTGAAGTTGAGGAAGAAATTGAAGTCTTGGAAGCTTGATGATGTTGTGACAAGCTTGTTCTTGAGAAGGCTCTACCATTGGATCCCTGAGCTTGGATGTTGGTGATGTATTCTGAACTGTCTGCTATTTTTCATGTTTTCATTATGTTTCATAAATTCTTACTATAGTAGGATGAAAAGTTTAGGCTAAGAAATGACTCCTAGAAGCACCTTAGACCTGTTTATCCTTCACTATTTTATGTTTTCTTCTACTAAGGTATTTTAGAGTCTTTAATCTCTCTCTTTAGTCCTCATGCTTGTTTATTTCTCTATTAGTTCAAATAGTTGGTTCCAGCATGATTTATGGTTTTCCCTGCTTGTCTGCTGCCACTTGAAAATTGTTATTGAAGTCTCCCTTTGAAGTACCATTGTTTATAGTTAGCCAAGGAGGTCTATTTTGATCATACCCTTTGTCCCTGCTTGAAAAATTGTTTTAAAGGTCTTTATAGTTGTGATCATAGATGTGTTAGGTGTTCCCTCTTCTATGACTGCAATTATCAGTGAATCTTTATGTTTTCTAAGTCATTTGAAATAAAATATTTGAGGAAAAATGATGTGCTCCCGAATCTTAGATTTCATTTTAAAAGTTTTCTTAAAGTCATCATTTGCTTAAATTTTGGTTTGTAGAATTCATGGTTAGCCCTGTCTATCAAGTACCTCTTTATGTTCAAGTTATGTTTTTAAGTTCCCTTTGTTGAGAATTCAAACTCTCTTTTCAAAATCATTAATTTCCATATCATTCACAAAACTAAAGGATCCTATGGCCAAGTTAGATATTCCCTTTGATATCCCATATCCACTGATGAGCTTGTCATAAACCTCTTCTTGACTCCATTGCCCAATGAATTTGACACTTCTTCTTTCTATCTATACTACCTAGATCTTTCATGTTCTGTTGTACCAATTCAACCAAACAAACAAACAAAACAAACACTTGCACTTAATAACTAGTCTAAAATCAATACTTAAAAGCAAACATGACATAGCTTTGCTGAACATTTGAGAGATCCCTCTCTGAGAACAGGAGGACTAGATCCTGGAACTCTAAAGATTGGTTCTGATGTTTCCTTGTCTTTTGGTAAGCCAATCTATCAAAACACGGGATTCCAACATAATGGCGATCACGGTGGGACCTATTGAATCTATGATAGCTTAGCAATATATTATAAACTCTTTAGTCCTTCAATTTCCTAACAAAATCAGTTACCAAGCCGTAGAGTAGACTCTGTTTGTTTTAAACACCTTAGCTAAGTGTTAAAATCAGACCTAGGACACTCTCATAACCATGGAAATATGAAAAATCCAAAAATATTTCAGATTGGCTTCATAATAAACATGGTGGTGGAACCATAAAACATTTTACCTTCACAAAAGCTAAAAATTTTCCACCTGGTGACTCCACTAGTGGAACCATAAAACATTCTGCAAGATAGCACAAACCTGTTCTGTAATGTTGAGTATTGTGGGCTCGTTGTAGACAGATATTTCACCCATGACTGTTGTGTCTCAGAAGCTAAATTCCCCTTCTGCATGCACTACTCACAACTTCATGAATTGAGAACAACAAAAATAATGCATACAAATAATTTGAAACTATTAAAAAGAGAATAAATGAAATTATATTTGTTTGTCATATCGGCAGGTTTCGACAGACTTTGATTATTAGTTCTCATGCTTGATCATAATGTACACCTTTTCCCCCTCCAATGAGATAAGGGCTTCCACACCCTTAAAGCATATAAAAATATGAAAGACATTGATCATAATTAATGCATCAGAATAATAACTAGGGCAATGTACATTGTGGCAGAAATCAACAAATCAGCTCAAATCATAAGGATGGTGGGAAAATGATTGAAAAGGAAAAAACAGAGAAATAATTATTATGAAAAATATTTTTTTTTTGATGGAAAGTTATGACAGAACATGATAGGTAAAGAGTGGTAACAGTTGCTTGGATTAAATGATCAGACATAATTAAGTTAATTCATATAAAAATGTAGTTTTACCATGCATACTAGTTTTTATGAATATAACACTATTCAAATGACAAGTTCTCCTTTGGGAATGGGTTGGTAAAAATAAGTGAATATAAAATTATTGGTTGTTATCATAAAACTCCAATGCCACAAGAAGAGCCATTGCTGCCAGCAGGCGTCCTTAGTCTCGACGGGGTTTCTTTTTAACCCAAAAATGAGCCAGAATCCTCTATTTAGCATTTAGATAATTTAGTTGTTCTTATGGAGAGACCATTGTGGTAACCCTATAACCACAATACCATTCACTAGGTTTTAACAAAGTAATCAGGCCGGCTCGTGATGAGACCTCCTATCCTTTAGGAATTGTTCTTGGCTAGAAGGTCATTACCCTGGTGTGGTGACCATAATGAGAATGTTACTTGTTATCTCCTTATGATCATGGTAGGTTGCCTCATGATGAGACCCCCTATCCTCTCTAAAATATTTGCATATTATATATATATATATATATATATTTGGAATAATAAATAGAGGGAGGATCATTAACTTCTTAAGAGTTAGGGATGGTGTGAGGAGTGAAAAGAAATGCCAATAAAAATTATACCCTTATTATTAAGTCACCCTACCCTAGAAGATCAACCATTGATAGTGTAAAAAGATAAACCAACATGGTATTAAGATAATGAATTATTTATAATATTTCTGAAGAAAAGATATCCAACAGGCCATTATGTAGTTGAACCATATCAATGTCAAGAAATAAAGATACCCATCAAAGGTAAAAAAAAACATAATTGTTATTAGTATCGCTATTTTTCTCCTTCTTAGATGCATATTCCTTATCCACAAGATGATTCCCATGACAAAATGTATGAAAACAAAAAATTGCAAAAAATCATTTAGACATCTACTTATTTTAAAAGCGTGGCTCTTCATTAGATCAAACAACGGATTTTCAGTCGATTAAACAATAGCTGTTCAATCGATTGAACAAAAAAAAAACACATGACAGAAAATTCATTGTTCATTTGACCGAACATCTGTAATGCTCCTTTTTCAGAAACATTGTCAATCGACAAGCAAATCTATTCTAGAGATAGACTGAAGGAGCATTTACTGGATTTGTCACCTCCATAAGAAGGATGAGCTCCAGAGGCTTCCTGGCCCACTATCAGACTCTATCTATAGAGTGTTGTCAAGGGAAAATATTCCCAAGAGGGAATACAACAAGATTGGGAATCTTTCAAGATAACCCAACGATGCAGCTACAACAATATAAAGACATAAACTAGAAATAACAGTGAATAAACATTATGCCAAAATGTATGAAAACCCTTGAGCCATTTTATTATGAAATATTAGAAGCAAAATGATACAATGAATATCAAAAGAATAAGGCAAGGAGCCTTTCATGAATACACATGCCATAATACAAAATGTTGCTCCATAGCAGGATGCCCATGAATAGGAACTGCACAGTCACATGAGGGAGACTACTACACTGAGTGTAGAACACCATAGGATCTGCATAGATATGGCTCATACATCATTGGTGTTAGCTCCCTGTAATTTTAGCATATTGGTGAGACTAAAACTGCAGAGAGAACATTGGAACCACTTTGGGATTCTAGGATCTAGCACTCCTGAATCTAGAGAGGGATCCCTCTATAAGAGCAAATATTGATTTATCTTTAAAAATTTTGGTATGATATTAGGCTAGTTATGAAGAGCAAGGGTTTTTGTTTGGTTTTGGATGGTTGAGAATGATTTTTAATTGAGTGAAAAGTCCTAAAATGAAAGAGTTTCAAAGGGGTGAAGGTGTAAGAAATCAGAACAAGATTTGGCTGATAGGATAGATATGAAACTTGTTTTTAGTCCATTGGGCTATGGAGTCATAAAAGGGTTTAATTGTGCAACAATTTCAAGTGTGGTCCAAGGGTAAAGTCATCTATATCAAAGGATCTTTTAGATTAAATGATGGAATGGGACATTAAGAGTGTTGAGAAGGTGGAAAAAGACAATAATTTCAACTAGGATTTATCAATCTTTCCAAACAAGAAAAGCCTTTTAAGCAACTATTTAAAACCAACCAAAGGACAAGGCTAACCATAAACTTCTTTGGACAAGCTTGTATTGAAACTAACTTATTATACAAACAATCCAGTAATCCACATAATTACTTTCAGAAGGGATGAAAACAGATAAGAAATCAAAGTGCAGCCTAAGATCAAGTAAGATACTTTTAAATCTAAACCTTCTTATAGCATACTCTTAGGGAAACTTTCAAAACAACCTTTGGAGAAAGAAACTAGAAGATAGGGCAAACCATAAACTTTTCTAGTCTAACTTTACTCAACATATAATGAAAATATCATTCAAGAAATTCCTTTCAAGCTTTGCACATCAACACAGGGGCAAACCAACATTCCTTGATAATGTTTACACTTAACTTAAGTCATTCTTAAACACACAATTTGAGGAAAACATAAAGATAAAGCTTATCAGTCAGAGAAGGGTACTGTAAATAGTAAATCCTAACTCTATGCTTGCTGTTCTTTATCAAAGAAAAGTGAACAAAATGGCATACATGAAAGGAAAACAATAACACAGTAAGAAGTACTTCACCAATGATATAGACCAAGATCCCAAGAATCAACTTGTATATTGATGTTAATCCAGTTACATACGTCAAGTCCAATGTTTCAGTACAGCAATCATCTTCTCTTCTCAGCGTAACTTATTTGATCACAAATGGAGCTTTAGAAGCCTCTGAAAACTATTTACATGCAGAAAGTTTCAGGCACAAGCATTATATCAAAGTTGGCAACCAACCCTTTACAATGTGCTCCTCAAGAAGATTTTATAGGAAAATGAGGAGGTGGAAATATTTCTAGGGTTCCAGTATCATAAATTCTACAGTTAATGCAATTCTCTACCTTGAAAACCATGCAAAGCATAAGGTAGGAATACATTCGATCTATATCTCTGTTTCATAACTCTATTCTTCTTTCGAGGCTTAGTGGATTAAAAGATTTGACTTTTAAGGCTATTTCTTATCCTTGTAATAACTTCGCTGACAGTTGTAGTAAGTTTCTTTGATTTGAAATAGCTATTCAGCTGTCTTTATGCTAATATCTTCTGTTCTGGTAATAACTAGGCCTTTTTTGATTGCTTTGAGGCTACAGGTATCTTTCAGACAGTTGGAGAGGATTCAATTAGCCTCTAATGTGGTAGTGGAGGCTTCTCAGACTGATAGATCTGATTTGTTCTTACTTAAAACACTGTTAATTTGCTTTAATTATGTGTGTTAGGCTTAATTAGGCCTAATTTATGTCTTCTGGTCTTCATACTGTCTTCAATTTAGCGAATTAGGCTTTAGATAATCAAATTATCATCGTAATCCCTCAAAACTATGTTTATGATCTTTGATTCTTCATCTCTTTTGTGAATAAATCTTTTAGCACTGACACTCTTTTTTTTATTAACATTTGCCGTGTTTTGTTGCTACACAGGCGTTACAGAGGGTTTTATAATGTTGCCAGTGTTAATGAGGCATCGGTAAATCACGATGTGAAACCCTGCCAAATAATCCTCCTTATGAATAATGGCCTAGGGGATCGTCAACCCTAACCTTTTATTTTCTTTTAAAACAATGGAAAAACTATTAAAACCTACACAAACAAACGAAATTATAAAAAATCTTGCGGGATAAGGTTTAAACTGCTTTAGAGGTTTAGGTTAGATCGTGACCATTGGATGAAATCCACCAACGACGAGGATTGCTTGCTAGGGTCAGATAGGAAGGCAGTTGGATAAATGTTTGTGGAGATTAAGTCCGAGCCATTGATCTGCAAAGATCAACGGTCGAGATTGATCAAGAAAATATAATGTAGAGGGGCAACATTATAATGAAATGGAAGAAATTGCAAAGGAAAATGGTCGAAAACCTTTGGCGGAAGGGAAATGGGTTTGAATGAAATTTGGGGTTTCAGAAAGACTTTGGGCTGTCAGATTAGATTAGCCAACAGAGATCAACGATAGAGATTCATTGATGATATCTCTTGGAAGAATGGCGGAGGGCAATAGTTTAATGGATAGATTAAACTGGGATCGTTAGATCTCAGAGATCAACGGTGGAGATTAAAAACAAAGGAATGTAATGTAAAATGGGGTAAGGTGGTTTTGGCCATAAAAACGACTGGTGTCGCACTACTTTGGGGTGGTTTCCAAAATTGCTCAAAAAAACGCGATACACTTCGCAACCTGCCACGTGTCCTGAAGAAAACCAGTTTTTTCATGTTATTTTTTGGCGTTAAACCTTTGGCGCAGAAAAAATGTGAAACTCAATGCCAGTCATCAGATGGATGGGCGCAGATCCAATGGTGTAGATCACACACGATGGAGGGTAAGATGTGTGGGCGGAAAAGGGTGGGCAGGGAAAAGGTGGTTTAGATCTTGACTGTTAGATCACAAGAATGGACGGTGGAGATTTGATCTGGGGGCGGTGAAAGAAATGAAAGGCGGGGGATCGGGTGAAGATCAGGTAATTGTGGGCCATTGATCTGCAGAGATCAATGGTGGGTATTCACCGAAGAACTTTATACAGCGGGGTTTACATTATAAAAAAGGAAGTTAGGGTTAGATCTAGACCATTGGATCAGTGAAACAAATGGCCCAGATGTTATCGCAAGGTCGCCAATCGGTGGAGGAGAGAGGAAAGGCGCAAAGAAAATTTGCGATGCGATTACACGTGGACCGTCAGATATTTAGAGAGATCGACGATCGGGAATGAATCCTGCAGGATAAAAGTGGAGAAAGATGGGTGGAGTTTTGATTAATCTGGGCCGTCGGTTCTTGTGGATTCGACGGTCTAGATTGAATCACAAGTTTTGCAATCGGAGGAGGAGAGAGGAATAGAACAAAGGTTTTTTGTGATGCAATTGAATCAGAGCCATTGATCTTAGAACCAGATCGATGGTGGAGATTAAGTTAGGGATGCCAAAGGCAGACATGCGGGCTTTGGAACAGAGCGATGGGGACCATCGGATCTGGGCATGGTGGAGGAGATCAACGGTTGGGAAATAATCGCAAGGTCGCAATCGGAGAGGGGCAATAAACCATTTAAATGCATCCAATGAACATTTGCGATGCGAGATTCCAACGATTGTTGTTCGGTTTTAGATCAATGGTTGGTATTCGCCAAAACAACGAACCGTCGGGTTCTATTCAAAACATAGGAAAGTTGGGTTTTCCATAAAATACAAAGGAAGTTTGTGTTTCGGGAAGGGTTCTTATATACAAAGGGATAAATCGCAATCATAAATTTTTAAAAGCGAAAGGTAACAAGACAAGAGGGGAAACCCGATTGCGATTGCGCGATTAGGGCTTAGCGTCGGTTGCGGCTCTGGGTTTTATGTGAGATAAAGGGGCTGGGGTTAAAGCCAAAGGGGCTTAAAGCCTTAATGCAAATAGACTCATTTTTAGGACTTTTCAAGGATTTCAGGATTTTGAAAGTTTCCAATAAGGTTAAAAAGGAGTTTTAAACCTTATCTAAGGGTTTCTATGGAGAGGAGTAATGGAAATGAGGGAAAATAGAGGAATTTCATGAGGAAAAAGGGGGAAAAAATGGAGGATAATTATGAGTAAAATGAGGGGTAAAATGAAAGGGAAAAATGGGTTTTTAGAAGTCTTTTTCTTCAGGAAAACAACATATTTTTTAGAATTTAAGAGGGAAACAGTAATGAAGATTAACTCAAGGATAAGTTACCTTCATAAGACTTCAAGAACTGACAATTTGGCATAAAATTGTTTCTTGAAGGCTTAAAACATGATTTAGCCACCATTTGATATGACAAATTTTTATAGGTTGCTAACAGTGGCACCACATGGGGATGGCACGTTCTTGAAGGTGTCAAGAACTTCAGACTTGTATTCTCTGCGAGTTGATCAATGCCTCATCCATTGGGCTACAACTTTCTTCACTTTGCTGGCCTTCTTTTGCTCTAACAATGTTAGCGGCTATGAAAAACAATGGAACTCTATTAAAACAAGCTTTCTACCTACCCAATCCCTCTGATCTAACATTTTTTCTTCTTTGAGAGTGCATTTGGATTGGAAAACTCTTTTTAAAAACATTTTATTCTTTTGAAAACATAAAACTAATCTAAATCTACTTCTTATTTCTCCATGAACTCAGTTTAAACAGTTGAGCTCATAAGCTTCTCTACCTATCTACTATTTGTTATGATTAAACTGTCTAACAGATTTTTATTCTCTAATTTTTAAAACATAAAATTTAAAAGTAGACAAGTCAGGATTGAACAATCTAACTTGTTGCTGATCTATGGCATAAAAACAAGCCGCATATAGATTATTATTTGCAGAAAATTAAATCAAAATGGTGAAGGCTTAAGATCTGAAAGTTTTCAGAACATCCTTCTCTTTTCTTCAGCTCCGTTTTTAAATTTGTTTGACTTGTTCTCTGGTTCTAGTTTTGGGCTTATTAGAACCAGTTTACTTCTATATTTGACTCAAGATTTAAACAGATTAGAGTCATTCTTCTTTTGGAAACTCATAGGTTCAGATTTTTAGCTTGTTTGAACCTTTATTTTTCTATCCTAATCTATCTAACTGATAAGCCAAGATTAAGCTGTTTGGCAGATCTATTGCAATAACCTATCAGCAGTAAATTTAAAACTAATTAGTCATGATTAGGTTGTATGACTAACTAGGAGTGTATTTCTTACGAGTGGCATTTGAGCTTGCACACTTTCAGATTTTGTTTCTCTTTTTTGGTATGGGGCTGTACCTTTCTTGTTTTTACAATCTGCCCTCTTTTCTCTTTCTATTGTTTTTGTATTTTTTCATTTTATAACTTTGAATGCAATGATGAGTATGATATTTACAATGATAAAAAAATAAAAAGGCTTCCAAACTTAATATGGTAAAGAGAAATAATGTTTGAGCATCTTGCCATTGACAAGACCCCCAAACAATTCAGATCCATTCAATTCCTGCAAGAAATAAGCATTGTTACCAGCAATAGAATAAATGAGATAAAGGCCAAGCCATAAGTTATCAAATTTCCCATGCTTTCCCTTATCTTCTCTCCTTGAATCCCACTTTAACACTTTGTCACCAATGATGAAATTACTGGCTTTTTTCCTTCTATCAAAAACCTTCTTGATGCTCTCTTGCTTTTGTAATGCTCTGTTGTAGACCTCCTCTCTAGTTTGTTGAAGATGTATATTCTGATTATTCCGTCTGATTATGTCATTGTCTTCAGACTGCACTTCTTGGATCAGCTTCATGACTGGTACACCTAGGCTGGTTGGAAAAATTGCATATATTCCATACACAAGTTGGTAGGGTGACATTCCAATAGATTTCTTAAGTGTTAATCTGTCAGCCCATAGTGCATGTACTAGCTTTGTGTGCCAAGACTTCTTGTTTTCCTCTAGCAACTTCTTGATTATGTTTACCAAACTCTTATTTGAGGATTCTGCCAACCCATTACCTTAAGGGTAATAAGTGGTAGAATGACCCAATGTTATCTGATATTTGTGACAGAATTCAACCATCTTCTTAGATCCAAATGCTACAGCATTATCAGTGATAATCTTCCTGGGACAGCCAAATCTAGAGAGGATATGAGTCTCAATGAATTTTATGATGACAGAGTCATTGGCTTGCCTAGAAGGGTTGGCTTCTATCCATTTGGTAAAGTAGTATATTGCAGTGAGAATCCATCTATGTTGGGTAGATGAAGGTGGATGGATTTCTCCTATGAAGTCTAGACCCCACTGTTGAAAAGGATCTTCAACAGTGATAGGATGCAAAGGTAAGGGAGGAAATTTTCTTTTACCTTCAAATAGTTGACATTTATGACAGGCAATAATCATTTTATGGACATCAGGAAAGAGGGTTGGCCAATAGTAACCAGCTCTAAGGATTTTGTTGGCTGTTGTCTTCCAATAGAGGTGGCCTCCACATTCTCCTTCATGGAACTCATGCTTGACCTTATCTGCATCATTCTCAGGCAAACATTTAAGCAATAACCCACTTGCATTATTCCAATAAAGACATTTATCTACAATGCATTAATTTATAGATTTTAACTTTAAAACTTTGGCCTTTGTTTTTGACAAGCCAGGAGGTGTATTCAAATTGAGCAAAACATATAAAATATCAGCATACCAAGAGGAATTCATAAAATGGTCTTCAATAATGGAAGTTGATAGTTCCTCTTGCTCATCTAAAGCATTTATCATATTTATATCAGAGCTTCAAAATTAGATTCAGCCATTAATCTTGCTAGTCCTTGGCTTTTAATGAGTTTAGTGGGCTTGATTTCTAAATCATATTCAAGTATGACAACTATCCACTTTCCTCTCTTACCATTTGGGTCCTGTGTTAGAATGTCTTTCACAACTGAAATGCGCATGAATGTAATTATATGGGAGTGTAGAATATAAACTCTGAAGTCTTTTAAGGCTTTAACTAAGACAAAGGCTTGTTTTTCCATGATGTTGTACTTCAGAGGTGCATCTCTCAATGCCTTACTAAAGAATGCAATTGGCTGCTCTTGTCCATGTGGATTTTTCTGCAATAGGACAGCAGCCACTATATGTTCTGATGAAAACGAAAAAATGTAAAAATCTTTTGAAAAATCAGGACTTATAAGAACTGGTGTTTTGGTTAATGCTTGTTTCACCAGTTCAAATGATCTCTTTGCCTCTAAGGTCCATTTAACTCCTTGTTCCTTTTTCATCATGTTTGTAATGTTTCTAAGGAGCTCAGCTAAGTTGGGTATGAACTTTCTCAAGAAATTAATCTTTCCAATGAAAGATTGAAGTTCTTTGATGTTTCTAGGATGAGTGATTTGCAATATAGCCTCAATCCTTTTTGGGTCTATCTTTATTCCCTCTTCTGATATGATATTCCCAAGAAGTTTACCTTCTTGGAGACCAAATAACATTTTCTTCAAATTTAAAGATAACCCAAACTTTCTGCATTTCTCAAAGACTATTTTCAAGTGTTCTAGGTGTTCTTCATCTGTTTTAGAAAACACAGTGATATCGTCAAGATAAATAATGATGAAGTAGCCTAATTCTTCCGAGAATGCAATATCCATGGCTCTTTGAAAAGTAGCACCAGCATTCATTAAACCAAAGGGAATTTTCACATACATGAAAGTGCCCCAAGGTGTAGTAAAGGTTGTCTTTAATTGATCATCAGGATGTACTAAAATCTGATTGTACCCTGAGAAGTCATCAAGCAAAGAAATTCGTTTGGACCCAACTACCTTTTGTAAAATGTGATTCATCTTGGGTAAAGGGTAATTGTCCTTCAACGAGGCTTTGTTTAAGTTCCTAAAGTCTATACAAAGCCTTATGTCTCATGTTTTCTTCCTAACTGACACTAAATTAGACACCCACTCTGAATATCTAATAGGAAAAATAATACCAGCTTCATACATTTTATTGATTTCCTTTTCAAACAATGTTACTAATGAAACGTGAACTATTACCTGAAAACGGGAGCTCTAACCCAAAAAGACTCAAAAAACATGAAAAAATTCTCCAAAAACAAAAAGTGTGTATTCCAGAATGCATTTGTTTTTTTCTCAAGGTCAAATTTCACCTTTCTATAAAATTACGCTAAAAACGAAAATGTTTCTTGAAAAAATGATTGAAAAAACACCCTCAAAACAAAACGAGTTGATGTTGGAATAACAAAAAAAAACATTGTGTCACACTTTTGACACATTGTAACAATGGAATTAAAGACAACATATTAGGACATTGAAAAATTGCAAAATTCTAAATTTTTTGATAGATGATGTTAAATATAAACAAAATCATGTCTGAAGGGCTTATCATTTCGAACAATTTTTATCCATGTTGTTAAACATAAAATATCTTGACTCTAAACAACCCTAAAATTGTAATTATTTTCAACCATAACATTAAAGATAAAATTTCGCAGTTTATAAAAACCTTAATGACAAGTTGTAAATCTCAAGTTTTTAAATCTTAAGTTTTCAAGATACTTGAACCATGAAATTATGGAGAAATTATATGACTTAAACAATTTTTAAAAAATGAACAAATAAATGAAAATTTTATTATTCATATATATTTGTTAGTTTATATATGAAAACATTTTTTTTTTAATTGTTTTTCTATATTTTAAATTATAATTGTTTTAATATTAAGAAAATAAAAATTAAAAATTAAAATCTTCTCATATATGTTTGTTTATATTTTAAAACATATTTTTATTTTTATTTTTTTATTGTTTTTTTATACTTTAAATAATAATTGTTTTAATTAAAAAAAAAAAAATTATTTATTTATTTATTTAATATTGGTTTGTTTATTTTTTAAAACATATTTTTTAATTTGTTTTTATTGTTTTTTTTTTATATTTTAAAATTTAATTGAATAGTGTTTTCTTTTTTCTTTCTTTCTTTCTTTTTTTTTCTTTTTTTTTTAACAAACAATACATTTTTTTTTATTATAATAGTTTTTGTTTAAAAAAAAAAAAAAAAAATTAAATAGTTTATGTTTGAAAAAAAAAAAAAAATTTGCTGCTCGCCTGGGGCTGGAGGCAGGCTGGGTAGCCCTCGACGACGCCGCTGGGGGTGAAGTGATTCTCAGAATCGCCCTCCTCTCTGCTTCGGGTGATTCTTGGAATCACCCTCCACCCAGCCGGGGGTGATTCTCAGAATCGCCCTCTGCCTAGCCAGGGGTGATTCTCAGAATCGCTCTCTGCTTAGCCAGGGGTGATTCTCAGAATCGCCCTCCGCCCAACCAAGGGTAATTCTCGCAATTGCCCTCCGCCCAGTCAGGGGTGATTCTCGAAATCGCCCTCCACCCAGCTAGGGGTGATGTGATTCTCAGAATTTCCCTCTGCCCAACCGGCGGTGATTCTCAGAATCACCCTTCGCCCAGCAGAGGATGATTCTCGGAATTGCCCTCTACCTAACCGGGGGTGATTCTTGGAATCGCCCTCCGCCCAGCTGTGGGTGATGTGATTCTCAGAATCGCCCTCGACCCAACCGGGGGTGATTCTTGGAATCGCCCTCTGCCCAGCTAGGGGTGATTCTCGGAATCGCCCTCCGTCCAGTTGGGGGTGATTCTCAGAATCGCCCTCCGCCTATCTGGGGGCCGGAGGCAAGCCAAGCAGTGCCGAGAATCGCCCTCCACCCAGCCATGGGTCAGAGGCAGGCTGGGTAACCCTCAACAGTGCCGCCTGGATTGCCTCCGACCCCCAGCTGGGTGGAGGGAAATTCTAAGAATCACCCCCAATTAGGCGGAGGGTGATTCCAAGAATCACCCTCGGCTGGGCGGAGGGTGATTCCGAGAATCACCCCCGGCTAGGCGGAGGGCGATTCCGAGAATCACCCTCGGAATAGCCCTCCGCCCAGCCAGGGGTGATTCTCGGAATCGCCCTTCGCCCAGCTAGGGGTGATTCTCGGAATCACCCTCTGCCCAGCTGGGGGCCATAGGTAAGCCGAGCGGCCCCATCGAGGGATGCCTAGCCTACCTCCGACCCATAGCTGGGTGGAGGGTGATTCTCAAAATCGCCCTCCACTCAGCTGAGGGCCAGAGGCAGGCTGGGCAGCCCTCGACGGTGCCACCCGACCGTCCTCTGGCCCCCGATCGGGGCAGAGGGTGATTCCGAGAATCTCCCTCCACCTAGCTGCGGTCCAGAGGCCAGCTGGGTGGCACCATCAAGGGCTGCCCAACTGGGGGCCAGAGATAGGTTGGGCAGCCCTCGATGGTGCTGCCTGGCTTGCCTCCAACTCCCAGTAGGACAGAAGGTGATTCCGAGAATCATCCCTGGTTGGGTGGAGGATGATTCCGAGAATCACCCCTGGCTGGGCGGAGGGCGATTCCGAGAATCGCTCCTAGCTAGGCGGAGGGTGATTTCAAGAATCACACCTAGCTAGGCGGAGTCCGGGTGGGTGGCATCATTGAGAGTTTCCTAGCCTGCGTCCAGCCCCCAACTGGGTGGAGGGAGATTCTCGGAATTTCCCTCTGCCCAGCCGGGGGCCGGAGGTAGGCTGGGTGACGCCGTCAAATGAAGCAGATTGGGTTTTGGATCTATTTTCAGGTTCATGTAAATTTTATTATACAAATTTAAATTTAAATATTTTATTTTTTATTTTTTATGTCTTTATAGTAATTTTCTTATTTATTTATTTTGTACTTGATGATTAGGTACAACACTAGCATGTTGCCTACCAAAAGGAAGAAATTTCATTGCCATTGAGAAAGACCTAGTGCAATGCAAATTTATTCAACAAAGAATTAACACTCTTGAATTCCTTCCAGATGCGAAGAAAGAATTTTGTTTGAGGAAAGGGGATTTTAATGAACCACGTGTGGAACAAAAAGCAAAGGAACCTCAACCACCATTATATGGAATGACTGGAAAGGGACACTTTGGAAGATTTGCAGACATGAAAGATCCATTAGAAGATGACATTGACCAAAATGAAGTACAAAATGTTGCAGAAGAAGCCATCAATGATGTTCTAGATGATGTTGAACATGTATGGGTTGATATTGTTGAGGATCTTTAAGTTATGCTTGCAAACAAAGCTCATTTTTTAGATCTATTTATCAATTTTACTTGTAATGTTTAGAATTCGATATTTTATAAGAAGAATCCTTATTTTTTGCAAAAAACATGTGATTTCTATTATTTTTTGACACAAAATTCAATACAAATGCTATTTTCTTAAGTTTTTTTGTTAAGATTTTCCCAAAAATTTGTTTATTTAACATGTTTTTTTTAACAAAAAGTCTCTAAAAGTGTATTTTTTGCATTCTATTTGTATTGAAAATTTGTATTTTTTGTCATATCGTTCAAAATATTAGTTTTTTAGTGACAATTATTTGATGTGCATTGAAAAATTAATTAGCAATAAATAAACTTGTAGAAAATATAGACTTTATAATATTGACCCTTTTTTCCTTTTTTATCTATGTGAAAAAGTGAGGATATCATTACAAATTTTTATTTAAAAAAAATTATTTTTTTTCTTTTTAAAACACAAGTACATAAATGCACTTAAAAATAAACATCTCACGGAAGAAGAAGACATTAGAAAATGTATAGTGTCAAAATCAATCCTCTAAAAAAGTGTTGGTGATGATACGCCACCACTATTCAAAATCGACATAAAAAGCATCACAGAAAAAAAGATAAAAAAAATAAAAATTAAAGTGCCAAAAACATGCTCAACAAAAAAAAAAATTGATTTTGCATCACCACTTTTCAAAATCAGGTGTTTTTCTTGCTACGTCAAAAAGTAGGTGCCAGTGCAGTTACCTATTTCATCGGTAACAATGTTTTCAACCAAAGATAACTGAACAGGGTTTATTCTGCGCAGTTTTTGTTTAAACGGCTTTTGGTTTTCCTTGAGAGGTATCTTGTGCTGAATTATTTCAGTGTCATAGGATTTCAAATCCTCATAAATCCATGCGAAAACATCAGAAAATTCTTTAAACAGCTCTATGTATTTGAGTTTGATGTGAGCTGGTAAAGTCTTAGACAGTTTTATCATCTTTGGTTTTAGTTCACTGCCTATATTAAACTCTTCAACCTTAGTTTTAACAGGCTCCAACTTTGTTTTCTTGGCCACGTCATTGAAATCAAACAACTCTTCTAAAGGGACCAGACCTTTTGGCAAACTTTGATTATTAGATTGCAAAGTTTCTAAGTCTTCTTTTCCTACCTCTACAATAATTTCTGCTATATTTTCAAGTTTATTAGCTAACAGATTTATCTCAGCAATCTCTCGAGACTTTTCTTCTTCATCAAGTAAATTTTCTTCATTAAAACAGTATGTTTCATAGTCTGAATCTGAACTTGGTAGTTCAAATTCATTTCTGGACTGTAGGAAGTCTTCTATTTATTTGTCTCCATCAAACACTTGCCAATATTTCTCATTATCAGGGACAGCTGAGCAGAACTTGATTTGGGTAGTGCAATGTTTGGTTTCATATGGTGTTAAACATGTTCTAGCGGCAAAAGCTAAACTATGGGCAAGGATATTCTATTCTCTTGGGACAAAGATAAGTTTGGATTCCTCAAAAGTTTTTAATAAATCCAAGACATCGTTCCTATAGGCTCTAAGTCTGGGGTGTTTGGCACTATATTCCCCATTCACTTGCCTAATGATTAACTCTGAATCCCCATGGACTTTTATTCTTTTGTCTCCTAATTTCTTCAACAGATGCAAGCCTAAAAGGAGGGATTCATACTCAACTATGTTATTTAAACATTGAAAATTTAATCTGTAGGAATGACCTTCAGTGTGATTATTTTTAGTGTTATGGATCCAAATGCCTGCACCTGCATTGCTCTTGGTGCAAGACCCATCAAAGTTCATACTCCAAAGAGGACTAGTTTCAGGTTCATCAATTTGACTATTATCCTCTTTATCTTGTGTTCTTTCAGATTTTTCTTGGAGATCAGCACTATGTTGAATTTGTTTTAATTCCCTAGGTTTTTCATTTCGTTGAGGACTTCTTTCTTGACTCTCAAGTTTGAGAAGCAATGGATGACTGATTTGTAGCTCTAGACATGTGTGTTGTTTGCTGTAATTTTCTGATTTAGCAAACTGTTTTGACACTTCTGTGTTTTCTTCCTCTTTCTCTCTATCTGCCATTAATTCAGTCAAGGTTACTTTTTCACTGAATGTTTCATCATTGAAAAGGATAAATGAGTCAAGGCCTATCTGTTCAAAATAAAGAGGGGAGTTTTGTGGTCTCTCTTGGCTAGTAACCATGTATTGCATATGAGATTCCCTATAACTTCTTCTTGTTTGATTAAAAACAGGGATAGTAGCATATGTCATATTCATCTACACAGTTCCTTGTAACTTAGCTCCCCAAGAACTTGATAACAACATACCATATTTTGGGGGTACATCAGCCACTACAATATCCATTACTAAACACTTGGTTGGAATTTGTGCTAAGTTTAGACAAAGGTCTTTGATTAAGCCTTAAAATTTCACTCTGCTTGTGTCAAAGGAGTAAAGATATTTGTATGGTCTAGTGATTTCAAGGCCTAGGCTCTCCATTACAGCTTTGGGAATTAAATTGTGAGAGGCCCCTGAATCGTCCATAGCGTTGTGTAAAATTTTGTCTTGAATCCTTAAACTAACATAAAAATGAGGAACTGGTCCTTCTTGATATCTACCCTCAATCTTAGGACCAAATATGAGCTCTGGTTGGTCATCATTAAGATTGACAGTATCATTATTCTCTTCTATGTTAAAATCCTTCAAAATTTTGGATCTATACACATTTTGGGTGGCTAATTCAGTAAGAGGAACAGAGATTTTTATTTTGAAAATTTCCTGCTCCAAACTAAAAGGCAGCTAATTTTTTGCAATGTTTGTTTCAACCTTATTAACCACCATTTTATTAGCAAGATTAGCTTGCTGACTTTCTCTATTTACATTGATTAAAATTGTTTTAATAGGAGCACTAGCTGATGTGCTAACGCTGCTAAGATCTGTACTCTATTTTTCATTGTTTTGAGTGCCTTTCTCTTTGTTTTTATTAGAATTTCTAGCCACTGTTTTGTCTTTCTATTTTGGAATTTTGGGTTTATTTACAGAGTTGTTTTTTGCAGATTTGTCAGAGGTTTTGGTTGTGGGAGTTTCCTGATTGCTTTTTCTCCTAAGGTCATATTCTTTTGGAGTTTCTATGATGACATTTTCCATCTTTGGAAGTAATATTCATCCTCTGGCCTTTTATCATCATAGGGCGTGTAAAGACCTTGTTTTCTATTATAGTGAACATCAAAAGTATCATTGCCTATTCCCAACATGTTTATATCATCTTCCTTTGTTTTTTCTATTGTTTCTTCACCCTCACTCACATAGTTTTGATGAAAAGGAGGGGTAATCTGTTGATCATCCTCCCTTGGTCTATTCTGAGGTTGGTTTCTTCTAAAATTCTGATTTTGATTTTGATTTCTGTTTTGAGGAGCTGATTGGTTTTGATGAGCTTGTGCTCTCTCAAGGATGCTCATCTTTTTCATCATTTCCTCCATCATTCTTTCCATCTTAGAGCTAGATGTGGAAGATGCAGACTCTTCCTTAAAGGATACTTTCTTCTCATTTCTCATTCTAGCTCTTTTCTCCATTAGATTAACTTCCACAGCTAAGGCTCCTTTCTGCATATCTTCTAGAGTCAGAGAGTCTCTTTCTTTAAGTTTATAAGCCATTTCAGGATCAAATCCCTCTGGGAAATTGTTTAAGGTTGAGCCTTATGGAGGTTTCAATTCTGGGGGTAAAGCATTATACACACTATTGAATCTAGTGCAATAAGCTTGAACACTCTCCCCAATGTTTCTTTTAAGGCTGTTATAACCTGAGAGTATCTAGAGTGGGTTTTTATTTACTTTAAACTTGTTTAGGAATAGCTAATGAAAGGCTTGAAGGTCATTGATACTGTTAGAGGTTAATCCTTTGAACCATTTTCTTGCTTCTCCCCCTAAACTCTGAGCAAATAGTCTAAGTTTAACAGTTTTATCATCAATTTCATTTCTATCAAAGTAGTCATTCATCTTATCCACATTGTTGTGAAGCAGTAGTAGCACCATTGGCATCATATAATGGTATTTTGGACTGATAATCCTATGGAAGATTGACTAATGGTAAAGGAAGGACCAATGGGGCATACCATATTGCCATGATAGGAGGTTGAGGTGGATTTACAAGAGGTAAAGTGGGCTGAAGTGGGGTGCTTTGGATAATGGGTGTATGGGTAGAAGAAGTGGATGGACCAACAATAGATTGTTGAGCTGCTCTAGGATGAGAGAAACCAAAATTATGAAGGAAATGTAAATCAGGAGGAGTAGTTTCTCTACTACCAGGAGTTCACTTCTATCTGGGGATGAAAGTGAAGACTCTGAATCTAACTGATCTATATCATCAAGTGACCTAGTTATAAAGGGATTTATTAAGTCAACTTGTGATTCTTGTAGAGCTGCAAGGTTTTTAGGAACATAATTAGCTCTATTGGGGGATCTAAAAATAGTTGAAGATTTAGCCTCAGGAGACTTCCAAAGGATTCTTTCAGGGTTGTCAAATATCTCAGGAGGATTTGGGTTAGGATGTGCTCAAGTATGAATCTTTCTAGGAGCCACTATGCTATGTTTTTAGACCCAACTAAACAAGAAGAGTTTAACCAAGTATGACAATCTTTAAGAGGCTAATTGATCTTTTTAAACAAGAAAAATTTAATACTAAAGTCCTATAACTGCGTTTATATGATATTATGATGACAATGGGTCTTCCCAGTGGAGTCTTAAGGTTTGTTTAGGATTGTGGAGTCACCAGGTGGATATTTTTAGCTCTTTTGGAGGTAAAATATTTTATGGTCCACCACCATGTTTATTAGAATACCAATATGAAATATTTTTGGGTTTTCTGAGTTTTTTCAGTCCTATGGGTTCTAAGAGTGTCCTAAAAGTGTTTCAACACTTAGCTACAGTGGTGAGACAAAGAAATTCTACTCTTATGGCTAAGCTAGCTGATTCCTTCAAGGTTTGATAAGGTCTTATGAGAATCCTAAGGTTTCCTTAGTTTGTCACTGATTCAAATAAGTTTTATCATGATTACCATTTTCTTGGTAGTGCTTTAAGATGGCTACTTTTACTCGAGGGGTTTTTATGAAGTCTTAAGGGTAGCTAAGATGAAATTTGACTCAGTCCCCAGTGGAGTCGGCAGAAATGTTATGCCTGGTGGCTCAACTGGCTAATATACCAAATATTCTTGAATCAAGAGTTTTCTTGAGGTCCATAAGAATGTATAGGTGTAATTTCACTCAAAATATCCCCTGTGGAGTGACTAGAAATGTTAGATCCCTGTAATTTCAGCAGATTGGCGAGACCAAAACTGTAGGAAAAACACTTGAACCACTTTGGGATTCTAGGATCTAGCCCTCCTGAATCCAGAAAGGGATCTCTCTATAAGTGCAAAGATTGATTTATCTTTAAGGCTTTTGGTATGATATTAAGCTAGTTATGAAGAACAAGGGTTTTTGTTTGGTTTTGGATGGTTGAGCTTGATTTTTAATTGAATGGAAAGTCCTAAAATGAAAGAGTTTCAAAGGGGTGAAGGTGTAAGCAATCAGAAAAATATTTGGCTGATAGGATAGATATGAAACTGGTTTTTAGTCCATTGGGCTATGGAGCCATAAAAGGGTTTAATTGTGCAACAATTTCAAGAGTGGTCCAAAGGGCAAGTCATTTATATCAAAAGATATTTTAGATTAAATGATGGAATGGGACATTAAGAGTGTTGAAAAGGTGGAAAAAGACAATAATTTCAACTAGGATTTATCAATCTTTCCAAACAAGAAAAGCATTTTAAGCAACTGTTTGAAACCAACCAAAGGACAGGGCTAACCATAAACTTCTTTGGACAAGCTTGTATTGAAGCTAACTTATCAGACAAACAATCCAGTAATCCACATAATTACTTTCAGAAGGGATGAAAACAGATAAGAAATCAAAGTGCAGCCTAAGATCAAGTAAGATACTTTAAAATCTAAAATTGCTTTCAGCGTACTCTTAGGGAAACTTTCAAAACAACCTTTGGAGAAAGAAACTAGAAGACAGGGCAAACCATAAACTTTTCTAGTCTAACTTTACTCAACACATAATGAACATATCATTCAAGAAATTCCTTCCGAGCTTTGCACATCAAGACAGGGGAAAACCAACATTCTTTGATAACGTTTACACTTAACTTAAGTCATTCTTAAACACACAATTGGAGGAAAACATAAAGATAAAGCTTATCAGTCAGAGAAGGGTAATGTAAATAGTAAATCCTAACTCTATTCTTGTTGTTCTTTATTAGAGAAAAGTGAAAAAAATGGCGTACATGAAAGGAAAACAATAACATAGTAAGAAGTACTTCACCAATGATATAGACTAGGATCCCAAGAATTAGCTTGTATATTGATGTCAAACCAGTTACATACGTCAAGTCCAATGTTTTAGTACAACAATCATCTTCTCTTCTCAGCCTAAATTATTTGATCACAAACAGAGCTCCAAAAGCCTCTGAAAAATATTTACATGCAGAAAGTTTTGAGCACAAGTATTATATGAAAGTTCAGCAACCAACCCTTTACAATGTGCTCCTCAAGAATATTTTATAGGAAAATGAGGAGGTGGAAATATTTCTAGGGTTCCAATATCATAAATTCTACAGTTAATGCAATTCTCTACCTTGAAAACCATGCAAGGCATAAGGTAGGAATACATTCGATCTATATCTCTATTTCATAACTCTGTTCTACTTTCGAGGCTTAGTGGATTAAAATATTTTACTTTTAAGGCTATTTCTTATCCTTGTAATAACTCTGCTGACAGTTGTAATAAGTTTCTTTGATTTGAAATAACTATTCAGCTGTCTTTATGCTAATATCTTCTATTTTGGTAATAACTAGGCCTTCTTTGGTTGCTTTGTGGCTAAAGGTGTCTTTCTGACAGTTAGAGAGGATATAATTAGCCTCTGATGTGGTAGTGGATGCTTCTCTGACTAATAGATCTGATTTTTTCTTCCTTAAAACACTGTTAATTTGATTTAATTATGTGTGTTAGGCTTAATTAGGCCTAATTTTTGTCTTCTGGTCTTCATACTGTCTTCAATTTAGCAAATTAGGCTTTAGGTAATCAAATTATCACCGTAATCCCTCAAAACTGTGTTTATGATCTTTGATTCTTCATCTCTGCTGTGACTAAATCCTTTAACACTAATACTCTTTGTTTGATTAAATTTTGCTATGTTATGTTGCTGCGCAGGCATTACAAAGGGTTTTATAATGTCACCAATGTTCATGAGGCACCAATAAATCATGATGTGAAACCCTGCCGAATGATCCTCCTTATGAATAATGGCCTGGGGGATCGTCATCACCGACCTTTGATTTTATTTTAAAACAATGGAAAAACTATTAAAACATGCACAAACAAACAAAATTATAAAAAATCCTGCGGGACAAGGTTTAAACTACTTCAGAGGTTTAGGTTAGATTGTGACCGTTGGATGAAATCCACCAACGGCAAGGATTTCTCGCTGGGGTGATATAGGAAGGAAATTGGATAAAAGGTGGTGGAGATTAAGTCCAGGTCGCTGATCTGCAAAGATCAACGGTCGAGTTGATCAGGAAAATATAATGTAGAGGGGCAACATTATAATGAAATGGAAGAAATTGCAAAGGAAAATTGTCGAAAAAATTTGGCGGAAGGGAAATGGGTTCGAATGAAATTTGGGGCTTTGAAAAGACTCTGGGCCATCAGATTAGATTAGCCAACAGAGATCAACGACGGATATTTTTTGATGAAGTCTCTTTGAAGATTGGTGGAGTGCGATAGTTTAATTGATAGATTAAACTAGGACCATTAGATCTCAGATATCAACGGTGGAGATTAAAAACGAGGGAATGTAATGTAAAATGGGGTAAGGTGGTTTCAGCCATAAAAAACACTGGTGTCGCGCTGCTTTGGGGCGGTTTCCAAAATTTCTCAAAAAAACGCAATACATTTTGCAACCCGCCACGTGTCCTCAGGAAAACCACTTTTTTCACGTTATTTTTTGGCGTTAAACCTCTGGAATAGAAAAAACATGAAACTCAATGCCAGCCGTTGGATGGATGGGCACAAATCCAACAGTGCAGATCGCACACGATGGAGGGTAAGATGCGCAGGTAGAAAAGGGTGGGCAGGGCCAAGGCGGTTTAGATCTTGACCATCAGATCACAAGAATGGACGGTGGAGATTTGATCTGGGGGTGGTGAAAGAAATGAAAGGCGGGGGATCGGGTGGAGATCAGGTAATTGTGGGCCATTCATCTGCAGAGATCAACGGTGGGTATTCACCGAAGAACTTTATACAGTGGGTTTTACGTTATATCAAAGGAAGTCAGGGTTAGATCTGGACCGTTGGATTGGTGAAACGAACGGCCTAGATGTGATCGCAGGGTCGGCAATCGGCGGAGGAGAGAGGAAAGGCGCAAAGACAATTTGAGATGCAATTGCACGTGGACCATCAGATCTTTAGAGAGATTGACGGTCAGGAATGAATCTGTGGGATAAAAGCAAAGAAAAATGGGCGGAGTTTTGATTAATCTAGGCCATTGGTTCTTATGGATTCGATGGTCCAGATTGAATCGCAATTTTTAGAATCAGAGGAGGAGAGAGGAATAGCACAAAGGTTTTTTTGTGATGCGATTGAATCAAAGCCATTGATCTTAGAACTAGATCGACGGTGGAGATTAAGTTAGGGATGCCAAAGGAGGACATGTGGGCTTTGGAACAAAGCGATGGGGACTGCTAGATTTGGGCATGGTGGAGTAGATCGACGATTGGGAAATAATCGCAAGGTCACAATCGGAGAGGGGAAATAAACCATTTAAATTCATCCAATGAACATTTGCAATGTGATATTCCAACGATCGTTGATTGGTTTTAGATCAATGGTTGGTATTCACCAAAACAACGAACCGTCGGCTCTCTTCAAAACATAGGAAAATTGGGTTTTTCATAAAATACAAAGGAAGTTTGTGTTTCAGGAAGGGTTCTTATATACAAAGGGCTAAATCGCAATCAGAAATTTTTAAAAGCGAAAGGTAACAAGAGAAGAGGGGAAACTTGATTGTGATTACATGGTTAGGGCTTAGCACCAGTTGCAGCTCCGGGTTTTATGCGGGATAAAGGGGCTAGGGCTAAAGCCAAAGGGGCTTAAAGCGTTAATGCAAATAGACTCATTTTTAGGATTTTTCAAGGATTTCAGAGGATTTAGAAAGTTTTCGATAAGGTTAAAAAGGAGTTTTAAACCTTATCTAAGAGTTTTTATGGAGGGGAGGAAGGGAAATGAGGGAAAATAGAGGAATTTCATGAGGAAAAAGGGGGAAAAATGGAGGTTAATTATAAGTAAAATGAGGGATAAAATGAAAGGGAAAAATGGGTTTTTAGCAGTCTTTTTCTTCAGGAAAATAACAGATTTTTTAGAATTTAAGAGGGAAATAGCAATGAAGATTAACTCAAGGATAAGTTACCTTCATAAGACTTCAAGAATTGACAATTTGACATAAAATTGTTTCTTGAAGGCTTAAAACATGATTTAGCCACCATTTGATATGACAAATTTTTATAGGTGGCTAACAATTGGGAGAAAAGATCTAAGCTCCCAGTCACTACCTCAAGTCAATCCTAGAAGGATTGGATGAAATATGCAAAACTACTAAATTGCCGGAGTTGTTGGGTAGCAGTAGCAACTCAATACATGGAATGGAATGGAGAAGGCTGAATGGCTGAAACTGATGAAGAGCCCTTATCCTTTGGAAATCTGAAGTGCAAGGCTGATCCCTACACCAAAGATCTCACCCTCTGAAATGTCTGCAACACCCTCACTGCAAATGTGCTCCAACTAGAATGCAGTCTATGAGAGGGCCTGCATTGTAACTTATGGTAGTAGTTGGCCTCTTTCCAATGATAATGGAATAAGCCCGAGAACCATCCTCACTAACCTCCCAGAAGTAGAGAACCTCCCTCCTCTGAAAGATCAGCTCGAAATGGTTTTGTAGGAAACCTCCAGCAACACCAAGCAACACTGCACAATATCTGTTGCAGAAACTGCGCTGATGTAGATGGTTGATGCTATGGCCTAAATGCTGAAATATGGAGGATGAGTGCAATCCTTCATGAGCTACTCAAGAAGGAGAGGAAATCCTAAACAAGACTCCCTCATGCCCGAGGGAAGTGTAGCTCTGCTGAACAACAAGAGGCAACAATTTGTCTGAATAGACAAATAATCATATGATCCAAGATAATCTCAAAGGCTGCCTTGCTCCTCTTTTAAACACTACAAAGTCCCCACCTTCCTTCATCTATAATTTTCCTCCGTCATGGAATATTTCTCCACTAAAACTACGCTGTCCCACTTAGTGCTTTCCAACTCATGCCAATGCAGTTTGACTTGGTCAATTAGGCCTTGTCCATTTGCATTTTAACCTCTTTCACACATGAGGGTGTGAAATCTAGCTCCATGATGATCATTTTTCACATTGTGAGGGATTTTATTCTTGTTTATTTCATGAATGGGTCACTTTACCCACATTTATTTAACAAAATGAAAATATGCAACTATAATGTTCCATTTTAGCTTGAGGCTAAAATTGGGAACATTATAGTCCTCCCCTCCCACATGTTGTTTGTCCTTAAGAAACTGCATAGAGAGAACAAAATTCCTCCCCATTCTTCTCCTTGGCCTCCTCATCAACAATCCCCACCACTACTCAAGATATGCTGCAATAAATCTTCCCTCCAATGCTCCTTCCCAAGTATGCAAAATGGAATGTTGTACACCCTGAAAAGATAGAAGGTGTAGGTGGAAATATCCCTGCTGAATTATGGCCTCCTCAAGGTAGGAGTGATGACATGCATGGGAAAATATAATCCCACTAATGATCCCCTCACCATGCTATCATCCAAATGAAAATCTTGCCCCCAATTTTGTGCAATGTAGTGGGGCCGAATGGAGAGTTTTGCTGCTTCATCCCAATAAGCTCTTCTCTCCCTCTGTAGTACATATGGGGCTGCCTTCATTATTGGATTGAAATGGTATGGCCTCTAATAATGTCCCAAGCTACCCCATCAAGAAAATCAGCCATGAATGCCTCCTCAATTTCTCCAAGTGGCTTCCTCCTCATGAAGAGGAATGTAGCAATGTGGAAATCATGGTTTGCCCATGGTATCTCCTTCAACATAAAACATGCATAGTGGGGAGAATCATGCTCCCAATGGGTTGTCCCAACATATAGAACACTCTCTAAATGATGCTCTCTATGAATGTACAACATGAACAATACTAGGAAACATAATACAATGTGAACAAGTTGTCATAAGACAACTAGAGAGTGGGTCACTGCTTCTCTTATGGGACCAACATAGTGCACCTCTTTTCTGCATCAAAACATAAATTAACAAGTGGATTCCCAGCCACATTTTTTCTGCCACAACATCTCATGAAATGGAATCATGAAAGTACAAATAGGTGCCAATGGTGCACACCAAGAAGTATGTGGCCTCCTCCACAACCTACCATAAGATTGGCCAATTTTCTGCTACAAATTGTTGCAAGTATATCCTCATATAATATGCAAGAAGATACAATCCCTCTTCATACATCATGCTGCTCAAACAAGGAAAAGAAGTAAAAATAAAAAATATGAAATTATACCTTCTTCCTCATGCACTTGAGCTCTTTAGCTGAAATGGCTCAACTGAAAATTCTCCCTCACCTCCAATGAGTAGGGAAGTAGTTGTGATGTCCTCTCCATCATCAATCGGGCTATGCATCTCATCTATATGATGATATATGTCATGATGAATTCTCTCCCAATTGAACTCTTCTATCAAGGCAAATTATGCATCCAAGTGCATAGCTAGGAAGTCCTCATATGCTGCATGCAATAATGTCTCCTTGAGACTAGAAGCCCTAGTCAAGAAGAGTATGCCATGATGATAGATGATCATATCATCCACTAAGTATCTACCATCTCCATCAAGGCCATCCAAAAATCATGCATGCACCAAGATCCTGGGGAATACTCAACCAAAGTTGAGTCCTCCATCCTAGATCAATCCTCCACATAGAGAGCGCTAGTGTTATGCAATATGGTGCTCCATCACGCTGCTGCCTACTACCTTGACATCCCCTCATGCCAAAATCATCCTCCAAGTTGTTTCCAAGCTCATCATACAGCTACTCATGCTCAAATGGAAATGATTCTTTCTGAAAATGAGCCTCCCATGAGAGACTATCACCTCCAAAGAATCTCCCAATCCTGGGCAATGTAAGCATGAGTGGCCTCCATCTACTCCAATGCATGAAAGATTCCTTCCTCAAAGGAAGTATCATCTCTCTCACTAAATATATGGAGCAGTCATCTTGCATCATGAAGATGCAATCCTCCATCCCTGAAGCAAAATATTTCAGCGCAATATGACTGATGAGAGTAGGTGATGCTGAAAATGAGAGAGTGTCTCCCTCCTCTGTGGTTCTATCCCAAAATCTCTGTGCTATGCATGAACTCTCCCAAGGTTTCCACCCTCCTGAAATCAAGGTGTGAGGCCCCCAGATATGGAGCATCCAACCTCCTCTACTGATCTAGTGGTCTCCTTGGTGCAATGTCTCCATGCAATGAGACACTATCATCAAGAGATGACTGAATGTATGAATGGAGAAAACCATCCATGCTTCCACTGCACAATCCAATCATCATCTTAGGTGCATCAACCTCATAAAATAGAGAGGGTGTGTGCTCATCATCACATGATGCTGATCATCCTCCCTATCTCTTCTCCTATCTCCATAGCTCTGCACCCTACCAACAATGGCACATGCATATCATGAGTTGTGCCTTGATCTCTACATGGGAGATCCTGGGGAATTTCTTGCAAAGACACAAGAATCCCTCTATGTGGAGAAAGAGCTCCTCTTTCCTCTGCATGAGGTACTGGATCAACTCTAGTTATCCCAGCACAGTTGCCCTCCTCCTCATCAACATGTAGGAGCAACTTCTCCAAAATTTGATCTCTTTTCAAAAAAGAGACCTCCATGCTCTCTTGTGCAAGAATATGAGTGGTTACCTTGCCTCCAACAAGGTGTGATGCAAGATTTCAGCCTTCTCAACAATGTCTGAAGTGGATTTGAGTTTATATTTCCTCCCTTCACATGCAAGATTTTGGTTTGTTTCTCTGCACGTGTTTCAGAATTTCTCCCACCAAATCCTTTCATCATTGCTTCAATAAATCTGAAATAGGAATAAGTATTTGTATTCTAAAGAACATGACTCGAATATCCACCATGCATTAGTCTTACCTCTAAAGTGCAGTGCTGCAAATCTGATAGCACCTCCTTGGAGACTTTGTGCTGCTGCAACATGGTCTTCAACTCCTCTACCCATGATTTGGTTGAACATGTAGGTGAAATTCCAAAAGTAGATAGAATAAATCTATCTTGCTGCTAGCTCCCCTTCACCTTAGACTTGCAAAAATCCATGAAGTGAGATGATCTCTGAATGCTTGAGTTTGAGACTCATGCTCTCTTAGAAAATCTCAAAGAGTTTTCTTCTTGGTCACCTCTCCTTCATTTCCCATCTCTTTCATGACAAAAATGAACCTGTGACTGTGCTGTGCATAAAAGGAAGTGACTGCATGTTCACATTCCTCATTAGAAACCCTAGAGTTTGTTTCTATTTCAAACACTTGTGGAGATTCTTCAAATCTCTCCCTTCTCTTTTTCTTGTGGCTCAAATGAAAGGCCTAGATGGATTTAGGGAGAAGCTTGGCAAGCTCATCTCCTTTTTCTTTCTTATTCTCCACAAAGTGGAGTCTTCCTCTTCTTCTTAGATGGCATCTTGGCTGAAGATCCATAGGCTGAGCCAAGATTATGCTTTGATACCACTGTAATGTTCCTTTTTGAGAAACATTGTCAATCGACAAGCAAATCTATTCCAGAGATAGACTGAAGGGGCATTTACTGGATTTGTCACCTCCATAAGAAGGATGAGATCTAGAGGCTTCCTGGCCCACTATCAGACTCTGTTTATAGAGTGTTTTCAAGGGACAATATTCCGAAGAGGGAATACAACAAGATTGGGAATCTTTCAAGATAACTAAACAATGCAGCTACAACAATATAAAGACATAAACTGGAAATAGAAATGAATAAAAATTATGCCAAAATGTAGGAAAACCATTGAGACATTTTATTATGAAATATTAGTAGCAAAATGATACAATGAATATCAAAAGAATAAGGCAAGGGGCCTTTCATGAATACACATGCCATAATACAAAATGCTGCTCCATAGCAGGATGCCCATGAATAGGAACTGCGCAGTCACACGAGGGAGACTACTACACTGAGTGAAAAAAATCATAGGATCTTCATAGATATGGCTCATACATCATTGGGAGAGAAGATCTAAACTCCCAGTCACTACCTCAAGTCAATCCTAGAAGGATTGGCTAAAATATGCAAAATTGCTAAATTGTCGGAGTTGCTGGGTAGCAACAACAACTCAATACATGGAATAGAATGGAGAAGGCTAAATGGCTGATGTTGATGAAGAGCCCTTATCCTTTGGAAATCTAAAGTGCAAGGTTGATCCCTACACCAAAGATCTCACTCTCTGAAATGTCTGCAACACCCTCACTGCAAATGTGCTCCAACTAGAACGCAGTCTATGAGAGGGCCTGCATTGTAACTGATGGTAGTGGTTGGCCTCCTACCAATGACAGTGGAATAAGCTTAGGAACCATCCTCACTAACCTCCTAGAAGTAGATAACCTCCCTCCTCTCAAAGATCAGCTCGAAATGGTGTTTTAGGAAACCTCCAGCAACACTGCACAATATCTGTTGTAGAAACTGCGCTAATGTAGATGGCTAATGCTATGGCCTGAATGTCGGAATATGGAGGATGAGTGAAATCCTTCATGCACTACTCAAGAAGGAGAGGAAATCCTAAACAGGACTCCCCCATGCCCAAGGGCATTGCAGCTCTGCTGAACAGCAAGAGACAGCAATTTGTCTGAATAGACAAATAATCAAATGATCCAAGATAATCTTAAAGGCTGCCTTGCTCCTCTTTTAAACACTACAAAGTCCCCTTCCTTCCTCTAGAATTTTTCGCCCTCATGGAATATTCCTCCACTAAAACTACACTGTCACACTTAGTGCTTTCCAACTCATGCCAACGCAATTGGACTTGGTCAATTAGGCATTGTCCATTTGCATTTTAACCTCTTTCACACATGAGGGTGTGAAATCCAGCTCCACGATGATCCCTTTTCACATTGTGAGGGATTTTATTCCTGTTTATCTCATGAATGGGTCACTTTACCCACTTTTATTTAAAAAAATGAAAATATGCAACTATAATGTTCCATTTTAGCTTGAGGCTAAAATTGGGAACATTACAACATCGACTGTTTAGTCGTTTGAACAACAACTGTTCAATTAATTGAACAACAAAAAGACACAAAATAAAATCCGATGTTATTTTAATCAAACAACTATTCAGTCGATTGAACAACAAATGTTCAATATACTGAACCACAATAACACACAAAAAATAAAATCCGATGTTCTTATGACCAACCAACGACTGTTCATTTGATTGAACAACAACTGTTCAATTGATTGAACAACAAAAACACACAAAATAAAATCCGCTATCCTTTTTATTGAGTAGCAGTTGTTCAGTCTATTGAACAATAGTTGTTCAATCGATTGAACAACAAAAAACACATAAAAAATAAAATCTGTTGTTCTTTTGACTGAACAATGACTGTTCAGTCTATTGAACAACAACTGTTCAATCGATTGAACATCAAAAACACACAAAATAAAATTCATTGTTCTTTTGACCGAACAACAGTTGTTCAATTGATTGAACAACAAAAACACACAAAATAAAATCCGTTTTTATTTTGACTGAACATCGACTGTTCAGTCGACTGAACAACAGTTGTTCAATCAATTGAACAACAAAAACACGTAAAAATAAAATCTGTTGTTCAATTGATTGAACAACAAAAAATTTACAAAAAGAAAATTGGTTGTTCATTTGACCGAACAGTAGGAGTTTAAACGATTGAACAAAAATAACAAAAAATAAAAAGTGAATTGGTTGTTCACTTAATTGAACATCAATAACAAAGAACACAGAATTTTATATTTGTACAGTGATGCAAATCACAATCAAATGCAAGATAATATATACATTATTTGAAGATGAAGCTGCTGTGTCATTACTCCCTGTAGCTAAAATTTGCATGGCGGGGTCATCATGTACCCATTGGAAAAAAGACTCCTTGATGAGTGGTTTATGATAAAGATGTACTCAGTGTGCGTTTACTTAGAAGGAAGAGCTGGACCCATCTATGGTGGTCAAAGTGAGAGTGCCATTGTTATGCACTTCTTGAATTTCATATGGGCCGAGCCACCTTATCTGTAGTTTACCTGGGAAGTCTTGAAATTTGGAATCGTAGAGTAGTGCCTAGTATCCTTCCTGAAACTTCTTCTTCCTGATAAGGCTGTCATGCCACTTAATCCGTTGCTGGTGGACTATTGCAGTACGTTGTAAAGCAAGTAACCGAGTTTCATGTAATTCGTTTATCTGTTGAAGTCTTTTAATTTGAGCCTCTGTCAAGACCAGTCCCACTTCTTGCGCTGTTCTAAGAGTTTGGGAAAAATTGGTTCCTTCTTGAATACCAGTTGTGTAATATTCCAAAATTTGCATATAGCAAATTGGAATATTAATTTTTGCTCGTTTCACCTAGGAGATGAATAAATGGGTAAGGAGGCCCATGAACAATAAAAATATGAATAATTTCCACCTTAATGAGGAAGGGGATCACCTTAGGAGCTGAATTTTACACTTTTAGGTGTGAACAAGGGCAAAATAGATGTGGAAAGAGTCAAGTTTGACTAAGTCAACATGCATTCTTGAGGAGGAAGAGATCACCCAAGTAAACTAGCTCAATGTGAACAAGGATCAGCCTAGACACACATATGAGAGCTAGATTAAAGACCCCTTCGTGTGAAAGGAGGCAATTCAGGTGAACTAGATCCAGTTGACCAAGTCAACAATGCTGCTACAAGAGGAGGGAAGCCAACAAGGAGAGCGCAGTTTTGAAGGAGGAATCTTTACTAGGAAGTCACCTCATCATTGTGTGGGGTTCAGGGTGAGGAGGCTCACTAAGGATAAAAAGAAGGGAATAGAAGCAAGGAGATCATTCAGTATTCATCTATATTTGGCATTTTGACTACTTTCATTCTTCAGCTATTTAGCTGTGGTTGCAACATTATTTTGTGCTAAGAATTCTCATGCGGGAATTCCATCCTCTTCTTTGGATCAGCTTGCTAAAGGGATCTAAAGGGAAGGGTTTGAGCTTCAATTTCATCATCAGGCTTAGTGCCAATTAGCCATCAACACCTATAGTGCAGTTACCTTTATAAACTGTGTCATTTATGTAGGTGTAGCAGTAGTAGGGTTGAACCCCTGGATTTTGTACTAGTGTTTGAGGAGGAGGTGTTTATTCCCTCCGGAAAATCTAATAAGGAGGGACCTTGGCCATTTTATGTACTGAACAGTTATTTTATATTATATTTCAGCCATGTAAAATATAAAACTATAGTATACTATGTTATTTTCTGTAGTACTGCCTTTTATACATGTGTTTTGCCAGAAACCCTTGCCGGGTTGTCTTATTCCCTGTGTAAAAGAGGTTAAACCTCCATTTCTCTGCTACTTGATTAATATAATCTCTAGATCAGTCTTATTCCATCATTTTCTATAGAAACCCTCATGGGAATTACGCTCTCATATTCTTCAGAAATTTTGTTATTGAGAAGTCATGGGATTGGGGTGTTTTTGAGCTATCTTGAGCTGGGGAGATCTGTTTAGTGTAGCTAGATTCATTTGTTTCACCTCTAATTCTGCATGTGAGTTTCATATGATGTATTATAAATGGATCCAAGTCCGATTCTTCACTTTTATAGCATTATTTTATGAAAACGACTATTTTATGCCCTACATTGCTGCATTTCCCCACTTGGGAAGGAGGATATAGGCCATCTACTTGCTGAGGTTATTTCATATGCTGGTGAGGTGTTATTTTACATCTAATGAGCTGATTTACATTACCATGCTCATGATTTTCTAAAGCTCCAACTTTTGAATATCTTAAGATATTCCATTTGTTGTAGAAAATCCCCATCTTGGGATATTACAGTGGTATCAAAGCTGCCATCTTGGATCAGCCTATGTATTTTGGATCCAATCCGAAGATAAGAAGAAGAGGAGAACAAAATGATGGAGAGGATGAGATTACTCTCATCAATTTTCAAATCTAATAGAAATTAAGGAAAATGCAATGAAACTCCTAGAGGGTTTTAAGGAGGTGAAAGCTGCAATGAGACCTCTAGAAGGTTTCAGGAGGAAGAAGAAGATCCCTGTACTTCCTATTCACAGAGAGGAAGTAAAGAGAAAGAAGACCACTTAGAGCATGAGATCCTGAGTGAGTATTTGGCAGATTACAAGTGCCAACCTAGGACTGTCAAGGAGATCCTATATTTTCCTCAGTCTATCCAGCTAAGAGAGGAAAGAAGGCCATGCAGCAGCAGAAGGATAAGGGGCAATAGATTCCTATTTTCTACCTTAGATGGATGACCCTCATGTACAACAGAATCTTGGGTGATGAAGTTAGAAGCATTTTTCCTACTACATCCAGTAGTGGAAAAAGAGGCTATGGAGATCTCAGCACTACACTTGGAGGGAGAGGCAAGATCCTGGTGGTTCAGCCATGTGGATCATGCAAGGGTGTCTACTTTTGCAGATTTCACTCGAAGAATGATTAGAAAATTTGACAGTGAGAAGGACACCTCATCTCCACCTGAGGAGACCTTTACCAGCGCTGTCACATTCATGAGGGGGCAGACATCCATAACAACAATTGGATTAGCCAATATATTGGAGGGAGGGACTCTTTTAGCCATACAAGATGTTCCAAAGGCTCACCAAGGTATGCATAAATCTCCATTTCCTATCATTTTAGAAAATTTTATGGGAGATCTGGGAGATTGGTCCTCACATGGTCAAGGATCAAAATACCTTGCTGATGTGGGGCAACAAGTTTGCACGGCGTTGTGCAGCTTTGGATTAATCCAAGTGGGGATAAATATTCATTCCTTTGCACCTTTTTTGAGTTTCATGCAGCATGAGGAGTTGGGGTGCAAGATTGTGGAGGGCAGGTTGAGTGTTGTGCCACTTTATAATGATGTTTTACCTTCAACACACTTGGATTCTTTTGAATTCAAGAGGATTATTGATGAGAGGTCTTCTCTATGAGATCTCCAAGGGTTTACATCTCAACTTCCCATGAGGTGTAAGGAGGAAGGTATTCTTTGGGAGATTGGTAATCTTCATTCTGAAGATACCAAGAGGAAAAATGATTGGAGGCATCCACATTTGGATGAATGGAGGTGGATGGAGGGCAAGAGGTTGGTGAGCCACTTGCAGATCTATGACACAGGGCAGCAAGAAGCAAAGCTGTGCTGGCTACTCTTGAGAGAGTTTGGCCATCTTGAATCATAATCTTCTTCAGGAGGTATGTGGTGGATGGAAGCATGGCATGGCACCCATATGTTAGAACAACAGAAGATTTGTTTGAATGGGGAATCATACAATACAACCATCATGGTCTTACTCTATTGCTTGTATGAGGGAGAGATGAGGGAGTAGCAAGAGTTGTGGTTTCTGTGGTTACACTTGGGAGAGTATGGGCAGAATTTTTCCCATACTTTTCATTATATTCCCAGGGAGAAGGAGGGCACATTCAAGGTGCAAGGAGGCTACCCTTCAGCATTGGAGGATTATGAGAGGCTTCCATATAGGAGGAAGATCTTCTTACATATCAGCATGATGGTGGATGGCTTTGGCATATGGAATGTCAAAGGGAAGAGTCATAGAGCCTTATTACTAAGGCCTACATTGCTGTCACATGGGAGTGTGTTCTTATTGATGGAGTGTTCCAAGGAGTATATGTATCCCTTCTTCCTACAGATTTTTATGAGGAAATCCTCATGGGGGAACTTATACATGAACCTCACTTTCAACCTAGTCACCATGAATGGCAAGAAATACATTTCTGTACTTGTTGATTACTCCGTTGATTATTTGTATCTTCTCACCATATATGAGCAGTGCATTGCTCCACAAGGGAGCAAGAGTATTTTTGGGTTTCATGGTCACTCTAGGGCCAATGTTTGTAATGATAGTAACCCATCTATACATGACCTTGGGAAATTGTATTGTTATTTTGTCTTTGTACAACTGATATACATTGATGCTTACTTCCCCATGTTGGAGGAGAAAACATGCACAGCTTATAACTTATTGTAGAACCACTTGCCACATGACATTCTCAAACAACAGCTCAGAAGACTGCGTAATATCCACTTGGAGAACCTTTGGTACCATCCAAAATTGCACATAAATTTCAGCAATTTTATGATTTGGAGGCCATATGGTAATAATGTTCCATTCATATTGTATAGAATGCTTTGGGTTGGCATGGCTCATGACAGGAGAGAGAGGATCCTTGGAGACTCAATCTTCTTCTTGCCACTTGAGGGAAACCATGTTGCAGCCCAAGATCAACATGCCCTGTACAATTATCACAAGTGGAGAGGTGGATAGTGTGGGATAGGCTCTCTTACCTATCATGTTCATTTATTCAGCCCACCTACACTTCAGGAGCCAAAGGTGGAGGAAATTGTGCATGAGTTGCCATGTTGGGGGGTAACTCATTTCACGTGGATGATATCTTGGGGGTGGAGATTTCACTTGGGGATGAAAATTTCCCATGCATTTCAAACTCCATACCTTGAGAGGATCTCTAGACAGCACATAGTTGTCTCCTTAAGTATGTTACTTTTGCATGATGATAGCCATTTGGGATGTACACCAAATGTTGATTTGTCTGCTTGGGAGAGGCACTATGGAGTTTCATTGTTGAGACATCATCTTATCCTTTTGGGAGCTCATCATATGAGGATGCTATAGGAGGAGAGAAGGAGACTTTCCAGTCCTATCCTTGCAGTTGTTTGAGGACAAGCAACAATTGGGAGGGGAGGACTGTAATATTCCAAAATTTGCATATAGCAAATTGGAATATTAATTTTTGCTATTTTCACCTAGGAGATGAATAAATGGGTAAGGAGACCCATGAAAAATAAAAATATGAATAATTTCCACCTTAATGAGGAAGGGGATCACCTTAGGAGCTGGATTTTACACTTTCAGGTGTGAACAAGGGAAACATAGATGTGGACAAAGTCAAGTTTGACTAAGTCAACATGCATTCTTGAGGAGGAAGAGATCACCCATGTAAATTAGCTCAATGTGAACAAGGATCAGCCTAGACACACATATGAGAGCTGGATTAAAGACCCCTTAGTATGAAAGAAGGAAATGCAGGTGAACTAGTTCTAGTTGACCAAGTCAATAGTGCTGCTACAAGAGGAGGGAAGCGAACAAGGACAACACAGTTTTGAAGGAGGAATCTTTACTAGGAAGTCACCTCATCATTGTGTGGGGTCTGGGGTGAGGAGGCTCACTAAGGATAAAAAGAAGGGCATAGTAGCAAGGAGATCATTTAGTATTCATCTATCTTTGGTCTTTTGACTACTTGCATGCTTCAGTTGTTTAGCTATGGTTGCAGCACTGTTTAGTGCCAAGAATTCTCATGTGGGAATTCCATCCTTTTCTTTGGATCAGCTTGCTGAAGGGATCTAAAGGGAAGGGTTCGAGCTTCAATTTCATCATTTGGCTTAGTTCCAATCGGCCATCAACACCTACGGCATAGTTACCTTTAGAAATTGTGTCATTTATGCAAGTGCAGCAGCAGCAGCAGGGTTGAACCCTTGGATTTTGTAATAATGTTTGAGGAGGAGGTGTTTATTTCCATCCAGAAAATCTAATAAGGAGGGCCCTTGGCCAATTTATGTACTGATCAGTTATTTTATATTCTATTCAGCTATGTCAAATATAGAGCTATAGTAGACTGCATTACTTTCTGCAGTACTGCCTTTTATACATGTGTTTTGTTGGAAACCCTTGCCGGGTTGTCTTATTCCCTGTGTAAAAAAGGTTAAAATTCCATTTCTCTACTACTTGATTAATATAATCTCTAGATCAGTATTATTCCATCATTTTCTATAGAAACCCTCATGGGAATTACACTCTCATAGTCTTCAGAAATTCTGTTGTTGAGAAGCCATGGGATTGGGGTGTTTTTTAGCTATCTTGAGCTGGGGAGATCTGTTTAGTGTAGCTAGATTCATTTGTTTCACCTATAATTCTACATGTGAGTTCTATATGATGTATTATAAAGGGATCCAACTCCCATTCCCCACTTGTATAGCGTTATTTTTTGAAAACAACTATTTTATTCTCTATATTACTGCATTCGCCACTTGGGAAGGAGGATATAGGCCATCTACTTGCTGAGGTTATTTCATCTACTGCTGAGGTGTTATTTTACATCTAATGAGCTGATTTACATTACCATGCTCATGATTTTTTGAAGCTCCAACTTTGGAATATCTTAAGATATTCCATTTGTTGTAAAAAATCCCTATTCTGGGATATTACAAGTTGGTACGGAGAGTATCCAGTAGTATTTCGCAAATTTTTGTAGTAAGCCCATAAGGCCTTTGACAGGCTAATGGCCCAGTCTAGTAGCCTAGTCTCGCTGACTGCTAGGAATTCTTTTTTTGTTACTGTATAATTTAATTCAGCAGGGGTAAGATTTTTGCTAATATAATAAATAGTGTAGGGATTTTTATCTTCTTTTTTACCGAGAACAACTCCTATCACTGTGTTTGATGCATCTGAAGAAATATGAAATCGTATTTCCCAATTGGACCCATGAAATATCGGTGTAATCGAGAGTAATTTATTTAAATCTGTAAAAGCAGTGTCACACTTATTAGACCATTTAAATTCAAAATTTCCAGTTAAAGCATACAGAGGCAGAACAATTTGTGAATTTTTTTAATGAACCTACGATAATATCCTGCATATCCGAGGAAAATACGTACCTCCATCTGAGTAGAGGGTGTGGATAGTAAGATAATCACCTCTATCTTTGCTAGATATACCTGTATTCCAGCCACAGAGATATAGTGCCCTAGGATCACACCTTTCGTCATCATCATGTGACACTTTTCATTACTCAAACACAACATGGTGGCGATACATTGTTCCAACAATTTTTCCAATGTTTGTAGTTCTTGTTCAAAATCATCCCCATATGGGGTGAAATCATCCATATAAACCTCAATTACTTCATTGATTAGATCAAAAAAAATGCTGAGTATGGCCCTCTAGAATGTAGCTGGACCATTACATAAGCTGAAGGGTAACACTCTGTAACCAAAGGTACCCTGTTAGCCACCTATAAAATTTGTCATATCAAATGGTGGCTAAATCATTTTTGGAGCCTTCAAGAAACACTTTTATTGCTAAAATTTTTTATCTCTTGAAGACACATGGAAACATCACGCCCTCTGTTTTAATCTTCAATGCTGTTTCCCTTTCAAACTCATAAATTTTGTTGTTTTTCATGAAGAAAATACTACTGCAAAATCCCATTTTTTCCCCTCCTTCACTCAAAACTAACCTTCATTTTTACCCCTTTATTCCCCATGGAATTCCTCTATTTTCTGTTTATTCCCTTTTCCCCTTCATAAAATCCTTTTTTACAAGGTTTAAAACTCACTTTTGAACCTTGCCGAAACCCCCAAATCCATCAAAAACCTTGGAAAATTTCATAAAAAATAAAGTTTTTTGACTATGGGTTTAAGCCCCTTTGGGCTAAGTCCTAAACAATTTCCCCACATGTTCCCATGCCCTAGAACCAGGCACTAACCTAGTCAGGCGCTTATCCCATCAACAATAATCAGAGTGCACAAGTCTTTTTGTTGTATTAAGACCTCCGATTCGATGAGCCCCATTTTTTATAAGCCCCGATCCCATTGCCACTTCATATAACCCTTGAGCCCGCAATCAGGTCCTAACGTTTGTAAATAAACTCATCTCCAATGTAATTTTCCTTTGAAAATCATAAAAACACCTTTTTCCTAAGTTTTGAACTAAACGCACCAATGTAATCATTTTATTAATAAACACCGTTGATCTTAAAGCCCGATCAACGATCCGTGCATTATCGCATTGGAGAAATTCAAATTGGTAGATTGAAAAGCTCATCTCCTCACCCCGATTCCAATTGGCCCTTATACATATAAGCCCTGGGCCTTTGCTGTTTCATATGAACCAATGACCCCGCAGTCAGGCGCCAAGCCTTTTATATAACCCGCCCCCGAAGCCAAAACTCTTGTATTTCATTAATTTTTGGTTTTCATATGTTTTAAAGGGTTTTCACCGGTTAAATATTTGAGATAATCTCCAACATCGATCTGAAGTGATCAGATGGATCGCGCAATTATGCATCGCATGCTTTATCGGGTGCATTTTATTCCCCCTTCTGATTGACTACCCCTGATGGATCCTCCTCCATTGGATCTATTCGCCACATCTCCGATCCGATGGCCCTTATTTGCTATGATCATAAGCCCTTTCCTCCACCTTCAACCCCTCCAATTCATCCTCCACCATTGATCTAATCTACAGATCAACGGTCCACATCTAATCGCTTCGGCGCTCCCATGTTTATTGCCCCGCCGATTGCCCAAGCCCCGATTGCATCTGGGTCATCCACGTGTCAACATCGGATGGTCTAGATCAATGCTCTCAACTTTGGTTAAATTTTATACACCCCATTTCATAATGTTTTTTCGGCCAATCATAGCCATTGATCTTTGCAGATCAACGGTCCTTATTAAACTTCTCTCCTCCCTCTATATTATTTCATTCAACCCACAGATCACATCTAAGCCATTGATCTGTTCCATATAACAGCTCATATTAACCTCAACAGGCCCAATCCCTGTGGGTCTTGCCCCCCTCCAGATTTGATCTTAGCCATCCAATCCCAGATCTAACGCCTCAGATTTAAACCACCCTTCCGGTTTCTTCCCGCACATCTTGCCGATTCTGCGCTCACTCTCCACCGTTCGATTTGAGGGCCCAGATCTGATGGCTAACGCATAGTTTCACGTAACTTTCAGCACGCCTGTTAATTCCCCAAAATCACACGAAATGGGTGGTATTTAAAATGCACATGTCAGCCTCTGACACATATCGCATGCAAAAAGCTAAAACTGCTTTGTCACCCTTTTGCTACGCGAAACCCGTGCTTTCTCCTCCCGAAACCGCTTTCCCCTTTTCATTGTATTTTTTCACGTTATGTTTTCCACCGTTGATATTTGCATATCAACGGCTCAGATTTAATCTGTCCATACACTATTGCCCTCTGCCTTCCTTGAAGGATTTCTCAGAGCGATCTCCACCGTTGATCTCGTGGGCTGATCTGATCCGATGGTCCACAATCATCCCGAAACCCGAAATTTCTTTTCCATGTATTTCTCTCCGCTAAGGATTTTAACCCTCTTTCCTTTGTATTTCTTCTGTTTTCATCAAAAAGCGGCCCTTCTCCATTATTTCTCCCCGGTAGCTCCCCAAAGTTGATCTTTGCAAGATCAACATATCTGACTTAAAAACTCCACCGCTTATTCATCAACCGCTTCCCTTTTGATCTTCACACACAATATCCACTGTTGGATGCTGTCATCCAACATCCATGCTCCTACCCGAAACCTCCAAAGAATTTTTTACCTAATATGCAGGATTTCTTAATTATTTTATGTATTTTGCAGGTTCTAAAGGTTTGGATATGATTTAAAGAAAAGAACAAAAGCCGAGGATGATGATCCTCCAAGATTTCGTTTATTAAAGAGAATCCCCCTTGTAGGGTTCGACGATAATGTTTCGTCGGTGCCTCATGAGCACTGATGCTAGTCTAAAAGCCCTATAGATACCTACACATCAACGAGACACGGAAAATTTAAAACAAATTAAGGAGTATCAGTGTTGAAGACCTACCACAGCAGGATCAAAGATTAAAGGTTAATTCCACAGTTTGATGGATTATGGCTAAGATCAAATATCAAAAGCCTAATCCATTAAATTAAACACAGTTAAAGGAAAATCGAGAATATTTATCAGACAGAAGATGCCTCCACTGCCACATCAGAGGCAAATTGATTCCTCTCAGCTACCAAATTTCCACCTGTGCCCTCACAGCATTCAACAAAGGCCGAGTAATGACCAGAACAGAGGATATTTGCCTCGTGATAGCTGAACAATTAATTCAGCCGAAGAACTTATTGAAAAATATCTACTGAGTTACTGCAGATATGACACAGAGCCTCAAAGTCAACAAAACCTCTCCACCGAGCTCAATTCTTAAATGTAAAACAATTAATACAAAAAAACATCTATAAACTTCTCCATCGAGACCCTCAAAGGCTGAGAAGAATTAATTGTATTAATTAAACCCATAGATCTTTTCTCTTTCGACCTCCTCATCCTTCTATAAAACCGTATTAAGGAGTTCATTGTAAACGTTGGTTGATCACTATTTGTAATACTGAAACTCTTCGAAATAATACATAGTCTGTTGAAGTTGAAGAAGAGATTGAAGTCTTGGAAGCCCTGATGATGTTGTTGCATGCTTGTTCTTGAGAAGGCTCTATCATTGGATCCATGAGCTTGGCTGTTGGTGAAGTATTCTGAACTTTTTAACGTTTTCCCCTGTTTTCATTTTGTTCCATAAATTCTTACTACAGTAGGATGAAAGTTTTAGGCTAAGAAATGTCTCTTGGAAGCACCTTAGACATGTTTATCCTTCACTATTCTATGTTTTCTTCTGCTGAGGTATTTTAGAGTCTTTAAACTCTCTCTTTAGTCCTCATGCTTTTTTATTTCTCTAATAGTTTGAATATTTGGTTTCAGCATGATTTATGGTTCTCCTTGCTTGTCTGCTGCCACTTAAAGGCTGTTATTTAAGTCTCCCTTTGAAGCATATTTGTTTACAGTGAGCCAAGGAGGTTTGTTTTGATCATTCCCCTTGTCCTTGCTTGAACAGTTGGCTTAAAGGTCATTATAGTTGTGATCATAGATGTATTTAGGTGTTCCCTCTTCTATGACTGTAATTATCAGTGAACCTTTTATGTTTTCTAAAGTCATTTGAAATAAAATCTTTGAGGAAATAGGGTGTTCCCCAAATCTTAGATTTCATTTTAAAAGTTGTTTTGAAGTCATTATTTGCTTAAAGTATGATTTGTAGAATTCATGGCTAGCTCTGTCTATCAAATAGCTCTTTATTGTTCAAGTTCTGATTTCAAATTCCCTTTGTTGAGGATTAAAATTCTCTTTTCCAAATCATTGATGTCCATCTCATTTCAAAACCAAAGGATCCTGTGGCCAAGTTATATTTTCCCTTTGATATCCCATATCCATTGATAAGTTTTTCATAACCTCTTTGTGACTCCATTTCCCAATGAAGCTGACATTTCCCCTTTCTATCTATCTTTCCTAGACCTTTTAGGTTCTGTTGTATCAATTCAACCAAACAAACAAACAAACAATTGCACTTAATAACTAGTATAAAACCAATATTCAAAGCACACAAGATAAACCTTTGCAAAAAATAAATAATTTGAGAGATCCCTCTCTGAGAGTAGGAGGACTAGATCCTGTAACTCTAAAGATTGGTTCTGATGTTGCCTTGTCTTTTGATTTTCCAAACTATCAAAACACGGGAGACCAACATAATGGTGATCATGGTGGGACGCTGAGTAAAATCTTTAAAACAATACACTCCCTGTCCAGTATAACATAAGTAGCCTTCTTCAAGCACTACTTAACAAAAATGGTAATCATGATAGGACTTAATTGAATCAGTGATGAACTAATTAACCCTTAGGATTCCCGTAAGACCTTATCAAACCTTGAAGGAACTAGTTACCAAGACATAAGAGTGAAATCTATATGTTTAAGCACCTTAGCTAAGTGTTAAATCAGATTTAGGACACTCTCATAACCTATAAGACCGAAATAACTTAGAAAAACCCAAAAATGTTTCAGTTTGGCTTCATAATAAACATGGTGGTGGAACCATCCAATATTTTACCTTCATAGAAGCTAAATAGTTTCCACCTGGCGACTCCACTAGCCCTATGAGGCCTATTACTCATCTAGGTCCCTAGATCTCTTCAGGACTGTGTTAACCAGCCTTGAAGAAGTTTATAAGCCTAGTCCCATACTAGATAAGACATCGTGAGAGGTAAAACTCCCAAAAACTGTCCCTAAAACCTTAACCTCTCTCATTTTTGAAAAACAGTCTGGCTTGACATAGGATCAACACTAGATCCCATCCAGACCCAAATCCTCCTTTAATCGTTGACAATCTAGAGAGAGTTCTGTGGCAGACTCCTAAGTCTAGAAAATCAGCTGCTAATAGGAGCCTCTTAAGAACAAAGCCTGTCCCTGAAAACCTTGTTGTCTTAGAGGATTCACACTTTGATTTACATCATACAAAGAACATCTTTAGAATTAGATCTCAAGGTGATTTAAACCAAGCTGATCTTGACATTGCAGATTTGCAACAAAGCTTCACTAGAGAAGTCTCACCTTCCACTCCTCCTGATTCTCAGCTTCTTCATCGCTTTAGCCTTTTCCATAACAAGTCCGCTCAAAATCAGTTTTCTGGCCCAAGTGTTTCTTCCACTCTAATCCATACTACTATTGTGCAAAACACTCATGTTCAACCCACTTTCACACTTCTAAATCCACCTCTTGTAAATCCACCCTTATTTCCAGCCATGGCAACATGGTATGCCCCATTAGTGTTACCCCAACCTCTACTTCCCTTACCAAATGATTACCGATCCAAAATTCCTCATTTCACTGGAAAAGCGTCTACAACAGCTCAACATCATGTAGATAGGATCGAAGATGCATTCGATTACATGGAGATAAAAGAATAAACTATGAAGATGAGGATCTTCGCCCAAAGTTTAGGAGGAGATGTGAAGAAGTGGTTTAAAAACTTACCTCCTAACAACATCAATGATCTCCCTACTTTGTATCAAACATTCATCAACAAATTGGAACTCAAAAAGAACCCTCTCCAAATACTAGCAGAGTATAGCAGCCTCAAGAGAAATAAAGGGGAGAGTGTTCATGAGTACTCCACTAGGTTCAATAGCGTTTACAATGCTCTTCCACCTCACATGAAACCTCCCCAAGGCATGGCCTTAGTAAGGTATCCCGAAGGCTTTGATGCTGAAATGGCTTATCAATTGAGGGAGAGGGATTAATTAACATTAGAATACATCTAGAAGGGAGCTATGAGCATAGAAGAAAACATAATTGAGAAAAGAAATAGGTTGAGATTAGAGAAGAGGGTAACTTATAAAGATGACATTGTACCCTCAACCTCAACATATGACACTAAAATTGAAAACCTAGTGAAGGTGATGGAGAGGATGCTCTAAAAGATCAATTTGAATGATAGAGTGCCACCAAGAAAACCTAAAAACAACCAAAACAGAAATATAAATCAGAATTATAGAAGAGAAAACAATCAAGATAAGCAAAAATAAAGTGACCAACAGGTTAGACCTCCCTTCCAACAAAACTATGTGGATCAATATGAGGAAGATAGGGAGATGGAAAGGTTGGGAGAAGCTTGTGTAAACTTCATTGGATCAGACAGCAGGGATGATGTTTTCCTCACTGAGGAAGAATAAGGTTTCTTCTCTGATCAAAATACAAACACCTATGAAGATTCTGATGATTATAGATTGGGGTTTGAAAATTCAATCATGGAGGTACACAAACAATATGATCTTAGGAGAAAGGGAATGTAGACAACTCAAAAGATAAGAACACTAGCACTATTGTCAAGAAAATCTCAGAAATTCAACCTAAGAAGATAGTAGAAAAACCCATCACTTTCGCTAAAAAACATATTTAAACAAAGAGAAAAACATCTAGCCAAATGTTGAACAGAGTACCCCTAGCACTTCAGCTAGTGGTCCTAACAAAAGTATCCCAATTACTAGTCCAAACAAAGTTCAGCAAATCAAAACTACTAAAAGGAATTCAATTGAAAAAACAGATGTAAATATGAACAAGTCAATTGTTCCTTTCAGCCTTGAGGGAGAGATTGCAAAGATAAAAATTACCATCCCCCTAGCTGAACTAGTAACCCAAGAGGTGTACAAAAACCATGTTTTAAAAGCTTTGAACCTAGGAAGTGATACTGACACCTTAAACTTGACAGATGACAAGACGGATTTGTTGTTTGGTCCAGGAGTTGAAGGAAAATACCAAGAAGGGGTTGTCCCTCCCTTCTATGTTATTTTGAACATACATGAGAAAATTTTACACAATGCCATGCTAGATTCTGGAGCTTCACATAATATGATGCCTAAGGTAGTAATGGAAAGCTTAGGCTTAGAAATTATTAGACCATAAAAATATTTGTATTCCTTTGACTCAAGCACAGTCAAATGTTTGGATTTAATCAAAGATTTATGTGTTAACTTAGCTCAAATCCCTGCTAAGAGTCTAGTAATGGACATAGTTTTAGCTGACATTTCCCCTAAGTATGGCATGCTCTTATCAAGATCATGGGGAGCCAAACTTCAGGGAAGCCTTCAAATGGACATGTCTTACACCACCATCCCTGTTTTTAACCAAAATAGAAGACTATACAGGGAATATCACATGAAGTACATGGTGAGCAACATAGATAAACCAAAAAACTCTCCAATCTATTCTATTCAATCAAGTTTAGATTCCTTTATCTTGTACAACGAAGATGAAATTACTCAACAAGAAAAGGAAAACATAGACCCAACCAGTTTACCAGAACAATCAGAACTTCCCTCAAATCAGATACAAAACATCGGCAATCAATAGCAACAAGAAAATGGAAATGAGGCAAATATACTTTGGACAATAAAATTTGATGGATCCTATAATAAAACAAGTGCAGGGGCAGGTGTTTGGACTCAAAATACGAATCAGATTTTTTCATATAAATTATATTTCCCATGCACTAACAATATTGCTGAGTATGAAGCACTTCTTCTAAGCTTACAATTGCTTAAAACATTAGAAGCCCAAAAGATATCAATCTTAGGAGATTATGAACTTATCATAAGACAAATCAAAGGAGTATACTCAGCTATAAATCCAAGGCTTAGGGAATATTGGAATGCTACCCTTGATTTATTGAAAACCTTTGAAAAGTATGAACTTATTTTCATTCCTAGAGCACTAAATCATCTAGCAAATGAACTCACTTTCAATGCTAGCAACTGCTAAATACCTAAGATAAATGAACAGTTTAGTGTAAAGGTAAAACACAAGCTTGCAGTGCCTGATAATGAAGATCACTGGAAAGTGTCTGATTCTTACAAACACATAGATGATTTCTTAAAATCAGAAAACGATTTCGACATACCAATATCAGAAACCAACCATAAAGAAATTTTTTTGTATATTGAACAAATCCCAGAAGTTGAAATGACATATTCTATTGATATAAATCATTATGAGAATCCTTTTGAAGCGGAGTTAATTGACAATGCATACCAAGAAGACTTGGAAGTTTTACAATGTAATAATGATACAATTCCAAGAGGTCTAACACCTTTAGAACACCTTTTTGACTTTAACGATGTAGCCAAAGAATCGAGAATGGAGCCTGTGGAAACAGATGTAGAAAAACATAACATAGGCAGCCTAGCAGAACCCAAGATGATTAAACTATCCAACACTCTCCTAGATCACATAAAATTGCAATACATAGAGCTGTTCAAAGAGTTTAAAGATGTTTTCACTTCGGGGTACAAAGACCTGAAATCATATGATACCAACATCATTCAACACAAAATCCCTCTCAAAGAAAATCAAAAGCCTTTCAAACAAAAGCTAAGGAGAATAAACCTTGTTTTACTACATTTAGTTAAGGCAGAAATTGAAAAGATGTATGATGCTGGGATCATAATACCAATTAGATATTCAGAATGGGTATCAAACTTAGTTTCTGTTAGAAAGAAGACAGGGGAAATCAGGCTCTGTATTGACTTCAGAAATTTAAATAGAGCCTCTCTAAAGCACAACTACCCCTTACCCAAAATGGACCATATACTTCAAAGGGTAGTAGGGTTAAAAAGGATATCCCTCTTAGATGGTTTCTCGGGTTACAACCAGGTGTTAGTGCTCCCAAGTGATCAAATCAAAACCGCTTTTACCACACCTGGGGGAACCTTTATGTATGTCAAAAGGCCTTCCGGATTAATGAATTCAGGGGCCACCTTCCAAAGGGCCATGGACATAGCCTTCTCTGAAGATATTGGCTATTTCATAATCATTTACCTTGATGATATAACCGTTTTCTCAAAAAATGATGAAGAACATTTGATTCACTTGAGAAAAGTTTTTGAGAAGTGTAGGAAATTTGTCTTGTCATTGAATCCCAAGAAGACACTGTTTGGTCTCCAAGAAGGTAAGCTTCTTGGCCATATAATTTTAGAACAGGGAATCAAAATAGAACCCACAAGGATAGATGGAATATTGTGTTGGGAAAAATACTGAGAGGGGGAGTGAATCAGTATTTAGTGCAGGCAATCAAACTTTTATTTTTTCCTTTCTAAAAACCCATACGCTACATTACTGAAGGAAACTAGCGTATATACGCGGATATCCTTTACAGAACTCGCGTATGTCCAGAGATCTAAATATGTGCTTGAATCTTAACTCAGATCATTTTATTATTCATTCATCAGATATTTCAGAAACAGTAAACAGGTGCAGACAGAACAGAATAATCATCACACATATGCAACACACATGAACACCAGGATTTTAGGTGGAAACCCAATTTGGGAGAAAACCACCACTGCCATCGTTTCAGCCTTCAGAATTTATTATTAAGAAAACTTCTTACAATCATGTACTGGTGCAGACTCAAACTAGTACGCAGGCACCCACTTGCAGAAGGCTACAACCTTCTCTCGTTTACCAGCCTATCCTGGAAGGGAGCTACAAGCCCCTGCTCTCGTTTACCAGCCTCTCCTGGAAGGGAGATACGACCCCCTGAACTCGTTTACCAGCTTCTCCTGGAAGGGAGCTACAACCCCCTGACTGAAGGCTTCGACCCTCAGCACCACTACAGACCATGTTTCATCAATTTTCAAACTGGATCAAACAGCTTCAACACAACCCTTCACTTATCAACAATCATACCTTGCTCATTACTTCAAATAGAACAGTGAGACCACTGTAACCAGAATATCAAATATAACCCAGACTTCAGAATAGATATGCAGAAACACATTCAACCTTCAGCAACCATTAGATCAGAAATCATACACACTTTTATTTAATCAAACCCGTGTATATAAGCGCTTTTCATGAAACGAACCTGCGTATAGATCTATAAAAGATAACTTTGCAGTACAGACCAGATCTATGAACTTACCCAGATTTCTTCAATCTCTTCAACAGGATTGCGCCAGGTCTTCTTCACTTCTTTTCAGATCATCCTTGACATTCACCATTTCTAGATCTAGAGATCTTGAGCCTTCATCATGTTCATAGGTGCATCATAGATTCAGATCTATCAATTAGGAATAGGGTTCAACCATACAGATATACTTCAGAGTGAAGTATTCATCAAAGCCTAGACACATGCACACCTTTTGCACAATGATTTTCTTCTCCTTATATAAGGTTACCCTTCATCAATACCATGAGTCAAAACCACATAAATTCCAATGGTATTCCTGGACGGGATCACATAGGCGAACCATCGGTCAATACCATGGTAGTTACCCCTAGTTTTACAAATTTAGAGCGCTTTTTCCCATACGCGACTTCGCACGTTATTTCCCACGTGCATACGCTACTTCGTCTAGAAAAATCCGCGTATGCCTTGAGACATACTCTTTTCATCATGTTATGGCACATACTGACATTCCTTCCATCATTACCTTTTTTACTCATTGTAGATACATCAGATTTACATCATTTAACAAATTCATCAAGACACATTCCATCAAGGACAAATTTATCAAGTAGGTTGCCATCATCTTCATCAAGTGGGTTTCCATCAAGGACAACACTCTGCATCATATTGCCAACAATCTCCCCCTTTGGACTTGATTGAAACCACGATGGTGTTGGATCACCACATCAGATAGGTACATTAAGCATAAAGATATTCTCCCCCTATTCAAACACCATGTCACATGTCACTCTCCCCCTTTGTCATCAGGGGCAAAGGGCGGACCAAAACCAACACAAGGTTTTTCTCCTTTTGTAGAAAGAAGTTCTTTGCAGATCTGAAGTGCACTGAAGTTACCATGCTCCGCCTGAGTTCAAGCTGAATCTTCAAACATATTTTACAATGAAGTACATGACTCTATGACCTTCCTATCACCAAGGACTCATACTTACATCACAGATCCACCCAAGTGGATTTACATATGAGACTCAAGTACCCAACCAAGTGGGTTTACATATTTTGACCAAGTGCTTACATGACTGAATATTACAAATTTACATCATGGGTTTCAACATGCCCTTTTTCAACCAATTACAAAAATGACCTTTTGTAACAAAAAAAAAAACCAACAAGATCACAAGAAAGAGATTATATTTCAGAATCATCAAACTGCCAACAATGCATTATACTCAGCAAGGCTAATGCTCCCCCTGAAACAGTGCATCCAAGTCTACTTTCTATATGACCAAGGCTCCTCCTTAGCTTGTGCAACCTGAACACTTCCAATTAGCAAGTCATCAAGGCATCTTTACCTAATAATAGAAAACGAAGCAGATATATAAGAACTGGAACACCACCAGAGACATCAAACAGCATCAGAGATACCAAACAGCACTGAGAAATGCTAACCCCAATAAAAAATTGTCAGCAACCAACCATACGCGGCTTTCTGTGCATAAACTCACGTATATACGTGACTGTCTTTAAAGAAACCCGCGTATCCAATTTAATCTTCTGAATTTAATCATATCTGATCTTCTGAGAGGCAGAGACAACACCTAGCTTTTGTCTAAGATATTCGAACGCTTCCCTGGGCAGAGGTTTGGTAAAATATCAGCAACTTGTTCTTTGGAGGGAACATACTCCAACTTCACCTTTTGTTCAAGCACTTGTTCACGTAAGAAGTGATACTTGATGGGGATGTGCTTGGTCTTTGAATGCATAACAGGATTCTTTGAGATAGTGATGGCACTTGTATTATCACACATAATGGAGATAGGAGAAGTACATTTGATTTGAAAATCTTCCAAGGTTTGCATCATCCAAAGGATTTGAGTGCAACAAGATGCGGCAGCCACATATTCTACTTTTGCTGTAGATAAGGCAATAGAGCTTTGCTTCTTGCTGAACCAAGATACCAACCGGGGCCCCATATAGAATGCACCACCACTTGTGCTTTTCCGATCATCAACATTTCCAGCCCAATCTGCATCAGTATAAGCATGAAGAGTAAGATCAGCATTCTTTGGATACCATAGTCCAAAGTCTTGAGTTCCTTGTAGATATTTGAATATTCTTTTGACATCCTGAAGGTGAGACTCTTTTGGATTAGCTTGGAATCGTCCAACAATCCCAACTGCATGCATAATGTCTGGTCTAGTCCCAGTGAGATAAAGTAGACTTCCTATCATAGATCTGTATTTTGGTTGATTCACCGTGGGAGAATCATCATGAGAACTGAGATTACATCCGGTTATCATTGGTGTACTTATAGGTTTGCACTCTTCCATGCCATACTTCTTCAGAATTTGCTTAAGATATTTTGCTTGTGATAAGAATATGCCATCTATAGTTTGATGCACTTGCAAGCCAAGAAAGAATGTTAGTTCCCCAAGTAAAGACATTTCAAATTCTTGCTGCATAACAGAAGCAAATTTCTGACTCATAGACTCTTCATTACTTCCAAAAATGATATCATCAACATACACAACCACAATCAATAGTTTATCATTTTCAGTTTTTGTGTATAAGTTGCTATCAGCAGACCCCTTTGAAAATCCTTGTTGATGAAGATATTTGTCAAGATGATAATACCATGCCCTTGGAGCTTGTTTGAGACCATATAGAGCCTTTTAAGTCTACAAACAAGATTTTCATCATTTCCCAAAATGAATCCTTCTGGTTGTTCTATATAAACTTCTTCTTCTAGATCACCATTGAGGAATGCAGATTTGACATCCATTTGATAAACTTTGATTTGTTGAAAACTTGAAAAGCAAGAAACATTCTTATGGCTTCAAGTCTAGCTACAGGAGCAAAAGTTTCTTCAAAGTCTATACCTTCTTGTTGAGTATACCCTTTGCAAACCAGTCTAGCTTTGTTTCTTATAATGTCCCCATTCTCATTTAGCTTGTTCTTGAATATCCATTTGGTTCCAATGACATTTTTATCATGTGTTCTTGGTACCAATTCCCAAGTGTGGTTCTTTTCAATTTGATCAAGTTCTTCATTCATGGCCTGAATCCAAAATTCATCTTTGCTAGCTTGATTGACATTGTGTGGTTCAATCGTGGATAGAAATGCCAGATAGCTAGGAGATCCCACAAGAGTCCTCCTTGTTTGTACACCTGATTCCTTGTCTCCCAAAATTTGAGATTCAAGATGATTCTTTTGAACATATCTGGATGGAGCCTTTCTAGATAAATCATTTTCAGGTTCTTCATTGGATCCACTGTCTATATCATTTCTATTTGATGTAGAAGGACAAAAGTCACCATCATATTCTTCTGTTGTTTGTCTTTCTTCTTTAGGGACTGCATGAGACTCATCAATAACAACATCAATACATTCAACAATCTTTCGAAGCCTTTTATTGTAACATTTGTATGCCTTGCTTGTAGATGAGTAACCAAGAAGTATTCCTTCATCTGATCTAGGTTCAAACTTGCCAAGCTTTCATCATTATTTTTGAAAAAGCATTTACTTCCAAAAACTCTAAAATGTTTCACAGAGGGAGAATTACCATACCAGAGTTCATATGGAGTTTTGTCACTATTTACCCGAACATGTGCTTTGTTAAGAATATTTGCTGCTGTGTGAGCTGCTTCTCCCTAAAAAATGTCAGGTGTTCCGGAATCATCAAGCATAGCTCTAGCCATTTGTTAAATTCTTCTATTCATTCTTTCTGCTACGCCATTTTGTTGTGGATTGCCTGCTACAAAGAACTGTCTTTTTATGCCATGTTTTTCACAAAATTAAAATAATTCATTTGATGTATATTCTCCTCCTTGATCAGATCTAAGACACTTGATTTTTAGATCTAATTCATTTTCAACCAGCGCTTTGAAGATCTGAAATTTTTCAAATGCTTCATCTTTGTGTTTGATCAACCCAATCCAACACATTCTAGAGAAATCATCAATGAATAAGATATAGTATTCTTCACCACGTGGTGACTTTTTCCTCATAGGTCCACATATGTCAATATGAATGAGTTCAAGAGGCTTACTTGACGATCCTTCCTTGGCATTGAATTGCACTCTGGTTTGCTTACCGAATTGACAGGATTTGCATAAGATACTTTCAGGTAGAGAAATATTGGGAAGACCACGAATAGCATTAAGTTTTCTTGATTTGTTGATTTGAGAGAAGCTTAGATGCCCCAACCTTCTATGCCATAGCTATTTTTCTGAAGATTTACTCAAGTAACATTGTTCTTTGCAATTCTTCATTACATACAGGTTTCTTGGAGTTCTTTTTCCTTTTATAATTGTTTTACTTGTATCAAGATCACGAACCAAACATTCTTTTGAACTAAAGACAACTTCAGTTCCTTGATCACACATTTGACTTACACTTAATAGATTATGCCTTAATCCATCCACATACATGACATCATTAGCCTTCACCTTTTCTTTTAGAAACACAGACACTATATGCACAAAGTTTGTGTTTATCACCTGTCATGTGTCTTGAGCATCCACTATCAATGTACCATTGATTTTCTTCACCTTCTGCAAATAACGCTATGCCACAATTTTCAACCTGTGATTCCTTCTTTTTCCATATTTTGGATTTTGAAGGAAGATGCTCTTTTGGCTGAACTTTGCTCCTGCATTCAGATTCTTCATGCCCATAGTTATTGCAATAAACACATTCAACTTCATTTAGAAGAGGAGAAAAGTTGTTATAGGTATTCTTCTTTGTTTCAATATCAACCCTTCTCTTTCTTGCTTCTCTTGTCATGATGGTTTTATATGCAACACATTGAGCAGCTTTATGGCCAAAATTGTGACATGAGAAACATTGTCCATTGAAGAAGAAATTTCTGCGATCATGAAATCTTCTACTTGAATTTACCTGTTGATTGGGGCTTCTTTGAAAGATATTCCCGTTAGTGTTCCTTGCATTAAGATGATCATGCTTTACCTGTAAAGATTCTTTATTCCCTTGCTGAGTGGCAGAATTTTGTAAACCAGCTGTAGCTACTTTTAGATAATTTGGTGCTGAAGCTTGAGAAGATTCTCCAATATATCCAAGACCTATCTTTATAAGAGGAGAACGTTGTACCTTGATAATCTCATCTAAGGTTTCAGATCCTTTAGAAAATCTGAAATTCAGAGTCTTTGCTTTCTCAAATTCTTTTCTTACACTTACAAATTCACATTCTAATTTCTCATTGTGTTTCTTTGCCTCTTCAACCTACTTTTCCAGAGTCTCGATGGTTATTTTCCTTTCTTCTAAGAGAATTTTATATTCCTCTAAGAGAATTCTGCTTTGTTCTAGGCGTATTTTGAGTTGATTGTTCTCTTCAAGAAAATCATTGTCCTCTAGAGCATCCACAAAAGTATCATTTTCTTCTTTAGATTCAAAAGCCATGAGAAGTCTAAGATCTTGTTCACATTCTTCCTCACTATCAGATACCCCATCACTGTCATCATGAGTATAGTAACTTCTTCTAGTGATAGACCGGTTCTTATTTCTAGCTACTTCCTTTCCTTTTGGAGGTGTTTCTTTGTGAGGACACTTAGCAGCATAATGACCAACTCTTCCACAATCAAAACATTTGAAAGGAAGCTTACCTCTAAACCGTCCTATACCAAGTTGAAGTTTCTTTACAAAATTTGCCTCATCTTCTTCTGAAATATATCCTGATCCTTCTGCTTCCTGTACTTCTTTCCCTTTTGTAGAAGCTCTAAAAACAACTTCTTTGACTTCAGATGGTCCTCCTCTTCTCATTTCATATGCAGTCAGTATGCCATGAAGTTGCACCACAATAAGATTTTGAAGATCCTGTTTTTCTTTAAGAGCAGAGACTTTTGACTCAAATTTTGCCGTTAGCGATCTCAAATTTTTTTCAACCAAAGTAGTTTCGGTTATTGTTTCTCCCAGATTTTTCATACGATTTAGAGCATCATCAAGACGTAAAAAGAAACTAGCAATACTCTCATCACTATGCATCTTTAAATTTTCATATTCAATTCTGAGAGTTTGGAGTTTTGCACTTTTTACCTTTGCATCACCTTCATAACTCAGAATGATTTTGTCCCATATTTCTTTTGCTGTATTCAGCTGCATGACTTTAAAAAATTCTGATTCTGTTAGACTTCCTGTTATAGCATTGACCGCTTTTGCATTTGATTCGTAATTCTTCCTTTCAGTTGGATCTGTTGGTGTAACAGCTGGATATTGATATCCTTGTTCAACAATGGCCCATACATCTGCTCCCATAGACTGAAGAAAGGATCTCATCCTCATTTTCCAGAAGATTAAATTGCTTCCATTGAAGAGTGGAGGCTTGATAGATGTTGTTCCTTCTTGATGGCTCATCGTGCTTGATCTTCCTTCTAGCGGCTAAGCTTTTTTAGAAGGACCTGCTCTGATACCAATTGTTGGGAAAAATACTAAGAGGGGGGGTGAATCAGTATTTAGTGCAGATAATCAAACTTTTATTTTTTCCTTTCTAAAAACCCATACGCTACTTTACTGAAGGAAACTAGTGTATATACGCGGATATCCTTTACAGAACTCGCGTATGCCCAGAGATCTAAATATGTGCTTGAATCTTAACTCAGATCATTGTATTATTCATTCATCAGATATTTCATAAACAGTAAACAGGTGCAGACAGAATAGAATAATCATCACACATATACAACACACATGAACACCAGGATTTTAGGTGGAAACCCAATTCGGGAGAAAACCACCGCTGCCTTCGTTTCAGCCTTCAGAATTTATTATTAAGAAAACTTCTTACAATCATGTATTGGTGCAGACTCAAACCAGTACGCAGGCACCCACCTGCAGAAGGCTACAACCTTCTCTCATTTACCAGCCTATCCTGGAAGGGAGCTACAACCCCCTGCTCTCGTTTACCAGCCTCTCCTGGAAGGGAGCTACGACCCCCTGAACTTGTTTACCAGCCTCTCCTTGAAGGGAGCTACAACCCCCTGACTGAAGGCTTCGACCCTCAGCACCGCTGTAGACCACGTTTCATCAATTTTAAAACTGGATCAAATAGTTTCAACACAACCCTTCACTTATCAACAATCATACCTTTCTCATTGCTTCAAACAGAATAGTGAGACCACTGTAACCAGAATATCAGATATAACCCAGACTTCAGAATAGATATGCAGAAACACATTCAACCTTCAGCAACCATTAGATCAGAAATCATACACGCTTTTATTTAATCAGACCCGTGTATATACGCGCTTTTCATGAAATGAACCTGCGTATAGATCTATAAAAGATAAGTTTGCAGTACATACCAGATCTATGAACTTACCCAGATTTCTTCAATCTCTTCAACAGGATTGCACCAGGTCTTCTTCACTTCTTTTCAGATCATCCTTGACATTCACCATTTCTAGATCTAGAGATCTTGAGCCTTCATCATGTTCATAGGTGCATCATAGATTCAGATATATCAATTAGGAACAGGGTTCAACCATACAGATATACTTCAGAGTGAAGTATTCATCAAAGCCCAGACACATGCACACCTTTTGCACAATGATTTTATTCTCCTTATATAAGGTTACCCTTCATCAATACCATGAGTCAAAACCACATAACTTCCAATGGTATTCCTGGACGGGATCACATAGGCGAACCATCATTCAATACAATGGGTCAATACCATGGTAGTTACCCTTGGTTTTACAAATTTAGAGCGCTTTTTCCCATACGCGACTTCACACGTTATTTACCGCGTGCATACGCTACTTCGTTTAGACAAATCCGTGTATGCCTTGAGGCATACTCTTTTCATCATGTTCTGGCACATACTGAAATTCCTTCCATCATTACCTTCTGTACTCATTGTAGATACATCAGATTTACATCATTTAACAAATTCATCAAGACAGATTCCATCAAGGACAAATTTATCAAGTAGGTTTCCATCATCTTCATCAAGTGGGTTGCCATCAAGGACAACACTCTGCATCATATTGCCAACATATTGCAGATCAGCCATCCAAGAAGCCTCAAAGAATTACAATCTTTCATTGGAAAGATTGATTTTTTGAGGAGTTTTATCCCCAACCTTGCTGAGCTATTAAAAAACATTACAAACATTCTTAAGAAAGATGTAGGGGTAAAATGGACTTTACCAGCTAAACAATCATTCGAACTAGTCAAACAAGCTCTTACTCAAACACTAGTCCTAATTAATCCGGATTTCACCAGAGACTTTTATATCTTTTCTTTTGCATCTGAGCATACAATAGTTGCAGTATTACTTCAAAAGAATGACTTGGGGTAAGAACAACCGATATCCTTCTTTAGTAGGGCTTTACGAGATGCTCCTCTCAAATACAATATCATGGAGAAGCAAGCCTTAGCATTAGTGAAAGCTTTAAAGGACTTTAGAGTCTATATTTTACACTCTCACATAATTTCCTTTGTTCCACATACTGTTTTCAAGGACATTCTAAGTCAAGACCTTGATGGTAAAAGGGGAAAATGGATTGCAACTATTCTTGAATATGACTAAGAAATTAGGCCCACCAAACTAGTTGAAGGGCAAGGATTAGCAAAACTTATGGCTGAGTCTAATTTCCAAGCACTGGACATGAATATGGTAGATGTGTTGGAAGAAATAGAAGAATCTACTTCTCCTTTCATTGAAGAGACCTTTTTGAATTCTCCTTGGTATGCTAACATTATTTATGTGCTTTTATATTTGAATGCCCCTCCTTCTTTGTCTAAAACTAAAGCTAGATTTTTGAAACAAAAATCTTTGAGTTATTGCATCTTAGATGGGGTATTATATTGGAAAAATGCTATTGGAATTTTTCTTAAATGTTTACTTGAAGATGATGCAGGAAAAAGCATGCATGAGTTGCATGACGGAGAATGTGGAGGACACCTCTACTGGAAGGCCACAACAAACAAAATTCTTAGATCTAGTCACTATTGGCCTACCCTTTTCCTAGATACTCAGAAGTTGGTCATGTCTTGCCATAAGTGTCAAATTTTTTATGGAAAAAGAAAACTCCTTCCCTTACCATTACATCCTATCAGAGTTGAGGCACCTTTTCAAAAACGGGGTTTAGACTTCATTGGGGAAATTCACCCATATTCCTCAGCCCAACATAAGTGGATCCTCACGGCCACTGACTTCTTTACCAAGTGGATAGAAGCTATACCCTCTATAAATGCTAATGACTCTATCATTATCAAGTTCCTTGAAACAAATATCCTATCCAGATTTGGTTGTCCCAGAAAAATCATAACACATAATGCTGCCGCTTTTAAATCTAAGAAAATGGTTGATTTCTATTACAAATACAACATAACCTTAGGCCATTCTACTGCCTACTATCCCCAAGGAAATGGATTAGCTAAATCTTCCAACAAGAGCCTCATTAATATCATCAAAAATCTATTGGAGAAGAATCAGAAATCATGGCACAGTAAGTTGGTTCATGCCTTATGGGTTGATAGGTTAACTACAAAGAAGTCAATAAATATGTCCCCTTATCAGCTGGTCTATGGCATGGATGAAATTTTTCCCACCTCATTAGGAGTTCCAGTCATGGAGCTCCTTCAAGAAGTGCAGGTCGAAGAGAATGATATGCAGAGGAGGATAAACCAAACCATCCATTTACAGCAGACCATAGAAGAAGTCTATGAAAGGACACAGTTAGTCCAATAAAATGTAAAGAAACTATTCGATAAGAGGACTAAGGCAAACAATTTCTAGCTTGGAAATGTTGTTCTTAAATGGGATTCAAGAATAGAAGAGAAGGGAAAACATGGCAAGTTTGAGAACTTGTGGAAAGGCCCCTATATTATTTATGCTGAGAGGGGTCACAATGCATTTTTCTTGAAATAATTGAATGGAGAAGATCTGTATGGAGGTCCTGTCAATGGCAGGATGCTAAAGCATTACTTCTGCCAGGAGTCATGAGTTTCAAAGAATTTTATTTTTCATTGTAAATATCATAGTTTGAATGTTGCATTCAAAGTTTCAAAAATAAAAATACAAAAACAGTAAAAGAAAGAAAAGAGGGAAAATTGTAAAAACAATAAAGGTATAGCCCCATACCAAAAATAGAAACAAAAATCTAAAAGTGTGCAAGCTCAAATGCCACCCCTGAAAAACACACTTCTAGTTAGTCATACAGCTTAATCATGAATAATTATTTTTAAATTAACTGTTGATAGGTTAGTGAATTTGATTTTCCAAACAGCTTAATCTTGGCTTATTAGTAGGTAGATCAGGCTAGAAATTAAAGGTTCAAATAAGCTCAAAATCTGAACCTAAGTCTCCAAACAAGAATGACTCCAGTCTGTTTTAATTTCTGAGTCAAAACAGAGGTAAAACTGGTTCTAATCAGCTCAAAATCTGAACTAGAGAACAAGCAAAGAACAGCTCAAACATGAGTAACAATAGAGATGAAAAAAGATGAAGGAAGTGCTTGAACTTTCAGACCTTAAGCCTTCCATTTTGGTTTAATTTTCTGCAAAATAATATCTATGTGTAGCTTGTTTTTTATGCCATAGATCAGAAACAAGTTAGACTATTCAATCCTGACTTGTATGCTTTTAAATTTCTATTTTAGAAATTAGAGAATAAAATCTGTTAGACTGTTTAATCCTAACAGATAGTAGATTAGGTAGAGAAGCATATGAACTCAACTATCTAATCTAAGTTCATGGAGAAATAAGGAGTAGAAATAGATTAAATTTTTTTTTCTTTCAAGAGAATAAAATGTTGTAAGAGAGTTTGCCAATCCAAGTGCACTCTAAAAAGAAGAAAAAATGTTAGATCAGTAGGATTGGGTAGGTAGAAAGCTTGTGTTGATGAGGTTCCATTGTTTTTTATGGCTGCTAATATTTTTAGAGCAAAAGAATATCATCCAAGTAAAGAAATATGCAGCCCAATGGATGAGGCACTGATCAACCTCCTAGAGAATGCAAGTCTGAAGTTCTTGATGCCTTCAAGAAGGCACCATCCTCATGTGGAGCCACTGTTAGCCACCTATAAAAATTTTCATATCATATGGTGGCTAAATCATTTTTGGAGCCTTCAAGAAACACTTTTATTGCTAAATTTTTTATCTCTTGAAGACTTATGGAAACATCACACCCTCTGTTTTAATCTTCACTGCTATTTCCCTTTCAAAATCAAAAATTCTGTTGTTTTCCATGAAGAAAAGACTGCTGCAAAATCCCATTTTTTCCCTCCTTCACTCAAAACTAACCTTCATTTTTACCCCTTTATTCCCCATGGAATTCCTCTATTTTCCGTTTATTCCCCTTTCCCCTTCATAAAATCCATTTTTACAAGGTTTAAAACTCACTTTTGAACCTTGCTAAAACCCCCAAATCCATCAAAAACCTTGGAAAATTTCATAAAAAATAAAGTTTTTTGACTATGGGTTTAAGCCCCTTTGTGCTAAGTCTAAACCATTTCCCCACATGTGCCCACGCCCTAGAACTAGGTGCTAACCTAGTTGGGCACTTATCGCATCAGAAATAATCAGAGCACACAAGTCTTTTTGTTGTATTAAGACCTCCGATCCGATGAGCCCCATTGTTTATAAGCCCCGGTCCCATTGCCACTTCATATAACCCTTGGGCCCGCAATCGAGTCCTAACGTTTGTAAAAAACCCCATCTCCAATGTATTTTTCCTTTGAAAATCATAAAAACCCCTTTTTCCTAAGTTTTGAACTAAATGCACTGGTGCGATCTTTTTATTAATAAACATCGGTTATATTAAAACCCGATCAACTATCCGCGCGTTATCACATCGGAGAAATTCAAATGGGTAGATTGAAAAGCTCATCTCCTCACCCCGATTCTGATTGGCCCTTATAAATATAAGCCCTAGGCCTTTGCTCTTTCATATCAACCAACAGCCCCTTAGTCAGGCGCCAAGCCTTTTATATAACCTGCCCCCGAAGCCAAAACCCTTGTATTTCATTAATTTTTGGTTTTCATATGTTTTAAAGGGTTTCCATCGGTTAAATATTTGAGATAATCTCCACCGTTGATCTGAATTGATCAGAAGGATTGCGCAATTTCACATTGCAAGTTTTATTGGGCACATTTTATTACCCCTTCCGATTGACTACCCCCGATGGATCCTCCACCATTGGATCTATCTGCCACATCTCCGATCCGACGACCCTTATTTGCTCTGATCATAAGCCCTTTCCTCCACCTTGAACCCCTCCAATGCATCCTCCATCGTCAATCTGATCTACAGATCGACAGTCCACGTCTAATCACTTCGGCGCTCCCATGTTTATTTCCCCGCCGATTTCCCAAGCCCCCATTGCATCGTGGCCATCCACGTGTCAACATCAGACGGTCCAGATCAATCCTCCTGACTTTGGTTAAATTTTATACACCCTGTTTCATAATTTTTTTTGGCCAATCATAGCTGTTGATCTCTGTAGATCAACGGTCCTTATTGAACTTCTCTCCGCCCTGTATAGATCACATCTAAGCCGTTGATCTGTTCCATCTAACGACTCATATTAACCCCGACAGGCCAAACCCCTGTGGGTCCTGACCCTCTCCAAATTTGATCTCAGCCATCCAATCCCAGATCTAACGGCTCAGATTTAAACCACCCTTCTGATTTCTGCCCGCGCATCTTGCCGATTTCGCGCTCACTCTCCACCATTCGATGTGAGGGCCCAGATCTGACGGCTGACGCGTAGTTTTGCGTAACTTTCAACACGCTCGTTAATTCCCCAAAATCACGTGAAATGGGCGGTATTTAAAATCCACGTGTTAGCGTCTGACGCATATCGCATCCAAAAAGCTAAAACTGCTTTATCACCCTTTTGCTATGCGAAACCCGTGGTTTCTCCTCCCGAAACTACTTTCCCCTTTTCATTGTATTTTTTCGCGTTATGTTTCTCGCCGTTGATCTCTGTAGATCAACAACTCAAATTTAATCTGGCCATACACTATCTCCCTCCAACTTCCCTGAAGGACTTCTCATAGCGATCTCCACCATTGATCTCGTGGGCTGATCTAATCCGACGGTCCACGATCATCCCGAAACCCCAAATTTCTTGTCCATGTATTTCTATCCACCAAAGGATTTTAACCCTATTTCCTTTGTATTTCTTCTGTTTTCATCAAAAAGCGGCCCTTCTCCATTATGTCTCCCTGGTTGCTCCCCACAGTTGATCTTTGCAAGATCAACGGATCTGACTTAAAAACTCCACCGCTTATTCATCAACCGCTTCCCTTTTGATCTTTGCACGCAATCTCCACTGTTGGATGCTGTCATCCAACGGCCATGCTCCTACCTGAAACCTCCAAAGTAGTTTTTACCCAATATGTAGGATTTCTTAATTATTTTATGTATTTTGTAGGTTCTAAAGGTTTTCATGCGATTTTAAAAAAAGAACAAAAGCCGAGGATGACGATCCTCCAAGCTTTCGTTTATTAAAGAGTATCCACCTTGCAAGGTTCGACCATCATGTTTTGTCGATGCCTCATGAGCATTGATGCTAGTCTAAGAGCCCTATAGATACCTACACATCAATGAGACATGGAAAATTTAAAACAAATTAAAGAGTATCAGTGTTGAAGACCTACCACATCAGGATCGGAGATTAAAGGTTAATTCCACAATTTGATGGATTATGGCTAAGATCGAATATCAAAATCCTAATCCGTTAAATTAAACACAGTTAAAAGCAAATAAAGAATATTTATCAAACAGAGGATGCCTCCACTACCACATCAGAGGCAAATTGATTCCTCTTAGCTACCAGATTGCCACCTGTGGCCTCACAGCATTCAACACAGGTTGAGTAATGACCAGAACAGAGGATATTTGCCTCACGATAGTCGAACAATTAATTCAACCGAACAAATTATTGCAAAATATCTGCTGAGTTACTACAAATATGACATAGAGCCTTAAATTCAATGAAAGCTCTCCACCGAGCTCAATTCTTAAATGTGAAACAATTAATACAGACAAACAACTATAAACTTCTCCATCGAGCCCCTCAAAGGCCAAGAAGCATTAACTATATTAATTAAACCCATAGATCTTTTCTCTTTCGACCTCCTCATCCCTCTATAAAATCTTATTCAAGAGTTCGTTGTAAACGTTGGTTGATCACTAGTTGTAACACTAAAACTCTCCGAAATAATACATAGTCTGTTGAAGTTGAAGAAGAAATTGAAGTCTTGGAAGCCCTGATGATGTTGTTGCATGCTTGTTCTTGAGAAGGCTCTATCATTGGATCCATGAGCTTGGCGGTTGGTGAAGTATTCTAAACTGTTTAATGTTTTCCCCTGTTTTCATTTTGTTCCATAAATTATTACTACAGTAGGATGAAAGTTTTAGGCTAAGAAATGACTCGTGGAAGCACCTTAGACATGTTTATCCTTCAGTGTTCTATGTTTTCTTCTACTGAGGTATTTTAGAGTCTTTAATCTCTCTCTTTAGTCCTCATGCTTGTTTATTTCTCTAATAGTTAGAATAGTTGGTTTTAGCATGATTTATGGTTCTCCCTACTTGTCTGCTGCTACTTAAAGGCTGTTATTGAAATCTCCCTTTGAAGTATCTTTGTTTATAGTGAGCCAAGGAGGTCTGTTCTGATCATGCCCCTTGTCCTTGTTTGAACAGTTGGCTTAAAGGTCATTATAGTTGTGATCATAGATGTATTTAGGTGTTCCCTCTTCTATGACCATAATGATCAGTGAATCTTTTATGTTTTCTAAAGTCATTTGTAATAAAATCTTTGAGGAAATAGGGTGTTCCTCGAATCTTAGATTTCATTTTAAAAGTTGTTTTGAAGTCATTATTTGCTTAAAGTATGATTTTTATAATTCATGGTTAGCCCTGTCTATCAAATAACTCTTTATTGTTCAAATTATGATTTCAAATTCCCTTTGTTGAGGATTAAACTTCTCTTTTCCAAATCATTGATGTCCATCTCATTTCAAAACCAAAGTATCCCGCGGCCAAGTTAGATTTTCCCTTTGATATCCCATATCCATTGATAAGTTTGTCATAACCTCTTTTTGACTCCATTGCCCAATGAAGCTGACATTTCCCCTTTCTATCTATCTTTCCTAGACCTTTTAGGTTATGCTGTATCAATTTAACCAAACAAACAAACAAACACTTGCAATTAATAACTAGTCTAAAACCAATATTCAAAACACACAAGATAAACCTTTGCAAAAAACAAATAATTTGAGAGATCCCTCTTTGAGAGTAGGAGGACTAGATCCTATAACTCTAAATATTGGTTCTGATGTTTCCTTGTCTTTTCATTTGCCAAACTATCAAAACACGGGAGACCAACATACCCCATGGGTAGGTGAACGTGGTTTTGTTTTGGTCTTCATGGGAAACTTGAATCTGATTATAGCCACTGAAGCCATCAAGGAAGGAAAATAATAATTTCCATGCCAATGTATCAAGGACTTGATCGATAAATGGAAGAGGGAAGTGGTCCTTCTGTGTGGCTTTGTTCAATTCCCTGTAATCCACACATATCTACCACTTGCCATTTTTCTTAGGGACAAATACTAGCAGAGAGACCCATTTACTATCCGAAGTATGATAAATAAAGTTCACATCTAGCAACTTCTATAATTCCTCCTTCATGATAAATTTAAGGTGTGGGTTCAATATATGTTGAGGTTTCCTGATGGGAGGAGCATATTTTTTAGTGTAAATGTGATGGGTACATAGATGGGGATCTATGCCTTTCATGTCCGAATAATCCCAAGCAAAATCTCATTTGTATTTTTGTAAAACTTTAATGAGATTTTGTTGTTGGTCATCATTCAGATTTTTGTTGATGTTTAAAATTTTTCTTGGTTCAATTTCAATAGGTCTATTATTATGAACGACAGTTGTGGGTATGTGTTGGTCATCATTATCCTTTAAAGGATCTTCATGTGCCTCATTATCAAGAATTTCTCTTAACATTTGGCACTTTGCATTTTCTATAACAGCTAGTTGATTAATAAATTTTTTAATTATGTCATCTTCAGTCTGCTTTTTTAATTCAAGTGGTTCTGCTACTGTGAGTGGTGAATGGATATTTTCTTCCAAGTATGTTGGTGGATGTTTGTGAATATTTACAATGGGAAGACTTGGTTTGGTAGGATGATATAGAACAAGGTTTTTTACAACATCCCCCTAAGCAATGTTCATACTGCCTGTACGACAGCCTACGTAAGCGTCGGTTGTTGCCAGCCAAGGTCGACCCAAAATCAAGGGATGTTCATCTAGTCGGCTTTTTGCATTAATGACTACTAAATGTACTAGGTACTCCCATGAGTCAACAAAAACCATGATGTCCTATAAATTTCCTTCTGCTTTAACAACTGATCGGTCAACGAGTTCTAGCAAGCTGGAGGTTGGTTCTAAAGAGGTGATGCGAAGAGTTTCATAGGTTTCCGAAGTCAAAATATTAGTGGTTGTGCCCAAGTTGACTAGTGTATTTTGAAAAGAGTGGCCATATATTGGGATTGTAATTATAGGAATCCTTGGATCTTCATACTTTATAGGTGTCTCCCTTCCCAATAATAAATCAAACAAGGTTCCTACGACATGGACAGTTGGCGAAGTTTTTTGTTTTCCTCATAGGTTTTTTTGTACACAGTTCTTTAATTATCTTAGCATAGATAGGCATGTCTTGAATGGCATGGGGGAGAGAAACTTTAATACAAATATTTTTAAGTTCCCCCAAAAGATCAAAATCTAGATAAACAATTGGTTTAGGTATCACTAATCTTTCAGGGAATGGGGGAGAGGTACTGATAAGTTTCCCATAGTCTTCTTGTTCACTTTGACTTCTCCTTGTATTATTTCTGTGTTGATCATAGTTGATGGATTAATTTCAGTTTGGGGTTCTAATTCATCTTGTTGCGGCTCTAAAGTTTCCCCTGGGAAAATAACGTGCCCAGATCTCAGCTTAAGTTCACTGCATTCTTTTTTCCTGATTTCGAGGTTTGTATTTTCAACGATTTGGATCAACTGCACCAGTCTATTGTTGGAATTAGGGTTTGGTTGAGCTGGTAGTTGAGGGCATATCAGAGTCTGAGAATTGTGTGGTAAAGGATATGGAGCTGGTAATGTGGGTTGAGGTTGAGGACCCATTCCCATAGGCGACTTAGTTATTCCCAAAGGTCTCTGCCAGTTTTGGGACCAATTGGAATTTTGTGAGGTAGAGGTAGGGCACTGGGATGAATATGGATTGTTCTACCAAAATGGAGGAGAGAAAGAAGAATTTGGCCAACCGCTTCCTGGAAAGGATTAAGTTGGCCAAGGGGGCATGGAGAATGGTTGGGATGGCTAGATAGAAAAAGGTGGTTCATTTTTCAATGTTGCCCTGAGATTTTTCTTTTGATTAAATTGTGAAGAAGGGAAGAAATGAGAAGGGTCTTGTGACATACCTGTAATTCATGCTTTCCTATGTCAACGTTGATTCATTAAATATACAGGTTCAGTTTCTTCTTCTGCTTCTTTGAGGACTACTTTCAACCTTGGTAGTGACGGGCACTATTTAGTGGCGTGGTATTTAGTACAAATGGTGGATGTTTGGACCAAGTCCAATGGTCATTATCGCTAGTTGTTCTTCTTTCGATAGCGTGGGAAAAAGACGACCAAGTTTTTTTCTGCTAATGGTTGCTTCTGCTTGGCCTAAAGGACGTCTAATTTTGTTGTGAGGGTACCCAAGATATTGGTCTTGAAGTCTTCCAAGAGATTTCCAATTTATTTTTGTGTTACGCTGCCACCTAAGTTTTTGTTGCTTCTGGCAGTTGAATCCCGTCGTAATGGTCTCATGCGTGTGCTACCTCTAGAGCAATTGGCACATAATGAAATAATATTGTCATAACTTTCCTGATAAATGTATCCTTTCCCCATTAGATTTTATGTTTCTATCCATTCATCTTTCATTCCTTTTATCATAGTTACTTTTAAGACATATTTAGACAATGTAGTATAAGGGGACCTTTGAAAATTGTATTGGAATCATTCAACATATTCTTCTAATGTCTCGTTATCTTTTGTAGTCATGTTGAATATTTCATGTTTTAATTCTCTAGTCCTGCAATAGTCTTGATATTTATCAAGAAAAGAGTTTTTTATTTGATCCCAATTATTAATGGCTCCTCCACTGAGCCCCATAAACCAACACAAAGCTGCCCCCTTTAATGTAGAGGGAAACAAATTTAATTTCTGAGGGTTAGTGGTGTAATCGTACCCCCTACACAAAACATCAAATTCAAATAAGAACGCATCTGGATCTTCTGAAGTCAATCCATGGAAAGTGGGGATGTTTTGTAACGTGACAACTTTCATAGGGGCATTAATGACTGGGTCAACAATGGGGTACTATAATGTTGATGTTTTTCCCTAGGGTTGATTGTGCGCCATCTGATCAAAGATGTGCCAATAACCTTCAAGGATTTCCTGATCTGGGAGATTAATTCAGGTTGGAATAGAATTCAGCTTTGGAAAAGGTCTTTCAGTACTACCACGATCTGGGATGTCGATCATTTTTTCTTCAACCAATATTCTAGGAGATCCAGGCTCTAGAGATTTTAAATTTGTTTCTACAACACCACTGGTCTCTCCCTCTCCTTCTTGCAAGTTGTTGGGTGTTGGTTTTGTACATTTTTCCTACACTTATCTTCCTTATTTTTCCTTATAACCATAACCAATGGGATTATCTTTAACCCTTTTTCCTACCTTTTTACCCTAACTTGAGTTGTTTCACCTTGCATTCGTTACTTTTCCAATTCACTAATTATTATGATCTATTATACCTTTTTGTGACTAATTTATGGTGATTGTTTGGAGAAGATTGATGGTCTTTGTGTTGTCTTTTTCATATGTCATTTGTAGCACCAAAGATCTCGAAAATGAAGTTCACAAGAGCAGTTCGGATAGTGATGTTACAACAAAAGTGATGCTGTTACACCTTGTTGTTACAGACCCGCCAACAAACTACTATTACACTCTGCTGTTATGGACTTGTTTTAAAACTATTGATACAATTGTAATGTTGACTGATCTCGTCAATATTGTTGTTGATTTGTCCTCTGGCGGTTGCACTACAACTACGTTTCCATTATGATAGCTGTAGGAGTTGTTAGCGTTGTATTTTTGGGATAACAGCGTAAGGGAATTTCTGATTGTAATATTTTATTTTCTAGTCAAAACTTTATTAGAAAGTGGTTATAACCGTATGTGTTCTATTTCAATCAGCATGAGAATCGTAAGATTACCATGACAGATATATCCCTAGATTTTCTAATGTAACTGCTATATAGTTCTTGGCCCTAGAAATCGAGAGGTTAGTGGAGAACAATGTTGTTTTGGCTCTGTAATTGTGTTCAGATTAATATAGATTATCCTGTTATTGCTGTTACCTGTGTGATTCTATTTAGTTTCCATTAAAGTTCCTTCTCTACCTGTGCCCTGTTAGGGAGGAAGGGCCCTCCTTCTTAGCAGGGATTGCAGTGATTAAAGTAGTTGTGTGTATGTAATTATAATTTAGTTTATGTATCATTAGAGAGTTGTTGCTACTATTCAGCTGAGAATATATTTGCTTCGATTTCAATACTTTATATGTTGTTACACATGTTATAATAGAGATACCAACTAGGTACTTATTATGTGGTGATTTAGACAGATTAATTGAAATGTGATTTCCATATTGTAGATTCTTTTATTTTTTCATGAGTGATTTATTTCTAGCATTTACTTCAACAACAATTTATTTTCTTTGAAATTACTTCTAGTTGGTGTATCGGCACAGACAGTGCAACTGTCATTGTAATAAACAGACGTCCCTAGAATGATAATTAAATGTGTGTTGTTTAGTCATTTAATAAGTGATTTATATAGTCCAACATTTTGGCGCTGTTGCCGAGGATGGAAGTGATGATCCAAGCAATCAGAGTTGTTTCTAAGAAGTGCAATTTCCATGTGTTTTCATAGAGTGTCTCCAACAACACAATTGCTAGGCAGTAAGATGAGAGGTAAGAACCTATGCCGCTCTCTAACAGGCTTGAGCCAACTCACCAATGTCTTGTTGGGACACTTAGGAAATGAATTTTGGTTTTTTTTTTTTAGGGTGCCTTTAGCTATACAGTCATTGAGCTATAAGACCAGAGGTAAGAACTTGCGCATTGCTCTAACACGCTTGAGCGAGCTCACTGCTGTAGAAATTGAAGCACTTATAGGATGAATTGATACACATAGCACCCATGTGTGCCGGTAGGACAACATAAACATCTACAAACACCCCCCACTCTACTAACTACAAGAAAGATGGGTCGTAAGTAGGAAAAGAAGAGCATAGATTTTGGAAGGAAAACATTCTTTGGAGATCTAATTTCAAGGGCATAAAAGGAACAGTCCACATCATATAGAGATAATAGGAAGACATGACCACAAAAAGTAGCTACCATATCAAGGCCTAGACCATCGGTGTCTTCAGTGGCTGGACCTCACCATCCTTCGGACAACATATCCACTCATGATATTAAAACTCCAGATTCAAAACAACAGTGGAGAATTATTTATCAGGATCTGAGAATTGAAGGACACGAAGAGACTAGTGAGGATCATCAGAAACCTGAGGAACAACAGTCAGTTGATCATCAATTGGACACTGGTAGTGTTGTTAAACAATTGATCTTAGAGCAACCCGATCCTTCTATTTGTCAATCTCCAGTGCACTCCGAGGCTAGTTCATCCTATCAGGAAGAATCAGCCATGGGGGACGAGAATGTCAAAACAGATAGCTCTATTACTTTTGAATTCCCAATAGTAGTAACATGGGACGAGGCTCCTATGAATAACATCCGTTTATCATCCCTACCATCCTTTCAAGGGATGGTTGTTGAGGATCTTGATACTTTTCTGTTCGAATTCGATGTGCTATGTAGAGGTTATGACTATACTTCAAAAGCCCAGAAGTTGAAATTATTCCCTGCTAATCTGAAAGGAGAAAAATTAAGATGGTTCATGAGATTGGGTGCTAGCACAATTCAAACATGGAAGGATATGAGAGAAGCCTTCCTCTTTAAGTATCAGGACTATTGCCGAACCAGGGATTTGAAGGACGAATTTTCTGAATTGTACAGAAGGAGGAGGAAAGCTTGGAAGACTATCTGGAGTGATTCCACTACAATTTACAAAGGTCTATGTTTAGTAACATAGATCCAGAGATTCTAAAGCCAATATTCTTAAGAGGTTTAAGAGATGATTTTCCGAAACATCTAAACATAATAGGAAAATGAGACATATCACAAGAAACGTTTGATGAGATAATGAAACTTTGCCTACATACCTCAAGAGGATCGGTCAAGGGGAAAGTTTCAGTTCCAGACCCTTCACTTTGGATACAGAAGTCTACAAGTGGAGGAGTAACTAGAGCAGAGATCGGGAAATTATTTAGGGATTTTAAAACCAATCTCCATAGCACTCTCTCTACCTAGATCACTATTGTACAAGTCAAGAAGGCACAAGAAAAAGTTGAAGCAGCATTAGAAATATTATATCCTTGATGCAAAAAGAAACATTTGGAAAGAGAATGTGCACTGAATAGTGTCAGCTTGTGCAACATATGTGAGTTGGTGCACTCTACAAATCAGTGTCCTGAGTTGCCCAGACTTAAGGCGGTTGTCTAAGAATCAAGCGAGGATGTTCAATCTTCTTATTTTATCAGATCAAAGAGACCATGGCAGTCGCGACCTATAGGCATGCCTTCATATTTTTCTTCTTTTTATCATTGGAATAATATTTATAATAGTTAGCAATACCCATGGCAGTATCCTACTCCTTCCTCAACACAATTTCCTTCACCATCGAACCAGTGGCCATCTCCTCCACCAATGCAATATCCTCCATCACAACCCAATCCTTAGGGTCAGAACTAGAGAGGCAATGGCCAAGGTCCAGTACCCCCTCCAATGCCAATGCAACAACAACAGTTAAAACTACTTTCTATTTAGAATTATACACCTTCTGTCTAACCCCAATTACTTGTACAACCTAACCCCAATCCAAATAATAAGGAAGCCTAGAGCATGGATGCTCTGGTTACCCTAAAGACTTATCTTATTACTCCTATCAAACTTAATGAGGTTCAGCTTCGGCCAGGGAAGGTAATAAGATTTGAACGCACTCCTATTATTATCGAAGAAAGTGAATCACCTAGGAAGGATATGGATGATTCAGAGGCAGCTGTTACACATGTAACAATTGATACAACACCCTCTCTTACATCTGTAACAACTAGCTCGGGAAAGTCTAATGTTCCTACAGTAGCCAATCCGAGTAATGCTAGTACATCTGTGGTAGATGACTCAACTGTTAGCATTGAGAATCCCTGATACCCTCAACGATTAACTGAAACTGGGCTGGTCTTACGACCTGAATCCAAATTCTTTAAGGAGATGCAAAATTTATATGTACGTATTCCACTGTTACAAGCACTTAAATAGTGCCTATCTATGCTAAAATAGTTAGGGATCTATGCGTCAAAAGACCTGGGAGGAAACCTAAAGAACCTACTACTATCCATCTCATGGTAAAATTATCTAATCTTGTAATGTTCCAAATCTGGAACTTGCTGCTCCATCAGGAATATCTTAAGATATTCCATTATTCCAACTCCAGGAGTATTAAAAATCAACAACTGAACTATTTCAGAGATTTATTGTAGGGTAATTTACTAGATATGTCACCTTCACAAGGAAGGATGAGATCTAGAGGCTACTTGGCCCACTAGCAGACTCTACCAATACAACTTGTCAAAGGCTAATATTTCCCTTCAAGGAATTTCTGCAATGCCTCCCATGGGAATGCTGTATAAGGAATTATATGAAAATAAAATGCTGCTCAGGGATGGGATCCCTTCATACTTATAATATGGAGTTTAAATGCAGAAAGAGAGCTGAAACAAATAAATCTAGGGGGCTTAAACAAATCTCCCCAACCTAGGTACCTCATAAATCAACTCAATGAGTGAGCTATAGCAATATGCAAAACATAAATCTGAAACTCTACAAATATGGATGTACCATGAGAGGGTAAATACTACAGCCATCATTATATTAATATATCAGAAATATTATATAGAAATATCATGAGGAACAAGACCCTCAAGATTTTAGAACCAATCTCCAATGAATAAGCAGTGTAATACATGAGATGTTGTTGCTGCACAAAATACTAGAGAGTAGTGATTGCATAGTATCTATGAGAGATGTAGCTTCTGAATACATAAAAAATTATAATGTAGTTGGATGAATACAAAGAAATTCCCACAATTGGAAAAATGGGCTAAATATGGGATTTCTAGCTAATCTTAGAGAGATTGCTAAAAATGTCGGATAAAATACAAAGTGACAAACAAAATGTCACTACAACTGAAACCAAATGAATATGAGGCTATGGCTGATCTGAAATGATTATTCCCTCCTCTGATAATTCCCTCAAGAGAAAGGGGTTGATCCCCTTTACTCAAAAGCACTCGTCTTGATGAGCACAAGAATCTCCCTCAACACTGCCCCCATGAAATAACACAGTTTCTCTCATGGACTGCACTGTGAGAGATGGTGAAAGTGTGGCCTGATGCTACTGATATGAAATTCAGACCAAGAGTCTTATCTTCTGCTCTTCCAAAGGAAATATCATCCTCCACTGAAAAAGCAAGCCAAGAAAGGCTCTAAGAGTTCCTCTGCTGCTGCCCCAGCAACATAGCATTATTCTACTACAGAAATAACGCTGTGACTGAAGGAGTGAGCTTGGCCAAATGTTGAAATGAGGAAATGTGGCACAAATCCTCTCCTCCCATGAGGAAGAGGTGGGGGATCCCCGCTGAGGAACACCCCCAGTGCTCAAGAGCACTGCAATCCTGCTAAACAGCCTGGATGTGCAAGTCCTTGGCCTCACTTCGAAACATGAACAAATGAGCTGCTATCTTCTCTCTTATAAAGCAAATGAACTCTCTCTCACCAAAGGTCCCATGATTAGGGTTTCCATTCACTTTTGAATGCTTTCCCTCCAAAAACTTCGTTCTCTTCTAAGGCAAGTCACCCCTCTAAGGCAGTGCTATTGACTTGGTCAAAGATGGCCAACTCAAGATGATCCTCATCATGTTCACAGCATTAGGTGTTTATTTCAGCTACTTATTTATCCTCCTTCCTCATAAGGGGTGTTATTTCTCTATCACCAAGGGGTTAAGGGGTCTGCTTACCCATTTTATTAAACAAAATAAAAATATGCCACTATAGTGTTCCATTTTAGCTTGAGGCTAAAATTGGGAACATTACAGTCCTCCCGTCCCACATGTTTCTTGTCCTCAAGAAGCTGCATAGAGAGAACAAAATTTTCTCCCCCTTCTTCTCTTGTGGCCTCCCCATCAACAATCTCCACTGTTGCTCAAGATATGCTACAATAGAACTGTCCTCCAATGCCTCCTCCCAAGTATGCAAACTAGAATGGTGCACCTTACGAAAAGATAGAAGGTGTAGGTGGAAATTTCCTTGCTGTTTCATGGCCTTCTCAAGGTGGGAGTGATGACATGCATGGGAAAATACAATCCTGTTGATGATCCCCTCATCCATGCTATCATCCAAATGGAAATCCTGCCCCCAGTTTTGTGCAATGTAATGGGGCTGAATGGAGATTTTTGCTGCTTCATCCCAATAAGATCTTCTCTCCCTCTGTAGTACATATGGGGCTTCCTTTGTCCTTGGGCTAAAATGGTATGGCCTCCAAGAGTGGCCCAAGCTACCCCATCAAATATTCAGCCATGAAATGCCTCTTCAAATTCTCCAAGTGGTTTGCCCCACAAGAAGAGAAAATTAATAATATGGCAATCATGGTTTGCCCATGGTATCTCCTGCAATATATAACATGTGTAATGGGGAGAATAGTGCTCCAAATGGGCTATCCAAACATATAAGTCACTCTCCAAATAGTGCTCCTTGTGAATAAATAAGAATCAACAATACAAGATGGCATAATACAATGAGAACAAGTTGTCACAAGACAAATAGAGAGTGGGTCACTGCTCTTCTCATGGGACCAATGCAGTGAGCCTCTTGCATGCATAAAAAATATAAATAACAAGTGCTTCCCCAACCACTTGTTTTCTTCCACACACACATCTCAAAAGATAGGAACAGGAAAATATAATTGGTGTCAATGGTGTACACCAAGGAGCATGTGGCTTCCTCCACAAACCACCATAAGAATGGTCCAATCTTCTACTACAAAAGTCTACAAATACATCCTTGTACATTATTAAAGAAGGAAAAAATCTTCTTGAATCATCATGCTGCTCAAAAAAGGAAGGAAAGTACAATACTAAATGTGAGATTATACCATCTCCAATTTATACTTGAGCTCTTGAGCTGAAATGGCCCAACTAAGAATTTCCCTCTACCTCCAATGAGTAGGGAAGTGGTTGTGAGGTTCTTTCGACCATAATAAAGTGGGATATGCATCTCTCCCTATGCTGATAGATTTCATGATGAATTCCCTTCCAAGTGAACTCCTCTAGCCAATCAAAGTATGCATCCAAGTGCATGGCTACGAAGCCCTGATCTATCATCCTCATAGACAACATTGTTGTTCTGCAATATGGTGCTCCCCTCACGCTGATGCCTACTAATTTGACATACCCCATGCCAAATTCATCCTTCAAGTTGCTTCCATGCCCATCATGCAGCTACTCATGCTCAAATAGAAACAAGGACCTTTGAAAATGAGCCTCCCATGAGAGACTATCACCTCCAAAGAATCTCCCGATCCTGGCCAATGTAGGCATGAGTGGCCTCCATCTAGTCCAATGCATGAAAGGGTCCTTCCTCAAAAGAAGAATCCTCTGTTCATCCAAATCCTTGGAGAAGCCATCCTCCATCATGAAGATGCTATCATCCAACCATGCAGCAAACTCTATCAGCGCAGTAAGACTGATGAAGATGGGTGATACTGAAAATGAGAGAGTATATCTCTCCTCCTTGAGTTTGCCCCAAACCCTCTGTGCTGTGTTGGATCCCTCTAGTGTCTCCACCCCTCTGGAATCCACGAGTGCTGAATCAAATGGCATGTTTCCTCTCGTCAACTCTAAATCAAGTGGCCTCCTAGGTGGAATTCCCCCATAAAGTGAGACATATTGCTCTGAAATAGACTGCATGTATGAGTGGATTGATTTGTCCCTCTCTCCTCTATGTAGTGTAGTCTCTTTCTCTTGTGTATAAAGTTTCTGAAATGGATATGGGTGAATGCCCATCATCCCTCCATGCTGATCCTTCTCTTTCCCCTCCATCTCACAATCCCCAGCAAATGCTACATAGGGCTCTGGAATTGTGCCTCGGTTCCCACATGTAAAAATATTTGGAACTCCCTGCAAAGATACAAGGGCTACTCTAGTGGAAGCAATAGCTCCCTTCTCACCTCTATGTTGTGATGGATGTCCTCCTAGTGTGACAACGCTGTTGGTTCCTTCCAATGCATGCAAAGTGTTTGTGTTTATGCCACAATGAGTTCCACCAAGTTCTTCCATCAAACCCTTAGTGAATGATTCATGTGTTTTTTCATTTGCATGGAAATGTAAAATGGGACTTTCAAACCAACAAACATGAGCCATACCTTTGAGTTTCAACACTGCTTCTCCATTGGCCTCATCTCCTTCCTCTATCCCCCTTGTAAATGGAAAAAGGACTACGCTGTGGATTTGCATGTGTGGCTTAATGCTCACACCCATCATGACAAAACTAGGGTTTTCTCCATCCAAAACCCTTTTCCGAAAATCTTACCACTGTTCCCTTTCATCAAGATTTTCAATGATGTCCTCGATGGTCTAGAAAAGAAGAAGGGAAACCTCCTCTTCCATCATTCCTCTTTCCTTGTCTCCTTTGTAAATCTCCTCTCCTTGGAGAGAAGCTCCTCTTTCTGATAGCATTAGATCTTGGGCACAGGCTGAGCCAAGATCATGCTCCGATACCACTGTAATGTTCCAAATCTAGAACTTGCTGCTCCATCGGGAATATATTAAGATATTCCATTATTCCAACTCCAGGAGTATTAACAATCAACAACTGAACTATTTCAGAGATTAACTGTAGGGGGATTTGCTGGATACGTCACCTTCACAAGGAAGGATTAGATCTAGAGGTTACCTGGCCCACTAACAGACTTTGCTAATAGAACTTGTCAAAGGCTAATATTTCCCTTCAAGGAATTTCTGCAATGCCTCCCATTGGAACGTTGTATAAGAAATTATATGCAAATAAAATGCTGCTTAGGGCTGGGATCCCTTCATAATTATAATATGGAGTCTAAATTTACAAAGAGAGCTGAAACAAATAAATATAGGTGGGTTAAACAGATCTCCCCAACCTAGGCACCTCATAAATCAGCTCAATGAGTGAGCTACAACAATATGCAAAACATCAATCTAAAATTATGAAAATATGGATGTGTCATGAGAGGATAAATACTACATCCATCATTATATTAATTTATCAGCAAGATTATACAGAAATATCATGAGGAACAAGACCCTCAAGCTTTTAGAACCAATCTCCAATGAATAAGCAGTATAATACATGAGATGTTGTTGCTACACAAAATGCCAGAGAGCAGTGAATGTGTAGTCTCTATGAGAGATGAAGCTTTTGAATACATAAAAAATGATAATGTAGCTGGAGGAATACAAATAAATGCCCACAATTGGAAAAATGGGTTGAATATGGGATTTCTAGCCAATCTCAGGGAGATTGCTAGAAATGCCGGATAAAATACAAAGTGACAAACAAAATGTCACTGCAACTGAAACCAAATGAATATGAGGCTATGGCTAATCTGAAATTATGATGCCCTCCTTTGATAATTCCCTCAAGGGAAAGGGGCTAATCCCCTTTACTCAAAATCACTCCTCCTGATGAGCACAAGAATCTCCCTCAACACTGCCCCCATGAAATAACGCAGTTTCTCTCATGGACTGCGCTGTGAGAGATGGTGAAAGTGTGGCCTGATGCCACTTATCTGAAATGCAGCCCAAGAGTCTTCTTCACTGCTCCTCCAAAGAAAATATCATCCTCCACTAAAAAAGCAAGCCAAGAAAGGCTCTAAGAGTTCCTCTGCTGTTGCCCCAGCAACACAGCACTATTCTGCTACAGAAATAACGTTGTGACTGAAGGAGTGAGCTTGGCCAAATGTCAGAATGAGGAAATCAGATCAAATCATCTCCTCCCATGAGGAAGAGGTGGGGGATCCCTGCCCGGGAACACCCCTAGTGCTCAAGAGCACTGTAATCCTGCTAAACAGCCCAGATGTGCAAGTCCTTGGCCTCACTTCAAAACATGAACAAATGAGCTGCTATCTTCTCTCTTATAAAGAAAATGAACTCTCTCTCACCATAGGTCCAATAATTAGGGTTTTCATTCACTTTTGAATGATTTCCCTCCAAAAACTGCATTGTCTTCTAAGGCAAGCCACCCCTCTAAGGAAACGCTGTTGACTTGGTCAAAGATGGCCAACTCAAGGTGATCCTCATCATGTTCACACCATTAGGTGTTTATTTCAGCTGCTTATTTATCCTCCTTCCTCATAAGGAGCATTATTTCTCTATCAGCAAGGGGTTAAGGGGTCTCCTTACCCATTTTATTAAACAAAATAAAAATATGCCACTATAATGTTCCATTTTAGCTTGAGGCTAAAATTGGGAACATTACAGATCTTATGATTGATCAACTGTTGTTAACCGAATATAATGACCCAGGGAACCCCACAGTGACTCTCCATATTGACAATCATCCTATAACCAATACCTTGATTGATCTAGGGGCATCTATTAACGTTATGACTAAAGACGTCTTCATCTCTCTAGGACTTCATGGACTTAGACCTACACCTACAGTGCTTGAACTAGCAGATAGGCCCCCTGTTAAGCCCGAAGGAATGATTGAAGATGTGGTTATCACTGTGGCCTCTTGGAACTATCCGACTGACTTTCTGATTTTACAAACCAAATCCAATTTGGGGGGTCATCCTTTAATCTTGGGAAGACCGTGGCTAGCCACTGCAGATGCATATATCGGATGTAGGTTTGGATCTATGGTGATCTCAGATGGATAGGCCACTCAGAACCTGAATCTTTACCCCCCATCAAAACCTTATATGGATTCGAATAGTCCCTGGTGGGATGAATTTTCACCTGAATATGATCTTTCCCTCCTCTTCTCACACTTGGAAAAGTAGAATACTTTAAGGATGAAACAAAGGACGATATTATTGATGGTTTTATCAGTAATCCACTCCCTGTTGCCTCCATTAGAGATTTGGGAGAAGAACCTCGAAAATGTTTAAACATCAATCATAACCTGACTACTGAACAAAACAGATCACTGATACAGCTGTTATAGAAATATAAAAAGGCATTTGCATGGGACTATACCGATATGAAAGGAATCCATCCTACACTATGCACTCACCGCATTTACCTTAAAGAAGATTGCAAACCTGTTAGACAACCTCAACGTCGAATGAACCACACACTTAAGGAGATAGTAAAAGAAGAATTGTAGAAACTCCTTAATGCTAATTTCATATACCTTATTTCTGACAGTCAGTGGGTGTCTCTGCTTGTCATAGTTCCAAAGAAGAATGGAAAATGTATGGTTTGTGTCGACTATAGAGAAATTAACAAGGCCACTCAAAAAGATCATTTTCCCTTACCATTTATTGATCAAGTCTTCGACACCCTTTCTGGAAAAAAATATTTTCATTTCTAGATGGGTTTAGTGGCTATAATCAAATACATATTGATCCAGAATATCAAGACAAGACAACCTTTACTTGTCCATGGGGTAGTTTTGCATACAAAGTCCTCCCCTTTGGTCTCTGCAATGCACCAGCAACCTTTCAAAGGGAAATATTAGGTATCTTTTTTTATCTTTTGAATGATTGTCTTGAAATATTTATGTATGATTTTACACCCTACGGGGATGCCTTTGAGATAGCATTAGCTAACTTGGAAAAAGTGCTGGAACATTGTGAACAAACTAATGTTGCTTTGAGCACTAAAAAATTCCACATGATGATGAACGAGCGAATTGTGCTGGGAAATTTCATTTCAGCAGATGGAATCAAGGTAGATCTTGCAAAAATTGAGGTAATCTCGAAAATCCCGACCCCTAAGACTCCAAAAGAGGTACGTAGTTTTTTGGGACATGCACGATACTATAGGAGGTTTATAGAGAATTTTTCAAAGATTGCATCTCCTCTATTTTCATTACTGATGAAAGATGCAGAATTTGTGTGGACAGAAAAGTGTGAGTAGGCCTTTTTAAAATTGAAGAACTGTGTAACAATAGCACCTATTTTACGAGGACCAAACTGGGAATTTCCATTTCATATTTCTATAGATACATCTGATATGGATGTGGGTGTTTTTTTATGGCAGCTAGAGGGTAAGAAGCCTTATGCCATTTATTACATTAGAAAGAACTTAAGTACACTATTACTGAGAAATAATTCCTAGCAGTATTGCATTCTATCAACAAATTCTGGCATTACATCACTAGGTACCAAGTATTTGTACACACTGACCATGTTGCAATTTGATTTTTAATGAACAAGCCTATTACTAATGGTAGAGTTACACGATGGTTATTGTTGTTACAAGAATTTGACATTACTATTTTAGATAAACCCAGAAAAGATAATGTAGTTGTTGATTTTCTTTCTAGATTAAATATAAGTGATGACTGCACTGCTACTGAGGATTCTTTTCTAGATGAGTATCTTTTTTCCATTTCTACTCACTCACCATGGTATGCAGATATAGCCTCTACAGGAAAATTCCCACACCAATTGTCTTCCAAGGAAAGAAGGAGGATTATACAACAGAGTGCTACCTACTCCTGGATAGAAGGCAATCTCTATCACACTAGGCCAGATTTCCAGATTAGGCGATGTGTTAGAGAAGATGAGGTATTTTATATCCTGAAGGCTTGTCATGAGGAACCTTGTGAAGGACACTTCGCTGAGAAGAGGACATGACATAATGTACTCTCAACGGGGTACTATTGGCTAACTATATTCTAGGACGTCAAGAAGTTTGTGAAAGGAGTGATAGTTGCCAAAGGATGGGCCAACCTCTAAAATCATATGAGATGTCGTTACAGCCTCAAATAGTAATAGAACAATTCGAGAAATGGGCCCTAGACTTTGTGGGGCCAATTAATCCTTCATCACAGCAAAAAGCATACATATTGTTCAGCATTGATTATATCACAAAATGGGTCGAAGAAAGGGCACTAACTAGAGCAACAGAGCAAGCTATTTCAGACTTCCTTTTTCAAGATATTTTTGTTCACTTCGGGATACCTAGAGAGATAATGATAGATGGGGGTCCTCAGTTCACATCTCATTTAATCAAGAAGTTGGTTGAAAAGTATGAAATCCATCACATAATCACCACACCATATCATCCACAAGAAAATGGTCAAGTAGAAAACACCAATAAAATCATTGAGGGAATCTTAACAAAGACAGTAGCTGGCCACCGAAGAAACTGGGATGAGAAACTTCCAAAGGTACTGTGGGCTTACAGGAAAAAATGGAGGAATACTACATGCTTCTCACCATATGAACTGGTGTATGGTAAGAATCTCTTATTCTCCATAGAATTTTAAATAAAGACATTAAGAACAACATTGCAGGTCGATCTAGATTTGAATACATCATAGACTCAAAGATTGAACCAGCTCAATGAGTTGGAAGAGAAACGGTTGGCTGCCATTCAACACATAAAAATCAATAGCAAAGAGTCAGATGGCATGATGAGTTTATTAAGAAGAAAAATTTCTAGAAAGGAGATTGGGCTCTTTTGTATGATTCAAGGTTGAAAGATTTCAAAGGCAAGCTCTGCATCAGATGGCTAGGTCCATATGAAGTGGATATGATCTTTTACAATGGGATTGTACAATTGGTCACCATTGATAGTGCTAAGATGTCGATACTGGTTAAAGGGCACTGTCTAAGGTTATATCATCAACCCACTTCGAAGGAATCATTTTTCAACATTGTTGCGGACTCTGATCTTCATGTTATGACAGCAGGGAAACGTTCTCCTCTACGGCCTTAAAAGTTGAAATTCCAATAAGTGCAGTAGTTGAAAACCACCTTTGTGGTAGCTATTACACCTGTTTAAAAATAATAATAATAATAATTAAAATAAATAAATAAAGGAAAAACAAAAATAAATCTAACTGTGAAAACCCCTTTCTGAGGCACAGTTAGATAGCCAGTAATAGTTGAAAACCACTCTTGTGGCAGTTGTTACACCCATGTTTTTCTCCCTTTAATATTATCTTCCATTTCTTATCTATGTCATAGGATGATGGTATTCATGTAATTTCCTTTTTTGTACCAATTTCTTCTGATTATTATGTCTTTTTGAGAATAATTTAAACGTTGTCTTAGTTGTTACACATGTAACAACTGACAACCATGAATACTGTTCTTTTTTATTGATTCCATAAATAGCAATAACCGTGCCAAATATGCACAAGAAAATGAGCACTACAAGAAGGACATCATCAATTCAAGTCTTCCTCCATGTCACCTCAGGTATGTCATCAAAAAGATAAATGATTTTCATTGATGATTCGGTGATTAATTGGCAAAGTAATGATGCTCCTGTGACGGTCGTGGGCAGCCATCACCATTAAAGTGGGGGAGGGGATATGACTTGAAATCATTGTAAAAAGGTTGTAATCATAAATATCTATTAAATCGCATGCACTAATCAATAACAAAATTGCTAATGATGATCGAATTTGTTTGGAAAAGAGCGTGTGTATGAAATCTCATTACTTTGAATAATAATGCATTTACGAATATTAGTGTAGGGTACAATTTGGTAAATCCGTGGAAGTCATCACCTTCCATAAACCTCTTTGACTAAAACCTTTCATTCTCATTGAAAAATCATTGATTGGGATAAGAAGAGGTGCCGAGCAGCAGCTAGTTCAGAGACACAGTGATTTTACAACAGGACTGAACAACAAAGAAGTGAACTCAGAAGCTCAGTGATATTACAGTGTTGCCGAACATTAATAAGAAAATTTAGAAACAAACAACAGAGATGGGTGGAGCAGTGGTCAAGCATGAGTTGGATACCATGGATGCTCTACAGAATTTCCTAAAATCTTACCATATATTCAGAGATGTTGGATGGGTTGAGTTTTTCCAGAAGCTTGAAGGCTTAGACGAGGTAGTGGAAATTGAATTTGCTCAGAACTTGAACAATAATCAAACCTGAGTAAGGGGCATGAAAGTGGAGGTGACTGAAGAGGTAATTGCCTGGGTAACTTCATTACTAGCAAAGGGGCGGAGGTCGTTTAACAGAAAAATCAATGACCCCTCCTTGAAAGAGGATTTCCTAGTAGGGGAAGAGAAACTGGAGAAGAAAGGAAGAGTAATTGATAGATTGTCACTTCCTAATCCTTAGGAAGATGTAGCCCTGGGCTTGATCAAATATATCACTTACGGGGGGAGATCCACGATAGTGTTCAACTATCACTTTCCTCTGCTTAACCACCTTCAGCACCATCAAAGAATCAATCTTCCATTTTATTTGCTAGGGAACATCAAGCATATGGCAGCAGCACTGAAAACATAAGCACACCCAGAGGCATGTGTGACTAATCACAAACTCATTAAGCTAATTGTGTTGGATGCCCTAGTCCAGTAAGGAAAAAATTGGGAAGAATTCAAGAGAAAAATACCAAGGACAAGCCGAGGGAATCAGACCATGACTTCGGGAGGAATTCAAGCAAAGGTGGAGACCCAAACTCGGCCTGCTCGAGTTAGGATTGGGAAGAAGCCTATTGATGAACTGTTACAGGTCAAAATAACTCCTCATCAGCTCAGAGGGGAAGACAAATATGGAAGGAGTACAAAGACCTAAATTAAACCTATTTCTGCCAGGGTAACTCTTATCCAGAACAATACAAGAGTGTTATAACACAGTAAATCAGTGAATATGCCACGTTAGTGGCTAGGGCAACGCTCTGTTTACACTAAAGGGCAGCGTTACCCATGTTTTAAGTTTGAATCGGAAAAAGCCCGTGGAGAATGATTTGAATCTCTGGCTTTCCCTCACAAGAGAGTCAGTTCACAGAGGAAACTGCAGAACACCAGTTCATTATTGGTCATTTCTATAACAAGACTGAACTCCAAAGGAGGAAAAATCATAGAGATTAAAGAAACATCTAAGTTTTTTCCATTCCAAACTAGTGGAAAGAGAAAGGCAACAATGGCTTTCTCCCTCTCCTATAAGAAGGAGCTGAAGGCTCTTAATTGAAGGTCGAAGGACTGCTAAAGGTTTTTGCATACTTGTGGAATAGAGAATAGTGTTATATTGTGAAGGCCAAGAGTCAAAGAGGTTCCTAGAGAGCTTGTTGACTTGGAATTCTTCACTTAAGAGATAAAAGAGATTGGGAGACTGAGGAGGGCTTGGTACAACCGACGGTTGTAATCCTCCTTCTTTCAAAATCAATAGAAATGTGTTCGTTTTGTCCATTGGATGCTTAATATTGTCATTATTGTTTGAACATTTACATAATATGATATGAATGGCTCAGATGTGTATAATTTATAAGTTCATTATATATTGACTTGATTGATAGGATATATGTTATGTTAGAAATTACACGGGTGCTTTGACTGATCGCAGGACTAAGATTTGGAGCCGGTGAAGAAGGACTCTTGTTTCGCTACCTAGTGCTCTCCAAGGGACTCCAAGATTGTCAAAGAGGTAATTCTCTATCGCATTCCATCAAGTTATTTTAAGTTAATATGAACATGCTTATGCCATCTTTGTGAACAACACAGCTAATCTTACTGTCTGCCTCGGGTAGCGGAAAGCCCTGAGAGGGATATTCGAAAACCAACAACCCAAGAAGTTTACCCTATAGCAGAATTGGCGACTCCACTGGGGACTTTCCCCATAGTTTCCAGACTATTTCTTCCCTCCTCTCTTCTTTCCTCTGTTCACAGACCCTTCCGACCATTTTTTATTCCCAGTAGACATATCAAACGCTCACAGAGTTCAATCCTATTTCTGTTTGACCAACTGAAGAAATTTTCCCTGGCTAACGCTACCTCTATAGGTTGTCCAATGTGTTATAATGTTGTCTTTGATTAAATAAAGTGTGTTAGTCGCTGTCTTTACTCACAGACAGAGTGTTACTCAACCAAAATCTTGTTGTTCACTACTGTGATGGTGTTTTAGTTGCAGAGTTTTTTGGCCATCAGTACCTTTCGCTGAATAAATCCGTGTGCTTGTCTACTAAGCTGGAATTTCTATTTGTTCCTCTTGTTTGAAAATTCAATGTCCAAAGCATTTACTTTTTAAGAGATTTTTTTTTTTTTTTCTGCATCTAGCTGAGTTTATTTTGAAATTTTCAGTTCATAGACTGTTTAAAAGAGGCATATAGAAGTCTGAATCTTTAAATTTTGAACTGTGCTAGTTGAATGTTAGTGCATGGATGTTGAACCTCTCCCTGTAGAAACACTCTTCATCGCATTTAATATCTAGAGCATGTTTTGCATGGTTTCTTGAGTCAGAGTCTCATCACATTTCATACGTCCACTCCCCCTCTACAATACTAATAATCAAGTACAATAAGAATAAAGCGATAATAAAATCAATCACATTACTCTTTTTTGAGCTCACACAAACAGTAGTTCCGGCTATGATCTTGGGTTAGGAACAATGAGAAAACTGCCCAAGATCTCAAAAATTGAAACTAGAGTCATTAATGAGCGAAATCCTACTGCACTCATATTATCGCGACCGTTCCTTTACCGGAGCTTAGCGTGAGACATCACATGGGTGCACAAGAAGGTAGCCCGCCTTCGATTGCATCTAGTGGGTGTGTTATATATTGGGGTTCCCTTCGAGGATGTCGAAACTAGATCGGGGATCTAGGTATTCTGCCCATATAGCACATTGTCCTTGACCATGGACCCCCCTGATGATGTCTGTGATTTGAGGTATCTTTAGTGGCCATACTTTTTAGGGACTTACATAAGGTGACTGGGACGGGCGGTCCTGGTACCTGAAACAGACGAACCCACTATGTCTTCGGTCTTTAGGAGGGTACTCGTCTTCACGAGAGTGCTTACACCTATCGTGTGAGGTTCGGGTGAAGCTCTAGAGTGACTGTAACTGTACTTTCGACCAACCCTCTCTGTATAATATTGTGATAATGGATTTCATCACCAGCGAATGGTAGTACTCAGACAGGGCACCCTATTCTGGCTGCTTGCTGATTGATTTTAGAGAGTCCTTTTTTCTTTTTAGGTGTGTGGTTACTGTCACTGAGACTTTATAATACATCATAATTTATTAAAATTTGTTAAAATTAAGCAGGTCACCATGGCGTCCCCCGACCCACGCCGTTTGTCTAGATGACAGCAAGGTCTACCTCCTCTAACTATTGAGGAAGAACTAAACATTGGTGAACCCATGCCTTCTATGGAAGAGCAGTCTCCACTGACTAATCTTGATTGTCACATAGCCTCATATCATCCAGAATTTTCGGAGGACCCTTTCACTGAAGGGGTTGTACCTCAATACAATCCTCCGCTCACTGATCTGTTGGGGCCTGTGATAATTCAGATTCCACCACGCCAAGATATGTCTTCGGCTGCACAAACATCCATTTCACCACCGGCATCCACAGGGTCGATACCAATGGCAACCATCTCAAGTTCGCCACCATCCTCCCCACTGGTGGTCAGTTCTATGCCATCACTGGGTAACCCCAGTAGTCAACATATACCTACTCCCAACCCTACGATCATCACAACTGTCAGTATCTTACCGAATCCTTCGGCATCTACTTCTACCATGACCACGTTGGGACCCACGGTAGCTCCTCCCATGAGTATGACTACTTCGGTACCTTTTAGCAACCCTTTCGGTTGGAACCCTCTGCTGAGTTCAAACCCCTTGGCCACTATACCAGGGGGAAGTGTCACTAGCACTCAGGTAGCAAGGAACATTTTTCTTCCCCTGCAATCCTTAGGACAAATGGGACAACCTATTGTCAATACTTTTCCCTTAAGTGGTGCAAATATAGGTGTAGGGTCTATGCCGTTGCCAAACTATGCAAGTAGTAGCATGCCTCCAGGTAACTCTATTGCATCCATTTGGACTAACCAACCCCAACCTCCATCTGGAATGGGAGGGAACTTTTATACTGGGGGCAACCAAATGTTCGCCCCACAATACAATATGCCCTATGGATAGCAACACTATGTCCCTACTCCCCCACCTATCGGAAATTTTTATCAAAGTCCCACTGATCCTCCTGGTAACACATTGATAGGGGGACCCTATGGTCCAAGTAGTCAGCCCATACTGCCTTGGTTAGATTCGGGAGAAAATCCACAATTGCCATTTTTGGCAGCTTTGGACATCCCCGACATCCATAAACTGACTAACGACCCCATCAATCACAACCTGCTTTGGCCTCCTGTACCGCATAAGATTCCTTCTGATATCCCAAAGTTCGATGGAAAACAAGGGGACGACCCAGCCGCACACATCACTACCTTTCACCTATGGTCTATATCCAATTCCATGGTGGATGATAGTGTTCGGCTTCGACTCTTTCCCCGCACCTTCACAGTCAATGCCGCCAAGTGGTACATAGAATTGCCACGCGCCGCCATCAATACTTTTGGCGCTTTAGCGACGGAGTTCCTAAAGAACTTCCAATTACCAATTAGAGTGGAAACCAGAATAGAATTGTTAACATCGTTGTGCCAAGACACTGCCACCCACATCTCCGATCATATTCATGAATGGAGACGTCGGAGGAGGTTAGTCAAAGCACAAATCCCAGATCATCTCTTAGCCAATTGGTTTTGCAAGTCTCTTTTACCCCACATCTCTAAATACATTTTCCTTTCTGGTGCGGTTACAAAATATCAATGTATTCGCCATGTCCAGCACTTGGATTTAATCTATTCACAATCTGGCACGCTATACGATCTGCTCCCCCATGCCCCTGGTAACCCAAATCCTCTGGCCACTCAGAAACCCGAAGCACATGCCGACAGTCTCGTTGGCACAATCTCCAGTGTGGCCACAAAGCAGTCTGGGGGCAAACCTCCCAGCCATCGTCGGCTGCCACTTCCCCTCACCAAACGACTACTCTTCCTACTACTAAGGTGAATTCTATGCAAACTTCACAAAAGCCTAGCAAGAAAAATAAGAAGAACAAGAAAAAGATTCCTTCTTCAGAAGAGCAGTTGGATAATCAGAATAACCCTAATCAGAAAAACGCTGCCAGAAATGACAAAGGGAAGGAGAAACCCATGAAATTTCCTTGCAAAATCTGTGCGGAGGACCACTTGACATACAAATGTCCTCGGCTGCAAGAATGCACCAATTTTATTTCCAACAAGGATTCTGGGAAAACACCTGTCGTTCTTCATAATCCTTTCCCTAATCAATAGTGATCAGGAGCTCAGGACCAAGTGTCGTAAAATGGTCAAAAATGAAGGTGCTCAGAACTGGTTTGAACTTGAGCGACCGGATAGTGCTCGTCTTCCTGATTCCGGCGCCGCGAACGGTTCGAAAAATGGTCTCCGTATGCAAAAGTTATTCAAGTTTGAAGTTTTGTCAATTTCATTAAAAAAATGGCAAATTTGACTTTGGAAAATTTTTTATTAAAAAAAGAATATTCCACAGAATATTCTGGGAATATTCCGTGGAATATTCCGTAGAATATTCTGGGGAATATTCCATTTGGCAGCCAATGGAAGGGCGCCACGTGGCTAGCCCGGAGGCCGCCACGTGGCCCCAAGGTCGATTGAAATGGCGCATTGCAAAATTATGTTTGGGTCGGATGGGATTCGAACCCCCGACCACAAGGTTCATAACACAGCGTGTTTACCGCCAGACCACGTGCATTTCTTGTTTTATGTGGCGGACGGGAATTAATTTATGGTTTAAACATTGTTTGGGCGGGGCCCAAAAGGGGGCCAGCCCCCTCACCATAGAACCCGGCGCGGAACCACAGCCCAAGTCCTCGGCGCGCAATGTGAAGTGGCGGATTTTTAAATATGTTTACGTGTTATATATTATATGGTGGGTTATTAAATATATAACATTTGTATTTAAATGCAAACGGTTACAATGACCGCCATTTCATGTGAACGCGGTATTATATAACCGTAATTTTTATTGCCACGTTTGGCGGCCTAGTTGGTGGTTCCGCCTATTTTGGCACCCCCACCTAATTTGGCGCCCTTATCCCCAGTCTTTCCACATTTAGTGGAGATTTTTTAGCCCAAACTGGCAGTTCAGTAAAGGTGGCATAACTTCTGCTAGGAGAGGCCTTTGAAGACGAATTGTTTTTTGATTTTGGGTGTAGAGAGCATTCTGGAGCTGTTGGAGGGGTCTGCAGAGCCATCAGGGCATTCTATCTACAAATTTTATAGCGCTTTTGACAGTGACTCCATCAGAGCTAAGGGGAAAGATTGCTGCATTGGGCTACCTTCCTCCAATGGAGGTGAATTTGTAGCCTATTTCTACTGATTTGGATCTTCTGAGTCTGTTTTAGCAGTCTATTTTCTCATTAGAGGAGTTTATACAGATGTAATTTCATTTGCACCATTTAATCAAAAGAGGACTGAGCCTAATTAGAGGCTTTTGGACCAGCGGAGGTAGCCCAAGAGAGGGGTGAACCGCTTAAACAAATATCTGCTGTTCATGTGTGTATTATGGCTGTTTATTTCCAGATTTTGATAGTTTAAACAGTAAAATTTCATGAGCATGTTTTTCCAAAACAAGTTTATACAGGAAGCAAAACTTGTTGTTTTAACTTCAAACCTCTTCACACAAATTGCAGAACATATGCTCTTGCTTATTCACACTTAAAGCAAATCAATGAACACTTTGAATTTAAAAACAAAAGACTTTCATTGATTTTTATATTTGTGTTTATATCTTATTTCCTTAGACAGAGTCTGTAGAGGGCCAGGTAGCCTCTGGAACTCATCCTCTCTTTAGAGGTGACATGTCCAGTGAATGCCCCTACAGTCCATCTCTGTATGGGAAATAGTTTATTCTCACATTATCAAGAGGTCATTTGGAGTTATAGCTCAATTTAAAATTATGAGTATTTGCACTCATTTTCTTAAATGAAAATGGATACCTTGCACCCTTAAACAAGTACATTCCATTTTCAGATCAGATGGTATCGGAGCAGGTTGCAAAGTTGGTTTTCTTGACTGACATCACTAGCTTGATTGTGTAGCTTGAAAGGTGTCTTAAGCAGTGTTGAAGATTGACTGCTTTATTATTCTGCAAACTACTTGTTGTTTGAGTTGGCTGAAGCTCTTTTGTTCATTTTTATAATGACAACTTCCATAAGTGAGTTCTCCAAATCGTCCTCTTTCACAAGATTTTTTGATGAAGGTTTGAAGCAAGAATTTTTCGTCATGTTGAATATGGTGAAAGAAATGTATGAGGATGAAAGAAAGAGCTCTAGACTTCAAGAGCAGTTGAATTCCATGAGGGAAGAGAAGCAGTTGCTTTCTGACCAATTGCATGAAATGGAAGGCCAACTTCGTATTGCAAACATGAAGCTGGAAAAGATGCATGAGTTGGAGACACAACTCATTTTTTCCAAAGAAGCCTTGGCCAAGTATCAGCTTGAAGAAGAGGTAAACAATTCTAGTTTGTCTTCAAATTCTTATAAGAATGTTTATGAACTTGGTTCTTTTGAGAAACATACTAAATTCATAGGGTCCAAGTTGATGTCCAAAATGGGATATGAAGGAAAAGGACTGGGAAAACATGCACAGGGTATAGTTGAGCCAATAATGGTTGAACTAAGGCCTAAGAATTTGGTTCTTGGTTATGGAAAATCTTATGGAGAAAGTTCCAAAGCAGCCATAAAGGAAGAAGGTGTGCAGCAGCATGCACTTGAACAAGGGAGTGGTGAAAGCTCTAAAACCCTTGATGGGATTGATAGTGTTCCAAAGGGAGCTTCTTCTTCTTTTGATTCACCTCCTCTTGAAGGTAATGAAGGTGAAAGAGAAAGGTATAAATCTGATTTCAATCATATTTCCTTTGATCATGTAAAGCATGGAAAATTTCCACACAAGCATGGGAAAATAATTGCATGTTCTTTTTGTGGTTTGTTTAACCATAGTGTTTCTAGATGTTGGAAAAGAATGGCAACATACAAGAAACTTTTGAAGGAAAGGAGGCAAGAAGCCAAAGTTCCAATGAACAATGCAAATCATGCTGTCAAGAAGATGAACATGTGTTGCACTTATTGCCATAAGCAAGGACATACTGTTGAAAGGTGTTGGACTCTGAATCCAACAATGCTTCCACAAAAGTTGAAGAAGTGGGAGAAAGAGTATGGCAAGAATGGAAAAGAAGTTTCCATCATTGATATGTGTCAGGATGATACACATACTGATATCGATGTGCAGTTAAAAGAAGCGCCTTTGAAATGGATTGGTAAGAAATGGTTAGAATTCTTATCCAATTAAAGTTGCATGTCTTTTGATTGAATGCATTTTCTTTGTTAAAGGAATGCAAGTTGCAGGATGGAAAAGCTGAGTATGAGACTCATTCTATCTTAGCGAAAGTTCTTTTCATTTCAGCTTTGAAAGTACATGTACATGTGATTGAGGATCTTGTACTTATGATTGTACTTAAGAGAAAGTTGAAGGATAAACTGCATGCATGAGAATGAGATGCATGAGCACAGGGATCATGATGATTTCCTTGTATTTTTAAACATATATGTGTGATTAACTTGAAGGGTTGATTACTTTGTTTTTAACCATGCATGTAATGTAATATTGACTTGGAAAAAGTTAATTTGATCTCCAATATTGTAAAGAGGAGAAATGATGAAGTGTTTCATCTTTGTAAAAGCCTTCTCATTTGGGAGGCAGTTCTTCTTCTGGAATGGAGGTGCCTTGGATGGGCATCGTGACAGTTGGCAAGTCCACATATTCAGGGGAATATTTCAGCTCATATATCAGCAAGTTTCATTGCTGGTTCCTGTAATTTCAGATTTGTCTGGCGAAAGAACTTGGTCGGGATTCGACAAGTACTTGGCGTATGCAGCAAAAAGTCGCCATGACGACAGTTAGCAAGGCAGGACATTTTTGGCATCAGTATGCTCTTTTGGCTGACTGGAAGAGGATATTTCTGTTCCTCAATTGCTGTACAGTTCAGATCAGAGATTCAGTAAGCTTTTGGGGACCAAAAGCCTTCTCATTTGGGAGGTGTGATCAGGAGCTCAGGACCAAGTGTCGTAAAATGGTCAAAAATGAAGGTGCTCAGAACTGGTTTGAACCTGAACGACCGGATAGTGCTCGTCTTCCTGATTCCGGCGCCGTGAACGGTTCGAAAAATGGTCTCCGTATGAAAAAGTTATTCAAGTTTGAAGTTTTGTCAATTTCATTAAAAAAATGGCAAATTTGACTTTGGAAAATTTTTTATTAAAAAAAGAATATTCCACAGAATATTCTGGGAATATTCCATGGAATATTCTGCAGAATATTCTGGGGAATATTCCATTTGGCAGCCAATGGAAGGGCGCCACGTGGCTAGCCTGGAGGCCGCCACGTGGCCCCAAGGTCGATTGAAATGGCGCATTGCAAAATTCTGTTTGGGTCGGATGGGATTCGAACCCCCGACCACAAGGTTCATAACACAGCGCATTTACCGCCAGACCACGTGCATTTCTTGTTTTATGTGGCGGACGGGAATTAATTTATGGTTTAAACATTGTTTGGGCGGGGCCCAAAAGGGGGCCAGCCCCCTCACCATAGAACCCGGCGCGGAACCACAACCCAAGTCCTCGGCGCGCAATGTGAAGTGGCGGATTTTCAAATATGTTTACGTGTTATATATTATATGGTGGGTTATTAAATATATAACATTTGTATTTAAATGCAAACGGTTACAATGACCGCCATTTCATGTGAACGCGGTATTATATAACCGTAATTTTTATTGCCACGTTTGGCGGCCTAGTTGGTGGTTCCGCCTATTTTGGCGCCCCCACCTAATTTGGTGCCCTTATCCCCAGTCTTTCCACATTTAGTGGAGATTTTTTAGCCCAAACTGGCAGTTCACTAAAGGTGGCATAACTTCTGCTAGGAGAGGCCTTTGAAGACAATTTTTTTTTTTGATTTTGGGTGTAGAGAGCATTCTGGAGCTGTTGGAGGGGTCTGCAGAGCCATCAGGGCATTCTATCTACGAATTTTACAGCGCTTTTGACAGTGACTCCATCAGAGCTAAGGGGAAAGATTGCTGCATTGGGCTACCTTCCTCCAATGGAGGTGAATTTGTAGTCTATTTCTACTGATTTGGATCTTCTGAGTCTGTTTTAGCAGTCTATTTTCTCATTAGAGGAGTTTATACAGATGTAATTTCATTTGCACCATTTAATCAAAAGAGGACTGAGCCTAATTAGAGGCTTTTGGACCAGCGGAGGTAGCCCAAGAGAGGGGTGAACCACTTAAACAAATATCTGCTGTTCATGTGTGTATTATGGCTGTTTATTTCCAGATTTTGATAGTTTAAACAGTAAAATTTCATGAGCATGTTTTTCCAAAACAAGTTTATACAGGAAGCAAAACTTGTTGTTTTAACTTCAAACCTCTTCACACAAATTGCAGAACATATGCTCTTGCTTATTCACACTCAAAACAGATCAATGGACACTTTGAATTTAAAAACAAAAGACTTTCATTGATCTTGATATTTGTGTTTACATATTATTTCCTTAGACAGAGTCTGTAGAGGGCCAGGTAGCCTCTGGAACTCATCCTCTCTTTAGAGGTGACATGTCCAGTGAATGCCCCTATAGTCCATCTCTGTATGGGAAATAGTTTATTCTCACATTATCAAGAGGTCACTTGGAGTTATAGCTCAATTTAAAATTATGAGTATTTGCACTCATTTTCTTAAATGAAAATGGATACCTTGCACCCTTAAACAAGTACATTCCATTTTCAGATCAAATAGCAGCAAGATCAACACATGGTTGACAATCTGCCACAACCCCATCAACGGGGCAATGGTGGTTCAAATCCTTCCGGCGAAGGACCATCTGCCATTTATGGCATTGAGAGTGTTGAGCTTCAAAATCGAGCCAAGATTTATGGAAATCATACCATAGATGCTCAAGAACCCGGTACTAGTTCAAATCCACCGCCGCCAAACGATTTGCATATCGAACGGCCTACTGTTGACCTTGTGATTCGTCCCCCCAAAGGGACACTTCGATGCATGACTCATAACACCTCTGCATGTGTAGCCCAAAACTACAACATTGTAGAATATTTGGCGTAGACACTGTCAGCTATGTCTGCTCTCGAAGTATTACAAACCTGCCCAGCACAAAGGAAAGCCTTGCTTTCGGCCATTGGTGGAATAGACCCCCAGGATTCCATGCTAGCTATCTTTGATATGGAAAAGGCTAAACCTCGCCTCTCACACCAACTCACATTCCAGGTGAAGGTTGTGTCAAAAGGGAGACCAATCCATCGCACTGTCATAGACGAAGGTGCTTCGACCTCCGTTATGTCACAAGCTTGCTGGCTCAATTTAGGCTCTCCTACCCTCACCCCGCCATCGAATTCCCTCAAATATTTCGATGGCCTCACTTTCCTCCCAAAAGGTTACCTTGCTAGCTTTCCCATCACTCTGAGTGGAAAAACGGTAAACGTGGACATAGAAGTCATAGAACTCCATCTAGAATATAATCTATTGCTTGGTCGCAGTTAGTCTTATGCCATGACTGCCATCGTGTCTGCGGTCTTCTGACTCATCCTATTTCCATTGGATGGGAAAATAGTCACAGTGGATCAGTTATCCTTCTGCACCCCTGATTATGCCACGTTACCAAGTAGCACTGTACCCCTAATAGGACGCTTTCCTGACTCTTACGTCGTTATTGGTACCGGTCTTCTGAAGGCATCATCCCTACTGGGTTGTTTTCCTCTCCCGCCACCGCAGATCCCAAACACAGTTGCAATGATATCCACCACTTTGGATGGCTCTATCGACCCATGGATCATCCCGACACCTTCAGAAATTGATTCCTATAGAGATTAGATGCCGCTTTCGCTGGCCGAGTTGGCTTATCAAGCCATCCAAACCGCATCTGAAGCCTCCACTGCTATGGTTTCGACCGAAGGTACAACCCTCCCGCCCATCACAGTTCTCTCTAGGGATCTCCTTAATGAATTCTGGCCTACAGACGAAGCTATTCGAGAGATCATGTCTCTAGAAGAACGACCTTGGGGAGAGTTTCACCATCGCGCTTCGATGATTGAGTCGGAGGCGATAAAAATTGAAATCCCATCTTTTGACCAACCTAAGATAGTTCCCTCCACTTATACGACTGTTCAAACTATCGATTCATAAGGGTACATGGGTAATCTTTCTAAGACAATGCTCATTGATATTTCGGTCAAAACGGGTATCGAGGAAAATATTCAGATTGGAGCCGACTGCAATCCTAAGGAAATTGCGTGCTTCACATCTCTTTTCAAGGAATTCCGCGATGTGTTTGCTTGGTCTCACAAGAAAATTCCCGACATCAATCCTTCTATTGACGAGAAAGAGATCAAGAAATTTCGAGCATTCTTTTTATGGTATTTTTCTTGCTTGTTAATCCGAAAAACCTCGAGTCCTCTTCTTCGGGCTCGTTAAACTTACACGAAGAAGCTTCGAGCATTATTTTTACGGTATTTTTCTTGCTCGTTAATCTGAAAAACCTTGAGTTCCCTTCTTCGGACTCGTTAAACTTATACAAAGTTGACATTGAGTGTTATTTTTGTATGGTATTTTTCTTTCTTGCTAATCCGAAAACCTAGATTTTTCTTCTTCAGACTCGTTAAAAGCATCAAGAAGCACTGAGCATTCTTTTTAGGAACCTTTTTTCTCGCTCATAAAACGGAAAAAACCCCGAGTTGCCTTTGTTGGGCTCGTTAAACTACCACGACAAAAAGGATGGAGACATTCTTTTCTCTTTTTCAAAACTCTTTAAACTGAAAAAGCGACCAAGTTTTCTCCATGTGACTCGTTAAAATTTCACGGAGGCGACCAAGTTTTCTCCGTGTGACTCGTTAAAATTTCACGGAGGTAATCAAGTTTTCTCCACGCAACTCGTTAAAATTTCACGGAGGCCACCGATTTTTTCTTTGTTGGACTCATTAAAATTTCACAAAGAATACTGAGTTCACTCTGTCTCCTTGTACTCATAACAAAATGTGGTAGACGTCTATCGAACATAGATTTCTCACTTTTCTGGTTTCGATGGAATAACGTACAGAAAATGAACTGTTTCGGGCTTACTATTATCCCTTTGTCGTGCCTGGTTATCAAGACATGACAAAGGTACCCCAATGGAGTTGTCTTTTATGATATTTTTCAGACTCTCTAAACATGAAAAATTCATCGAGTTTACTCGTCTGGACTCGTTAAACCTAATCAGATGGGACATGGAGTTTTCTTTCCTGACATTTTTCAGTCTCTCTAAATATGAAAAATTCACCGAGTTTACTCATCTAGACTCGTTAAACCTAATCATACGGGACGTGGAGTTGTCTTTCCTGACATTTTTCAGACTCTCTAAATATGAAAAATTCACCGAGTTTACTCATCTGGACTCGTTAAACCTAATCAGATGGGGCACAGAGTTGTCTTTCCTGACATTTTTCAGACTCTCTAAACATGAAAAATTCACCGATTTTACTTGTCTGGACTCGCTAAACTTAATTAGACGGGGAAAAATTTGGACAAAATGGATACTACCTCTATTAAATTTTCAAAAAGGTCGATTTGGCAGCAAAATTCTTGAACATGGCACTTCCCAGAAAACTCTTTCGCAATTAGCCAAACCCTACCATCTATGAGTATTAGCCTTCATTTCCCAGTGTCCCTGCACTCGTAAAATCCTAACAAACTCTTTAGTGTTCATCAAGCTTCAGCTACCTAGTACCCTACTAGAGTGCCTTCTATTGTTCAAGAAGATCTCGCTATCTACTGCTCCTGTTATCAACCAAACCGCTCATTATGCCAGAAATTATTTGTCATCTGAGGTTCCCATTTACTCTTCCTTATCTCAATCATAAACAAAATCAGTTGGTTTCCATTTCATGTTGAATGATGTAGGACGTCTTAGTGCCTACCTTTCAACAGATCACTTCCTATCGACTTCAACATCTTATATAGGAAGTTGATCCAGAAACCCATCAGTACCCGGATACTTGCAGACATCAGTGGCAGGTAGTCTTGTGTTTGATTAGGGGTCTTCATCATTGGTTCCTGGTCAAATGATTCTATGAGTGTTCGACTTCAACTCATTTTATTCACACTCGCTAGATTGTACTGTGCATCTTAGGGACCATCATCATTATCGGTGGCCACCTTCACGTCTGTTAACAGTTTTCATTATCGACTGACAATCAGACGATTTCTCACATGTTCGATGACAAATCCTTCATTCACATGTCGATGAATATGCAGTTTAAGTGAATCGGCGGTCAAGACCTTGGGGCAAAGGCTACATCATTAAAGTTGTGTTTCCTTCCCCAAGTTGTGATATTGTTTATGGAGACAGCTTCTTCAGCCTGATCCTGTTATGACAGACACTTCCACATTGTGCCTATCGGTGGACAGATTCTTCATATCTCTACTTTAGAGAAATCATGTTGTTTAAGCTACTAAGCATGGGACATGCTCGACTCAAGGCAGATACTATATTTTTTGACATATGTTGTTGTTTCAGGTTTTCCTCAGTCTTTCAATCTCTTTATCTCTACACAAATTATAAAGTATTTCGGCCATCGTCTTCGTCTCTGACCTCACACTTTAGGGGGGCATCTGTTACAGGTCAAAATACCTCCTCATCAACTCAGAGGGGAAGACAATTATGGAAGGAGTACAAAGACCTAAATTAAACCTATTTCTGCCAGGGTAATGCTTATCCAGAACAATACAAGAGCGTTATAACACAGTAAATCAGTGAATATGCCACGCTAGTGGCTAGGGCAACGCTTTGTTTACACTAAAGGGCAGCGTTACCCATGTTTTAAGTTTGAATCGGAAAAATCCCGTGGAGAATGATTTGAATCTCTGGCTTTCCCTCACAAGAGATTCAGTTCACAAAGGAAACTGCAGAACACCAGTTCATTATTGGTCATTGATATAACAATACTGAACTCCAAAGGAGGCAAAAGCATAGAGATTAAAGAAACATCTAAGGTTTTTCCATTCCAAACTAGTGAAAAGAGAAAGGCAACAATGGCTTTCTCCCTCTCCTATAATAAGGAGCTGAAGGCTCTTAATTGAAGGTCGAAGGATTGCTAAAGGTTTTTGCATACTTGTGGAATAGAGAATAGTGTTATATTGTGAAGGCCAAGAGTCAAAGAGGTTCCTAGAGAGCTTGTTGACTTGGACTTCTTCACTTGAGAGATAAGAGAGATTGGGAGACTGACGAGGGCTTGGTACAAGCGACGGCTGTAATCCTCCTTCTTTCAAAATCAATAGAATTGTGTTCGTTTTGTCCATTCAATGCTTAATATTGTCATTATTGTTTGAACATTTACATAGTATGATATGAATGGCTCAGATGTGTATAATATAGAAGTTCATTATATATTGACTTGATTGATAGGATATATGTTATGTTAGAAATTACACAGGTGCTTTGACTGATTGCAGGACTAAGATTTGGAGTCGGTGAAGAAGGACTCTTGTTCGCTACCTAGCGCTCTCCAAGGGACTCCAAGATTGTCAAAGAGGTAATTCTCTATCGCATTCCATCAAGTTATTTTAAGTTAATATGAACATGCTCATGCCATCTTTGTGAACAACACAACTAATCTTATTGTCTGCCTCGGGCACCGAAAAGCCCTGAGAGGGATATTCGAAAACCAACAACCCAAGCAGTTTACCCTATAGCAACAAAAGGTGATGAATGAATGAAAAACCATTCTATTTATAAAAAATTATTGAGTTAGTCTAGATATTGGTGCATAGTTAAAATATTATTAATTAAATCAAGATCCAACTTTTATGGAATATTTTATTATATTTGTTGGAGGGAAAGGAAATTTGAATTTGGTCAAATCCCTTTATTTGCAAATAATAAATAAATAAATGATTATTTTAAATATGTGGTTGAGTAATAATTAAATAAATAATGATTTATTTAATTATTTGTAAATGATTTAGTCAAATTTAACAAGGAATATTATTTAAATAAGGTTTAAATAATTATTCCTAGAAAATAATAAAATAAATAATGATTTATCTAATTAATTTTCCTGTTTTAGGTTAAATATTACTAGGAATATTAATTAAACTACTATTTAACTAATTATTCATTGAGGAAAACCAAAAAAATATGGATTTATTCAATATTTCCTCGTGGGGTTTCCTATTTAGACCATAAACAACTTAATAAATGTGGTTTACTAAGTTATTTTTCATAATGAAAGAAATTTTACTTAGGGTAAAATTGGTCTTACATGGTGCACTTTGGTCCATCTAATATTAACAAGTTAGATGAACAAAAATTGGTGTAACAGATTGCCCCCCAGTGTGCGAGCATTAGGAGCTAATCGTATGACCGAAGTATGTAGTAAGAACTCAATCACTAGACACTGAAGGGGAAGTCAGAGAGAGAGAAATATAAGGTAGATCAAAGTGCTAGAGGACTAGACCTTGAGGAGGCGAGACTTAGAGGTGTGACAAGTCTCTTTTATGAGTGAGTTACCTGTACAATAGGCAGCGAGGGAGGCATACCTATGCCCACTGAGACAAAGTACAAAGAATAATGCATCCAGTAAACAAGGGACTGAACTATATAGTACATGCTGGCATAAACATGATAATGAATCCCACATACATACTATGCCTGGGATAACAACTAGGACTTATAAAATAATATCTGAGTACATGAGATATAAACACAACCAAAGTTCCCTTGTAAACAGGAAAGGGCTCTAAAAATATGACTGATACATGCAAACTAAAAGGCGCTGCAAGCAGCGGAGGCTGAAATCATCAAATCTATTGAGTTGCATCAAAGGCTATAACGAAGAGGTCATCTAGGCATGTGGGGGGCTACTTGAAGGGTCACCCCCTCATGAGGTCTGAAACATCTTGCACACACCCAGGAATCACCGGTACAATTTGCTGCATCACTGAACCATCAAGTATACAGATCTCAATCATGCTGTAAGGAGCTGGGGCTGAGAAACAATCAAGTCAAAGGGTAATAAGGCTTCCCTTTGCCTAATCCGAGGCACAAAACAAGAGTGGAAGTGGAAGCAAGGTACACTTCCCTCTAGACATGTCTTCTAGAATGAATGATCTGATGTCGACAAAAGGAGGTCTGCCATAGGTGAGTCAATAAGGGTTCCTCAACTAAGGCATGCGAGAAAATAGTAGAGTGATTGACAGACTAACACCAGGGATGATAATGAAATGGAGGGTACTAAGTAGCGAACAGACGACTTCCCTTGTTAGAGCATAAAGGGCATGGATGACCTGGTAGCAACTGACACAATATCAAAGGGGATAGGGGATAGTAGGATTGAAGGCCATAATGTGCAACGCGAGAGAGAGATCAAGAAATGAAGGATGAAGAACTATATCAGGATACAAAGGGACTCATAATAGACTCCATCAATGCAATGATGACTCAACTCGGATGCTCTAAACAAGGCTGACTTGACGATGCTGCCACATAGAAAAGCTCTAGTGGGGACCATAAAGACATGAGTATAAGATGGTTACTCATGACTAAAATCAACATGAGCACGGAAAAGTATTGAGGAAAAGTGGTGCCCCAATTACAAGTGTTGCAAGTGAAGAAATTCGATTTTGAGGAGTGGTGAAGTGACCTTTCTTGGACCAAATGTGTCCTAGTTAAGTATCAAATCATGAAAAACTAGTAGATACCCATTTGAGAGCTCGGTGAGAGCTTTCCAATGGTATAGATGGTTTGTCAAACTGAGCTATGGTCTGGCCACAGCAGGCGAAAGAAAAATCAGGGGTTTCTCTTTTAATAAGGCATTTCCCCTCCATATTCACTCATTTGCAAGTGTTGTTGTGGTGAATATAGAGAAGAGAGAAGGCCCTAAATCTTGGGATGATCATAGCAAACAAACCAGCCGTTGGAATCAAGATCCATCAGTTGCAGGTAAGAGGCCTAGCCCTACCCTTTCATTTCAGTGGATTGAAAGTTTAGTTTAGGTCCCTAAAGCTCAGGAACAGACCCCTAATCCTCTTCACGGCCAGGTCGTACTTTTTGGGGCAAAAATTGTGACCTGGGTAGCATCTTTTGGACAGAAAACTCCGATCTGTCCTTGGATTGGGCCTGAAAAGTGCAACCTGACAAAGAGGGGTTTTTCTATGCTATTTTTTGGTCGAGAGCTCGGTTTTTATGTTTGGATACAGTATTTCCTTTCTATATAATGAAAAATATGATGGTTTTGTGTAGATATGGCAGAATTAGAGATCAACTGGAGAGAAAGAGACCTGGACACATTGCGGTCAAAGATTTGAGAGGATCATGGTGTCTGTAATGCATTGGCCAAGTTTAGGGTTTTGAATTTTGTGGAGAACCCATTAATGAGAGCTAGAGAGCCCTTGTTGGCCCAGATTGTCAGCTATTGGGATCTGAACCATGAGGTCTTTCTAGTGTAGGGGCACCGGGTCGAGTTGACGGTCCAGGACATATATTTTTTGAATGGTCTCCCACCACTTAGGATGGTGGGGAATATTCAACCTATGTTACTGCTAGGGCAGAAAATTATGGAGTTTATAGAGCGACATTGTCAACCAGGTCTCCATGTCAAGGGCACATGAATACCGATCGAGGATCTAGAGAGGTTAGAGACCCGTGCTATGGCCATAGCGGTGCTACAGATCCTGGACAACCAGGCACCCCACCACATCACTGGAGGGCAGATGATGCTTGTTGAGAGTGTGTTGAGTGGGACCTACTATGGGTGGGCCCAAATTATGTTTTTCTCATTGAAACAACAGTTGTCTCTATGCAAGTGGCAAGTGAAACATGACTATGTATATGGCACAGTGTTGTGCTCACTCTTCCTTGAGAAGATCCCAAAACTTCGACCTCGCATACAGATCCAGGATGGGGGCCTAAGGGAGCCCAGCATGCACTAGTGGGGGTGACTACTGTGCAGAGGAGAAGTTGGGGCAGTCCGATGGGTGTTCTGACCTGAGTTCTTTGCTCATTGGGATCATATTCCATTGTACATAGACGACTATCCCTATAGTGGGATGATTTATCATGGGGACCCGGACTTGCCACTGCTGCCTGGTTAAGTATGGGGGCCCGATGGTAAGTTGCTAATATTTTATGTGTATTTTAAAGTTTCAGAATATTGTATATGGTATTTATTCTTTTACTTTTGGTATGTAGATACAACGCCAGTAAAACTGGCTGGGTATATGGGATGGCCTACAGTATCAAGAGCTGTAGGACCTAGTGGATTGAGAGCACCACAAAATGAGGATGCAGCGGCCCTCCTGGAGGACATTCGTCGTAGATGTGAGAGGCTTCTGACCAATGTATCAGAGTGCGGTTGGTAAGATTTGGATGGCCAGTACATAGAGCCATGTATTGGTCTACCCTCGGAGTGGTGAGGGGTCATGCGATGCATGGCGATGGCTAGACAAGGGATGCATGATCTACGAGCTACAGGAGCAGATCCATTGGCAGAGCTCGAGATTGTGCACATGATAAATACCATTCAATTGCATGAAAAGAAGCAGGGAATCTAAACAAACATGATGGTGGAGGATGCAATGGGAAAGGGCATCGGCTAATAAACCTTGCACGACATCATATTCTGCCTGGTTATTGGTGGAAGTACCAATGAATACACTATTCAAGAGAAATAGTGAATGTAAAGGGGTAAAAATGGCCCAACCTGCTAAGGCTAGATTCTGGGAGTAGAGACTTGCACCATTAGCATAACCGATATAAGGTGTGGACGGGGGGTCCATCCATTAGGGGAATTTTGAGGTCTAAAATGGGCCTCCTAAGAAAAATGTACAACAAAAATAATCTTTATAACAACCAATAGGATTCAAGATGATGATGTCAACCATGGGGGATGATTTACCATTTTTTAAATAGAAGGGTAAAAATGTTAAAAAATAATAAAATAATAAAACTACTTTTTCAACTCGTATTTTCAACTTATCTCCCACAATTTTTACTCAAATTTCGAGTGGGAGTACTCATTGGATGCAAAATTTAATTCCTCATCCAAGGCGTACCCATGTTGCATACTTTTAATGAACCCTGCTACATGAAAAATGGGAAATACATAAAAAAATGCGATTACAATCACGTTTTTTATGTATTTCTCATTTTTCGTGTAGTAGGACCCATCGAAAGTATGAAACATGGGTACTCCTTGGATGAGGAATTAAATTTCGCATCCAACGAGTACTCCTGCTCGAAATTTGAGTAAAAACTTTGGGAAATAAGTTGAAAATATGAGTTGAAAAAGTAGTTTTTTCATTTTTCCCTCTAAAATTTGATGATGTCATCAAATCTTATTTGATTTTTTCCACTATTATTTTATAATTTCCTTAGGAGGCCCATTTTAGACCTCAAAATTCCCCTAATGTGAAGGGTGCCATAAGAAAACAAATGAGAGGATGATGAACAATGCTGGAAGTTCGTGCACAAAGTAGGAATCAAACAAACACTGCTAGAGGGAGTGATCTAGGTAGGATGTCTACCACCCACACACCGACTAGTAGGTGGTGTGTGGGAGCTACCTTGGGGGAAGCTTGTGCTCAGGCTACGAAAGTCACCATAGACAAGGATGGTGACATTCCTCTTATGGGCAGGAAAGATGAAGTGAGGGGTAGAGAAGGCTTACATGATGTCATCATCATAGTAGAAGATGGGGTGACTGGCGGAAGGGTAACCACATGACGCAGCAAGGCTAACTAACTCATCATCATGAGAAGAAAGGTTCACATGCGCATCATGACTAGGGGTGATGGAAGAACAAGTAGATAAGGGATCCACTGATGTTGAGCCCAGGGTGATCACTGAACGGGGGTCAAGTGAAATAGCAGGGGAAGTATTGGAGAAAGCTTCCACTGTGGATCTCATGAATGATGATAGCTAGAGGATGGTGGCTGAAGACTCCATCATCTTGACATCGGGAGGAGGAATGTCAATGGGAGAAGAGGTATCCTCAAGTTGACCCGAAGCATACTACGCGAGGACGAGAGAGGCAAACTAGTTTTGATCAATCTCGTACTCCTGAACTACCTCCAAAGAGGCACGGTAATGCGTGAGGTGGGGACAACGGTGGGTATAATGACCATGGATATCAAACAAAGCACAGGGCTAGGAGGTGTGAATAGTCTTAGGGTTCTTGGTTGCAGTCGCAGAAGATACAGAGGTTTCTAGGACCATAGACTCAGGGAATGCAACTTTAACCATGGGTCTAATGCGAGGTAATTCAGGACAATGATGGGTGGCATGACCGATAACATCACACAAAGCACATGGTGGTGTATTCTTTGGAGGTTGAGTAGGAGCAGGATCAATTGGGACAACCTTGTCCTTAGGTGCCTTTTCACGAGCTTTGTCCCCTTTACCCAAAGCTGTCGCAATAGGAGGAGGTTCCTATTGAGGTGGTTGAGGCACAGTAGCAGAGGGAGGGGTCATGGGGAACGGTTGAACAGGGATCAAAGCAAGATAATTTTTGGGCTGAGCAGGCGGGGTAGTGGCCGAGGGATCTATGTACCAGACTGGGATCCCCACGGTCAAACTAGGAAGGGATAAGGTAGCCATAACAGGTACCGAAGAGACTCTAGGAGTGGGAGCTAAGAACGGTATCTAACCGGAGGGGTAATGGCCAGGCGAGATAGATTCGAGGTGATTAAGGCCAAGAGGAACTATGCCAAGAAGTTAGAGAGGCTCATAGATACTAGCTGCAGATGAAGGGCTAGGAGGAGGGGGTCCAGAAGGCTGAGTCGAAGTGCTAGGAGCAGGTTGCTGAGGGTAGGGCTGTGAGCTAGCCGAAGCGGGCCATTTGAGGGAGGCCCAAAATGATTGCATCATGCAAAAATTCAATGAATTTGGATCAGAGATAGGAGGAGGAAGACCAGGGAATGAACGAAGTATTTTTAGACTTCGGGTGAGACACTGGTCAAAGGTTTGATGGTTTTCTTATTTTCCACTGAAGAGATGATAGACTTGGGGGAGGTCTGAGACTTCAGTTCGTAGTATGTCAACTGGTCAATGGTGACTATCTTTCCATTATGAGGGAAGGACATCTTGCGGTGAACTGTAGATGGGACAACATACATGGCATAGGTGTAGCTATGACCCAATAGAATGTTATAATCTAAGGGGGCATTAATGACTTCTACGTCAACACAAACAGCCTTGCCCACAAGTGTGATAGGACAATTGCGGAACATTCCAATGAGCTTGTAGGAGTGGCCATCCCATGCTCGGAGGGTGGTAGTGGAAGGGTCCAACTTAGGTAATCTGAGTTGCTTCCAAACTGAAGTGAACATCACGCAGGTGGATGCCCCTACATCAATGATACATCGGGAAACGTTGGCATTCTAGATCTTGATGGGGATTTGGAAGGTGATGGAAGCAGGAAGGGGAGGATGTTCTGACCAGTCAACATTGAAGACAATCAAACGATCATCCGAAGGATCTATAGTGCCAATGGTAGATAGTAGAGCTTTTCATTGTGAGGGGCACGACTAGAGGAGTACCAATGTTGAGATGGCAACAAGAGATTCCACCAAATCATCTACTGTATTATACGAATGGGAAGCTTTTCCAGAAGCAGCATTTTAGCGTAATGGTCCTTTGGGGATCTTCGTATGAGCCTTTACCTTAGGCTAATGGATCTATAGAGGATCATTGGTTGTCGAAAGAGTCTTTGTAGAACCTGAAGAAGGGGGCTCGGGGGCAGACGTAGGAAGAGGCTTGGTGTACTGACGGGACCAAGTCTAAAGGTTGAGGTTAATGGTAATGGGTTGGTTAGAGTTCATCATGAGAATCTAGTAATTGGAGGTACCAGATGGAAGAGGTTGAGTGGCCGCCAAACCTCCAGGTGGTTGGGTAGCCACTAATCCTTGTTGAGGGAAAGGATTGGTAAACACTGCCGGATGGCTAGGCAGAGCATTGGGAGATACTGAAGGGGAGGCCTGTTGTCCTCGTAATGCTACTTGAGTCTCCCACATCTGATGCATTTGTGGCAAAATAGGAAAATCATGGGTGTAATGACCATAAACACCACAACAAGAACAAGGCTTATTCGTGCGAATAGGCCTGTCCTGCTTGGGCTGAGTTCCCTGTTGTTGGTTATCAGTGTTAAGGGAATTCCCCTAGGGATTGGTTCTTGTATTACCAGGGGTAGATTGATTTTGGGTGCCTTTCCTCTTATTTTTTGAAGTAGGAGGATTTGTCACGCCTTGTTGTGCATGCACCTGCCCTTGGGGGGTGTTGGTTACTATTACGGGCGTTGAGAAGGCCAAAGAGGTGGGGGTGCTAATGCTTTAGGAGCTAGAGCACTAGGCTGCAGATACGGATAATAAGGAGGTTGGGTAACATTGTGGTAAATAGGTTGGGAAAAAGGAGGAGGCATGTTGTATCCTGGATACATGCTACTAGTAGGGGAAAAAATGCTGGAGGTGCTGGCCCCTCCCTCAGGGAAACCATAGCCCATGGGAGGTAGAGTGTATGGATGAAAAGGAGCTCCAACGATACCGTCAATGGCATGGGATGCCCCCGGTGCATTGGCACCATCGGGTCTAGGAAGATCAGGTAGGATGGTATAAAAATAACCAAACTGAGCGTAGATCAGGTCATATTTTAACGCAATCTAGAGAGTGGCTTCTTCAGTTTGAGGGAAATGTGATGCGAAATCTTTGCCAAATAAGAGGAAAAAGGGATCTAAGGAACCAGTCCATGTAGGCATGGTCTTCGAAGGTATGGGCTCGAAATAGGCTCTTTCTTCTCTGCCATTCTTGGACATGATCGGATAGGTAGGTCGTAGACGATTGACGGAAAGAAGTCAAAAGTTCGGTACCAGTGTCATAATGAAGGGGAAGCTATAAATAAGACAGAAAATCTTGGGAAAGATTGGAAAAGGTGGTATGAGAGGAGGAGGCCTAATCAACATACCACTTAGAAGCTTCACCAGTAAGCGTATGTTGGAACAACTGAAGACATACAGAGTCATCGGTAATGGAATTAGATGAACGCCACATGTGGAAAGATCGAACTTGGTTTGTAGAATCTTCTCCAGCAAGACCTTCAAACTTGGGGATGTCAGAAGGGAGCTTGATTACCATAGCAATCCAACCAACATCATGGCATATGGGGTCATTAATCAACTAGTTAAACTTAGCAATATTGAGGCTTGCCATATTGGGGAGCAAGGGAGCAGCCCGAATAGTTCCTGTTGTGGTCCTACTAGTAATATTCCCAGCAATAGGGCCAGAGCTACCACCAGTGTTACGTCCTAAACCAGACATGGTGAAGGTGACAGGGGGAGAACCGGGGGCAGAAACAAAAGGGGAATCCAATAAACCAGAAGAGGATTTAGAGTGCAGACTCAGTGGAGGACTAACTCGAATCCTACGTGGAGGAGTAACTCTTCCAACTCGAAATTGAGGATGAAGGCCAAGAAGTCTCTGGGATAAATGCCTAGGAGGTGAAATGATGAAAGCACAAACATGACACAAAGGGAAGAGAGACCATCAAGGGTAAGGAGGTGTAGGATCAAATGATTACAATGTCGAAACAAGGGCAGAGGGGTGCAGGATCAATTGATTACAATTTCATTGTCTTTGCCTGGCAATGTTAATGAGGTTTTTCTTCGCTTAGGGTGTGTGTGATTAAGTGTGTTAATTTTAATTTTTACACCCAGATGGTTGTAGAGAAAAAGAAAAAGTGTGTTTTGTAACTGTAAATAAACCTGCATATAACAATATATGAAATTGAAACAACAGAAAATAAATAATTAATTATGCATTAATCTAAACCCAAGGAGGTGGGCCTCTCAACAACCAGTCTGTTGGTGGGAAAATATCTAGTCAAGGCACACCAAAATATCCAATAGATCTAAATTCAGGAGTTTCAATGATTTAAAGGTCAGATCTGCTAGAAATAGGTGCAGAAAAACATCAAAAAATCAGAGGAGAAATTGTTGTAAATGAGGTGGCGAAAGGCTACAAATTGGAGGGAAATGGAGGGGACCCTAGAGGAAGACCCATAGAAAACTAAAATGAGGTGTTTTGGATGGATTGATAGCCAATCTGAAATGGATTTGAAGGTAAGGGATCAGATCTAAAAAATGGCTGAACACACTAAAATTTCAGATGACTTGTAGCAACAAAAACTCTTCCATGAAAGGTGGAGGGTACTGAAGCCCTAGGTGGATAGGTTCTCACTTGGGTGAGTAACACAGAACAAGTACAGGTCCAAAAAATGTAGAGACGTAGGTCATACAACCCTAATAGAGGCCTAAAAAACCCAGGAAAATCTCGGAAAACTTCCCTCAAAAAGTTGAGGTCACAGTTTCTGACCTGTTTCTTGTAGAGGTTGCGGGTTTTGGCTTGTTTTCTGCATCCTGAAGCTCTGGGTTGCAGGTTTTGGGCCGAAAAGTGCGACCTGCACTTCTACGCTCTTGGGAGCATGTTTCAGAATTTTTTTTCATCTCAGCTGCGGTTGATGCCTGTCACCTGCACAATAGGTCCGGAAACACACGGAAGTTAGAATTTTTAATGTTCTAGGGTTTTATAGGTTAAAAACAACACCAAGAAAAGAAAAACAAGAAGCTGAAGAGAAATCCTAGGGTTTGAAGTAGTTGGATATGCAGGGATCTGAAAAATGATAGTGGTCATAATCGTAAACCCTTGTGGAGTCACAAGTTGTTAGTATGAATCTTAATCGCAAGCGTACGAAAAAATACCACTTTAGCTATGCATAACAAATAGCCCTAACAACAAAGATGGTTTCCAATTTCTTCAGATCTGCAATTAGTTGATCAAGAAAAATGCTACAAAATCTAGATCTATGCATAAAAATACATTAAGCAGTAAATAAAAGCAAGAGTTGCTCCATGCATCCAATAGACAAGAAAAGAATGTTTTTAAAGAATTTTTGTATTTATGGCCCTGGGAGGAGAACATAGAAAAATGTTACCAGTCCTCCTCAATGGGATGGGTTCTTGTAAGTCCTCAACACTTTAGATCTAAAATCTCTCTCCTCTTGACGGTGTAGAAAACCCAGACAAAAATGGAACTCAAAGGGAGCTCACAAGAAAAATGATAGCAAAATATGACAATGATGGAGGATCAAAGTCAGACCAAAAGTATAGATCCAGAGTGATCTTTGTGGTAAATACTGAGAGGGGGGAAAGGGGGGGGGGGGGGGGAGTGGTTTTGGCTGGAAAAACCACCAGTTTCATACAGTGAAAAGAGGGAAAGGAGGTATTTCCTTTTGGAGCGCGATATGCGTTAGCGATTGACACGTGGCTTTTAAAAACCACCCATATCGCATAATTTTAAAACTTTAAAGCCCATACAAGAAATTTATGTGATATGCATCTTGGCCATTGGATGTGGAGTGAAGAGATCTGATGGTGGAGGAGCAAGCATGAAATGGGAAGCTCCACCATTGGTAAGAAGGGGAGAGGTCAAAGACGGGTTCTATCCCGACCGTTAGATCTGAGGTATGGACGGTCAAGATTAAAAGAGGGAGCGAGAAGGCCAAAGGGTAAGTGAACAGGCAGGATGAATGAAAGTCGTTGGATTGAGGAGAATGAATGGCAGGGATTAAATTGCATCAAAGAAGGAAAGGGGACAAAATTTGTGGTTCTTTGGGTTGCGATTATGCGCAGATCATCGGATCAAGGTGAGATCGACAATCGCGATTAGATCGGAAATCGCCAATCAAGGGAGACAGAAAGTGGGGGCGCTTGGGTCTGCGCAATGTGATTACGTGCCAGTCATCCAATCTGGAACCAGATCAATGGTTAGTACTAAATCGGGGGGTGATGGAGAGGGGCCATGGGCAGAGAATGGAAAAGTGCACTGGCCATTGATTCTAATGTAGATCAACAACTGATATCATAGCGGAGGTCTGTAGAACAAATCATAATCGCATCGGAAGATTTCGATTTAACAAAGGAAAAGTGCTCCCCAACAAACATCCAATTGTGATAAGTGCCTGGTCTTGGGCATGGGTCATATGTGGGGAAGTGGTTAGGGGCTTAGCTGAAAGGGGCTTAAGCCCATAGTGCAAAAGACTGTTTTTCATGATTTTTTAAGGATTTTCACAGGATTTTGAGAGTTTCGATAAGGTTTAAAAAGGAGTTTTAAACCTTATTGAAGGGAATTTATAAAGGGAATGGAGGAAAATGAGGAAAAAGGAGGATTTTTATGAGGAAAAGGAGATAAAAATGGAGGTTAATTATGAGTGAAAGGAGGGGTAAAATGAGGGGAAAATGGGATTTTGCAGCAGTCATTTTCTTCAGAAAACAACAGATTTTGAGGGCTTTTGTGAGGGAAACAGCAGTGAAGATTGTCTTAAAGGAAAAATATCATCATGAGACTTCAATAACTAACAATTTTGAATCATGAAATGTTTCTTGAAGGCTACAAAAACGTTTAGCCACTATTTGATATGAACATTTTATAGGTGGCTAACAGAATGGACTCTCGTACCAGGGAAAATGGTCCACTTTACAATGATATAGAATGATGCAGAAGAAGAAGATATACTAGACCATAACCCCAACTTTGACACAACCACTTAATGATGATCCTAGACCTCCCAACACTGCTTCTTCAACCCTTGGCAAATAGGCACTAGTACAATTTGTACAATAATGTATTTACAATGACTAAATACAATGATACCTTTACAATGATTATATGCGGTGCTGCCCACTTGAAGACTTCATATGAGAACTTATTGCTGCTATTATGCACCTTGGTTGCTTCTCTTGTCATGCTACCCTCTGTTGCACCTTGCTTCGCTTTGCTGCCATAGAAATTCTGGTCCTTTGCAACCCTTGACAACATATGATCTAGCTTTTCCTTGCCTTCTAGGAGCTAGATATTGAATCCGGTGTATCTCTGTTATTTCAGATCCTCAATATCTGATTTTTTTCATGTAGTAGTCCTCTAATTCATCTTTCCAATGCCACAGGTCTGACCCAATTTGGATTCATCAAGAGAGAGTTATACCCAATCTCTCACAATGCCCTAATTATGGACTGTTTCAGCAGAGCGCAGTTGTACGGCATTCCATGTGTCACTATTTCCTTATTTGGCTCTAAAATTGATCAAGCGAAAATTAGAGACTATGCACTATCTTCCAATTTTTATGAAAATCCAATCCGATACTCAGAGAGAGAGTTATAACGAATTTACCAAGGTCACTTCTTTGAGATGAATTTTAGGAGCCTGCAAAAACCCTGACTTCCACAGATCATATCTCCAAAATTATTACGCACCTTGATATGAAATTTTTATAGAAGCTTCCTCAGGATTTCAGCTTCACCTCATAAAAATTTTAATTTCTGAACCTACGTAGAAAAAAATTTAGAGTGCAAATGCGACGAAGACCTGTTTCAAATGGAAAAATTCCTTGCCTAAGGAGGAAATGAAGATCACAATTTATATGAATGCTTAAGTTGAGAGGGGCTTCAAGAAGTGAACGTGGGAGGGATTTTAGGAGCTTAATAAAGATTAAGTATGACTTTTTAATGACCCATGCCCCAACCCCATGGGGTTTTATCCCACTAACTGGCAGTACAAACTTCAAACATGAATATCTCTCAAATCGTGAAGAATTACATGGCATGCCATATATCAATGGAAACATCTCGACGAGTAGAAACCATCAAAAGAATTATTGAGCTAGAATATATTAATTTTGTAGGTTAAAATTCCCATGCAATATTGGGTTAGCCCCTGGTGCTGCTTGGGTTGACATCAATGACAACCGCTGATCAACAATCTCCCCCTTTGGCATTGATGGCAACACAAGTACTCCCTCTTCGATCATGACACCTCTTCCTACAACATTCTCTCAACCTTTGACATCAATGGAAAAGGGTAACTCCCCCTGAAACACAACCATCCTGCGGACCTGTACACACTTCCACTCCCGCTGACACACAACCGTCCTGCGGACCTGTAATATAGTGAGAACTTGGGAGAATCCCAAGCTTTTGATGAAGATATTCAAATGCTTCATGAGGTAAAGGTTTAGTGAAGATATCAACAATTTGTTCTTTTGTACAAACATACTCAAGTTTGATATTCTTTTCAGCGACTTGTTCTCTAACAAAATGATATTTGATCGGACTGTGTTTTTTTTTTGAATGCATGACCGGATTCTTGGAGATGCTGATGGCACTAGTGTTGTCACAAAATATGGGAATATGCTCACTGAATTGTACTTGAAGATTTTTCAAATTTTGTTTCATCCAAAGGACTTGAGTACAACATGATGTTGTTGCAATGTATTCTGCTTCTGCTGTAGATAACGAGATTGAAGTTTTCTTTTTGCTCAACCATGATACGAGACAGCCACCTAGATAGAATGCTACTCCACTAGTATTATTACGATCATCAATGCTTCCTGCCCAATCTGCATCTGTAAAGGCTTTAATAATGAGATTGTTACCCTTGGGATACTACAAGCCATATTCTTATGTGCCCTTTAGATATCGAAGAATTCTTTTGATGGTAATAATATGTGATTCTTTTGGTGCTGCTTGGAATCTTGCTACTTGTCCAAATGCTTGCATAACATCTGGCCGAGAGGCTATTAGATATAGAATACTACCAATCATAGATCTGTAAAACCTCTGATCCACATCCTTAGATGAGTTGTCTATGCTCAATTTGCAACTAGTTACCATCGAAGAAAGGATGGGTTTGCAATCTTCCATTTTGAATTTCTTGAGCATTTCCTTGATGTACTTGGATTGACATATAAATATTACTTTCTCTTGTTGAGATATTTGAAGCCATAATAAGTATGTCAGCTCACCAAGTAAAGACATCTCAAACTCACTTTGCATCTTTGTAGAAAAGTTCTTACTTAATCGATCATCATTGCTACCAAATATTATATCATCCACATATACCTCAACGATTGTTAAATTATCTTTATCTATTTGTACATAAATATTCCTATCAACAGTACCTTTCTTGAATCCTTGTTGACGTAGATATCCATCAAGATGAGCATACCATGCTTTAGGATCTTGCTTGAGACCATATAGAGCCTTATTTAACCTGCAAACATAATCTTCTTTTTGTGATAGTAGAAAACCTTCAGGTTGTTTGATGTAAACTTCTTCTTCTAATTCTCCATTCAGAAATGCTAACTTAACATCCATTTGGTAGACTTTGATTTTTCTTAAACATGCATAGGCGAGAAAAATTCGGATGGCTTCCATTCCGGCAACTGGTGCAAATGTTTCATCGAAATCAATTCCTTCCACTTGTGCATAGCCTTTGCAAACCAACCTTGCTTTGTTTCTGGTAACCTACCCATCTTCATTCAATTTGTTCCTGAACACCCATTTAGTCCCAATGACATTTTTATCTTTTGGTCGTGGAACTAATTCCCAGATGTTATTCTTCTCAATTTTATCCAATTCTTCATTCATAGCTGCTACACAATGTTCATTATGGCTGGCTTCCCCAAAACTACTAGGCTCAAAGGTTGCTAGAAAAGAAATGTGAGCTTGTTTTGATGAATGAAGTTGTCAATCTTCATTTATGTCACCAATGATTTGATTTGATGGATGTTTCTTTTGAATCCACTCTTTTGTTCTCCTTGGAGGAGCTTCTTGTTGTTGTTCTGGTATATCTTAATGATCATTGTTTACTTCTTCCTCATTGGTAGTTGCTTCTTGTTCTACAATTTTATTTGTGTCTTTTTCAGCCTCTGTCTCATGTTTCAAAGATTCTAGATCCTCATCATTACTCGCTAGAACACCATCTTCGTCAAATGTAACATTTATGCTCTCCACTATCTATTTTCGTCTTAGATTATAGCATTTATAAGCCTTTATTTTGCGTGAGTAACCAACAAAGATACCTTCATCAACACGTGATTCAAACTTACCCAAATTTTGATATTCTCTTTTGATATAGCATTTGCTTCCAAAGATTCTGAAATATTTACATTAGCTGGTTTTACTTTCCATAATTCATATGGATTCTTGTTGCAATTATTTCTGAGAAGACCTCGGTTGATAATGAAGACTGTCGTAACAATTGCTTGAACCCAGAATTTTTCATCCAATTTTGAGTCCTTCAACATTGTTCTACCCATTTCCTTTACGGTTATATTCTTTCTTTTAGTAACTCCATTTTGCTAAGGTGTTCATGCTGTTGAAAATTGTCTTTTTATTTCATTTTCGTCACAGTATCGTTGAAATAATTTGGAAGTGAATTCTCCACCATTATCTGATCTTAAACACTTTATTTTCAAATCAGTTTCATTTTCAACCAACTCCTTGTAGATCTTAAAGCACTCAAATGCTTCAGATTTTTTCTTTAGGAAATTGACGGCTGTCATCTTGGTATAGTCATCTATCATTAACATGAAATATAATTCTCCGTGTAAGCCTTTTTTTCTCACAAGACCACATAGATCAGTATATATCAATTCCAATGGATGTGATGCAAAGTGTTCTTTTGTTTTAAATTAGACTTTTGTCTGCTTTCCATGCCCGCATGCCTCACATAGTGTGTTGGAAGGTTTTGAGATTTTCGGCATTTCTCGTACTTCTTCCTTTTTGCTTATCCTGACCAGATTGTCAAAGTTTATGTGACCCATTTGTTTGTGCCATAACCAGCTTTCATCTATTTTAGCTAGTAGACATGCTTTAGTTGCTTCATCCAAAATATATATGTCGTTTGGAGCTCAACTTGCTGTAGCCACAATTTTACCATACCTACCTTTCTTGATTTCACATTTTGTGGAGTTGAATAGCATTGTGTGTCCTTGATCACACATTTGTCCGAAACTGAGTAGATTGTGATTCATGTTTTCGACCAATAGAACATTCTTGGCTGTAACATCTTTGCTTCCAAGAGTGATGGTACCTGATCCTATAACATTTGAAGATCCATCATTTCCAAAGGATATGATTCCATCCTTCTTCTCTTTCAGAGATACAAATTTCCTTCTATCTCCAATCATATACGTTGAGCAACCGCTGTCAACATAACACACATCTTTATTTTTTTGAGCCTTGAGAGCGAGAGCACAATTATTAGTCTTCTTCTTCTTCCACGTTCATTCATTTTGTTGCTTTGAAGATTCTTCTAGAGGATTTTCAAGTCTATAGTCTTTGGCTATGTGTCCAAAGTTTCGACATTTGTAACATTCAATATTATTTCTTAAATATTCAAATCTATTGATGTTTCGGTGAGCCCTGGAAAGTTCATATTTGACAGATCTCCTGGAATTGTATTCATTCCTAGGGTACGTGTGACATTCTACAGCTTTATGACAAAATTTTCCACATGAATAATAGTAGCCATAACAAATATGTTGGTACCTGGATGGAAATTTTCGTCGAGGAATTGTCTTCCAAGGCTGTTCTTGTGAATCTTGTCCAATGAAGTCTACATGCATGTCAGATCTCATAGCTTCATTGTATTTTGTTGTAGAAGGTCCTGCTTCTTCTTCTTCTTTGTAACCGATGCCAGTTTTTTCATTGTAAGATCGTTGATTGTTGATGAGGTCTTCCAATGCCCTTGAGCTGTTGGCATAGTTTTGGATAGTTTTCCTTTCTTCACTTCCTCGCGCAGTGAGACTACTTCGGCTTCTAATTCTTCCCTTTCTTGGTTGATTTCTTCCAACTTCTTTTGAAGTGACTCTTCAATGCATTTGTGTTCTTCAACTTCAAATTTGAGACCTTGAAATTTTTCTTCAAGAGTATTGGAATGGATCTTCTCCACCTTGAGATCTTTTATAAGCTTGATTGCTTCCTCATAAAATTATTCTATGGTCCATCCTTCTTCTTCGTTGTTTGATACCTCTTGTTTATTGTGCTTGGGTTTATTGTTCTTAGCCATAAACAATACTCTCTCATTGGCTTCTTCTCCCCTGCCATTGTCTTCATCGGATGATGAGCTATCTTCTTTAGAGAGAAAGTTCCTTTTGGATCCTTGCTTGTTGAATTTCTTAAAGCCTTTCTTTCCTTTTGAGTTGCCATTACTTCTGTTTGGACATCTTACTGCAAAATGCCCAACCTCATTATAGCTGAAACATATCAATGGAAGTTTACCTTTGAATTGTCCCTTACCAATTTTTAGTTTTCTCGTGAAGTAAGCATATTATTCATTTGAAAGACCACCTTCATCATCTCCCTTTTCTTCACACTTGTAGGTGCATGTCTTTTCAATTGAAGGTTTTTTATCCTTATTGGTTTTCTTATATGCAACGAACACAGTTTCTAGATGTGAAGTACCCTCTTCTTCATCAAGTCTCATTTCATATGCTATGAGAACTCCATGTAATTCCTCTTTGCTGAGTTTGTCTAGATTTGCACTGTATTCTAAGACCGATACCTTTGGGTTGAATCTCCCTTGTAACATTCTAAGAATCTTCCGTATAATAGTCTTCTCGTCAATTGGCTCTCCCAATCCTTCCAGAGTATTGGTTATTTCATCAACGTATTGGAAGTATGCAACAATGATGCAATCTTCTTTCATTTTGAGTTGCTCAAATTTTTCTCTATAGATTTGAAGCTTTGCTTCTTTGACATTTGAGTCGCTTGCATATATATTCTCAATATTGTGCCATACATTTTTGGTAGTTTTACAACCTAACACCTTATGATAAGAAGATTCAATAAGTCCACTGATAATAATATTATTTTCTTTTGCATCATTTACCAAATTCTTCTTACCTTGTTCATTCGTATTTGATTTAAATCCATTTTGAACAGTGTCCCATACTTCATAACCTTGCGCCAAGAGATATACCTCCATTCTTCCTTTCTAGAGTGCATAATTATTTTCATTGAATAGAGGTACACCACTCTTGGTATGCTCCATGACCTCCTTCCAGCTGTTAAACTACTATTGAAGGAACCAAGCTCTTATACCAATTGTTGGAAATACTGAGAAGGGGGGATGACTCAGTATTCCTTTCAATTAGAGCATTAGTTAATCTTGAATTATTATCAGTGTTTGTACAATGATAGCAGAAAACAAGAGGAACACAAATGCACACATTTTTTAAGGTGGAAACCCTCTCCGAGACAAAAACCGCCTAATGCTTTTCTAATAAGTTTTTAATATTCAACTCCAATTGAAAATAAAGCTACAACTTCCTAGAATCTAGGAAAGCATTGTTATCCAGATCCCACTGGATGGATGCTCCAATGCCAGAGATTCTTTAGTAGTCAACTGAATAGATGCCCCAACACCCAATGAGCTACAACTCACCCTAGCACCACCCTACCACCCTATAAAAGAATAAAAGAAGAATGGACTCCCGTACTAGGGAAAATGGTCCACTTTACAATGATATAGAATGATGCAGAAGAAGAAGATATACTAGACCATAACCCCAACTTTGACACAACCACTTAATTATGATCCTAGGCCTCCCAACACTACCTCTTCAACCCTTGGCAGATAGACACTAGTACAATTTTTACAATAATGTATTTACAATGACTAAATACAATGATACCCTTACAATGATTGTATGCAGTGCTGCCCACTTGAAGACTTCATATGATGAACTTCTTGCTGCTATTATGCACCTTGGTTGCTGCTCTTGTCATGCTACCTTCTACTGCAACTTGTTGTGCTTTGCTGCCATAGAAAGTCTGGTCCTTTGCAACTCTTGACAACACATGATCTAGCTTTTTCTTGCCTTCTAGGAGCTCGATATTGAATCTGGTGTATCTATGTTATTTCAGATCCTCAATATATGATTTTTAGTCCTGTAGTAGTCCTCTAAGTCGTCTTTTCTTTCCAATTCCATGGGTCTGACCCAATTTGGATTCTTCAAGAGAGAGTTATACCCAATCTCTCACAATGCCCTAAGTATGGATTGTTTCAAAAGAGTGCAATTGTATGGAGGGCCACGTGTCACTGTTTCTTCATTTGGCTCTAAAATTGATAGATCAAAAAGTACAGACTGTGCACTATCTTTCACTTTTTACAAAATTCTAATCTGATACTCAGAGAGAGATTTATGACTAATTTACCAAGGTCACTTCTTTGAGATGAATTTCAGGAGCCTACAAAAACCCTAACTTCCACAGATCATATCTCCAAAAATATTACGCACCTTGATCTAGAATTTTCAAAGCATCTTCCTCAATATTTTGGCTTTGCCTCATACAAATTTCAGCTTCCAAACCTTCGTAGAAAAAAAGTTAGGGCGCAAATTCCACGATGACATGTTTCAGATGGAAAAATCCCTTGCCTAAGGAGGAAATGAAGATCACAATTTATATAAATTCTTAAATTGAGAGGGGCTTCAACAAGAGAACGTGGGAGGGATTTTAGGAGCTTAAAAAATATTAATTATGACTTTTCAATGACCCATGCCCCAAATTTTGATCTTCTCTTTTGATATAACATTTGCTTCCGAAGATTCTGAAATATTTACATTAGCTGGTTTTACTTTCCATAATTCATATGGAGTCTTGTTGCAATTATTTCTGAGAAGACTTCAGTTGATAATGAAGATTGTCATATCAATTGCTTGAACCCAGAATTTTTCATCCAATTTTGAGTCCTTCAACATTTTTCTACCCATTTCCTGTACGATTCTGTTCTTTCTTTCAGCAACTCCATTTTGCTAAGGTGTTCATGCTGTTGAAAATTGTCTTTTTATTTCATTTTCGTCATAGTATTGCTGAAATAATTTGGAAGTGAATTCTCCACCATTATCTAATCGTAAACACTTTATTTTCAAATTAGTTTCATTTTCAAACAACTCCTTGTAGATCTTAAAGCACTAAAATGCTTCAGATTTTTTCTTTAGGAAATTGACGACTGTCATCCTGGTATAGTCATCTATCATTAACATGAAATATAATTCTCCGTCTAAGCCTTTTGTTCTCACAGGACCACATAGATCAGTATGTATCAATTCCAATGGATGTGATGCAAATTGTTCTTTTGTTTTAAATTGGACTTTTGTCTGCTTGCCATGCCGACATGCCTCACATAGTGTGTTGGAAGGTTTTGAGATTTTTGGCATTTATCGTACTGCTTCCTTTTTGCTTATCCTGACAAGATTGTCAAAGTTTATGTGCCCCATTTGTTTGTGCCATAACCAGCTTTCATCTTCTTTAGCTAGTAGACATGCTTTTGTTGCTTCATCCAAAATATATATGTCGTTTGGAGCTCGACTTGCTGTAGCCACAATTTTACCATACCTGCCTTTCCTAATTTCACATTTTGTATCTGGTGTATCTATGTTATTTCAGATCCTCAATATCTGAATTTCAGTCATTTAGTATTCCTCTGAGTCATCTTTCCAATTCCATGGGTCTGACCCAATTTGGATTCTTCAAGAGAGAGTTATACCCAATCTCTCACAATGCCCTAAGTATGGATTGTTTCAAAAGAGTGGAATTGTATGGAGGGACACGTGTCACTATTTCTTCATTTGGCTCTAAAATTGATAGATCAAAAATTACAATCTGTGCACTATCATTCTCTTTTTATAGAATTCCAATCTGATACATAGAGAGAGAGTTATGAATAATTTACCAAGGTCACTTCTTTGAGATGAATTTCAGGAGCTTGCAAAAACCCTGACTTCCACAGATAATATCTCCAAAAATATTACGCAACTTGATCTAAAATTTGTAAAGCATCTTCCTCAAGATTTCGGCTTCGCATCATAAAAATTTCAGCTTCTGAACCTTCGTAGAAAAAAATTTAGGGCGCAAATTCCACGATGACCTGTTTCAGATGGCAAAATCCCTTGCCTAAGGAGGAAATGAAGATCACAATTTATATAAATGTTTAAGTTGAGAGGGGCTTCAACAAGTGAATGTGGGAGGGATTTTAGGAGCTTAAAAAATATTAATTATGACTTTTCAATGGCCCATACCCCAACCCCATGGGTTTTTAGCCCACTAACTTGGGGTACAAACTTCAAACATGAATATCTCTCAAATCGTGAAGAATTACATGGCAGGCCATATATCAAAGGAAACATCTCGACAAGTAGAAACCATCAAAAGCATTATTGACCTAGAATATATTAATTTGGTAGGTCAAAATTTCCATGAAATATTGGGTTAGCCCCTAGTGCTGCTTGGGTTGACATCAATGACAACCACTGATCAACAATCTTTAGGCAACAAAAGGTGATGAATGAATGAAAAACCCTTCTATTTATAACAAAATATTAAGTTAGTATAGATATTGGTGCATAATTAAAATATTATTAACCAAATCAAGATCCAACTCTTATGGAATATTTTATTACATTTTTTGGAGGGAAAGGGAATTTGAATTTGGTCAAATCCCTTTATTTGTAAATAATAAATAAATAAATGATTTATTTATTATTTTAAAGATGTGGTTGAGTAATAATTAAATAAATAATGATTTATTTAATTATTTATAAGTGAATTAGTCAAATTTTACAAGGTATATTATTTAAATAAAGTTTAAATAATTATTCTTAGAAAATAATAAGAAAAATAATGATTTATCTAATTAATTTTCCTGTTTTGTGTTAAATATGACCAAGAATATTAATTAAATTGTTGTTTAACTAATTATTCCTTGAGGAAAACCAAACAAATATGGTTTTATTCAATATTTCCTCATGGGGTTTCATGTTTAGACCATAAACAACTTAATACATGTGGTTTACTAAGTTATTTTTCATAGTGAAAGCAATTTTACTTAGGGTAAAATCGATCTCACATGGTGTACATTGGTCCATCTAATAGTAACAAGTTAGATGACCAAAAATTAGTGTAACAACCTACGATATCTAGTATAAGTAGGAGTTTTTAGATTGGGAATGTGCATTGGGTTTGTATTGATAGGGGGTTAAATAATGTGATTTTTAGGGGTATTTTCCAATATGTAGTCAAAATAAGGGTATTTTTTAATATGCCATGAACACATGTGATAGGTCAGAGGTTCATTAATTTAAGCCCCTTTGGTTTGAGTGAAGGGAATCAAGTTGAAGAAAAATATTATCACATGCATAACAATTTTTTGTTTCATTTGGGAAAGTTATGTATTCCACAACGAGAGAGGCTAAGTGTAATGAGAGAAGCTCATTATTCTCTTATTGTTGGACACTTTGGGGTAAGAAAAAAAGTGGCACATCTATATAGGTATTGTTATTGGCCTTGAATGATAGACAATGTGTCATGTTTTAAAAGAGGTTGTTCTATCTGTGCAACAAGTAAGCCTAGTAATAGGAAGCTTGGATCATACATGCCACTATCGGTACCATCAAGGCCATGGGAGAGTATCTCCATGGACTTTGTTGGAGGAATACCTATTTCAAGAAAGAAACATGATTATATTCATGTATTTTTCATAAGGATTAAGGAGTTTTTCCACAACTACATAAAGATAATCATGTTGCTTTATTGACGGATGAATGAGCATGCAACGTTGAAATAGGTTGGGTGTGAAGAAACTGGTGCGACTGTTGTAGCAATTTTTCTTATTACCCTTGGCTTTCCATTCTCGACGAACTAATACATTGCCTCCCATGAAGAACTTCCACAATACTTTTTGCAGGTGGTGTTTGAGAATAGGGGATACATCTTTGAGCCTTCAATAGAAGATGTTTGGGCAATTCCTTTGCCTTTATTACTCATCTCTTTTGTCCTTGCTCCATTAAGTGGTTTACTAAGTTCAAGAAAATAGAGAAAAAATTAAAAATAGAAAGAATAGAGAGATGGATAAAATAAAAATCTGGCATTCAATCATTTCAAACATGCTCGAAGTAGACATGAATCTATCTGTTATCACTATAATTTGTTTTTCCAAACTTGGATAGTTTGCTTTCTTCCTAGTCATAGTTTTTTTAGATAGGTGTGAAGTCATGTTAAGTTTTTAGAGTTAAGTAATAGGGTTAGAGTCTCATTTACATTCACAAAATAAAGTCTAAAAACCTTATTTCATACATTGACAGCCTCATACCATTTTCATTGAGTCAAATTTTAACCATTTTGAAAAAAAATTAATTAAGCCACGAAACCATGTTTTCGTAGTGCAGACAGTGTTAAAAACTGCTTTTACGCTATGAAAACGCTGGTCATTTCGTAGCACAAAACCTTGAAATTACATTGAGCACGGTATGAAATCAGGGATTTGTAGCATGTCTTGTCAGTTATCAAATCCACTAGAATTCCTTTAATCATTGATGATTAGGTGTTAGCCACGAGTCTTTTCTCACACATGCAACCATTCATAGCCATCATAACATTCGTTTGAGGTCATTTGTCTTATGCCATTTTCAAATTTGAAAGGGGCTGGTTTTGGTTTTATTATCTCATGCAAGAACCATATGATGCATACCCTTCCCTAATGGTAAGCTCATGGTAAGTGGAAACCAAAGCTTCTCTTTCATTCATCAAGTGAGGCAGTGTTTCTAATCAAGCGAGGCAGTTTATCAAGCGAGGCAGTTTATCAAGTGAGGCAGTTTACTCTGAAATCAAGTGAGGATGTTAGTTACAGGTTTTCCAAAAGCACACAGGAAATGCAAGGAAAGGATGATAGAGGAAAGGAAGAATCACCGGTCATGCCACTATTTAAGGATGGAGCCTAAAAGCATAGAGGCTTTAACCAAAGACAAATCAGTTGAGGATGCCTTCAAGAAGACAAGATGTTGGAAGTTCTGTGAAAAATTGCAGGGAGGACATAATCAAGTGACCAAATAGTTTTCTCTTCATTTCACAAGTTCAAATACAAAGGTTGGTCTCTTAAACTTGACAACTTCCCCTGAACTTATCTCATCAGTGACAAAGATTCCAAGGGGAGAAGAAAGATGGTTCAAAAATTTCAGGTTTGAGATGGAACCTTGTAAATTTTTTCTGAAGCCAGGGTTTGAAGAGACAGATTTAACTAAAGCAGTACCAAGAAGCTATATCAATAGTGCCTATGCTAATCTGGTCTACAATATTCAAAGGTACTTCAGCTGTGAGGGAAGATACCATAAAGTGTATTCTTATCATTTCAAACTCTTATTGCATTTTACTGGAATGATTTCTTTGGATTTGCCTTTCTTCTTGTTTTGAATTTTAGCTAAGATGGCAGATAAAGTGCAAATGAAAGCTCAATACTCTGAAACTTTACTTTTCCATCATGGTCTAGTCAAATTGATAGTTTTACATGAGCTTCAGATAATAAACAGAGAATGGTCTACATCTTTGTTTTTGTGTGGATTTGGGGTGAAAACACAAGGAACAGGTATTAGCCTTGGGGCCAAAGAAAAATCATCACCAGAAACCAGTGACCCTGTAGAGACAAGATTAAAAAGATTTGTCAAGTTAAAGCCTAGAAAACAAGTGACAAAGCAAGAGATTAAAACATCAATGATTATTCAAGAAACCCCTCAACCTGCACAAAAGAGAACAACTAAAGTTAAGGAAACACTACAGGAAAATTCAACTAGCAAATCAGCTCAGAAAAGATTGACTAGAAGTCAAATAGCAAAGGAAAAGGGAAAAACAATGGTTTCAGAAAAAGATCCAGGTTTAAAAGGTAGTTTGAGTGATATTTTACAAGCTATTGATATTGAGGAATCTCCTTTAGCTCTGGACGATTTTATAAGATTGGATGAAGGGAAATCTAAGAAGATCAAATCTTGCAAAAAGCTAGATTTTGATGATGAAATTTCAGAGTTTGTGTTCAAGCCTAGAAGGCCTCTAACCAAGAAATCAAAAAGGTTGCAAGGGCTGTATATGGAGTTAGATAAATCTAGGGGAGTTTCAAATGTTTATGAAGAGCCCATAGAACTCTCATCACCAATGCCTGAAGGTGACAGAAATAGAGTTTTCAACACTCAAAGAGAAAAGAGTAGTTATGAAGAAATTAAAGAAAATTTGAGATTAGATAATATTGAAATTGCTAAGCTTAAGAAGAAAGCAAGAGCACATGCTGTTGAGAAGACAAACTTCAACAGAATAAGGGCTCTGTGTGAGGTTGAAAAAGTTTCCAAAACTGAAACAGTCAGAAGTGAATCCTAGTAATTTACTTGGACTGTCCCTACAATAAAAGAGGCAAGATTTATGAGGATGATAAATGTTAAATTGAGGGTTACCAATAGGAGATTGAAGAGGAAAATTGAATATTTTGAAATCCAATTGACAAAGTCTGAAGGGCAGCTACAACAGTGGTAGAGCAGTAAGTGACAAATCCCTAATATAGTTTTGTTTTGGGAAGGACACCATTTTTTGAAGACATTGCAAAGTTGACTTACGCTGATTGTTAAGGTATATTAACATCAAGGAAATCATTAAATGGCTGTAAATACTCTTAAAAACTGAATATTATCAAAAGACTATGTAAAAAGGATATACACAGTAGTTTCGTAGCACTATACGAAACTGCTGTAGGTGCATTTTTGAACATTTTTATAAGGGTTTTGAGAGGTAACAAAGCTTCGTTTCTAAATTTTGTTGCTGGTGGTGGTTGGAAAGGGTTAACAAATGAAATTTCAAGTCTCAAGGAAAAATAAAATGGATGGTTGAGAGATGTTTACAAAGATACAAATTTTGCACTACGAAAACAACTACTCATTTTGTAGCACAGTCATACCATTTCTCCTTTTGCTTTTTCAAAAGGCTTAGTTTCTGTACAGGTGGAAAAGCATGGTTCCATGGAAATGATAACACATGTTCACTTATCCTAAAATTCAACATTTCTAGCAAAAAGGGTTCGAAGATCATCAAAGAAGGAAAAGGCTAAATTATAGGAAACATGTCCCCTGTTTTGTAGGGAAAATAAGATATGAACCAGCATGATAGCATAACAAGATTGCAAACATCATCAAGGTCGAAGAGATGGAGGAGAAAATATCAGAGATATTATTTAAGTTATAGATAAGGTTGTTTATGGAAATAAGGAGTTTTACTCCTATTTCTATTAGGACTTCTAGAAGAGACAGTTAACTGTCAAATGTAATTATGATTCTGTTTTAGAAGCAAATAGGTGTCAGCTAAGAAATTCAAATTCTATTCAAGATGGATAAGAGAATCCAATATTGTAATGATGACTCTATAAGAGACATGAGGTAAAATTGCTAAAGGTTGGCAATTTTCATTAACAAGCAAACTATGTCACTATAGCAGACTGTGTGTTTTTATCTTAATACAAATATTGGGTTACTACTCAGGATTCAGAAAGAGTTTTTAATGTTTGATCTTCCTATGGCTTTCCTTATCTACCTATTTGCAGTGGTATGAACATATGTTACTTAGAATTCATTGGAAAATGCTCTAACTTCCTACATATTTTTGTAAATTGTGTTTTGTTCATTCTATTATTGTTTTGCTGATATATCTAAAAACTTTGAAATGCCTTGACTTCCATGATAAGCTAATTTTGATGTTTTGTGGAAACATACCTTGACTCCATATCCCAATAGATGTTTTTTGATCAGTAATTCAACCAGTCATACACTTTTATTCAATTTATTCCTAGAGTTAGCCATCTAATCCTTAATTCAAAATCTTAAACCTAGTGAGAGAGCCCTCTTAGGTTGAGGAGGCTAAGCCTCAACTAAAAGTATGGTTTGAAAGTTACACTGAGGTAGCCTGATTAGTAGCCTATCAGGTCCTATTTTGGTGATAGCACTATCAAAACCTTACTCCTATTAAATGTTGTTAATCACCAATTATCTTGTAATCAAATCTCTTACACACCTTCACATGAAATGTCTATCGATCAATTTAAGACTTTAGATCTTACATTCAGTTTGATTTGACATGAATCATTTTGCATGCTTGAGAAATTAACTACCATTTATTGCATATCACAACTTATAACTATTTCCATTTGTTATGTTACCAATAAATCTCGCAAAATGTGATCTGCGCAAATCGCACATCACAATTTTTATGTGGTAATAACTTGCTTTTAGTTATGCCTTGCGAAATGCATTTTAAGAAATCTTGTCGCTGTTCTTTATCGGACACCTGGAGCTTTATGTTTATTTCTTTATTGGTTCATTGGGTCCGTTTAATCACAACATTTATCAAATTTCTTGAAATTTAGATTTTCTTACAAGGTGCGATGCGATTTTCATTTATAACAATGTTTAAAGTGTTTACAATAAGAGTTTTATATAAATTCAAAAAGGGTTTAGTGCATATCACATCCCTGCATGACTTAATATGTTTTAAGTTGTTTAATATTGTAAGCTATGCGATTTTTGATGCGCACTACAAAATGAAAGTGGAAAGAAAAATAAACTTTATTTCCTAATGTTTTTTGACTTAGGCTAAAAATAAAAAAATAAAAATTTTCTAATTATCTTTAAAGGGTCCCAATTTTGTAAAACTAAATGGGGGTTATTGTATAGAACAACAATTGGCGATTCACTTTGGAGAACCAGCTATCTCTAATTAACTTTTTGAAATTTCTAAAAACTTTTTTGAAATAAAAATAGTTGTAGGAATGAATTTCAATAAATGATATCTCACTAAGAAAAAAATTCTCTCTTAATTATAATTCATAAGAATTCCTCTTTAAGAATAAAAGTATGATTATCTATATCAGTCTTTACTCAATTTAAAAAGATAAAGAAGGTGGCGCTTTCATATTATCTTTATAAATATTTACTCTTTTATCAGAGGTAGAGCCTCTGATCCAATAGGCAATTTAAGCTCTTGGTAGGGTTACCTTTTACCCAACAATGATTCATCGTCCCATGTAGTTTTTCTTATAATTTTCAGAAATAAATTCCAAGTTTATACTCTTGATATTTTTTTAAACTTGTTTTTCTTTCTTGTATTGTATTTTTATTTACTTCAAAGCCATTTTCTTGGCTTGGTAACCAAATATTGACAATGCCATTCACTAGTTGTAATTAAACTGATCAATCTAGCTCTTGATGAGACCCCTTGTCCTCTTGATATAATCTCAAGTCATAACCCTATTTTGGTAGCCAGTATTAGTAATGTCAGTTCAACTATTTCACTATGAACATGGTGAACAAGCTCATGATGAGACTTATTATGTTTTAAGTGTTCCTAGTATAATATTTTTTGAATTTCTTTCTAAAAATTGATAATTTTTCCCGAATGGGGTGAATCATTGGTCCTTTTGAGGATTCTGGATGAATTTTTTTTTAGTTTTAGATTTCTTCTCTGTAAAAGAGTCTTTACTATGTTAAATATTCCTTTCTTGTCTGATAAAAAAATAACCATGATTTATAAAGATGAGAGTTCATTAGAGAATAAATAACTTCAGTGAAATTGCATTTTTCAGTGAAAATAGAACCTATTTGTCTTTTGAATCTTTCAATTTTTTCCTTAACATTTCTTATTTAAATAAGCGATAAATAAAAAAGATTATCTGAGATGTTTATTTGAAAAGCCAAAATCAATGCTATTCAACTTTTATTTTCCTAAGAAAAAGAAAAAGACAATACTATACAGGAATAGAAGGGGTTACCTCCTATGAAAAGTATTTCTTTAAAATCTACCCATTGACATGCAAACAATCTCTTTTTTGGAATAGATCTTGCAATAAGAATGTTGATGGGCCTATTTCTTCAATGATTTGAAATGGACATAGCTAGAGTTTTTGAAATTTAGTTTGTTTACCTTTTTCCTCATGCGCTTTGTCCCATTTCAATACTAGATCACCAATTTGAAAGTTTTTTGGAGTAACAGAAGTTGAATCAAATGAAGCTTTTACTATCTGTTGATGATGTGCATGGGTATCTTTAGATTTGTCTTTTTCTTCTTAAAGTTGAAGAATTTGGAATTGTCTTACTTGTAAGGAGGAAGAAGGAGATTGATCAATAAATTGAACTAAGGAAAGAGAAGGAATAACTACATTGGTAGGAAAAACAACTTCTTTTCCATAAACAAGATTGAATTGAGAAGTGCAAATAGAATCTTTCTGAGTTATTTGGTCTGCCCAAAGAGAAAATATTAATGACTTATGCCAATTTTTTTTGTTTTGATCAACAGTTCATTTGATGATTCTAATAAGATTTTTATTTGTGGATTCTACTAAACCATTCCCTTGCGGATAATAATTTGCAGAGTACTTAATTTTAAAGCGCCTTTTCATTGCAAATTATATCATAGCAGTTCCTGAGAAATAAGATTCATTATCTAGCATTAAATTAGTAGGTAAACCAAACCTATTTATGATAAATTGGTCAATGAAATAAATAATATTCTCAGAGTTTCCTACCTTCAATGGAATTTCTTCCACCCATTTAGTAAAATAATCTGTAGTTGTGAGAATATGTCTGGAAGAGTTAGGAATGATATAACCGATTATATCTAATCCCATTTTTCAAATTGTTATTTGATATTAACTGGTTGTAATGGGAAGACTGGTTTCCTTTGTCTTCCAGATGCACTTTGATAAATTGTACTATCCCAAAATGGGGATGCAGCAATAAATGAACCCAAAACTGGAATAGAAATGAGAAATAACTCATAAAATGTGTGTAGAACACAGATCCATCCATTACATGTACAGAATCAAGAAATATGTCCCACTATTTTATCCCAAAGTGGGGAAATGCAGCAATATGTGCCCCAAAAACGTTATTTTCAGATAATTTCATTATAAAAGGAAGAAATAACACTAGGATCCCTTATATTATGTATTATGGGACTCACACCCAGAAGGGGATCAGAAACAAATCCATTTTGATGTGTTAACAGATCTCTCGGTCTCAATACGGCTTAAGAATGCCCAAATCCCATGACTTGACCCATGTATAATTTTCTGAGGCATGCACAGTATGATTTTATAAGGGTTTCTGATGCAATACGATATATATAACAAATATGGAGTTTATTACATCAATACATGGAGAAAAATGGAGATCTAGCCCCTTTTACACATTATAATGATAACCCAGCAAGGGTTTCATGAGAGAATGAGTACAAAAGAGTAGATCTGTAGATCTAGATATGAAATAACGTAGTATAGATGAAGCATTGTGTATAAATAGCTGAAGAATACAAAAATGAAGGAGGATAATTCTTACAAGTTTTCTGGGAGAAGGGTTGGTCCTTTCCCTAAGAAACAAGCTTAAGATTGAGGGGCTTGACCCTCACTCTAAAACACTGCAAGGAATGATGCAGTTCCTACAAGGGACTGTGTTGTAGATGATGGGAGTACTTTGGCCAATTGCCAAGATATGTAAATCTACTCCAGAACCTTCCTTACTGATCTCCCAAAGGAATGGAGGCTCCCTCCTTTCAAAAATGAGTGCAGGAAGTGGTGATGTGAACCCCCACTACAACACCCTACAACACAATGTTATACTACTGCAGAAATAGCACTTTAGCTAAAGGAGGATGCTTGGCCTCAAGCCTAGATGTGGAGAAATTTAGTACAATCTCCTTCAAGACGCCTCTCAAGAAAGGAGAAGGAATTCCTAAATAGGAATGCCTTGTGCTAAATAGCACAACAATCTCAATTAAACAGTTGAAGAAAGTAGATTAGTCATGCAGACCAAAATCCAATAATAAATTCATAAGATGCCTTGCTATGGCTACCTTCCCTCCTTTTAAACATGTGTGAGCCTTCTTTCCTTGGGCCCCACTCATTAGGGTTTCCTTCACCAAGGAATATTCCTCCCACTTGCATTGCATTGTCTCTATGGATGATCTCTTCCTGTCATTCCAGCACTGTTGACCTGGTCAAAATTGACCTTGTCCACTTGCATTTGTCCCTGTTCACACATGAGAGCATAAAATCCAACTAGCATTATGATCCCTTTTCACATTATGAGGGATTTTATTCTTATTTCTGAAATGTATGGGCCTCCTTACCCATTTATTCATCTTCTAAGTGAAACCAACAAAATTTAATATTCCAATTTGCTACATGCAAATTTTGGAATATTACAGTACTTCTTGTCCTCAAGCAACTGCAAGGATAGAACTGAAGAGTCTCCCCTCCTCCTACTATATCATCCACATATGATGAACTCCTCCAAGGAATGAGATGATATCTTATCAATGAATCTCCATATTGCCTCTCCCAAGCATGCAAGTTAGCTAAATAGCTATCATCATGAACCAATAGAGTACTCAAGAAAGAAATAAGGTGTTGTCCAGAGGTCCCTTTGAGGTATGGGATCTGAAATGTATTGAGAAACATCATTCCCATGTGGATCCTCCATCCCTAAGCAATCATCCATACAAAATGAGTCACCTCCCAACATGGAAACTCCTGAAAATGTTCCTGCACCTTTGGCTCCTGCAAAGTAAGTGGGCTGAAAATCTGAACATGGTAGACATAGTAGCATACCCCACATGTCATCCTCTCCACTTATGATAAGTGTAGAGTGTCTGCTGATCTTGGGCTGCAATAATATTGCCCTCAAGTGGAAAAATGAAGACTAGATATCCAAAGATCTCCTCTCCAACACTATGAATCACGCTGGCCCAAACCATCTCATATATGATGGATAAAAAATGACCACCATATGACATCCCATCAGTCTCATGACTCACCTTATAAAGGAACAAGTGTTTTACTATGGTGGCCATATCTCCTCCCATGCTCCCATTAGAACATGTAATGCAAAAGGTGTGGGAATCCTCTTCCCCAAAGGACACATCCAACCCATGTGTTTGTCTCCCAATCATGCTCCCAATAAAGATAAGAACAACATTAGCAAATGAAATCATGATCAACATCAAGATAAGGAAAATAATGAAGGTTTCATGTATTTTTGGAAAGTACCAACAGTTTCCAAGGTAGTCACAACGTAGTTTTCCTAACTGCTGCTTCAGGAAATGGTATGGCAAGTTCTTTTTTGATACATGGATAATTATGTATGTCATTACATCTACTAATGAATAGTAAGTGGCTGGGTACATCAACTGAGCATACATGAAAGGATAAAACACTTTCCCAAGGCCATATAAAAGGTGGTTGTCTCCATCATACAATTTGGCCCAATGTTGACCATGGGTCTCAATGAAAAGCTTGCCCTCTTGTGGAGCAACGCACTGCATAGAAATGGTAAGAGAATGAAAATATTTTGTTAGAAAATCAATAAATTCAAAAACAAAGTTCTCACCATGTACTGGAAGTAAGATGATACATGGATCCATGAATAAGTCCTCCATAGGGGTTTGGCATACTCCCATGAAGAGGAATGAACCATGTGCTGCATGAAAGTCCTCCTTCTTATGCTTGGACATCCAAGTCAAGAAGAACATATCACAGTAATAGATGTCTCCATCCACTACTCCATCATTCCCACCTCCTCCTTGTCTACCAAGTGCATCAAATGTGAAGTGATCCTGGGGACACTCCATCAATAAGTCCAAGCTCCAAAGTGACAACATTGTTGGCCAATGCAAATAGGCTCCTGTCAACTCATAGCTCCATTCTTTGACATGCTTATTGTCAAAGACATCTCCCATAATGCTGGTACACATAAGAAGTCCCTCCCAAAGTGGAAGTACCTCTTGATCATCCAAGGATAAGGAGTAGACCCTTTACACCGTGATAGTGCCATCTCCCACCCCTGCAACATCATGCAAAGTATGAGAGAAAATATGCCCATGCTCTCCCAAGAACAACCCAAGAAAAAAAAAAATTTGTTGCCTCCTCATACTTCCATCATACAAATCATGTGGTGGAAACATAGTGATTGATATGAAGAATGTCACATCAACAGAATGTGTCCATACCCCTTGCTGCCTCATGATGCAAGTATCCTACCAAACTTCCTCCTCCCACATACCCTTTGAAAGAGGATATGTCACATGATGGCCAAACTCTTTTAAGAGTAGCCAACATAGCCAAGCCTCCTACTGCCCAGTATCATAGATTTGCAAGTAGCTTTCCAACTTATTTCTCTCCATCCACATCCATTCATCCCCTTGTGGATGTCTCGTACCATTCTTCATCTTGGTACTCCTCCAAATAATACTACCACCCTCCCATATCATATTTTTCTTATTTCATTTCATGGGATGCTGAAATGAAACTCCTTGGAGATGTCCTAGAAAAGGTCTCACACCAGTGATCAGCTTGAATCCATAAGGATCCAAGTGTGATGAGGGAAAAACCTCCTCAAACTGTTGAATAACTTTGCACTTCATGATGTGTTGAAGTGCACCTCCCATAAAATCCCTCCATGAGACCTTATTTTCATCAATGGCCTTCCAAAACCAATAAGGTTTTGGATCTGCTGCAGGTAGAAGTCTCTCTTTGAGCTGGGGAATGCTCATTGAGAAAGGGTCATATATAAAGGATAAAATATTTCTCATCTCAAGATGTATACCATCTATCACTTCTTCATCCATTGCTTCATGAATGAAGCTTCCATTTGATTGCTCCCATAAAGAATGGGTCCTCTTTTCTTCACTATTGTTCTTGCACATCGCAGTGCAATTCTGTTGCTCTAAATCAACAGTATGCAATGATGGAATGATAAGAGATGGAAACTTAGGCATACCTTGGTGAAATTTGGAAGCATCTTGTAGGGCTGCAAGACTTCCTTCCTCAAATGTGTTGGATTCCCAAACTACTGAAGATGAAGGATGATCCTCCATGGTTGTAACAACATTGGTACATGCCTCTTCCAATGGTGGTGAGGGCTTCTCCTTCCCTTTGCCAAATTTCCTAATCAACCTTTGAGAAAAATCAGCAAGAGTAGACACTCTTGCATGGCTCAAATTGCTAAACCACCAAGTATTTGCTTCACCTTCAAGGTGCAGTGCTACAATTTCTACGGCCTCTCTCTCTACTACCGGATGTAGTAGGAAGAATGCCTCTAGCTTCATCATCCAAGCCTTTACTTCACATGTGAATGATCCATCAAAAGTGGACAATAGAAATCTATTGCCTCTCATCATCCCATTGTTGTAGGGCCTTCTTTCTTCTTCCAACTGGATAAATTGAGGAAGAGCTAGAGTCTCTTTAAAAGCTCTAGGTTGGGATTTGCATTTTGCAAGGTACCTTCTTAGAATTTCAGATTCCAAGTTTCCTTACTACTTCTTTTCTTCTCCTCTTTAAGAATAGGAAGTGCATGGCCATTCCTCTTCTTCAAACCCTCTACAAGTTTCATTGCATCTCTTCTCCTTCATCTGCTTAACCTCCTTGGAAGGGTTCTTTCTAGATTTGAAAAGTGATGAGATAAAGATCATTCTATCCATCATTCTAATATTACTTTTTGTCTTATTATTCTTTTGATAGCATAATGGCTAGAACTCACAGGCTAAGCCAAGATTATGCTCTGATACCACTGTACTATCCCAAAATGGGGATGCAGTGATATATGAACCCAAAACTGGAATAACAATGAGAAATAACTCATAAAATTTGTGTAGAACACATAGCCATCAATTACATGCACAACAACAAGAAATATGTCCCAGTATGTTATCCCAAAGTGGGGAAACACAACAATATGTGCCCAAAAAAGGTTATTTTTAGAGAATTTCATTATAAAAAGAAGAAATAATGCTGGGATCCCTTAGCTTATGTATTATGGGAATCACACCTAGAAGGGGATCAGAAAAAAATTCCTTTTGATGTGTTAAATAGATCTCCTGGCCCCAATATGGCTTAAGAATGCCCAAATCCCATAACTTGATCCATGAATAATTTTTTGAAGCATGAACAGCTTGATTTTATAAGGGTTTCTAATGAAATATGGTATAAATAATAGATATGGAGTTTATTACATCAATACATGGAGAAAAATGGAGGTCTAGCCCCTTTTACACATTATAAAGATAACCCGGCAAGGGTTTCATGAGAGAATGAGTACACAAGAGTAGATTTGTAGATCTAGATCTAAAATAACGTAGTATAGCTAAATCAATGTGTATAAATAGCTAAATAATACAGAAATGAAGGAGGATCCTTCTTACAATTTTTCCGGGAGAAGGGTTGGCCCTTTCCCTAAGAAACAAGCTCAATATTGAGGGGCTCGACCCTCACACTGCAAGGAATGACGTAGTTCCTACAAGGGAATGTGCTGTAGATGATGGGAGTACTTTGGCCAAGTGATAAGATATTTAAATCTACTCCAGAACCTTCCTTACTGATCTCCCAAAGGAATGGAGGCTCCCTCCTTTGAAAAATGAGTGTAGGAAGTGGTGATGTGAACCCCCACTGCAACACCTTGAAATACAACATTATACTACTGCAGAAATAATGCTGTAGCTGAAGGAGGATGCCTGGAATCAAGCCTGGATGTAGAGAAATTCAGTACAAGCTCCTTCAGGAGGCCTCTTGAGAAAGGAGAAGGAATTCCTAAACAGGAATGCCTTGTGCTAAATAGCACAACAATCTCAACTATACAGTTGAAGAAAGAAAATTAGTCATGCAGACCAAAATCCAATAATCAATTCATAAGATGCCTTGTTATGGCTGCCTTGCCCTCCTTTTAAACATGTGTGAGCCTTATTTCCTTGGGCCCCACTCATTAGGGTTTCTTTCACCAAGGAATCTTCCTCCCACTTGCATTGCGTTGTCTCTATGGATGATCTCTTCCTCTCATTCCCACGATATTGACTTGGTCAAACTTGACCTTGTCCACATTCATTTGTCCCTGTTCACACATGAGAGTGTAAAATCCAGCTAGCATTATCATTCCTTTTCACATTATGAGGGATTTTATTCTTATTTCTGAAATGTATGGGCCTCCTTACCCATTTATTCATCTCCTAAGTGAAACCAACAAAATTTAATATTCCAATTTGCTGCATAAAATTTTTGGAATATTACACAAACTGTGCATTTTCTTGCATATTCATGAGCATATTTTAAAAATGTATGCCAATAGTAACCTGCATGGATGATTTTGTGTGCTATTGTATTTCCACCAAAATGTCCTCCAGCTAGTCCATCATGGAGTTCCTGCAAGACTTTCTCTGCTTCAGTTTTTTCAAAGCATCTTAATAGCACAAAATCAAAGTTTATTCTAAACAATACATCATGGATTAATTAATATTTCTTGGCCTTTAATCTTAAAGAAATTTTTGTTTTATAATTGATTTGCGTTACGGCATACCCATTTTTCAAATAAAATATGAGATCAGCGTATTGAGATTCCACATCATTGAGGCTTACCTCTGATATTTGCACATTTTTACCTGAATCTTCTTCTGATGATAAATGGGATGCTCCTATTGGCATTCTGCAAAAACCTTGACCTCTAACAATTTTAGAGGGTGTAATTTTTACATCATATTCTTGTAAATCAGTAACCAAGTTAGCCCTTTTTTCTCCTAATTCTCTTTGCATCAATAGTTGTCTCACTATAGAGAATGGAACTATTATTGTGGTGTGAGTTTTTAGGATAAATAGCCTAAAATGTTTTATAGCCTTAAAGAAAACAAATGCTTGCTTCTCAGCAATTGAATAATTTAATTATGCACCTTGAAAATTAGAACTAAAAATTGATATTGGTGCTTCAATATGTTGGTCATTAAGCTGTGTTAAAAAAAAAACATATGATGTATCTAATGAAAAAGTATATAAAGTAAAAGGATTAAGAAAATTGGGTGTAGTTAGGAATGGAGCATTGATAATGGATTGTTTGATCAAATTAAATGCTTCTCTTTCATTACGTCCCCATTTAAATAATAAATTTTTCTTAATCATGTTTTCTAATGGTAAAGAAATTTGCAAAAAGTTAGGGACAAACCTTTTTACAAAATTTATTTGTCCAAGAAACGACTGCATAGTTTTGTTGTTATGAGGGAAAGGAATTCTTTTAATCTTTTCAATTCTTTCAGGATCAATATAGATACCTTTCTTTGACACAATGAATCCTAAAATTTTTCCTTCATCTAAATAAAAAAATGACTTCTTTGGGTTTAATAGATCCCATACCTTTTACATCGCTCAAAGACTTGCTTTAGGTCTTTCAAATCATTGGTTGCTTGTTTAGAAAAGTCTATAATGTCATCTAAATAAATAACCATTGATTTATTGATGAGCCCCCAAAAAGCTATGTCCATTGCTCTCTAAAAAGTGGCAGCTGCATTAATTAACCTAAATGGCATCTTTTGATAGGCGTAAGTTCCCCATTTAGTCTTGAATGTAGTCTTTAATCTATCATCTGGATGTACGAGAATTTGGTTATATCCCAAAAATCCATATAGGAAAGACATAAGTTCAGAACCAACTATTGTTTGCAGTACTTGTTCCATGGTTGGTAATGGAAAGTTGTCCTTTTGACATGCTTTGTTTAAATTCCTAAAATTAATACAAATCCTAATATCACCATTTTTCTTCCTGACGGGAACCAAATTTGAAACCCACTTAGAATGTCTAACTGGAAAGATGATCTTTTCTTTTAGGAGTTTATTTAGTTCTATTTTTATGTGATTTTCAAGATTCGGGTGAATCTTCCTCAATTTTTGTCATATAGGTTCCTCATTTGAAATCATAGGAATAGTGTGTTGAATGACAGAAGTCTCATATTTTTTAAGATCAGTGTAATCCCAAGAAAAAAAAATATTCTGTACATTTGTGATAACTTGACAAATGATAATCTTTCGTTAGAAGATAGACCAAGAACTAAATTGACATTTTGAGGTTTATCATCAGTTCCAAGATTTACTAACTCAAATCTTAAGGTAGAACTTTGCATTTTTGAGTTACTAAGTCTTTTAAACCTATCTTTTAGATCATAGAGGTCTTCCAATTTGACAACTGACTTAGGAATTGGATTTTCAGCTTGCTCTTCCTTTATCTAAGTGTCATGTTCATTTTCATCCAAAATTTTACTATCATAAGATCCTTCAAATGTCAGGAAATATATGATATCTGAATCATTATTAAATACTCTCCAATTGGTAATATTGTTAGGAACAGATGATCTAAAGATTAATCCAATGGAAAATATATCAGGACTAAATTCTTGAGATGGAATTAATTTTGATGCTGCATTAGCCAGCAGATCTGCACTAGCATTTTGTATTCTAGGCACGGAAGAAATATTGAAGTTAAGAAATGAATGGTCAATTCTTGAACTAATGATTGGTAATGACTTAAATGTTCAGGATTACAATGAATGGTATCTCTTACCTTTCCAACAATGATTTCCAAATCTCCTAGGACTTTCAAATATTTGATGTTAAGATCAATTTCTTTGTACAAACCTTGGACTAATGTTTCATATTCGGCTATATTGTTTGTGCAATAAAATTCAAGTCTATAGGTTAACATTGTTTTTTCTCCTTATGGGCTTATTAAAATACATCCAGCTCTTGCACCATCTTCAGATTTAGAACTGTCAAAATAAAGAGTCCAAAATAAAGAATTAACTACTGGTTTATCTACAAAATTTTTACATTTCGAAGTGTTTGTTTGGGAAAAATTCGCGATCTGAGAGAAAACTGCATTATCGAAAAATGGTCATGGTTGAGCATTAAAATTTCCCAAAAATGATTCTGCTGAGTAATTTCCAATAATAGTATTATTTAATGCTACTGGCTCATTTATTCCATCAATATCGGTGACTGTATGTTTCATGAAATTTTCACGGTCTACCCAGATTTGATTTGGCTTTCCATTGTATGGTAGCCACATATGTGACCAATATGTTGCAAAATATCCATGAATTTTTTTAGATCAGTCTCTACTTAATACTAAATTGTAAAACTAAGGAATATCAGGCACCAATATATTGATTATTAATTGAGGAACCTTGGGGTTTGATGACAATCTGATAGAAACATAATTTATTTCTCCCACAACCTCTACTCTAGCTCTATCAAGTTGTACTATATGAACATGAGAACTCTGACGAGTTATGGTCAACTTAGCACAGACTGGTTTTGGCATTATATTAGAGGAAGCCCCTGAGTCTATTAAACAATTATGGGCATTTTTATTATAGATCTCATAGGTTAAGAGAAATGGAGGAGTATGATCGATGGATCGATCACCTATCATAATCAAATCTGTAGCATCTATTTTAGTTGAAGGAGAAGGCGGTTTACCCATTTCATTAGCGTCTTGGACTACTACTGGAGCAGCTAAGGCTGAAGTAGGAACCACATTCAAATCTTTAAGTAATATTTTCTGTTGTTGTTTTAATTTAGTAAGTTCGTGAATTGAAATGTTGGCTCTGGTCTTTTTCATTTCTTCAACTACATTGTACTCAATAGTGTCTAAGAATACCATTGTCTTTGATGTAGGTGGAGTATCTGAAGTAACATGGCTTGTTTGTGTAGCCTTAGAAGTAGACTTTTTACTTACTATTTTATCCTTAGCAAGCATTGAATTCTTCTGTTGTTGATTTGGTTGCATTGCTTTAGTAGTATTTTACTCCTTGTACTCACAAGTAAAGCTTCTTGTTGTTCTTCATTTGCTAGGATGAAATCCCACATTCCATTAGTTCAACTTCTTCTTCTTCTTCTTCCTATATTTTCTCTTCATTTGTATCTTGATCAGACTCGCCGTTAGATATGATATTCGGTGGTTGAGTATTAGAGGACTGATTTTTCTTGAAAGGTTTGTAAGTATTTTTTGAGCTAGAAATTTCAGCGACTTGTTTCTTGATATCTACCGTCTCATTTGTCATAGTTTTTAAAAATTTATGAAGACCTTCTACATCAAAAGGGTCTTTAGATGCCTTCTTTTTTTAATCTTCTATGGAGGGTACTTTTTTTTATTTCCTGTCTTCTTGGGAATTCTTCTTCTCAAGAGCGGTTATGCGTTTCTCTACATATAAATATTGCTTCATGTTTTCTGTGAGTGTAGGCAATTTTTCTCTATCAACAAAAATGGCTATATTGGATGGAAGAGATGAAATATACCACTCAATTTGAACTTCTACACCAAGAACTGATGTAGCAAGAATTTTATTGAGCAATTTATTAAATCTTGAATTAAAATATTTTATTTTCTCTCATGTTTTAGCCTTTAGATTTTATAAATCGTTGATGAGAGTTTCAGTGGTCCTGTCATCCCCAAACTTAGCTAGAAATTGTTCATCGAACATATTCCAGCTAGTTATAGAGTGGTTAGTCAGTGAGAAATACCAGGATCCTACAGATCCTGTGGGTATATGGAAATAATCTTACAACACAATCCTCTTCAACTACCTCTTTTAAATTGATGGCTAACATATAATTATGGATGTTTTCTTCTGCTGGAAGACTGTCAGTAACATTAAATTTAGGTAACCATATTTCAAGTGATTTTGGTAGAGCATGAAAAGGAGCGGGCATATTTATAGCCCCTAGATTGTTCCATGGTCATACATTTGGTGGAGGTACTTGGCTTGCCATTAGACCTTGGGTGGATGTGATGGATTCAATTTGAGTTGAAGAAGAGGTAGGCTGAGTGCTAGAACTAGTTGAAGGGATAGTAGTCTGAGTACTGGAACTAGTTAAGGTAAAAATGATTATTGGAATGGAAGTTGTGGAAGTGAGTGGAGTTAATGGAGGTCAATGGGATAAGATCTCATTGGCGATTGACTCTGATTAAGTCCTCTTTATTCTCCTTCAAGAAGTATCGATGGGAAACTCAAAAGGAAGGATCTTTTGACTTTCTGATCGAGTTAATATTCTTCTAGGTTGTAAAGAAAACTAAATACTAATCTCAGATGTTTGAGAAGATTTAGGCTTTTTAGCCGAAATAGATAATCTCTCTAACTTTTCTATCAAAGACTGAACTTTAGGTGAATTTTGATAAAAATTGGGAGACAGTATGGGTCGAGTATCACTAGGAGACTTAAGAGAAGGATGTTCAACTTCATATTTTAAAGATGTAGATCTAGCTAATTTTATAGAATTTGAAGGTGATCTAGAGGGAGAGATACTTTTAGATTGACCTTTAGATTGATCAGAAATTCTTGCCATTCACAAGGTCCTCCTTCTAGCACAAAAATGTTGAGGCCTTGGAATTATGTTTCCATAACATGGGGGAAAACCATAAAGTCCGAACCTTAAAGCAACTCCTTTTCCATTTGGTGTGGTGGCTGTGACTGGGGATAAAGGGACCAGTTTCCCAATAAGGATGATTTTGGGGTGTGTTTTGTTTATATAACATGCAATGGAAAGTGATTCTAATCTATCACATGCATCTATATAACACTATCTAATTCTACTATATACTTGGGGTGTTTCTTCCTTTATGTGATCTAAAGAGATATCCTCCAACTATTAGTAATGAAGATGATTTAATAGTTGAAAGAGATGAAAATTATGTAAATATGATTCTTTTAAAAAAATATTTTGATGAAAAGAATTGTGAAAAATATATCGCATTCATATGTGTGATTATATATCCAATAAGAAATCATAGAGAAATATTAGTACAAAAGTGCATTTAACACTCATCTATGATGATGTTTCAAATATATAATGCAATAAAAAGATAATTGTCAATCTAGAAATCAAAACTTAATACAAGTGAATAGAAGTACCATATGTACGAAGTTCTTCTCATGTAAACTGATAGTAGATTTTATGCTCCTCTTCACTTTAAAGCAATTTAAAGAGTACAATAGTGCAACATTAGTTAAACTACTTCAAATGTCAAAAGATAACATATTGTGTTCCGTTATTTCATCAAAGCATTCACAAACTTACAAAAGTGCTTTCTTTGCAAAAAATTTTGACAAATTTCTGAACCCTTATCTAAATGCATGAGAGGGGTTTAAATACTAAACTAAATATGTTTAAAAATAGATTATTACATAAAAATAGAGGAGGTTTCAAAAAACCATCCTCGTAAGACAAACTTTAACTACAATCTAGGAAAATAAAGTAACAATATAACTATGAATTCTGATCTTTCATTTGGATTTGATACCAAAGTTGGCAAATATCTAGCATGGGTTTGAGCTGAGATGGCTACGAAATTATCGATTTGACCTATCCCTTGAATGCCAAATTTGAGAGTGCTGGTTGTGATCATTTTGTTGAATCCGTTAAAGACTGCAAGATTTGGTACTGATGACAAGGTTTGATCAGAAAATTCCAATAATTTTTTTGATCAAACTTATTTAATTTTTTAAGCGTTTCTTCCTGCATTTCCATTTTTTGTTTCCACTTCGTTTCCATCTACTTGATTTTTGAGAGAACTTCATATGTGCACTCTTTGATAAGTTTTGATTTCAAAAGTTGTTCAAATACAGATTCAGTAATTTCCTTTGTTAAACTTGATGCTTTCATTACTACTTTCTCTGCTTGCTTTATCTGTGCTTCGCAATCCTTAAATAAGATATCCTTGTGGAATTTATCTACTTGGGATAGATCAACTTCATTGCCTGAGTCTGATGCTTGCCATTGAATGTGTTAATTGATTTTCTTCTCAATATTCTCACACTCAATTTTATGGATAACCACTTATTGGATTAGTATTTCACTTGAATCACAATAAGAGTTAGTGATAGAAGCTTGTTGGAAAAATACTTATTGTTGTTGCTTTAGCTTAGCATTCACATCCAATGCTTCCTTTATGAATTTCTCTAGTTGTGGCTGGCTTTGTAGTTTGTTTATTGTTTCTTCCAGTTGTGTTTGATTTTCAGTAAGTTTTACCTGATGCTGCAATTTAAACTTTCAAAATAATTTTGAAATTGGGATATCTTCAATTATATTTTCTCACTGGAATTAGACTTTTGTTTCTCTAACAGTCTCTCTAAATTTTGTATTTTATCTTCCTTCTGCTTCAGTAACATTTGAAATTTTGTGACCTTATCAATAGTGGTAGTAGCATATGCCTCTCCAAACCGTGATATCTTTGTTAAATGTTAAGTAGGATCAGGCTGAGGATATTTCCATAAAATGTCTATAGATTCATTTGTAATACTTGAGACTGTATGATCAATTCTTCTCTTTACTACAATAGTATGACTAGGACTGTAGAAGAAAACCAGTGAAGTGATTTCCTCAACTTGTAACACTATCTCCTCTGTAGGATAAGTTGGGATGATATCTCACTCATGAGTTTCACGAACTTGTTGTAATGGAGTAATAGTTTTCACTAATTTACGAGAATGTTCTGGCATCTGAAAACTAGTAGACTGATTAGTATTAGGATTTTTTTGAGGCATTATTATTACCTTAGAAAAATTATCCCATTCACTCTTCAAATCCTTTGGCTGATATTTTTCTGACTGATCAGGCGTATATTGACTGTGTTGAGCTTCTTGGGAATATGATTATATTCCATTACTTTATCCTTTCTCTTGCATATCAATCTCTTTGATTACTTGATTGATTACCTTTTCTGGGTTATCATTCAATTTTTGGATTCATTTTCAGAATGATACAAATTCTGAGATTGATGTTCTGATCACCCTAACTCATCTTCAGACATGTCTTTAGTTTCCTTATCCAAGATAATACTTGGAGTTGGTCTGTTGACATCTTCAATAGTCAATAAATCTAGAGGAATCCTTTCCAGTCTCTTAATTTTGTATGATTGTAAGGCTTCTAAGTCATCTTGATTGATTTGATTGGATGAAAACTTTAGTATATCTGAAAAATTTTCAATATATTGAAAGATATCATCAAATCTATCTATCTCTTTCACAAAAGGCTTCATTTTGAGCTCTGTGACGAATTTATTAATCACATCATCGGGGTCATATGGCCGCTTTGGCATTACAACCAAATTCAACAAATTAACATTTGAAACTTCCTTATAGGCATGAAAAATATCAAAAAGTGCAAAAGTACCGCATTGTAAAGGAAAATTAGGCCAAATGACCTTCTTAGGATCTTTAAGCTGTTTTGAAATACCATTTACAAAAAGCTGGTAGGAAATATCTCTAACAAGTAGTTTGTTAGGAACACAATATGGTAGGATGTGAGGAGAAGCATAACTCCCAAATACTCTGATATAGGTGAAATTTTCCTCTGCAAACCATCTAGCAATGGGCATAATTTATGTACTAGCCTCTTTGGAAATCCTAGGGACTCTCTCATTAAATATAATCTAGTGCATAGGCAGTATGACTCTATGGAAAATTTTGTAAAAATATAGATGAAAATATGATTCCCAAAGGGCTTTGTGGTAAATGTGAATTGGATTAGGGTCTTGGGTCATTCATTTCCATCCCATGGTAGGAAAACTCGAAGAAAAGAAAATTGTGTCCATGACATAGGCACTCATGTAAAAGGTGGGTATTTCTCTAGATGAAACACTTCTTTTACACCTTTAATCCATGATATTTCTGGCTAAATTATCAGATATGATATTTTCCAAATTCAGAATTAAGGAATTGACGATTGTGTCAATTAATGGGACCCAGTCTACAGAAAACCTAGTATTATCAAGTTTTGAAAATAATCTACACAACATACTTACATCATAACAATAAGGGGAAGGAATTTGTGCTATTGGGTACGTACCAATTTTATCTCTATTAAGCTTGCCTTGGTCATCCTTCCATTCCTTTATCAATTTCATCAGGTCTAGATTTTTTTCTCTAAAGCTTTGAAGAAAATCTTTGTCATAGTTCTGTTGTGGACGGGTAAGTGGTACATTGTCCTCCAATCTTCTGCCCTAAATGAACCGATATTCTCGCCCTTTGAATCCTTAAATGTTCTATCTTCTTTGCTCATGTGGTCAATTACCCACTTACCCATATCTGTATAGGGGAGAATCTTTGGACTTGCGGCTACCTTATGGATGAATGAGCATGCAACATCGAAATAGGTTGGGTCTAAAGAAACTGGCGTGCCTGTTGTCACAACTTTTCTTATTACCCTTGGCTTTTCATCCTCGAAAAACTGATACATTGCCTACCACAAAGAAATTCTGCAATCCTTGTTGCAGGTGGTGTCTGAGAATAGGGGAGACATCTCTGAGCCTTCATTAGATGATGTTTAGGAAATTTATTTTCGTTTCTTGCTCATCTCTATTTTCCTTTCTCCATTAATTGGTTTCTTGAATTCAAGAGGACAGAGAAAAATTTAAAAATAGAAACGATGGGGAGATAGATAAAATAAAAATCCAGCATTCAATCATTTTAAACATGTGTGAAGTTGATATGAATCTATCAAAACCTTACTCCTATTAAATGTTGTTAATCACTGATTATCTTTTAATCAAATCTCTTATGCACCTTCAGGTGAAATTCCTATCGATCAATTTAAGATGTTAGATCTTATAATTAGTTTGATTTGACATGAATCATTCACATGCTTGAGAAATTAACTACCATTTATCACATATTGTAACTTATTACTATTTCCATTTGTTAGGTTACCAATAAATCTCGTGAAATGTGATCTGCACAAATTGCACATCGCAATTTTGATGTGGTAATAAAATTTCTTTTAGTTATGTCTTGCAATATTTGAAATGTGCTTTAAGAATCATGCTGCTGCACTTTATCGAACACTTGGAGCTTTATGTTTATTTATTTATTGGTTCGTCTGGTCCATTTAATCACAAATTTTACCAAATTGCTTAAAATTTAGATCGTTTTACAAGGTGTGATGCGATTTACATTTATAACGATGTTTAAAGAATTTACAGTAAGATTTTATATAACTTCGGAAAGGTTTTAGCGCATATCGCAGCCCGCATGACTTAATATGTTTTATGTTGTTTAAGCTTGTAATCTATTCGATTTGAAATGCAACTAAGGAATGAAAGCGGAAAGAAAAATAAACTTTATTTTCTAATGTTTTTTGATTTAGGCTAAAAATTAAACAAAATAAATTTCCTATTTATTTTTAAAGGGCCCCATTTAGTAAAAATAAATGGGGGTTGTTGTATAGCACAACACCTTCCTAGATGGGTTTAGTGGGTATAATCAAATTAGGATAGCTCTAGAGGACTAGGAGAAGACAAAATTTACATGTCCTTAGGTTACCTATGCATATAAGGTATTATCATTTTGCCTATGCAACGCACTAGCCACATTTCAATGGGAAGTCCTGTGTATTTTATCTGACATTTTGCATAATTGTGTAGAGGTCTATGTTACACAACATTTTGTCACCATCCCTGCAATCCCCATCCTACACATTGGAGGAACATTCTTGTGACTTATATGAATTTTCATGCCTTGCAAATATTATCATTGCATCCCTTGCCTCGAGGAGAATATTATCTCTGTTGACAATTCCTGGATCAGATCAACAAAAGCACATGTTTTTTGGTTGGTGATGGCAGGCCATTATGGCCTAGTGCCGATGAAGGAATTTAACACTGAGCCCCATGCCCATTGACGCTCTATCTCAGTGAGCTACCCAGGCCAAGATGTTTTAGGAATGTTTTTAAAATATAGAGGCAAATTTTCTATCCTAACAACTTCGTGGGCGAGTCAGCTTGGGTTGTTTGACTGCATAACGACGAACACCTACCTTTGGCCTCTTGTTTCCACCTTTTGGGGAACCTCCCAAAGGATAATGCCTGCCTTCCACCATTTGAGAAATCCCAACGTCCTCCTCTTCCTCTATAAATAAACCTCTCTCACATTGATGCTGCTAGTTGAATAGGAATTGCTAAATATTTTGCTGAAACAGTCTGATATAGCTGGTGTGAGTATAGAAAGAAACCTTTGTTGAGAGAGAGCTTAGGCTTGTGTCCTCGCCTCATTCCAATTCCCCAACGAACCTTCGAGATGCGCTTCGTCTCAACCCGCTAAGGGAGGCTGCGACATCAAGGCTCTGGTTGTAATCTCTTTCTTTCAATTTATATATATACATGATTGATGATTGGTTCCCATCTTGTGTTAATGTGTTTTACTTTATGAAATTTGTTTAATCTTCCTTGATTGATTAGCTAGTTATGAATGCAATTATTTTCTTGTATGTTGCTTTCCTCCGTTGATATTTTTGCAGACAACCGAGTACCATTTCTAAAGGGTTGTGACATGTCCCGGTGGAGATCAGGAGATCACCATTATAGCTGCGAGAATAGCATTGGACTACAAGTAGGATAATATATCCCAACCTATCTCATTCGTTAAATAGGAACCTACTCATTAGCTTGTCCTCTTGCTGCTAGACCCACCATAGGGCTAGAGGGATCATCTCTATCCACAGAGGGGATTTACCTACACAACAAGTTGGTGAATCTGCTGGGGATCAATGCAAGTTTGTTGTCTCGTTGTTTGTTGAGCATTTGACTAGTTGAGTCGAATTTGGTCATTTGATTGCTTTTATGTCTTGCTTGTCTGGCTTGACTATTTAAAAAACCCTTGTTCAGTTCCAGAGTGTCGAGACTAACCTCTTCTCAAAGGTTTCATCTTATTCCCTTGGATTTCCAGCTTGGCATGTTTTTTTTTGTTGATGGTCATGCCAATTGGTGCTTGTTTCTTTTGTGGTAGTCACGCCAACCTCTATTTTGTGCCGATTACAGCCTCACAGTCATGCCCATCCTGTAGGGTTTGATTTTACCTTGTTTTTTGAGTTTTTGTCAGTAGTTCTTGGCTCTGGGTAGATTTCTTGCTTTGCAATTGGTCTTTTGAAAGTGTTTTGACTTTGCAATCTCCGTCTTCTCAGCTATTTTTTTGTCTTCTCATTAGTGAAGTTTGTATCCGTAGGGTTTCTAGGTGTTTTTTGCTCACTGAGTCTTCTGGTTGAAGATTTGAGTCACTTTTCTTTTCGTCATCTTAGTTTTCTGACTGATTGTGTTGGTATTTCTTTCAGTTCTTTGCATTTTCGCTTTGTTGGATGATCACTCTTGTTTTCATTTGACTCTCCATTGCGTCGCTTCGAGCATAGATCACATTTCTCGTTGGATCGTTTTGAAAGACTTTTTTCTTTCTTGAAAGAGTGCATTCTTTTTTTGAGTGCATTTGCTGTTTGTATTGCATTTGATTAAGTTCATTTTAGATTTTTACATTCGTAGTGCTTGAAACTAGTGCTTGTTTTTTTTTCTAGTGTAATAGTGAATTGTGTGCTTAAGTCATTTGAAAAACAAAAAATTGCATTTCTTTCATTTTTCTTGAAAATGAAAATATTCTTTTGCATAAATAACTCTTAGTTGAACTAGGAAAGAGTTTTAATCCTCTCACTTGGTTGCATTAGGTGCATTAGTTAAATTATTTTCATAGTTTCAATTGATTGCTGCTTTGTAATGGAATTCCTATCCTTCTCTTAGTTAGCATTCATTAAATGGAAATGATGTTCTTTTGCCTGTAGTTTGCATTCAGGAATTCGAGAGAACATTCGATAGGGCCATGGAATTGAAAAATTAATTCAAGATCAACTTTAAAATTTATTCAATCAACCTAAAGAGGCATTGAAACCTAATGCACATATTTTATAGGTTTAGGCTAGTGATGTGTTCCGGCATCGTTAAACCTAGTAGCTGTCGTTCGCTATCTGGCTTTAGATAGCACTAGTATGGACTTGTGCCCCCTGTACCATTACGTATATAAAGGGAGACCCTCATAGGTTGCAAACATTTATCCATAGGAAGCTGAGTCTGCTGCCCTATAACCATGATACACCGAACACAACATTCGGGGAGACTACCTACACATATGTCAAGTCCTTGGGCATTTCTCTTTTATTTGATCACCAAGGTGTATATGGTAGTTCATGGAAACTTGGTACACCCTCTTGCTTAGATTTCCTGAGTAGTAATTTTGGTCTTTTTGTGACTCTCTAAAAAGTGAAAATATCATTGAGTGCTTGTCCTTTCATGCTCGTTTTAATCTGAAAGTGATAGAGTCACCTTTTTCCTATTTCTCGACTCTTAAAATATTAAAAGACAGAGTTTTGTTCCAATGTCTTGAAATATTACTTGCCCATGAAATATTCCTAGTTAAAGTTATCTTTCTTAGTGTGTTGTTTTAGGGTTGTTTCTAATGGCAATGTTTCCGAAGTTTACCAACCAAGGAGTCCCCTTCGAAGGGAATCCTTGTCCTTTTCTTGCTTTTGGGAATGTTGGTGCTCCTTATATGACAACATTGTCCCTTCCTGGGTTAACTGTCAATTTGCATATATGGTTATTCTCGACCTCGGTGGTCTCGAACATTCTGACCTCTGTGCAACCATCTCCTCCACCTGAACAACACCATGTTGATTCTAAGGTGGACCTCTCCCCTTTTTTGCCTATTTCTTCATCCTCTTCTTCTACTTCTCCTAGTGAAAGTTTGGATTCTAGTAACCCAGTGGCTAAGAAGAAGAAGGAGACGAAAAAGAAGATGTCAGATAAAAGAGAGGTTAAATATACAGATATTGCACCTCACACCCCTTCCCTTGATAAACCATCCAACCTTCCACCGAAAGTCAAATTTCCTTGCATGTTGTGCAAAGGTGACCACTTTTTTCGAGATTTCCCTAGCATTCCCAAGGTCCTCACAGTATGGTCTGAAAACCATTTGCCATTTTCTTTGGCTTATGGAAGTCATATTGGTGGCACATCTTCGACTAGCCATGATAAGGCTCATAAGAAATAAGGTAATGTTACAAATCCCTATAATTTGTGTGAAGGGCATCATCCCATTCACCTTTTTCCATACATGGATGAAGCTAGGAGAGTGTTGGACAACCTTACTATTTCTACACCCTGTATTCCAGTTGGTTACCAGAAGTTTTCTTTGTGTCCTCTGCTAGTTGATTCCACGATCGGTGAAGATTCATCCTTGGTCGATCCCTCTCCCCCAGAAATTAAAATTCATGAATCCTTTATTGACCATCCATTTTTTATGGAACCGGTTGACATGATCCCACCTATGTTTCATCAGATCTTTTCTGTCGAGAGTGGATCCCATCCCCCTCACGTTCTTCTTGTTTCCTTAGATTCCTTGAACTCGGAGAAAGATTCTCCCATCCATGTAGTTCAAGAAGTTGCTCTTCCTGCTCCCATGTATGTGGTCCAAGAAGATGTTCACCTTGCTTCAGTCACACAAGGGGATGACCATTCCATTCCTGTGGTCCCCCATCCAAGTATTTTTGGTCGCCTCCTTCAATTGGGGTTGATTTGTGGGATACCGTCTTCTTATGTGCCTTTTGAGATCACGGTACAGGCCTTCGATATGGTCATACCTAGCATGATTGTAGATGAAGGCGTGTATATTAGTGTTCTTTCTTGAACTGCTTGGCAAGCTTTTGGTTCTCCACCGCTTGTGCCTGTTACGCAAAATCTGTTGGCATTTAACAGAAGAACCAGTCAACTGTTAGGGATCCTTCCGAAGTTGCCTATTACTTTAGGATGGAAAACCGTCTATATAGACGTGATGGTTGTTCCAGGCCCCTTGGATTTCAATTCACTCTTGGGGCATGATTATGATTATGCCATGGGATTGCTTGTCTCTTCCCTCTCTCATGTGATTTGTTTTCCACACCAAGTTCATATCATGACCATTGATCAGTTTTCATTCTTTGGTCCTAATATGATAGCTGGTCTACCATCATCTCTTCCATATCTTTATTCGCTAGTTGTATATTCCTCGCCACAGGTTAATTATGTGGCCACTTGTTCAATACTCTCATCCAGTGATTGTGCTGTCACGTGCCATCTACTGGCGGCATTCGATCAAGATTTCCAAGATGTTATTCTCCCATTAGATGCGAACCTCTTGGAAGCCATGACCTCTTATTTTTCATGATGAGTTGTCATGTGGAGCAAAGTTCGTATTCTTGTTTCAAGCTCCTTAAAAATGAAACAAGGCCGAGGGGCATAGTTCCTTTCCTTGTGTCAAGCTCCCTAAAAAATGAAACACGATGTCATGAGGATAGTTCATCTTCTATGTCAACCTCATTAAAAAATGAATTAGTTCATGAGGATAGCTCTTCTAATCTGTCAATCTCGTTAAAACAATGAAACACATTCTTGTTCAATTCAAGTCTTTGATACAATCTCGTAAAATCCTAGTCGAGTCTTTCTCTTGATATCGTAATTTGAATGTTCACTCCATCTGCCTTTCATATGGATTGAAGCTTAGGGGGCATGTACCTCTAATTGAGTCACCATGCTAGGGGGCATGAAAAATTATTTTAAGCATAGTTTATCTTTGTTTTGAGATTGTTTAAAAATGAAACCAATACCAAGCATAGTTTATCTTTGTTTCGATCTTGTGTAAAAATGAAACCATTCCTATTTTACTTCTTGTGATTGCCATTTTATCAACTTGTTTTTCTAGATGAGCCCTAGTTTTCTAATTCCATCATTACCATCTACTCGGCCAATCATATGCCCTCACTTGATTGTTTTACCCATTCTTGAGGAACCTCTGCAATGAGTGGTCTCGTTAGCCAACCTCTTGACCTTTACTTTTTTTGAGCAGTTCCACCATTACCGGAACCAGTTGCTCCCCTTAATACCACTCGTTCCTCCAGGCAGAGTCAACTTTCAATTCTTTTCTGACTCTCTAAAACTAAGAATATTGTCGAGACTCTTGTCATTTTGAACACATTAAATGGCTGCGAAACAATATCTACCCAGTATAAGTTTACCCCTTTTGCGGGTTGGGATGGATTATTTATGAAAAAGGAATACCTTAGCCTATCATGACTAAGAGGTTCTCTCAGACACAATTTTCTACCTTTTCAGATCTGTGAGAATATCTATGAAAAGGGACTACTAGAGTTTTTTTTTCCACTTCTTTTCAATCTCTCTAAACATGAAAAGATGCTGAGTTCTTCCTTTTTCAAAATCATTCAAATCTACATGACATCGGGCACAATCATTATGATGCAACCAAGTTCCTCCTTCCTAGGTCTCATAAAATGTACTAGGTTGGATTTTTCTGAAGGAAAAACTTACATGACAAGAATATGCTATCCCCTTCAAGCTTGTTTTCCAAAAATAATTGGGGTACTCGCTAGCAATGGTGGGGGAAAATGGAACTAGTTCTCAGTTGTGTCTGCAGTGTGTCACTCTTGAACATGACACTCATTCTACATTCATGTCATGTTGGGGACATCTCATTCTGTCATTTTTTGCCTCCATGGGTTTGGGTAATCTCTTTTGGCCTCTCATCTGCTCTTTTCCATGTCATCATGACCTTAGATCCCTTGATGTCAAATGCTACCAAATCTAGATTCGTGTCGCTGATATGTTCAAAAAACGTTTCTGATTGCAGTTTTCAACCTCCCTCTGATTCTCTTTTGGTCCTGATTCACTATCATCATGTTCCTCTCTCTTGTGTCGATGATGTGGGAAAAATTATGGCCCTCCTTTGACTAGGTCACTTCCTATCGACTTCAGCTCATTATCCAGGAAGTTGACCTAGAGACTCCCTTTCGGTACCTTGGAGCCTGCATGCCTCAATGGAAAGTTCTTCCCATTCGACGACAAGTCCACATCACTGGCCTTCGATCAAGTGATTCTACGGGTGTTAAATGCCAGATCACTGTTCACATTCCATGGATTTTACCTGTTGTACCTTGAGATCCATTGTCATTATTGGTGGTTTCTCTCATGCTTGTTAATAGCTTACATCATTGGCTGGTAATCAGGTGACTTTCTTGCATGTTCAACTTCATCTCACATATTCACATGCTTGAATTTGTACTTGTTTGGGTCGTTATGGAGTGCAAGACCCTGAGTTTTTTCTAATAAGATCTAGGCTGCGAGATATTTTGGTTTATCATAACTATACGCATGAGTCTTCTGATTGGATGGCTGTGACCATGCCTGAGTCTATTTGTTGATCCTTACTGCTAGATGGTTTCATCCATACCTTGGATATGCCCATGCCACATGTTCATGTATCAGGGATATCAATTGTATTTTTACTTGTAGGTCTTCCAACAGCGGTGTTTTGTTCAAATGCGTTATCGTAAAGAATTTCACCCCTCCCTCTCTCTCAGACCTCATGCTTTAGGGGGCATCTGTTAGACAATATTTTGTGACCATCCTTGCAATCCCCGTCCCCCACATTGGAGGAAAATTTCTGTGACTTATATGAAGTGTCAGGCCTTGCAAATATTATCATTGCATCACTTACCTTGAGGAGAACATTATCTCCGTTGACAATTCCTGGAGTACATCAACAAAAGCACATGTTTTTTGGTTAGTGCTGGCAGACCATTATGGCCTTGCATCGATGAAGGAAGTTAACACTAAGCCCTGTGCCCATTGGTGCTCTGTCTCAGTGAGCTACCTGTGCCAAGTTGTTTTAGGAATGTTTTTTAAATATAGAGGCGAAGTTTCTATCTTAACAACTTCGTGGGCAATTCAGCTTGGGTTGTTTGACTGCATAACCACGAATTCCTACCTTTGGCCTCATGTTTACACCTTTTGGGGGAACTGCCCAAAGGATAAGGCCTCCCTTCCACCATTTGAGGGATCCCAACCTCCTCCCCTTCCTTTATAAATAAACCTCTCTCAAATTGATGCAGCTAGCTGAATAGGAATTGCTGAATATTTTGCGGAAATAGTTTGATATAGCTAGTGTGAGTAGAGAAAGAGACCTTTGTTGAGAGAGAGCTTAGGCTTGTGTTCTTTCCTTGTCCCAATTCCCCAATGAAATTTCGAGGCATGCTTCGTTTGAACCCGTTGAAGGAAGCTCCGACGTCAAGGCTCTTCTTGTAATCTCTTTCTTTCTATTTATATATATACATGACTGATGATTGGTTCCCATATTGTGTTAATGTGTTTTACTTTACGTAATGTGTGTTGAGATTCAACAAGATGATGAGCTTAGTGAAAAGAGTTGCCTTCACTAAGTGGGCCCGCAAGATATTTTTGGTGCAAAGTCTATTTTTAGACATGTCGATCATATTCTATGAGTTGCAGGATGCTATTTGTGGATGGTTGGTCAAGTTGGAAAAATAGATGGAATTCTGGTTTTAGACATTTCGAGCGAATTCCATTTTTAGACTGCCAGTCTAAAAATAGACATGTTGGATATTATTAGCTCTTAATAATATTTGGACTCTAAAAATTATCTTATTCTCTTGGGGAACTTCAGTTCAGTGCACAGATGTGGCACAACAGCTAAAAGAAGGAATTACGCTATTCCTGAGGGTTTAATGGAGCTATTGCATGGAGGACTCAGTTAAAACTCAAGTGGAAGAGTTATGACACAGTTGGAAGAAGTAGTTATCGAATTGTATTCAGTTTAACACAGTTAGACTTAGTTGAGATAGTTGTATCTAGTATAACTAATTGATACACTAGTGAGAGTGGAGTGAATTAATTAGTTAATTAATTCATAAATAATAACTCATTAATCAACTGAATAATACATCATTTAACTATAGTGCATGGAAATTTCAGTGGAGACCAGTGGAGAGATAGGTGAAAGGGTAAGATAGACTATCAGTTGTGATTATAGTGATGCATTGATTGCATCCAACACTCAGTGGAGATGCCAATGAGGATTGCGTGAGCAAGGCTGGAGCAATTCAAACTCATTTAGATCCATTCTTTAGCAGGGATTGTGCAGTAGAGGCAGTCTATCAGGAGGGAAAAAATCAGTGCAGATTTTTGTTGATTGTTCTTGATTAGTGTGTAGCGATTGTATTGTACTGAGAGCTTGATATGATCAGCTTTGTATGAGGATTGTTACATGATCTCTATGACATATATTATATACAGATATTTGGGTTTTTCAGCTTTAGCCTTTCCCGTTAAATAACTGTGTTAATGTAAGTGAATTTTTATTATTTCATGTGTGGATTGCAATCTTGATTTAATTTCCACGAATGATCAATGGTGGAATAGATTTTGTATTTTGCATGAAGTTAAAGTAGTGTGAGATTAGGAGAATCTTGGAAATATAACACATAAGTTATATAATTTCTACATGGTATTAGAGTAGTGTTGATCATTGGAGGAGATTGCAATTATTGAAGTGGTTGAGTTTTGTGCTGGTGGAATTTGAATTTGCTGCAATGTTTTGTTGGTGTCAAAGTTGAGCATTCATTGCAATGTCTTTAAATGGATTGCGATTGGAGTATGCCCTTGATGGGAACTTGAATTATATAGCATGGAAGGATAGGATGGGGGTGGTGCTGGATGATAATGGGTTGAAGGAGTTCATAGATGTTGATATTCCGAAGCCTGCTTCTAGCGATGCAGCCACACTTGACGCATGGAAAAAGAAGGTAGAAAAGTGTCGAAGGATTCTGTTGGAAGGTGTGAAGGACCACATTGTGTCTAGCCTTCACAGGAAAGCCACTCCATTCTTAACGTGGAAGGCTTTGACATACCTTTTCCAAAGAAAAATTGACTAGAGGAAGTTGGCGCTTAAAGACAAGCTCAGAAAAATAAAAATGGAGAAAGGTGACAGTATTCCAAAGTACCTCATGAAGTTTTTCCACTGCAAGGATGAGTTGGGAAGCGTGGGGGTTGCTGTTGTTGAAGAAGACTTGGTGAGCTTGGCTCTCCTTGGGCTTCCAAAGAGTTGGCATAGCTACGAATACTCCGTTAATGGACGGGAGAAACTGCCAGGATGGGAGTGACTTTGGTCGAATCTTGTGCACGAGGAGATAAGGTGGGGTACCAGGGATGGATCTTCATCGAAGAATGAAGATGAAGAAAATTGTGCTTTGGCTGCCAAAGCTCAGAAAGGAAAAGGGATGAAATCTTCCAAATCCTAACATAAAGGCAAGAAGCATGATTTGTCTAAGGTGAAGTGTTTTCACTGTCACCAGCACGGGCATTTTGCCATTAATTTCCCACAAAAGAAAAAGAATAAGAGTGTTGTTGGTTCTACAGTAGGAGAGGCCTTAGCCTCACAATTTGAGCTCAAATTTTCTTTGATCGCATGCTTGGTTTCAAGTGTGATGGGATCGGTGTGGTTTCTTGACAATGGTGCGTCTTTCCATATGACCGGAGATAAAGATTTGTTTAGTGATCTGGAGGAAAAGGATCTTGGAGTGCACATCGAGATGGGTGATGATGGTAGATATAGTGCGACTGATATCGAGACCATTTCCTTTAAGAGGGAGTCCAGTAAACCTTTCATCTTGAAGGATGTCATGCATGTTCTACGATTGAAGAAGAATCTGATCTCCGTGGCGATGCTAGAAGACAAGGGTTATGATTTTGTTTTTAGTGAGGGAAAAGACTTCATGCACCATAAAACAACTAGTCAAACCAGGAGTATAGGGATTCGAGTTAAGAATATTTATCAATTATAGGTAGATGGTTGTGTTGCAATGGCAGGCAAAGCAGAAGGAGTGGTGAGCCGAGATGAGGGTGAATTGTGGCACAGGAGATTGGGCCATCTTCACCATGGTGCTCTGAAAATTTTGTACCAGATTTATACCGAGCTTCCCAAAGGTACACTTGCGCAGTCAGATCAGTACAAGGGATGTACTTTGGGAAAATTTGTGAAGACCACTTTTCACGAGAAGGATAGTTTTGCTTCGACAATCCTTGAGAGAATTCACACAGACATGTGTGGAATTTTCTCGGTTTCTTCAATAGCAAATCACAGGTATTATGTGATATTTGTTGATGAATTTTCTCGTAAGTGCTGAACCTTCTTCATGCAGAAGAAGAGCGACACATACTCAAAGTTCTATGAGTTCAAGGTGCTGGTTGAGAAAGAGTTGGGGAAGGAAGTGAAATATCTTTGGAGTGATAATGGTGGTGAATAAATCTATAGAAAATTCAAAGACTTCTATAGCAGAGAAGGAATTCGAAGAGAACTCATAGTGCCTCATAACCCATAGAAAAATGGGGTCACTGAGAGGGAGAACAGAATGATCGTGGGTGTTTCACGGGCGATGTTGCATGATTAGGGCATTCCCATACACTTGTGGGCTGAGGCATGCAACACTGTGGTTTATGTGCAAAACCATTGTCCTCATAGAGTACTTGGCATGAGTACACCCAAAGAGGCATTTTCTAGTAAGAAGCCTGATACTTCTCATTTGAAGATTTTTGGCTCACCTATTTACATTCATGTGACAAAGGATGCCAGGAAGAAGCTAGAGCCAACCACAAAGGTTGGGATATTTGTGGGGTACACAGAAACACCCCACAATTATCGTGTGTATTTTCTAGACAGTCGGATGGTTTTCGTGTGACGGGATATCAAATTTCATGAGGAGAAAGCCATGAAGTTGTCGCTTGAGAGGGACCTAAAGATGAGCCTAAAGATGTGGATCAGCCACAAGAGGAGGTTAATGGAGTGGAAGAAACCACTCATACAACACCAAACATCAGAGGGTGGAAGTGCACTACAGAAGATGAGCGACTGAATCTTGATGTAGTGCAGAATGTAGGAGTTCCTACATCATAGCACAGACAGAGACATTCACCTGACCGATTTACTAGATACATGGCTCTGATGAGCAAGTGTATCGTGATGGAGCCATCCTCTTTCGAGGAAGCTGTGGAGGATCTCGCATGGGTAGATGCCATGGTGGAAGAGTATGATTCGATTGTCAAAAAAAATGCATGGGAGATTGTCCCAAGGCTGGAAGGGAAATTAGTGGTATGTTCAAGATAGATCTACAAAGTGAAGCAAGTGACTGATGGGAGTGTTGAGAAGTATAAGGCAAGATTTTTTTCCCAGGGCTTCTCACAGATTGAGGGGATCTAATTTGAAGAAACCTTTGCACTTGTCACAAGGTATTATTCCATACAGATCATCCTTGCTCTCTCAGTGCAGATGGGTTGGCACATTAATCAGATGGATGTGAAGACTACGTTCCTCAAAGGAATCATTGAGGAGGAGGTGTACATTAAGTAGCCTAAAGGATTTTAAATCTTCAGCAGTGAGCCGCATGTGCGCAGGCTCAAAAGAGTGCTATATGGGCTAAAGCAAGCGCCTCGTGCTTGGTGCACATGGATAGACAGTTATTTCACCAGACTTGGTTTCGCCAAGAGTGAGGCAGATCCAAACCTATACCAGATTGTGGTGGAGGGTAAGATTTTGATCATTTTTATTTATGTAGATGATTTAATACTAATGGGTGATGAACTGTTGATACACTCATGCAAGGTAGATCTTGCAAAGGAGTTCGAGATGAAGGACTTGGGCCTCCTTCATTATTTCATGGGATTAGAAATTTGGCAACAGAAAGGTGAATTATTTGTGTCTCAAGGCAAGTATGCTCAGGAGATACTAGAGAAGTTTCACATGCAAGGTTGCAAGCCTATTGACACTCCTCTTCCTGGTGGTTGGAGGAAGGAGGATGCTACACCAGGAGAGGTAGTGGATGCCACTGTTTATTGACAGTTGGTTGGTTCACTCGTGTATTTAGTCAATACACGACCGGACATATGCTATGCTGTGAACCGGATTTCACAAGCGATGGTGAAGCCTACCAAGCTCTTTTGGAAGGTAGGAAAGCATGTCCTGAGGTATCTCAGGGGCACATCTGAGTAAGGATTGTGGTACAGATAGTCGGATGAGGTGAAGTTACATGGCTTCATGGATGCAGATTGGGCAGGAAGCCCAACAGATAGAAAGAGCACATCTGGAAGGATTTTCAGTATCAAATCTACAACAGTTTCTTGGTACAGCAGGAAACAAATATCCGTGGCACTCATTTCAGCAGAGGCTGAGTACATGGCAGCAAGTTTAGCTGCATGCGAGGCTATATGGATGAGAAAGATCCTAGTCGGTTTGTTCGGTTCTCATTTAGATCCTACTGTGATATATTGTGATAATTAGAGTTGCATTAAACTCTCATTTAATATAGTATCTCATAATAGATCTAAACATATTGACATTCAGTACCATCATATCGGAGATTGTGTGCAGCAGAGGATCATGCTGCTTTCTTACATTCCTACGGAATATTAGGATGCAGATATTCTAACAAAGGCGCTCACCAAGAGCAAATTCGAATACCATAGAGATAGGATCGGGGTGCCAGATAATCCCTATCTTGTTGAGATGGAGTGTTGAGATTCAACAAGATGATGAGCTTAGTGAAAAGAGTCGCCTTCACTAAGTGGGCCCACAGGCTATTTTTGGCACAAAGTCTATTTTTAGACATGTCGATCATATTCTATGAGTTGCAGGATGCTATTTGTGGATGGTTGGTCAAGTTGGAAAAATAGATGGACTTCGATTTTTAGACATTTTGGGCAAAGTCTATTTTTAGACTGCCAGTCTAAAAATAGACATGTTGGATATTATTAGCTCTTAATAATATTTGGACTCTAAACATTATCTTATTCTATTGGAGCACTTCAGTTCAGTGCACAGATGTGGCACAACAGCTGACAGAAGGAATTACGCTATTCTTGAGGGTTTACTGGAGCTATTGCATGGAGGACTCAATTAGAACTCAAGTGGAAGAGTTATGACACAGTTGGAAGAAGTAGTTATGGAATTGTATTCAGTTTAACTCAGTTAGACTCAGTTGAGCTAGTTGTATCTAGTCTAACTGATTGATACAATAGTGAGAGTGGAGTGAATTAATTAGTTAATTAATTCATAAATAATAACTCATTAATCAACTAAACAATGATTAATAAACACCTTCATTACTGGAGAGCTCTGAGCAGTGTGGGAGATTAGGTTCTACAACAGGCTAGGTTTTCTTCTGAAATTTGGAGGAGGGTAGAGCCCTGTGCACAGATCTTCGTAAGCGGGGGTTGGCCCCGGCCCAACAAATGCACAGTGCAGGGGTCCAAGGGCCCCATATTTCAAACAGATAACAATGGAAAAGGGGAAAGGGCCTCTGGAAGGAGTGCAGATCTCTGGGTCTACCAGTCTGGAGAAAGAGGAGTCAAAAGGCAAGAAGAAGGCAGGAGGGAATACCAAAAAAACCCAACAGCAGAAATGGACAAATGGAATCAAGATCTCAGAAGGAAAAGACAAAAGGGACACCACTCCCAAGCACAAAACTCTAGAAATAGGAGGAAAAGACAAAGGTTTTGAGGGTATCGAGGAATAAGCCCACCAGGAGGCCATGTTGGGGTTCTACCACCAAAGACCGGAAACTGGAAGATCAGGGGCATTGCAAGCCCAAAGCCAAAGATATTCTCAAGGTCATCATCTCTAACTCAGAGCTACAAGACTATCATGATCACATGTGCATCCACACTTTCATCTACAAATTTATGGGGTTCTAGCCTATGGATAAAGCTTTATGCCTCTGGATCCATCAGTAGTGGAAGCCAAAAGGAGATGTTAAGCTACATCTGGGAGCGAAATATTTTTTCACAGTTGTGTTTGCAAACCTGGAGGACAGAGACTGCATCTTTGATGGCGGTCCTTACTTTTATGCCTCAACTGGTCTCTATATGAGACCATGGAAGCCGAAATTTTCTCTAGAGCTTGAAACCTTCACACATGTTCCAGTGTGGATTCGACTCTTTTCTCTTCCTGTTGATTACTGGCAGCCTGGAGCCTTGGAACAGATTGGCAACACATTGGGGACCTTCATCCAAGCCTCCGAGGCCACTCTGCCAAAAAGGTATACCTCTTGTGCTCACATTTGTGTTGAAATGGATGTATCTAGTGTGTTACATGATGGGTTATGGTTAGAATTCAGGGATGAGCTATTTTTTCAGGCCATAGATTATGAAAAAATTCCCTTCCGCTGTCGGAAGTGTCATGAACATGGCCATCTGTTTAGGGAATGCCCTTTGAACAAAATAGCTGAGAAACCCAAAGAAGTTCCATCGAAGAATCAAGATGGCTTCACTCGTCCCAACGGAAAACAAAGAACCAATAGGAAATCCCTATCGAAAGTAGGCCCTTCTTTCAGGGCCACGGGAAACACCTTTGAGATCCTAATAGAGGAAGTTTCCGCTTCTAATTCCCTACCAGCATCTAACCAACAGCAACAAATTCTAACCAAGCCTGCACAGACTGTCATAGCTCCGTAAATAGAATGTCATAAGACAAGTGAACAAGGTACCAATCTTACCACGGACCTAGAAGGAGACGCAAAAATGTTATCCAGTGAGATGGGTACGGAGGATATGGAGCTTAGTGACATACTTGAGAAGGAAGATATGGATTTTAACTCCATGGTGGAACAATGGAAGTAGAAAGGAATGGAACATGTCCCTGAAGAAGAAATAGATAGGATAAACTACCTATTCCTTTCAAGACAGGATGTGGAACTACATGGGTTAAAATGAAGTCATGGAGCTACCAAGAGCCTAGGAGTCAATTCTCAAGGTTTGCACCTCTCCAGCAACAATGCAAAACATAGAAAAAAAAGAGGACACTGAACGAATAAGGAAGCCCTCTCTGAGCTTGGTCAGCTTCTCCTCAACTCAGGTAAGATGAAAACCCTTGAGGCTTTCACGTTCACCTCCTAATTTTTTTAATCATGAAGATTGTCTCATGGAGTACAAGAGGGCTCAATAGCCAATGGAAACAAAGACTGTTGAAAAAGAAGATTAAAAAAGAAAACCCAGATATGATTTTCTTACAGGAAACCAAATGTTCTAGTATAAAAATTGAGGGCATCTGCAAAAAAATTGGCAAAAGAATGCAATATATGGAAGTTGAGGGTCTTGGGGCAATGGGCAGTCTGGCCACCTTCTGGAATCCTCAATCCATACATCTTCACAGTGTTGAAGCTAGCAGATCGTATATTTCCTTGGAAGTGCAAATAATCAGGGAAGCCATCACGTTTATTTGCACAAATGTCTATAGTCCCCAAAAATTGGAAGATAAACTAAATTTGTTAAATAGTTTATTAGAGTTGCATCAAAGACATCCTTCTGCCAAAGCAATATTTGGAATCGATTTCAATATGATTACAACATTGGCTGAAAAGAAGGGGGGCATTAGGACTTTGCATAGGGATGTTGAAGCCTTTAACAATTTCATACATGAAACCCACTTAGTGGATATCCTCCCCGAGTCTGGGTTTTTCACCTGGAACAAAAAGTGGGGCAGTGACAGAAAAATAGCCTCTAGACTTGATCGTTTCCTCATCGCTAACTCCATCCTATTGGAGGGGGTGACTGTTGAATCAGACATCATCCTTGTGGGGGCTCTGATCACTAGCCTGTTACTCTTGATGTTGTTGTCCTTAGGACCCCCAAGAACAGACCTTTTAGATTCAAAAGATTCTGGTTGAATCATCCAGACCTCTTAAATAATATCAAATTGTGGTGGCAGGAGCCAAGTGACACTCATGGCACTAAAATGTACAAACTGCAGGCTAAGCTTAGGCACATCAAGGCCTGTCTTAAAACCTGGAACCAAGAAGTTTTTGGAAATATCTTCAAAGATAAGAAAGACCTTGAGGATCAATTAACCCTGATCCACACTGATTGGCTTAATGGAAACATACACCAAGAGACTATCGACCAGGAACAAACCCTCATGCAAAAATGGAATCAACGATGCCAGCAGGAGGAGATATTATGGAAGTAGAAATATTGCAACTAGTGGCTCAAGGAAGGGGAAAATAACACTCAATTTTTTCATCGCTCTGCAGTTTACTATAGATGTGCGAACAAAATCACCAGCTTAAGGGATGAGCATGGCAACACTCTCTTCTCTCATCAGGACATATCTTCTCTCTTGGTCGAGCATTTTAGCCATATTGCCACTGAACCTGAGATTGATATATCGATGGCTAGAAGGGAGGTCCTAAATTCTATTCCCCAACTCATTACTGAGGATCAAAACATATCCCTAAATCACCTGGTTACCTTGGATGAAGTGGAAGAGGTCGTGAAAGACATGCCTAATAGAAAGGCTCCTGGCCCAGACAGCTTCACCATAGATTTTTTCAAGGCTTGTTGGGACATTGTTCAACTCGAAGTTTGGGAGGTGGTGGAGGATTCACATCAATCTAAATCCATCCTAAGGTCCCTTAATGTTACTTTTATTACTCTGATTCTGAAGGAAGAAGCTGCCAAAACCCCTTCTAAATTCCGACCTATTGCTCTTTGCAACGTGATTTACAAGATAATCTCGAAAGTAATGGCCAATAGATTGAAACCCATTCTTCCTTGCATTATATCTGAGGAATAGTCTGGTTATGTTGAGGGAAGGAAATTCCTGGACAATGTGTTACTGGCTCAGGAAATGATTCATACTCTTCAAGCTCAGAAAAAATTTGGCATGATCATTCAGCTAGATCTTTCCAAGGCCTATGATAAGGTTAGTTGGGATTTTATTGAGGATATTCTGACAGCTTTTGGTTTTGATCAATGTTGGATCCAATGGATCTTAGCCTTAGTCAAAAATCCTAACTACTCCATCCTAGTCAATGGGACACCTTCCTTCCCCTTCAACCGCTCCCGCGGTATCCGCCAAGGTGATCCCATTTCCCCCTTTTTGTTTGTCATTGTCATGGAAATCCTAAGCAGGATTGTCAAAATGACTCAAGCTAGAAATTCTATTAAAGGTCTCCAACCCATGTCTAATTACCCTCCCATAACCCATCGACAGTTTGTTGATGATACCATGCTTCACGGTACCCCCACGGTGAAGGAAGCTCGAGGGTTTAAAGCCTTTTTGGATCTATTCTATCTAGCCTCAGGTATGGACCTTAACCTTGATAAGTCTTCCATTTTATTTTTCAATACCCCTCTAGCTGTCTAAATACATCTCACTGCAATTTTGGGGTTTAGCAGGAAATTCCTTCCCTCCAAATACCTAGGTATCCGTCTAACTGATAAACCTTGGCAGAAGATTCATTGGGAAATGCTTATTTCTAAGGTCGAGGCTTGGTGTAACAGTTGGAACAACAGAGTCCTAAACTTTTCTGGTCTTCTAACGATGAACAACGCTGTTCTGCAAGCCATTCCACAATTCATGCTCTCCGTACTACCGGCGTCCAAAGGTGTTCTTCGAAGGATCAGAAATATTCATAGATCCTTCCTTTGGTCAGGCAGAGCAGTTAAACAGAAATGGGCTCTTGTTTCTTGGGAGAAGCTATGCAAGACCAAAATCCTAGGAGGCCTCGGCCTGTGTGACCTGGAAATGATAAATAAAGCCAGTGGTGCTAAGTTATGGTGGAGGTCGATAAAATTTCCTACTTTTCCATGGGCTAAGCTGTGGAAAGCCAAATATGTTGAGGATGGGAATCAACAGGAAATCATTAGAATAATGAATATCCAAGCTGGATCCCCCCTCTGGAACCTTGCAAGTGCTAATAGACATATTATCTTTGATCATTATTTCTGGGAAAATAGGAATGGCAATACTGCCCTTTTCTGGGAGGATGCTTGGCAACAATTGCCCAAGATGGAGTGCCCTGAATTCCTCTCCCTGCAAAGAAAGTACCAGGAACAGGGTTTATTCAAGGTTTGTCATTACTGGGTGGTGAATGGGGAGAACCCTCATTGGAGACTTTGGAACCTCAACATTCGCTCTGGTTCGGATGAGATGGCCAACCTATCTTTCTCCCTGTTTTCAACGTTGGAGTCTCGCAAAATCCGACTCTCCTTGGAGGAGGACTAGTTGCAATGGGGAAATTTGGAGGGAGGTACTTATAACCTAAAGGAAGCTAATCTCTACATAGAATGGAGGCAACTAGAAGAGAAGATGCAAGGGAATCAAAATGTTTGGGACGTCATTCTTTGGCCTAAAGTTAAAACTTTCTTATGGACTCTGCTACATAGGAAGACCCTCACTTGGGAAAACCTATGCAAAAAGGGCTTCCAGGGTCCCTCCGTTGTCCTCTCTGTTTTAATGCAGAGGAGAATATGAACCATCTCCTCAATTCCTATTGCTGGACAGATTATCTTTGGATGGGGTTGCAGGAGATTTTTAGACAGACTAATCATGACAGGACTCCCATTTAGAATACTATAATCAATTGGAGGACTAATTTCTCTAAGTGCAACACTGTCAGAAACTTCTGGAAATTATGTCCAGGGTTTATTGTTTGGTCAACTTGGAAAGAATGAAACAGAATAATTTTCCAACATGAAACCAGGAATGAAGCTGATACTAAATTATCCATCATGGAGAATATGAAAGAGACAATGCTAATCCACTACAATTCTACTCAGTCGAAGAAAATTTCAGAAGAAGACAAGCACATATTACTTAGTTTTGGTTTGGGGTCGGCTGTGAACCTCAATTCCCCTTCGATGCGACCTCTTCCTCCTCTGTCTCAGCAGCCCTGGATGTGTCCCAAGCCAAGTATTCTCAAGCTGAATTTCGATGGCGCCTCGAGGGGCAACCCTGGTCTGGCTGGTTATGGCGGAGTTATCCGCAATGACAAAGGTGACATTTTGCACATTTTTTGTATGTCCCTGGGAGAAACGACGAACAACGAATTGCTGAATTTTCCGCTTTGAACAAGGTCTGTTGATCCTTATTCAAATGGGCAATGGCACTGCGGTGGTGGAAGGGGAGTCCCTACTGGCTATCTCTACGACCAAGAAAATTCAAAATGGCATGAAGCCAAAAAGGGTCTCCAAACATTGGCGACTTGCTATGGTTACAGGTCTCATTGCCCAGCATCTCACTACTCTCAAAGGTGAAATCTTTCAGGCAATTCGGAGGAAGGCCAATGCTTTGGCGGATGATTTAGCTAACCATGTGGTCGACCATCTAAATGACTTCATTGACACCTATTGGAATGATGTTATTTGTCCTAACCTCAGGGATGAATGTATGCACATTTCGAGAAGTCACCTTTCTGGTGCATCTACGATGGAGAATAATCTTCAAAGTACTGACATTCCATAATTCATGTGGTTTCCACAAAACAAAAATTCAATGCTCTTTACTATTCAGAGGTGGCAAGTTAGGTTTTTGTACCATGCCGAGTTTCGGAAAAGATGGTATGATCAGAGCAATCTTGAAAATCAAAATAAGGGGAAAAGTGGTAAGGACACATGGACTAGAATCTTAAGGTTTGTGCTGGCTGTCTGATGCAGCATTAGATTTCATTATTGGATGATTGATGTTCAGCTCTGGAGGATCCAGGATGGCAGCCGGCAGGATAGGGCAGCATCCCCTGGCCATTATTACGTGATATAATTCTCTCTGCCTTATATTATGGTGTTTTCAAACTGTTTTCCTCACAGATATTTGCAATTCGGTGCTAAAGATAGACTCTAGTGCTCTGGTTCAGCTACGAGTTTCACTTTCTATTCCTCTTGGTGTGTGTTTTCCGCCATGGCTGAGCATGTCCTTCGAAGCTCTAAGTCGGCCAAGAATCTTAGGACATCTAAGGATAGTTTTCAAAACTCGGTCCCTGACAAGGGCAAGTTGATTATCCATGACCTCGAACAGGAAACCAGTCAGGCCAGATCTAGCTTAAACTACAAGGAAATTGAGGAGGATATGGATTGGATCCTTGATCCTGGCACCCTGAGCACGAGGGACATGCAATTTCTGTGCACGCAAGAAATGGCTTGGTTCATGAAGACTCTATTAGCTAAAGCCCTCAGTAGCCAGGGCGCGGCGGTCAAAGAGACCTTCCAGGCCAACTCAATGGCCTCGACAAAGAGCACGGCCCGCTTGGATAAGTTGAAAGTTTCTCTCAAATCATTAACTAAGGAGATGAAGATGTTAACCAGACATCTTGAGGGATTCATCAGGCTCTTCAAGCTGTACCTTCATCATGTTTTAAATGTGTCCATTGAGCTCCCGATGGACAGTTCCAGAATGACAATCATCCATCGGTACCGTTCGTGCAATGTGCCTCAAAGCGATGTGGGTTTGAGTCCAAGCTTTGGGGGTCCATATGTTGATGGTTTGGTAGTGGAGTGTCCTAATTCTGAAGATCCAGGGACGGCCGAGCCGAGTGGGGCTAAGGGTCAGATTAAAATATAATGGTCCTGTATTCTCCTTCTGGTTGGATTCTTTTGGCTAGTAGTTACATGTCTTTGTTTACTTGTTTTCTCTTGTTCGGATTAATGTTCCTTATTGTGGGCATCCCTCTGTGGAAGGCCAATTTTTACCTTTTAGTCCTTTGGTATGGATGTATTGTTGGGCAAGGCAGTCAGCCTCTGGTTTATTTGTTTGTCTATTTCCAGTTCACTGTGTCTGTGTATGTGCTTACAGACGGTTTGGGCTATCCAGCTTTCCTACCTTCGGGTACTAGTAGCCCTTTTTGTAACAACTGCTTACTTACAAAAAAAAAAAAAAAAAAACTCATTAATCAACTGCTGAATACATCAGTTAACTACAGTGCATGGCAGTTTCAGTGGAGACCAATGGAGAGATAGGTGAAAGGGCAAGATAGACTATCAGTTGTGACTATGGTGATGCATTGATTGAATACAAAACTCAGTGGAGATGCCAATGAGGATTGCGTGAGAAAGGCTGGAGCAATTTGAACTCATTCAAAGCCATTCTTTAGCAGGGATTGCACAGTAGAGGCAGACTATCAGGAGGGCAAAAATTAGTGCATATTTTTGCTTATTGTTATTGATTAGTGTGTAGCGATTGTATTGTACTGAGAGCTTGATATGATGAGCTTTGTATGAGGATTGTTACATGATATTTATGACATATACTATATACATATATTTGGGGTTTTCAGCTTTAGGCTTTCCTGTTAAACAATTGTGTTAATGTGTGTGAATTTTTATTGTTTCATGTGTGCATTGCAATCTTGATTTAATTTTTGCAAATGATCAATGGTGGAATATATTCTGTATTTTGCATGAAGTTGAAATAGTGTGAGATCAGGATAATCTTGGACATATAACACATAAGTTATATAATTTCTAAAATGTGTTTAATCTTCCTTGACTGATTAGCTAGTGCAATTATTGTCTTGTATGCTACTTTTGTCCATTGATCTTTGTCCAGACACTCGAGTACCATTGCTGAAGGTTTACGACGTGTCCAGGTGGAGATTAGGATATCACCATTACAGCTATGACAATAGCGTTAGAATACAAGTAGGATAATCTATCCCAACCTATTTCACTCATTAACTAGGAGCCTACTCATTAGCTTGTCCTCTTACTACTAGACCCACCCTAGGGCTAGAGGGATTGTCTCTGTCTGCAGAGGGGATTTACCTACAGAATGGTCTGTATGGATGACTTCGTAGTGATGGGTGATACTTTTGAAGAAGCTTTACATAATCTTAAGAAATTTTTTCAGAGATGTGGAGAAACTAATATTTCATTAAGTAATGGAAAATGTTTTATGATTATAGCAGAGGGTATTGTTTTGGGTCATCATATTTCTACTCCATGAATTAAATTTGATCTGGCTAAGATCAAAGTTAGTGTAAATATGCCCCCACAAACCATTCAAAAGTGAGTTTGAAGTTTCCTTAGACATGCAAGATATTATAGAAGGTCCGTTGAGAATTTTACAAAAGTAACCTCTCCATTATTTAAATTATTTACTAAAGAATCTGAATTTCATTGGAATGATGAGTGTTAATATGCATTTGATACACTCAAAGAAAATATTTCTTCAACACATGTCTTGAGAGGAACAAATTGGAAATTACCCTTTCATATTTCCACTGATGCATGTGACTCAGCCATAGGAGTAGTATTGGGCCAAAAGGAAGATCTCATAATCCATGCTATTTATTTTTTTAGTAAAAATTTAACTCATGCAAAACTGAATTACATTGTAACTGAGAATGAATTCCTTGCTGTAATTTATGTTATTAATAAGTTTAGACATTACATCATTGGTTACGAAGTTTCTGTACACACTGATAATTCTTCCATTCAATATATCATGAACAAACCATTCAATAATGCCAGGATCACTAGGTGTAATTTGTTGCTACAGGAATTTGACGTCACACTATTGGACAAGCCAAAAAATAAAATCAGGTAGTTGATTTCCTATCTAGGCTCAACCACATAGGTGAGGATTTTCCTGTTAATGATAGCTTTCCTGATGAGAATATGTTTTCCATTTATGTCAAAACACCTTCGTTTGAAGACACGGCCAATTATCTTGCTACAGGGAAGTTTCCCCTACTTTTCATCTAATCAGAAAAAGAGAATTATTAGGAAAATTGTTGATTACTCTTGGATTAGGGGAGACCTATTTTTCAATGGACCTGAATTGATTATTCACACGTGTGTCAGAGAGGATGAGATATATGATATCTTGAGAACTTGTCACAATGAACCCTATGGAGGACACTTTGTAGATAAGTGGACAACCTATAATATCCTCCACTTACGTTACTATTGGCCAAGTATTTTCAAAGATGCAAAGGAGTATGTTCGAAAATGTCATAGCTGCAAAAGAATAGGGCAGCTTGTTTAATCACATGAAGTGCCTTTGTAGCCACTGTTGGTGTTCCCATGTTTTGGTCAGATTGGCCAGACCAAAAGATGAGACAACATCAGAACCACTTTGGGATCCTAGGATCTAGCCCTCCTGGACCCGGAGAGGGATCTCTCCATAAAACAAAGAGTGATATGTCTTTGAAGCTCAAAACAAGATGTTAGGCTAGGTATGAAGCACAAGGGGGGTTTAAAATGGTTTGGTTGGTCGGTTGTTGGGTTGAGTCATGGGATCATAAACTGAGAAAGTAGCTGGAGAAAGGAACAGAACAGCAGGAGGTTTCAGCAAAGGAGAATAGGTCAGGAAAGTGTCATCCATTAGGCTATGGAGTCATGAAAAGGAATTACTTGCAAACAGCTAAGCAAGGCTTCCAGAGGGCAAGTCATCTATACTAAAGGATCTTCTTAGATAGATGATGGAATGGGACATTAAAGGTGAAGGTGAAAGAAGGAAAGAAACCCAATTTCTGTCTATAGATCAGGTCATAGGTCATTTAACTCCAGACCTGCTTGGAAATACTCATAGGCAACTCTCAATGGGGGAACAAAGGGGCAGCTTATAAATCGGACTAGAGGTCATTTAAATCCAGGTTTTCTTTAGCACACTCCAAGGGAAAAACAGGGATAATTTTTAACACAGAGCTAGAGTCTATAGATCGGAGAAGGACTTTTAACCTTCCCTGCTTTGACACCAGCTAGGAAATCCAAGCAACAAACCCAAATTCACACATCAGCTAATACACTGGTTAAATTATGAGCATTTTCTCTTAGATTCACAATCAGTGGAAAACATTGGAGGTAGGGAGAGCAGAAACATAGGGTACCATGCGAGGGTAAATCCTATGCCATATTTTTTATGCATACCAGAAGAAAGTGAACAGTATGAATAATGTAAATAAACGATGCAGAGAGAAAAACATCACCAGTAGTAATAGACCAGGATCCTATGGAAACACTTGATTAATTGATGCAAAACTAGTCACATACAATGAGCTCAATGGCCGATTACAGTCCTCACTTTCTCTTCCTAGCCTACTACATTACATACTACTCTGCTACCCTCTCCCAAACTATTCCTAACAGTAAAAAATGAATCCCTACAACTACAACCACAATAATGCAGTCCAACCCTTTACAATGTGTTCTCTGGGATTATTTATAGGAAAGAAAGATAACAGGAGTAGGTGATACTCATTAAGTCAATTTATTAAGATAGAGTGGAGGAGGCATTTCATGCCACTCCACTTAATAGCTCAGCGCTGTACTTGCTGGTCTAGTCTGCAATCTTCTTCAGGTCGGATTTGACCTCTGATATTTCTTTGAAGTTTCCTTCTGGTTGTAAAGCTCTATGTTTTTTCTTCTGAAGCAAGTAAGGTAACTGAGGGTCTGCTGGACCTCCATACCTCCATTATTGATGTCCTGACAGTTACTGGAAGCTTTATGTTAGTGAGAAGGCCTTTGGGAGCTCGGGGAGGCATGGAGACTCCTGTCGGGGGGCGTACTATTATGAGAAACTATCCTGCTGATGCTGCGAGCAGATATGGCTCGTTTCTTATGCTCTTCAAATATTTGGATTGTACCTTAATCCTTTTTATCACGAGATTAGGTAGTGGATGTTTGATTAACTGGCTTTAATCTGCTTGATCCATCTCTATTTTTTTACTGGGCCACTGTTGTAGTGGCCTCTCTGTGTTTCAGATTCATAGTGACTGTGATGGAGTGAAATTACCACCCTGTAATGCCCTGCACAATAAAATAAACGAATCATAAAACCCAGGGGTGGTGGGAGGAATGCTGTGAGGCCTAGAAGAAAGGTGGCATAGCTGTGAAGGCAGTGGCTGCAGAGAAAAATAGGTGAAAAAGCGGTGAGATGGAGGTGTGGTGGAAGGAAGTACACAGGCCGTCGATCAGGTTGAGGCAGACGACTGGGATCAAATCGAGGGATCGCAATGGAAAAGGACGGGGGTGTAGCACAGCAAGAAGTTTCGATTGTGATTGGAACGAGGATGCGATTAAATGACCACTATCTGAACTGGAGACAGATCAACAGCTCTTATGAAATTGGAAGAGTGGATGGATAGGGGCGATGGGCACATTGCGATTAGTGCTGGGTCGTCGGATCTTATACAGATCAATGGCTAATATTAACGCAGAGGTTTATAGACCAAATGCAATCGCATCGGAACATATTCAAATAATGAAGGACCGCACTTGCAATGTAATTTGTGATCGCGATTAGTGCTCGGAGTTCAAGTGCTTGGTTTTGGGCGCAGGTCACATGGTGGGGAAGTGGTTAAAATGGCTGGCTGGAAGAGCTTAAGCCTGCATATATGGAAAAGAGTGATTTTAGCCCAATTTTAATTCTTTTTAAGGCCAGGAAAGGGATTCGGTAAAGGGAATAGGGGGTTTTAAGCCAAAAAAAGGTAATTTAAAAGGCTTAAAAGGGGATTTGGGATGATTTAAAGGATAAGTGGGGAATTTAGAAGGGGAAGAAGAATGATGAAAACAAAGGCTTAGAGGGAATGAAATAAGAGGGAAAAGGAGGCCTTTTGGGTATTCTTCTTCACAACAGAAAGGCTTTTCTCATGGAAATAGTAGTGAGGATTTAGCACAGGGTAAAGGCACAAGGAGGCTTCAAGGATGATGTGTTTTCAGAGGAGATGCTTTCCTTGAAGGCTCAAAAACAATTTAGCCCCCTGTTTTCTTGTCAAAAAATTCATAGGGGGCTAACAGCCACAAGTTCTCATAGAACCATTCGAGATGTGGGATCTTAATTTTTTAGGTCCCAACAATCCTATGTCCAAAGGTAAGAAGTATATTTTGGTTTGTATTTATTATGTTAGAAAGTGGGTGGAAGAAAGAGCATTACCTAGAGCAATGGAGAAAGCAGTGGTAGATTTTATTTTTTCTGATATTTTTGTAATATGTGGGGTACCAAGGGAAATAGTTGTTGATCAGGGTACTGAGTTTGTGTCAAATCTTGTGTAGGGAAGTATACAGAAATATCAGATTACTCATCAGAAGTCCACCCCTTACCATCCACAGGCCAATGGGTAGGTGGAAACAACAAATAAGGTGTTGGAGACAATCCTCACAGAGACAGTGCACTTACATAAGAAGGATTGGTCTGATTAACATCCTCAGGCATTGTGGGCCTACATGATCACATGGAGAAACACCACTAGATTCTCTCCATATGAACTAGTGTATGGAAAACAAGTTTTACTTGCCATTGAATTTCAGATCAGAATTTTCAAGATGGTAGCAGATTTGGGTATAGACCCCAATGAGGCACAACAATAGAGAATCCCATAGCTCAATGAGTTGGTAGAGATTAGGCAAGATGATTTTCAGTATACTGATCTGATTCAAAAACAATGGGATAAATGGAACGACAAATACATTAAGAATAAGTAGTTCAAAGAGGGACATTGGGCATTATTGTATGATTCAAATTTAAAATTTTTAAAAGGAGATTTAACACACATTGGCTGGGTCCCTATGAAATTGATAAATTTTTTGATAATGAATCTGTTCGGGTTAATAATATTGATGATGAGAATGTTACCTTCTTGGTGAATGGGCATAGACTCAAGCTATATCAGAAACCCCAATATAAGGAGGAATTTGTGGAAGAAATTGTGAAGAAGAAGGAGTTGGAAATGGTGGGAGAGGGAGTCAATCCTTTCACGACCTTTTCTTGATTTCTTGTTGACACTTGAGCTCACTTTGTTCCTCCTCATGCTCATTAAAAGAAGAGAGGAATGTGTATTCAGTACAGGTTTATTCCTTTTTTCCGGGCCCAATGGACTAGCTACGGAAAAGGAGCCCCCTTGGAGTCTTCTTTTTAATCATTTAAGACTCTCTAAAATTGAAATATGGCGAGGATGGACTGCCCTGGGCTCGATAAAATCATAGGTTAGTAGATCCTTTGGGATCCTCTCAATAAATTATGTTTTTCAGTTAATTTTTGGATTACTCGTGTTGGACTGATGTGGGATTTCTTAAGGCCCTCCTTCCAACAATCTTGGCCCATCGACATAAAAAAATTATCTGGGTGCAAGATCAGAGCCTTGTGATGCCTTGAGGCTTGTATTCCTTAATGACAGGTTATCTCACCAGCAGTAATGGAGATTAATTATGGCTCCTTGACTACTAGATCCAACAGGGTGTTTGTCAACAACTCGTAAATTCACACTTGATAGGATGCCTCAGATGTACCTTCATCCTCACTCTCATTAATGGTGATGGGCATCGCATTGGTTAACAACTAACCTTAATGGCTGGTAATCCAATGAGATCATTACACATTTGACATCAACACCTCCATTAATGTGCAATGGACTGTACAAAAAGGGGAAGAAAATGTTTTCCTGCAGAAGGATTTCCTACAGAAAGTTCAGCAATTGTGGTTCCATTTCCTGAAGCAATACCACTGATTTCCTGAAGAACAAATTGTAGACAAAACATTCGCTTAATTTAATCTGATAAATTAATGATCATTTTCGTTGTTATTTGAGACCATGAACTATACAATTACGCATATGATTTTATTTCAAGGTGGGTTATTATTTCAAGACAAAGGCAGTCATCATCCAAGTATTGGACCATCAGAAGGTAAGATCAGTAAGGTATGGTTGGTGACAGGATGCTTAAGGTGAAAGGTAATGATAATTTAATTTTTAAAATTTTCGTGAATGTAATTCATGGTAACCCTTGCGGAAGAAGGTGGCTACAAGTCTTTACATCATAAACCAAGTTCCATTTCCAACCATCATTACTCTGACACGTCCTTTGGTGATCCTTCTGATATTCATTCCGCAGGTTGGATCATGATGATAATCATGATCACAACCTATGTTTCTCAAACTTTTCCACACTCCCTAATAATTCCAAATTTAAACTATCGTTGTCGATTTTTTTTTAAAAGCCTTAAAGGTGTCTCTGTGAACTGAATCAAATTTGTTCTCTTTCATTCCTAGCCATGTCAGGAATGCGTTTCATTGTTAGATTTGAATTGCAGGATCCCACACTTTTGGACAATGGCCCTTGAGGCAAAGCAAGGCTGAAAAAGGCAGGGTGGCTACCTCTGTTTTTGAAATTTAGTAGGAATAATTCATAGGTAACAAAGTCTATCTCTCTGAATCTAAATGGATACAAGGCACAAGTGGGGAATGTTCAATTCATGTTGAAAAAGGAGCTAGTGGCTCGAGCTTGCGACATCCCACGGGAAGGGGAACATTTCTTCAGGAATCAACGGTTTAACAAATAAATTTGTGTCCTTCCTCAGAAATAACATGCAAATATTGATTGGATTAAAGGGATCCCACAAGAATACCTTCGAAGTAAGTATCGACATATTTTTCTTTTCCTACAAGAAAACGTAACCTGTGAAGGTTGTTTTGGGCTAGCATTTTTGTTTTATATTCGCCTTCTTGGCCACTTCTGATACATGCTTTTTAATTTTCCCTAATATTTAAGAATGTCCCTAATGAAAATATCCACTGTACCCTAGGAAAGGGAAGCCCACATAGAGGAGAAAATCTATCACCATGGTTTGATAAAAATTGTCATGACAGGGGTTCTATGTAAGCAAAAGAAAATGTGGGAAGAATTATTGTCAGAGAATTACTTCATGGAGGATGAGAAGGACCCTAGTAATTCATAAACCAAGGAGGAAGAGCCAGTAGGAAAGCCAAAAAATAAGCCACGAACCCGTGGTCCATTGACAGAGGAGGACAACAAAGATGAAGAAGTGGTATTGAATGGGGTAAACATAGGGAAAAATCCCAAATTGAAGGGCACTTCAACCCCAGCTAAACAATTTACAAGGGGCCAGACTCTAAAGCTAGCAACAAAGGAAATTATAGAAGAGGGGATAACACCAAGCAGAATTGAAAAAAAGGATGAGAGTCCCCAAGGCTTGTCCAAGGGGAAAGTGAAGGTTGAGAGAGTTGAATTTATTGATAGAGAGAATGGGAGGTAGTGTACTTCCAAGATCCATCGTTGCAGGAAAGCGGGAATAATATAGTTGAAGACTGCCAAGGGTAGGAGGAGTCGAGTTTTCACTAGTCCTCCAAAGGAAAACATGAGGGGGAGGGAACTCCCTAGAAAAATAGGTCTCGAAAGGAATTAGAAGAAATCATTACTGAACTTATTGTTTCATAGTAGGCTCTGCAAAAGGAAAATGAGACCCTGAGGGAAAATAGCCTATGCATGCAAAAAGAGCATGATGAGTGGCATGAGAAGGAATCTCATATTGTGAAGAAGAAACATGCCCAAATTGACCACTTGAAGAAAATAATGAAGCATATCAGAGTCAAGTTTAGGTAGAATCCAGCATGGCCCAATTAGACCACTTGGTTGTAGTAGCCACAACACAGGGCAAGGACTGATTTTTCTTCTGAGGGTGCAACATTTTTATTTGCATAAGGGACATGCAAAAAGTTAGGTGTGGTGGAGATATTGGGTCCCAATTTTGCTCAATTTCGATATCCTTCTAAGACCTTGCTTCCCCCTTTTTGAACTCTCTTTGACTCCTAACTACTCCTATTTCATTATAATACCTAAGTATTTACCAAAAGGGTGCTATGTGCTCAAGGTATGCAAATTATCTTAAAAATTATCATTTTATCTTGTTCTTAAGTTATCATTGAAGCTAATAGTTTCCTAATCAAATTACCAGGTTGAGTGATCGAAGTCTTCTACAGATTAGTCATGATTTGAAGAAACTCTGTGATTTCTTGTAGATGCAGATTTCACCTAACTACCCATATTTCCTACAACAGAATCAGTGGTTGTATATGTTCCACTTAGTCTCAAGACGAATGGGAAAAAGGGTTCTATGAGGAAATCCACCTACATGGACGCTGTCCTATTGGATGCCTATAATTCATTATTGAAACCACCCAAATCTTTGATCCTCTTCTTGATGGCTGCATTGGGGAAAGCTCCAATAATGTAATGAAAATAGTTTGGTCCATGCTTTGAGTCATGGATCAATCTCAATAGAGCTATTCTTGTAATCCTATTTGAGTATTGACAGAAAATAGTTACAACATAGTATTTTTCCTAATTCAGGCAAAGCATATGCCTTTGAACTTGTAGAAATTTCATTATGTTTGTTTTGTAAGGGGGTTGGCTGATTGAACATATCAGACTTGTACATGACTGTAATACTTTTTAAATTAATATAAATTTACATGTTATGTTCATTTTGTTGAGAAAAACCTTTTAACAATGAAGGTTTTGTGAGTAATAGAGGTCCCCCTTTGCTCACAACTCCATTAGTTAAAGTAGTGTGTTATTTTGATTATTTTTATGTAGTGATAAAATTATTTTCACAACTAGTGTTTCTCTTTTCTGAATTTTAGAATCACATGTAAAATGGTTGGATGATGAATTTTATTTGAAAAATTTGTTTCGAATCATTAATCAGGTTTTAGTTTCTAAATGTTAAATTGATTTTCTTATGGTTCTTGCTTGGTCCTTTATCTTTTCTAATCAACATCAGCAATATCAAGAGCTGTAGAGGGATGATTGAATCCACTCCATAGCCTTTGCTTTTGACTGTTGATGCATAAAAGAGACATTAGAACTGTGTATGTGTGATTGATTTAATTAGGAATCACTTAAGATATTAGATTGCATATATTTTGCGCAGCATCTCATATGCTTACCTACCCTTGGTTAATAATTTATGTTGTCAAATTATAAGTCTATAATTTAAGTCAAAAACAGTAATGAAATTCACTCAACAAAGAAATAATTCACACTTCATAAAATTTATAATAGAAATAGGTGTGCCATGCATGAGTAACTATATTGTAAAGATAATTGAATATTATATATCTGACTAATATGGTGTAACAACATACAATGAATCTGAAAACATAAGTGTGTATGCTCTACAATATATGCAACGATAATAATAAATCCACACCAATATATATAAAGAAATAAAATAACCTACTAATATTGTTATCCCTATTAAAGAGGAGGGCCCTTCCTCCCTAGCAAGGTGCAGGGATGGAATGAAAACTAGTTAAAGAGTCAACACAAAATTTGTAAAACCATCACTAGATACGTGTCGTATTAAAGTAATTGAAGAATACAAGATCAAAATTTTGATACTGTTCTCGGTGTTGTTGTCCCCTCCTTATGAGACTAAGCCTTTTTATAAATTATTTTACACCCCCAAAATTAGGGAACAAATCAATCATGAGAATCTTGTGATTCTCATGTTGATCGGATTAGAATAAAATAGAAGTTATTACAAACTATTTTCAATTAAAACACCTATCATGGTTACACCATGATTTCAATTGAATTTCTCAGATCTTTCTTCAAACGTCTGCATAGAGTTACTTCTCATGGTCCTCAACAGCTATCTTTAAAATAGCCACCATGACCTTTGGAAATTTGCAGTATACCAACAACTTAACAATGTAAAAATAAATTTAGGGTGTAAAAAAAAATCTGGGTGTAACAACAAGTGATAGAAACAGCATCTTACCTGTGATCTTTAGTAATTATAGAAACACCTCAAATAAAAACATCCAAAATATATCTTCCAAAATTTCCCTGGTTAGTCATTCCAAAAAAGACATTTTTTTGTTCAATATTTAACAGAAAATAGCATAATAATATGTCAGAGAGAATATTTCTTCTTTAACTAGGGAGAGTAGAATTATCTCAAGGAATTTATATATTTAGTGAAGGGAAATGACTAAAAAGAGGGAAAAAGGTGCTTGAAATATTTGTAAATATTGCACCCAACATCTCCCCCCAAATGAAGCCAATGCATGTCCTCATGTAGATTCTTCAGAAAGCTCAGGTTCCCTATTTGTGGTAGAACCGTTATGTTGTTGATGTAACTTTGTAAAATCATAAGTGCCAACATTGTCTTCGTCAACTGACCTGTATCCTTTAGTAGACATAATCAGATGTGTCGAGGATTCTTCCTCATACATGTTCAGTTGGAAGTGGGGTTGGTAGTCCTCAAATAGAAGCCAACTAAAAGGAAAATTTAATTTGAGTCCTATCAAGAAAACTTCCATTGTGTTCACAATTTATGCATACCCAGGGACTCGAGTAACAACTATCACAAAATTGGAGAACCCAAAAGGATCCCTTGCTTGTAGTCTTTCACTGCCAGATTATGTTCGTTTCAGACATCCAACTAATTCTTTTATTTTTGTCTGTGCAAAGGTATTCAGGAAAAACCCAAAAATTATTCTCCTATAGAGGGATTTTTTCTCCACCATATTAGCGTTACTTAGAAAATTTATGATTCACACCTCATCTCAGTAGCCATAAAAGGTTCTGATCTTACCCTGTAATATTCCCAAATTTTCACCTGATCTTTGGAATATTAGAGTTCTTAACTTTCTTAATGAACTAAGTAAATAAAAGGGTGGAGGAAGCCACAATCCTCAATATGAATAAATATCCACTTTTTGTGTGTGAATGTGGATTAATTAAGCATATATCTACATAATGAGGTAGTTGAGCAACTACTAATATGAATGGAATTGAAGATCATGTCTCATTAATGAGATAGATCATGGAGGTTGACACAGTCAACTAAGATCTTGGAAGAGATCAAATAGAAGATCATGAAACATTCATGATGAGATGATGGAGGAAGTTGTGCAATTAATGCACACATGATGGAGAGGGTGTACATTGCACCTAGACATGATGGATGACTTGGATAGACAGCGCAGTCAAACATGGAGGATCTTATCCACATGCACAGTGTATTTTAGATGAGGGACAAGGCATGGGAAGGCTCAAACACTATATAAAGAATATGAAGACAAGAATGAAGAAATGCTTGAGATTATTGATGTTGAGGATCTGTTTAGATATGGAATTGTCATGTGACATGCCATTTCTTTCTTGGGCTGTTTAGAAAAGATTGCAAGTGTTGTTTATCACAGGGTGTTCCTATTTGGGAATCCCAACTCTTTCATTGAGTAGCTCTTGAAAGAGTATTGTACTTCATTCTACACCAGGCATTGGTGCCACATATCTTTTCCTACTTTCCGCAGAACATTCATATTCAGAAATTGCAGATTTATGAAGATCAATTTGGAAGGTGGAGGTAATCTTCAGTATTTTAGTTGCAGAATAGGTGAAGGTTTATTCCTATCACCTTGGGATTAAATATCAGCATTCCTTGAGCTTCATATCAGATCTGACATCAAGCCAAAATTTATTGACCTCATAGAAGTAGTAATCCCTTCAGGAATTACGCTGTCCATTTTGTAGATCCAAAAGGAGGAAGAAAGCTACTAGAATTTCAGCTAGTAATCCTGTGACGGATCATCCCCTCACCTTGCCATTATTATTTCCATCAGCTGAAATTTTATTGCAGCATTTTTCAGTAGGCATAGAGCCTCTCTTTCCCTTACAGTGAATTTTTTATGAGCAGTTGTGTTGCAGTAGCTATAATCATCAGTGGAGGATTGAGAAGCTAGATCTAGAGCTTCTAGCTTGTAGATATGAAGGAGGGATCAACCCTTCAAGCTTAGATATGATATTGTGACATATTTCAGCCATCTATATGTTATATCTAGCTTTAGATCTGTAATCCCCATAGATTAAGGATCAAACCCTAGGAGGGTGATTTTCTAAAGTTGTAGATCTGGAAAATCCTTTCTGGGTTATCATGGGAACCCATCACATTGGCTAGATCTTGAATCTTGGTATCATCAGAGCTCCTGAGCTCCCTATATCTGCACTTTCCTTTGTAGCATTTACGTGTTTATCAGCAACAACAGGGAAAATGCATTATTTCTTCTATAAGCTCACCAGTTACGCAGTGCTAGTTGTAGCACCATTGTAGGGTGATTATAGGCCTTCTCTTGGGCTAGATCTACTCATTTTCTGAACATTGTGTAACTGATTCACCTCCATATAATAAAATGGCTCAACTTCTCTATAAATTATGATGTTGTCTTGAGATTTATTGTTTACTCAGTTTTAGTTCTTATATTGTGTTTAAATATTACCACATTCTCCCTTTTGGGATATTATAGTGGTATCAGAGCATGATCTTTGGCTTAGCTTGTGGACACTTCATCTTTTGCATCAAAAGAAGAAGTATATAGATGAGATCTATCGTGAAGGAGGATAATTTTTGCACTCCTCTCATTATATCCATGCAAGATCTCTCCAAGGAGGTCTATCAAATGGAGAAGGAAAGGCAAAGGAAGGGTCCAAGAAGAATATTTGAAGAGGAAGGTCCAAGCACTTCCTATTAGCAGAAAAGAAGACCAGAGAATCATAGATCTCCTCATAGATATACTATGACCACGTTCTTTGAAGGAGGTGAGAGGTATAGAAATTAATAAAGAAGAGAACCTGAGACTCATGGGACTCTCAGTTTGTATCTTGAAGAGTACAAGAAACAGTCTAGAGCATTCAAAGAGAGTTTAAATTTCCAAGAATTCTTTGAAATCAAAGAAGAAAGAAGATCCTATAGCAGCAATAGAAGGAAGAGGCACAATAGATTCTATTTGCCTACATTTTATGGGTCTTCCTCAAGTAATGTTAAGGCTTGGAGGAAATAGTTAGATGCATTTTTCAAGCTACATCCTGTGGCTAAAAAATGATGTTGTCCAAATTGCAGCACTTCATCTTTTAGTTGAAGCAAATGTTTGGTGGTTTAGTCACATGGAGCATGCAAAAGTGACTAAGTATTCAGATTATTTCAAAAGTTGAGGAAGAATTTTGATGTGAAGAAGACAAAGATGGGCCACAAGGAGGCATTTCCTAAGGAAATAAAGGAGGATGTCATTCTTGTCACTCTAGACAAGAAGTCACTACATTCACCACCAGTTGCAGAAGTAATTGCATCTAGAGAAGAGGCACTTGCAGCCTTGCAAGATAGTTTTGAGCTCTTCACACATATAGTCCCATGCATGGTTCAGGAGATGCATGAGGAAGAGAAGGAAGATTCTAGCGCTGGTACATTGGTACAAGAGCAGCCATATCTCTTACTAGTAGTTGGAGACACCATTGTCTTGGTTGGAGGAACTCGTGTTTTGTCAAGAGGTTCCCACACATCAGTTGATCCAAGGTATGCATACATATTCATCACCTATTGTTTCAGTATATCTTATTGAAACCTATGGGGACATGCCATCATGGCCAATGCATAACCAAGGGTTAAAACAAGATGCTAATTTGAAGCAGAAACATATCACAACACAGAGGACCCTTGATTTGATCAAGGAGGAGATGGAAAGCTATCCCAGTTTGTCATGGATGGACTACATTCAACCCTTTGAGTTGAAGTGTGGATTTTCAGAAAATGGGATGAGCATGATCCTATGTACAATGACTGGTTATGAGATCAGTATTGTACCTTGATTTGAGACAACTTATGTATTACCCTGTAGATCTACAACGTTGTCACTTAGTAGCAGTGATAATGAAGAGGGCCCATTTTTCTTGGAGAATTCTGAAGGTAGCTTCACTCATGAAACAATGGAGGTTAAGATGATGAATGGTAGACATCTTGAGGTGAGAAATCATTTCTCCTTTCTTGATAACACTTTCTCAATGAGCATCTCACAAATCAAAGAGAGACTTCTACCTACAGCAGATCTAGAACCTCATTGGTTTTGGGAGGTCATGGATAAAAAGAAGGTCTCATTAAGAGATCTCATTAGAGGTGCACTTCAACATGTCATGGAGTGTAAAGTTCTTCATCAGTTTGCGGAGGTTGGTGTCTTACAATGGGAGGATATCAATTTAATGTTCCTAAATTAGCGTCAGCTAATTGGAACATTAATTTTGCCTTATTTATTTTGTATTTCATGATTAATGAATAAATTGTGAAGGAGGACATGTAAAACTCATAAAAACTAAGAATAAATCAATGCCTATGTGAATAGAGACATATCTGGGCTATTTAAATTGTATCTTGCAAGTGTGAAAGGGTCTAAATCACAAGAGGGGATCCTATTTGACCAAGTCAAACAACGTAGTCTAGATGCATTGAACCTCTTTGAGGGACAATGCAATTCTAGAAGGACGTTGTAATGTGAAAGGGGCTAAGTGACTCAAGGTGGTTTAGGGTTTGGAAAGACTCCTATCTTATAAAAGGAAGAGGAGGGCAGCAGGGAAAGGGTTGTTGAAGATATTATTTTTGAAGGTCTGTCTGCTTAGACATCCCTTGTTGGCCATTCCTGTTCAAGAATCCCACCTCCTTCCTTGAGCAACTCTTGGAGGAGAATAGTGCTAAACTTCTCCACTATCAGGCTTGGGCCAAGTTTCACCTTACATTACAGCACTGGTGATGTTGAGGGTTGAGCTATCTTGTGAGCTGCAGCAAGTGGAGATATAGCTTTGCTCATATCTAGATGATAGCAGTGGATCTTCTCAGTGAGTGTGTCATTTAACCTCCTAGAAGAGTTCATTTACTGAGTATACTTCAGATCTACATCTTGGCATCAGGACATATCATCTTTAGAAGCTATAGCATTGTTTCTCTCCCTAAGATAGCGTTATTTTCATATCTACAACTGCAGGGTGTTCTACTTGCATTTTGGAGGAGAGATCTCAGGTGATTGGATTCATCCTTCACTGTGGTGATCCATAGATTGGCCAACCAATGTATGTTCTGTTTCAGATATGATATTCTACATGTTCATGATTCATGATTTTTTGAATCATTCTGCAGATCTGTATTCTTAGATCTCAGATCTACTTCCGGTGCTTCATTTTTTGAGCAAAACCCCAAGGGGAATGTATATATCAGCTCTTCTTGTACATGGATCTGTATTGGATTTATATTTTTATTTACAGATCTGATCTAGATCTTAAGAATCAATAAACTGTTTCTTCAGCCCTAAAAATAACGTTGTCACTATTATGCAGTCTTTTTACATGGTTGTAGCACCTCTTTCTTGAGGATTTCTTCTGTATTCTTTCATTATTCTTCTGTAAAGTGTATGAGTTATGCCCCTGATATTATTTTTCAATATTAAGACCTTATTTCAGTCATACCCTTCAGAAAACCATGCTTACATGCTTCAGTAAATTTCTGCATAATTCTAGTCTTGGGAAATCAGGGTTTTCTAGCCTAGTTAGGAAAGGAGGAACTATTTAACTTAGGAAACTTATTTTTTTTGCTGAAATTCAACATGGGAGTCCCTCATAACCATAGCTATCATATCCAACTTCTTTCCCATATTATTTTTATTCACATATCTGAATACACACGTTTTAGGGCCTAAATCCTCACTTTCCCCCACCTTTTGCCTTGTAAAACATTGTATAACTTTGCTGCTGTATATTTTACTGAAGTTTAAGTGTTTTTACACCTGTATGAGGTACATGGATGTATATCCACATTGGTAATAACTCATATTATTCCCAATCTGTATCTGTTCCTCAAAAAGGGAGATTACAATCAAGTATTTGCAGAATGAGATCCATCATCCACATTTGGATGAATGGTTGATAGTATGGAGCAAGGGGTTGCCAAACCACTTACATATCTATGACACAGGCAAGCAAGAAGCATGGTTGTGTTGGTTGATCTTGGTTGAGTATGGTTACTACCCAAAGGTTCATATTTTCTTGTCTCATGCCTTATGCCTCAATGATAGAATGCATAAGAAGAAGGCATGGTTACTTTGGTTGTTGAGAAGAGAGTTTCGATAACACATGTTATATCTTATGTCCATGTATTTTCTCTTGTTTGGGATATGTATCATGTTTTTCCATGTAACTTTGTTTGGTATGTATCTCATGTTCATGTATGTCCTTGGGTTTGGGAGAAAGTATAACTCTCACATGATGTGGCATAAAGGAGCTTGTTTGTATTATGTTGATGAGACATCTCACATGGCCATTACTATATTGTTGCTCCATGAATTGCATCATGATAATGCAAGGAGGCAGCAAGAATCCTTGTTGCTTTGGTTACTATTGGGAGAGTATGGGTTGAATTCTTCCCATACATTGCATGACACTGTTAGAGGATGGCAACAGAAGGCCTTATAGCATTGGCTTCTGTTGGGAGATTATGGTTATTGTACATGGTATGATGATGATGTGATGGGGCAGCATGATGCCTTATTGAGGTGGCTTCTCTTGAGAGAATATGGCCACTACATTTGGTACAATGATGATGTGGTATGGTAGCAAGAGGCATTTCTGAGATGGCTACTTTTGAGAGAGTATGGCTCTCATATTCTCATTGATTATTTGGCATGGAAACAAGAAGCATTGTTGTGGTCGCTTCTTTTGAGAGAGTATGTCTCTCTTACTTATTTTCATGATGATATAGCATGGCAGCAGAAGGCTTTGCTGTGCTGTTTGTTATTAGGCCCAGAATATGGTTTGACATTGTTCACGTTTTCCCATATATCTCTACTTTTTGTTTTTCACTATGATGATGTGATGTTTGATTCCTACATGGCCAACATGGCTAATGATGAGGGCATTGATATGTGTAATCTACTCTATGTATCATGGGTTGGAGAGATAGTTCATGAGTTGGGACTTTCCACTTTGGGAATGAGCCACTTTATTGTATGTATCCCATGTATAGGGGAGAAATTTGTTCATCATATGGTTGTCACTTGGAGATTCATTGATGAGGAAGGCTATCTAACTTTTCAGTTGGAGGCCATTCTAGACATTCTATAAAGGCAAATTTTGAGCTGGACATGCATGACACATTGTGACAGATGGGAAGGCCTTCCACATGAGGATGCCATTTGGAGGGAGGATGTTTTCTATAGCATCCACTTTTGCAGTTGCTTAAGATCAAGCAACACTTTTCCGGGGAGGATTGTAATATTCCCAAATTTTCACCTAATATTTAGAATATTAGAGTTCTTAAATTTCTTAATTAAATAAATAAATAAAAGGGTGGAGGGACCCATAATCCTCAATATGAATAAATATCCACTTTTTGTGTGTGAATGTGGATTAATTAAGGCTACATCTACATAATGAGGTAGTTGAGCAACTACTAATGTGAATGGAATTGAAGATCATGTCTTATTAATGAGACAGATCATGGAGTTTGACACAATCAACTAAGATCTTGGAAGAGATAAAACAGAAGATCATGGAGAATTCATGATGAGATGATGGAGGAAGTTGTGCAATTAATGCACACATGATGGAGAGGTTGTACATTGCACCTAGACATGATGGATGACTTGGATATACAACACAGTCAAACATGCAGGATATTATCCACATGCACAACATAGTTTATATGAGGGACAAGGCATGGGAAGGATCAAACACTATATAAAAAAGATGAAGACAAGAATGAAGACATGCTTGAAATTCTTGATGTTGAGGATCTTTTTAGATCTGGAAATGTCACGTGACATTCCATTGCTTTCTTGGGTTGTTTAGCAAAGATTGCAAGTGTTGTTTAGCACAGGGTGTTCTTGGTCGGGAATCCCACCTCCTTCATTGAGTAGCTCTTGAAAGAGTATTGCACTTCATTCTACATAAGGCATTGGTGCCACATATCTTTTCCTACTTTTTGCAAAACATTTATATCCAGAAATTGCAGATTTCTGAAGATCAATTTGGAAGGTGGAGGTAGTCTTCAGTATTTTAGCTGGAGAACTGGTGAAGGTTTATTCCTATCACCTTGGGCTTAAATATCAACATTCCCAGAGTTTCATGTCATATCTGGCATCAGGCCAAAATTTATTGACCTCCTAGTAGCAGTAATCCCTTCAGGAATTACATTGTCCATTTTGCAGATCCAAAAGTAGGAAGGAAGTTGCTAGCATTTCAGCTAGTAATCTTGTGAGGGATCATCCCCTCACCTTGCCATCAATATTTCCATCAACCAGGAATTTATTGTAGCATTTTTTAGTAGGCATAGAGCCTCTCTTTCCCTTACAACACAGTTTTTATGAGAAGTTGTGTTGCAGCAGTGTTTCGGGGAAAATCACCTTAGAGGTTTGTTGGGTCAAAACCTCCACAGAGCAGGGCATGCCATTCAGAAGGACTCACACACAACCATACTTTAATGCAAAAAAATATATAACAATGATAGCAGAACTCACCCGTAGTCCTACGTTCGATGTAGATCCCATGGGGTTCAAACCCCCAGCAACCTTTCTTCCTCCTTCAACCTACAAAACAAGAAAGAACGTGCACGGAAACCTAGTTGTACAGCATATATTTCTCCTAAACGTTAGTGTAATCAATGTGAAATATGATATAAATGATAATAATTGCATAATAATAAATCTTTCCACATATACAAATAGATACTAACACAGAAGTTCAGGAACAAGACGGTTCTTCATTATTATGAATAGCATGTACAGAAATAAAGAGTGGAGAGATCACCTGAATCCTTCCATGATCTTCGAGCAGACCGTCATCCGGATTTGTCTCGCCCTTGCCTCGCTAAGAAAATTTCAAGACTTGTGCACTCGAGATGGCATATAAATGGATGAACGTCTCCAGGAAATAAGGGTTTCCTGTACAAATCTGGGAAAGTGCAGGAGGCATGGGGAATCAGACTTGAACTGGGATTCCAACAGAGTATAATGACTATAAAATTTCTCTCTCCCTTAGGCCATGCACATGAGGGGCTTTTATACTCCCTCAAAGTAGTTTCAGTCAGTTGGAAACAGTTGGCCACGTACTGGGGTGGTTGAACTACTGGAGTAACCATCAACCCAGTCCGAAAATAGGGAATTTATATATTTTTTAATGGTTTTAATGGCATACGCGGAAAAGTACATGTGGACTCGCGTATACACGCGAAAAAGTCTGGGCATACCCGCGTATGGGAATTTTAACACTGTTTTTTAATGAATTTGTTCAAGTCTGTAGGAATGGGTGCCCAAAGCCATAAAGACAATCATGAATCACCTGAGGGTGAAAAATGATGCTATAACAGATGCCCCCTAATATATGAGGTCAGAAGGGGTACATGATGGCCGAAATTTATTATGCACATAGAAAGAACTTCGCAAGGACAAGAGAGGACTTCACCAGATTTCAGCCTGCCAAAAACCAATGAAAGAAAATAGAGAGTCAACTCATGCTGAGGTGGGCATACCCATGCTCAGTCAAAAATACATCATATGGAAAGTACATAATAGATCCAAAATGTATACAAGTATAGTTGAAATGAAAGTACACAATGAATCATCTGAGCATGACCCAGAACTATAAGTCTGAATCAATGTCCAAGTATCACATATATAGAAAGCTGAGCAATGATGTTGAAACTGGATGTCTAATCATATAAGTAATTGAATCTCCAAGTACTAAATCATAAGAGGTGGAACAAACGTTACAATCACGCAACTTGGGAGCCAACATATAGGATGTTGCTATACTGACACTGCAACATATAAGGGTGAACGACATCACTGGCAGAAACTGAATGGACTGTCAAAAGTGAACCGAGAAATGCTGATGCAACCCGAGGTCTTCACCGATCACTATGGCACAATTCTACACAATGGAAATAAATGAGCTGAAGTCGACCATGTGAGAAATCGTTGGATTACCGGTCAATGATGTATACTGTTAACCAACGCGAGACAACCCACCAATAATGAAAATGAGTGTCGAGGTGCCCAAGTACAATCTGACAAGTATGAATGAATGAGTTGAAGTCGAACACCTGAAAGAATCTACCAATCAGGAGGCAATGATGAATCCCCACTGTCGATAGCGAAGAGTCTGCCATTGATGACTGCAAACCCTAAGGTACTGACAAAAAGACTCTAGACCTTATTCCCAGAGCAATGAGTCGGAGTCGATGGGAAAAGATCTGTTGGAAGGAAGGAATTAAGGCATCCCACATCAGTCCAGCGCAAGTGTAACCCACAAGCCAAGATTTGGAAGGAATCGGACGAAGTAGAGTGACGGAACCAAACCGAAGTACGTTTCCGACATGCACAAGATGAAGCTAGCACATGGAAGAAACCCTCTGAACCAACCAATAATGAAAGCTGACACAGAGGCGAGATATCCACCGATAGGGTCAAATGGAAATCAAGGTACTGCACAAATCCCAAGTGTGATAATGTGTGCTGACGTCGAACACAGGGGAAACCACTCAGTCAAAGACCCATAATGATGATCAAATGCTAAGCACAAGGTCACCTATCAATGATGGAAATAGGGCCAGGGTGCGGCTCTAGGTTTGCTCTCAGAGAAATATGTCATAGTCGATAATAAATAAACCCGCCAGCAAGAAGTCAATGGAGACCTTCTCAAACCAGCATGAGCAGAAGACCAAAACATCTGATGTGATAGAACAAGATACTGACAAGACCAGGAAGGCCGACTGAATAATGAGTCAAGAGACACCACAGAATGGATGACTCTGGTTAGACTTCCCTTGAACAAAAGCGCGACTCGTGATGACCATGGTAGTAAAAAAGTGACACTGTATAAGTCTATTATGCAGGAGGCAGAACAAACTCTCCATATGATTGGAAGAGATAACCAACCGGGGGAGGACTGACAAGTGAAACATGGTAAAGGATGAACCTAGGTCAAAAATAAAACCATCCCAAATGTAGGAAATATATATAAGTATATGTGCTTTGTTCAAGGGCAACAAACTGACTCTGTACTGCCATCAAAACAACGAAGATACATCCCGTTCCCGCTCTTTTTGTTATATTTGATTTTTTTGTCTTTTTCATATAATAAGCCTGAAAAAGAATAAAAGAATGCTATGGTACAATGGATAGAACAAGTATCAAGAAACAGATGCACTAGTTCCTGGGACTGGAACGATCCTATGCTCAATGCAAGGTGGCGGAAACTGGTAAGCGATACTCAGAGGAATGTTCCATCCATAGGTAAAAGGGTGTCAAGTCACGATAGCTAAGTGCATGCAATGGTTAACTTGTACAGATAGACAAGGTCAAAAGTTGGCTTAAACATCGAGTCCAAATGAAGCCGGCTAAAGGCTAGTATAAACAAGTAGCCAATATGCAATGCAGTAATACAACTCAACAACACCAGGGAGCCTCTAGGGTAATAGCCAGAAAAATGATAGTGAGGAAGAAGAAGAATGAAGCTTCAACACGTAAGTCATGGCGGGACTAAAGCGGACTCTCGAGCCTACATAAAACACAGCATGGGCAACAAGTGATAGCGAGGAACTAACTAAGAAGCCCATGTAAAGGAAGGCTCTACCATCATGTCATGATTAAATAATCGGCGAGTGAAATGGGTGTAATAGTCATGACCTGATGGGATCGACCCTACGGCAAGTGATCAGTATGGAGGCTAGTATGCAAGACACAGCGGAAAGTGATTTCCCTAACCTATATGCCAGTGAAGATCATATACCTGCCATGACGAGTCAGCAATCATCGATAAAAAACCGGGAAAAATCTCAAATTCGTCAAAATGTACCTGAAAACATACCAAACTGGGCACTTCCAAGCATCCGGGTTATGCAACTTAAGATAGATTGAAAAAATAAGCATAACAAATATTTGTGAAAATTTTCAACTTGTTGGACATAAATAGACAAATTACCTTATATTTGGTTCATTGTTACATTGCTGATTTGGAAAAAAGTGCTCTAGAGAAAAAAAACTTCTTTCGTCAAATCAGGAGCAACCGACCATCAAATCGCACCAAATTTGTCAGGTAAGCTCATCAATCATCCTTGCTATTCATTTTGTCCATTCATAAATTAAAATTTAGAAATTTTCACCATAGAATCTCTTGCAAAAAATCACGGGTTTGTGCATACGTGGGTTGGTAACGATAAAGTCGCGTATACACGCGACTGTGCACAAATAAAGTCGCGTATGTGTAGGCCCAAATGAAAAATGCGTAGCTAATGAAGGAATTATTGAAATTTTACAGGATGACCATATCATGGAGAGAGCGAGAACACAGTGCAATTGATCAAGAAGTCATGCGAGATCGAGCATCGCTAAATATTCTTTGGAATTGCGGTTTGCTCAAGTTTTTCAAAATGCCAAATATGAAGAGTAATGTCCGGTTGCTCGAAATGCTTGTGAACTATTGGGAACCAGAAGAAGATTGCTTCATCATAGATCAGATGCCCATACGCATCAAAGTGGAAGATATATATTTTATTACTGGACTCTCTCGGAGGGGGGAACCAGTAGAATTGCACGGGAAGCCATTGGGAGGGCTAACCGTGGAGGATTACGTCCATGTGTACTGCATAGAGGGTTCCAAGAAAGTGGGAACTCAAATTGAAATCAAATATTTAAGAGACTTACACATAAAAATCCTCCTTTTTACCATCGGGAGAGTAGCAAGATCAGCTTCTCTTCACCAGGCATCCAGGACGCAAATGAGTATAGCAGTGGAATGCTTAACTCATTTATATGATTGGTGTACAGCTCTACTGATGAACATGAAGCAACAGTTGAATTCTATCCGAAAGGCAAAGACAAATCATTTTGGATATGGTACAATTTTGATGACATTCTTCTTTGAGAAGATACCAGCATTGAGACCCAGAGTGATCTCTACCATCAGCAACCCGAGAGACCCAAGAATTTCCCGCTGGGCAGACATGATGAAGAGATTGGGGGGAAGTGAATTTCCCCGGACCACTTGGGATGATGAGTTCTTCCTTTGGTGGGGAGAACAAATCATCGCTGTGGACGACTATCCCTATGCCGGGATGGACTTTCGTGGAGATCGAGATCTTGTCCTTCCACCAGGCATGGCATGGGGTGCAGTCGATAAGTTTGCAATTTTTTGACTTATATAATTTTTTGGATTTTTTCAAATATGTATGAAAAAATGAAAAACAAACATGTTTTTGATTGGATTCATAATGACTTACAATGTAAACATGATCATGATACAGATATTGGACCAGTTCGACCTGAGGGTTTCCCGTGACACAAGCATCGCCGAGGCGAAGCAAATACAGTGGATTCAGACAGGACCCTCCAGGATGTACAGAGGAACTTGGAGGGATTAACCCACCAAGTACCTATGGCTGCAGTGGAAGATCTACCGGAAGCCATCCAGAGACGGGTGGTAGGAGTGCCCCGAGACTGGGTACGGTTATTCCGCCGAGTTGCCACCGCGATCATGTTCTATAGGAACACGACTTCTGGGCAGGGACCTCAGGAGTAGATAGATATGATGTATCAGATGACTGTATATTATTTGAGACTGAACATGATCGGGCATAAGCCCAATTTTTGTATGACTTATGGATCCAAATTTTGTAAAGTTTTTTGAACACTCTGATGATATATATACAACAATGTTTGATGTGATGTAACAAATGTATCAAAATGTATGATGTTTTTGATGATTAAATTTTATTGTATGGAATGATTAATATGCCAATCCAGTGCTTGATTAGCTAATGATTCTGCCATCCAATTGTCAGCTCGAGGAATATGAATGAAAGTTAAAAATTGAAATGATCTCTGTAACAAACGTACCCTCAAGAACAACTAGAGTAAAAATGGATCTCGAACCCGATAAGTATTGTTCAACTGCGACACCACCAGCTGAGAGTCCAAGAAAACTACCAACGAATCAACACCCAAAGATATTGCCTCCAAGAGTAGATAAACAACTACAGTGTATTATGCTATGTTATTGGAAGCAGGACCAATGCAGACTCCTCTTGATACTAACAGCTGACCGGATGGATAATGAAGTACCCAAGCCACGGAAGCTAAGTTCCGGGTGTGTCTACTAGCACCATCGGTGAAACCAAAATGACTCATGACATCGAACACAACCTGCCAAAGCAGATCAAAAACATCACCATCCTATCAAAGATCGAAAATCAGCTAGATATGTACAAAGCAAAAACTACTATATACAAAAGCAACATGCCAGGCCGAAGCCTAGGCATAATACTTCTTCAAATAGAGCCCATTTCGGGGCTCCGCCAACTCGTTTCCTTCGAAATCAACCAAGGTATACGCTCCTTTCTTAAGGAATTTTTTAACGATGAAGGGGCCATACCACATAGATTTAAACTTTCCTGCCCCCAGGGCATATTTTTCTTGGGCATAGACCAAAACAAGGTCACCTTCCGAAAAAACCCTAGGTTTGACTGCCTTATCATACTGAGCTTTAACTCGGTTTTTATGCGCTTCATTCATCGTGGTGGCATCTCGACGCTGCTCATCGAGATGTTCCAGATGAAGGAGCCGTTCTTCAAGACTAGAAGTGTCAGGAAGAAGTTCAACAACTAATTTAAGAGAAGGAATCTCACATTCAATGGGAAATATGGATTCCAACCCGTGCACTAGCTGAAACGGAGTAAAGCCAGTTGCAGTTTTCACTGACGTCCTGTATGCCCAAAGTGCAGGATATAGAATAATATGCCAGTTGGATCTAGCTTTATCAATTTTCCTTTGAAGAATTGTCTTCAAGGATTTATTCACGGCTTCCACTTGCCCATTGGCTTGAGGATAATATGGAGATGAATGCCCCTGCTGGAAACCCAATTTGAGAGCCAACTCAGCCATCATGCTATTCTGAAAATGACTGCCATGATCAGTGAAAATCTCTCTAGGAATGCCAAACCGAGCATTAACCTGGTTAAAAAGAAAAAGATCTGCAGTCTCACCATCGTTCCCAAAAGTAGGCATAGCCTCGACCCACTTCGTAAAGTAGTCTAACGCTACAATAATGTACTTGTGACCTTTAGCCGAAGGTGGGTTACAAGTAGTATAATCAATACCCCACTTTGTAAAGGGACCGAAAGTAATGACTGGAAAAAGCGGAGCTGGATGAGCGTGCATTTTTCGAGTATAGACTTGACACGGATGACACTTTTTGACTGACTCCATACAATCCTTGAAAATCGAAGGCCAAAAGCACCCAACACGTAAAATATTTTGGGCTATAGCAAGCCCAGATAAATGACCACCACAAGCTCCACTATGGGAATCATTCAGTACAGCCTCAGCGTCTTTGAGAGTTAAGCAGCGTCTCAGGATTGAATCAACCCCTCGACGGTATAAAGCATCACCAATAATCAAATAATTCTTGGCCAAGTGACGCAACTTACGACACTCATCTTTCGAAAAAGTACAGGGAAACTTCGCAGTCTGAAGATACACAATGATATCTCCATACCAAGGATCCTGTGAAGAGATAAGAAACAAATGTTCATCCGGGAAGGATTCATCATAGATCATCTTCTCTCCACAGGGCAACTCGGAGATCAATTCCGTGAAAACCAATGATTTTTTGGACTTGGCAAACATAAACTCAAGATCAAATTCCTGCAAAATCACAATCCATCTATTGTATTTTCCCCCAATCACTTGCCTACTGAGGACAAACTGAAATGGATTGGCTGTTGCCAAAACATAAGTTTTTCGTAGAATAATGTAATGTCGGAGTCGCTGCACAGCATGAACTACTACTAAAGCTAACTTTTCTATCGGAGTGTACCGGAGTTCAGGTCCTACCAATCCTCAACTAAGATAGTAAATAACATGCTCTGCAAGAGCATCATCCTCCTGAACCAGAACCATACCAATGGTAGATTCTGCTACTGCCAGATACAAAAGGAAATCCTTGCTATAATCAGGTGGACTCAATAAAGGAGCAGAGGTCAATGCTTTCTTCAAAGCATCGAATGAGTGTTGAGCGAAGTCATCCCAAAGAAATGGAACTCCCTTCTTCAACAATCGCATAAATCCCTTGGTAAATTCAACATAATTTACGATAAATCTCCAAAGAAAATTAGACTTTCCTTGTAGACTTTGAAGTTGACGAATAGAAGACGGGGGAGGAAACCGAAGTATTGCCTCAACCTTGAAGGGATCTACCCTAATCCCTTCCCTAGACACAATGAATCCCAATAACCGACCGGATGTAACTGCAAAAACGCACTTGTTCGGATTCAACCTAATCTTATAGAAACGACATCTTTTAAATATTTGCCGGAGGTGAGCAGGATTATCCATTCTCTTTCGAGAATCAGCAGCTAAATCATCCAAATACGCCTCAATAATCTTTTTGATGCCGTGGAAGGCATATGACATGGCCCGCTGAAACGTAGCCCCAGCATTTTTAAGACCAAAAGGCATCTTCTTGTATGCAAATGTACCCCAGGGACAAATAAAGGCAGTCTTATGCTGATCTTCAGGACAGATAGTAATCTGATTATATCCGGAGAAACCATCCATGAAGGAGAAAATCTCATTACCGGCACACTCGTCAATGATCTGATCGATAAATGGAGTGGGGTAATTATCTTTAGGACATGCTTTATTAAGGTCTCTGAAATCGATGCAAACTCGAATTGTTCCTTGTTTTTTATCTACGGGAACAAGGTTTGAAACCCATTCAGTCAAGGGAACAGGGAAAATGAATCCCGCCTTAAGCAGCTTCTCCACCTCAGCTTTGATAGCTGCTGCCTTCCTAGGATTGACCGGACGAATTTTTTGCCTCACAAGCTTAGCGTTTTCATAAGTCTTGATCTCATGCTGGACAATAGATGGATCTATACTAGGCATTTCCTCATAAGACCAAGCGAATATATCCCTATACTCTTTAAAGAGCTCGATGTAAATCTGAATCTCTTCATGGGAACATTCAGCTCCGATGAAGACATTCTCAATAATATTGGGATCCCTGGAAATGTTCACAGGGATAGTAGGAGAAATCACAGCCATGTTCCCTTCAGCATAAACCTATGTTCGTGCTAAGGGGTTCAGGACTGGGTGAACAGGACCAGGAGACTGAGGACTTGGAAAACTTGTTTCAACTTCGCTCAAATCAGGTATAAAGTAAGACCGATGATGCAAGTCATCCCATGGTCTATCTATAACATTCATAGCTTCCAGGATGGCCTCTTCAGATGGAAGAGTGGTATCAAGGCAATCCTAGGTAGAAGAACAACTAAGTGTCCAAGCTGGAGCCACATATCCATCCAAGTCTTCCGGTGAAAGAGGAGCTGGACTGGAATCTGCAGAGTCAACAATAGACTGATAATCAATCTTAGCTGCAGACATTGGAAATGCCATTCCACCCACTTGACCTTCTGCTAATGTGGCAGTAGGGGAAGGTAAGGTCCAAGGGTTCGAAAAATAATGAGTTCTGAAGAACTCTCTTCAAAGAGGAGCCTTGGAGGATGAAATAGCATTTATATGCATCGTAGGAGGAGGAATATCGAAAGTACCCATCAAGGAAGAATACATTCCAACCCCTAAATTCTCAACAGGCGCCTTAGTATTATCCAAGTTAGGAACAGATGAGTCAGTAGATGCATTCGGGTCTACAAGAGGACAGTCCAGTTGATCCACTGTGACAATCCTCCCTTCGTGAGGGAAACAAATAATCCGAAATAATGAGGATGCAATGGCATCCATCTCATAAATCCAATTTCTCCCCAACAGAAGGTTGTAGTCCAAGCTTGCATCCACTACCTCAACCTCTATATTCACAGTTTTGCCCCCAACACAGATAGGCAAAGCTGGGACAATACCATGCGGTCTGTGAGAATGACCATCAAACGCAGTCAGAAGATTGGTATATGGAACAGCTTTGGGAGATCCAATTGTCTTCCAGCATGTGAGAGACATCACGCATGTGGAAGCACCCTCATCAACAACCGTCCGAAAGATATTTCACTTCCGGTATGATGATTTAATATGAAAAGCCATATGATGGGGGAGTCTCTTCTTAAAATTAGACATATCGAAAGTAATCAGAAGAGAAGTTTTTGGATCAATAGCCCCAATGGCAGTGAGCAAAGCATTGCGCTGAGCCAGAAAAGACTGGAGTACCTCTAAAGCCGACATAGCACAAGGACTCTGCACCAGATCTTCCACAATAGAGTAGTTCTGGGTAGCCCTAGCATTTGGATTAATCGTCGATCACTTAGAAGATGCTTTGGGCATCCGAGGCATAGAATCAATAGTAGGCTTCGTAATGTGAAGCGGCTCAGTAGCATCAGGAATATCCTTAGCTTTCGAAGACTCTTCTCCACCATAATCACGGGATCTCATCGCGACATCCACGTGAGCGCTCATCATGAATATGTTCGATGGTATTTCCCCTTCCTGGGTGCCCCCAGAGGAAGCCCTAGGATTTTGATTCGCACCAACAACTAACTGTTTCCCTTGGGGAAGAGGGTTTGTTAACACAGCTTGGGAACTAGAAGAACCCTGCTAAGCTAACAAGCGCTGTGCATCCTGAATTTTAGGGCAAAGGTGCGTGAGATGGTCTCCAGCACACAACTTGCATGGAAACTTCACTTTATTTTTATCCTTTGGACCCTCACCAACATGCTCGTTGGTTTTATTCGCATTACCCTTCCCATTCTTTCCTTTCTTCTTATTGTTTCGTCCCTTCTTCTTCCCTTCGGATTGTTGATTTCCTTTGGGATCAGAAGCTTGGACAGCATTTAGGGACAAAGACTGGGAAGGCGATGACTCAGCAGGCACAGCCTGACCAGAAGGAGAATATTGCAAAGACAACTGTTGCAGTTGAGTAAGCAGGCTGGCTGCACCACTATTGATCGACCCGATAAGCCCATCACCATGCAGACCAGGCTTAGTTTTGGATAAATCTAATTTGGAGTGAGGAGCATTGGGAAAATATTTATGGAGGACCCCAGACTAAGAATAGATTAGTTCCAGTTGTTGGGCCCTAAAAATGGCCTGCTCCTCAGAAAATACCCTGGACAAGGATACATCTTTAGAAATGTTTGACTGTAGAGATTTCAGAAACCATTCCAAAAGGAATTCTTCTGGAATATGAACTTTAATAAGCCTCTTCCTTCTCCTCCATTCCTGAATGTGATCAGAAATGTGGGTTGCGTTGTCCTGCTTAAAATTAGCTAGGATTTCAGTCCCAGTGTCATATCGGATAGGCAACTGGAAATGGTTTAGAAATGTTACAACCAGTTCTCCAAATGTAGCAAAACTACCCCCAGTTAGCTCAATATACCATTTGGCAGCGTTTCTAGTTAAGGTGCGTTGAAACAATCTCAACCTAATCGAATCGTCGATCAGGGAGTTAGAAGAACACCATAAATGGAAAGTGGTGATGTGGTCAGCCGGATCCTCTCCATTCTTCCCTTCAAACTTTGGAATGTCTGAAGGAAGTTTGGTCGGGATCGGAGGCCACCCCGGACTATATCGAATCGGATCATTCGTCAATTTCAACAAATTTGGCAAGTTTAACGTTGCCAGAAAACGTAAACGAGGCAGAGCTTGAGGATTCCATCCTTGATAGGATGAATTTCCAACATTCTGAAAAGAATACCCTGGATTTGATGAGGCACCAGGTTGCCAGAAAGAACTCGTAGCAAAAGGAGAAGAATCTCCTCCCCACGCCGAGTTACAAAATACCGGATCAGTTCCCCCGCCTGAAGTATTAAATGAAGAGGAAAGCCCCTGATAGGGGTTCCAGGCATTAGATAGAGGGGAAAAAGTCTGATAAGCACTCGATGAAGGGAAAGAAGCATTCCATTGGTGACCAGCGTAAAACTGATTCCCTGCCCCCGCTGTAGTGAATACAGGGTTCCAACCTGTGAAAGTAGTCAAACTTTGACCTCCAGACCAAGGGTTGAAACTCTGGGTCTAAGAATCAAACGGAAAGGACCCTAAAGAAGTATTCGAACTAGGAATGTGTCTAGTTCTGAAGGGGAACCCTTGAAAAGAAGCTGATCCACTAGCCATGGAAGACATGGTTGTAGATCCAGCTGCAGCAGCGGAAAAGGAAAAAGAAGGAATCCCACTAGTGGGCATTCCAAAACAGAAGGGACCAGATTGAGAAGCATGTGCTTGGGTGAAACCAAAGCCAAACACAGCAGCACTAGAGGCAATCGAAGATATAGCAATAGTGCCCCCTCCTTCAACAGAAGCAGGAGTCTGAATGCCTGCAGCACTCACAGCAGAAGCCGCATTCCCAGTCGTGGCCATCGAAAGGTATGTATAATAAGGAGGATCTTCCAGTCTCTCTGACTCGGGTCCGATGTATTGAACAACGTGTTGTGAATATCAGCCCCTCCATTCAAATTTTTGGCCACCGATCCCATCCAAATGTGTTTTGAACCCCTTTCATGGCCTAAAACCTTCATATACTATCTACCGTTGTCCTGCCCACCCGAAAGATACACTCTACAAAGACTAAAAATCTGTAATTAAAGTTATATCGGGCCTAGCCCCTAGGGTTTGAACCCCTCTGTTCTCATTCCCATGTGACTCGAGCGCACAACCATATGCTAATTCAAAAGGAGCTCGTCGCTTTACGTTTTCGGGCACAACTGTAGCCTTCCGATCAAGTCCAATCGATGGAGCGGAGTCTATTTTCCTTGGTGGTCCCTGCATCTGTATCCTGTCACAGAAAACCACTGGTTTCATTTTGCACCGCCTATCTGAGGCTGGCAATTTTTCCCGTGGACCCAGCGATTCCATACGCTGGGTGACGCGTGTCCCGGTGTACGATTCCCATACCGCTCATTTTGCGCGTTAAAGGTCAGACCAAAGACACGCAACGGAATTTGTCACCACCATCCGATCTCGTGAACCTGATCCAATGGCTATTAATCTTCAGAGTCGTGCACCTTTTAGTTTCATCTGTATTGCCTTTGGCCCACCACTTCATCACTCTTTGATGCATCATCAACCGTTGATCTGTTTGTAGATCGTATAGCCAGGATTTGTCAGCATGCCATTGACTCAGTTCTCCCTCCACATCACCCCTTCCATGCCATTTTTTGTGCGTCCATCCACGTCATCGCCTCACGTGTCCATCATCTCTCCCTCCGCTGTTCATATCTATTTCATTCATACGTTATATGTTAATGTTTCCCTCTGGTCATCCTGTCCGCCATACCTCCACTGTAATTTCTCTGCCACCCTGCATGTTCTAGCCATGTGGCCTTGTTCTCGATGCTACCATCGCCTCCACCTCCACGCCCCTTACTCTTGTGTTTGTTTTTCTAATGCATTTGTGAGTTTTGTAGGTTTCAAGAGGAGGAGGAAAAACCATAATTCTTCGCCTCCATTACCAAGACCAAGATCTTGTCCAAGGACAGTTCTTAAAAGCAGGAATTTAAAGAGGTCAAGTTATTACAGATATGACCTTATAAACGGGATAAAGAATAAACTACTGAACTCAATGCATCCAGGGGGGAGATTACGCAGCAAGAAATATTAATGGGCTAGCATACAAATATTAGTGAAAGATCGAGAAAGCCAGAGTCCGGCCTTATGCTTTTGAATTTTTAATTTAAAGATGGAAGGCCGAGAGTACTATGCACAATCACAAGCTATCTCAAGGTTTTATGACAACAGATTTTTCTCTTTCAGCAAAGGGCAGAACATTTGTATATTTTATTATTTGTGTCTTGTTTATAAGGAGATTTTCATCTGCAGCATTTATTTCCGGAGGTAGATTGCAAAGTACAGTTAATTATATTTAGTCATTCACAGTGTAGGCGCAAATTTTTTCCGCCATTTTGTTCAAATCAAATCATTAAATGTGCTCCATCTACCTCCTTCTCTAGAATTCTCTATATTTTCTATAAAAACCCAAAAAAAAGACATTGTAAGGGTTCCAGATTTCTATCAGAAAACTATGCAGTGAAAGTCTTTGTATACATCTTGTAAAGTTTCTGTATGAAGGCTCAGAGCCCGTAGGGTCTCAGTGAGGAGGAGTTATAACTGTAATGAGGATTCTGGTCTTTGGTATCCCACAGTATGTAATCTTTTCTTATGTGTTAATATAATATCTCATTTCATTGCATGTATCTTCTTGTATCATGTTCTAGAATGCGAGTGGCTGACTGATCTTAAGTAAGGATTCATCCTAGTTAGTGCCCATACTTGGATTAGTCAAGCGCTTTAAATAGGCCTAGTCATGATATTCTGTTCCACGTTCATGTCATTCATATTTTCTGCTATATTAGCTACTTGAGGAGGGTGCTTTTAAAACACCATTGTCATGTATGGATTCTTAGTTGGATAAGCCCATATGTGGTTCTGTTGTGTATCTGGGTATCAGCCTCATGCTAACTAGTATCTTCTTCATGTTTCTTCACTGCGTCCACTTTCTGATATTTGATTTCTGTGGCATATTATTTGAACTGGCCCTCTTTGCAGTAAGCTGTCTCTTAACTGTCCGATGCTTTTTTATTGGAGTTTTGCATGCTATTCCTACATTATTCTTATCTTTGTATTAGCTTCTGAGAGAGTATGGTTCCATTTAAAGTAATTTCCTTGTTCTACAAGAGATAGTAAGAGAGCTTTTGGATTGAAAACCCAAGCTATATTATGAGCTCCTTGCTATGTTAAGATGTCCTAGGCACTGGTCTATAGAAACTCTAGGCTGTCTTTAGGGTAGACAAGAATTGTCGACAACATGTTTCTGGCACCGTTGCCGGGGACGAATTTGAGAATATCAGTTTCCCTGGGCCTCGAAAAATTATATTCACTCTCTAATCAGGTGAGCACAGAGAGTTGAAGAGTTGCGTATCTCTCACCTTGGCGACTCCACTGTTGTTTATTTGATAAATCTATTGGTAGTCCTGTCTCCTAGAAAGCCACATTTGAGGTCAGATTCCTCTAAGTTAAAGACATCCTCTGTATCTAAACCAGAGAAGATTATTCATAGAAGAAGTTGGAAAGAAAGACAATCAGCTCGTGCTGAAGTCCCTGAATATTCTGTAGAAGATCATTCATCCTCTTCTTCTCAGGAAATCTCAGTGGAAAATCCCGACTCCACTGAGGAAAATCCCGAATATTACTCAGATAGCCCACCCAGGGGAAGTGCTAGAACCAAAGATAGCCTTCATCTCACCCCTAAGGCCAAAGAAGTTAAAGAAATCACAGAGTTAGCCTTTGTTAATCGTGAATTGTTTCCATCCACACCTCAGACCTCTGTATAGCACACTCCGACTGTTATACATACTCCACTCCCTCTGCCTCCCCTTCCTCCATTTGTACCTCAGATTTTTGCACATCCCCCACCTCCTCCAATGGCTAATGTTCCTGCTTTCCTATTGAACAAATATGCTCCACTGGCCTTACCACAAGTGCTGAATGATATGCCACAGGATTATTTGAAGATTCTGCCTAGATTTAATGGAGAAAATGAAATTGATGCTCAGAAACATCTTGAGACTTTCTGCTCTTTTGCAGAAAACTTAAATGTAGAACATTTGGATGTGGTCTTGAGATTGTTTGTACAATCTTTGGATGGTGAAGCCAGAAAATGGTTCAAGACTTTGGGAAACCGTTCAGTGACCACCTGGGATGACATGGAGAATACTTTTCTCAGGAAATGGGGGGAAAAGAAAGATCATGGGATGTGTCTTACTGAGTTTAATACTCTGAAGAGGAAACACAATGAAGGGGTGTCAGAGTTTATTAAGAGATTTAATAAATTATATCTAAATATCCCTGCAGATATGAAGCCTCATCAGAACGCTACAAAAGTTGTTTTCATTGCAGCTTTTGACTCATATTTCGGTTTCTCCCTCAGGGAGAGAAAGCCTGCCACCCTTGATGATGCTCAGTTGGATGCCCTGGAATTAGAAGCAAACTTCGCCTCCACTGGGAGATCAAAAGGAAAAGTTGAACAGGACACCAGGAGAAGAGGCAAGGAAGAAGTTTCTACCTCCAATCAAGACAAAGACGTAGACAGAATTGAAGAAATGAGCAAAATGATCAAAAATATGTCTAATAAGTTGGGTAAGCTCGAATTGGAGGCCAAGAGTTCAGCTCCCAAGAATTTTTATAATGCTCCAAACAGAGGATACAATCCTCAGTACAAGAGACCACCATTGCAAATATTGCCAAGGGAAGCAAAGGAGAGCAAGATCAGGTACCACATCCCTTGTACCTAGAAGGTCCAGCAGATGACTCCACTGAAGATGCTGCTTATGAATTAGAAGATGAAAATCTTTCTCTTTCAAATAATGATGAAGTAGAATGCCCATTGCAAGAAGAAGAAGAAGCAGAGATTGATCATTATTGTAAACAATTTGCTGATTTCATGCAAGCACAATTCAATGTAAAATATGATCTCAGATCTTCAAGGAAGAGGACCCAAACTCAAGATCAAGAAGAGGAGCCACCTGAGAAGGAGGTACCTTCTCAGAAGGAATCAGCAACAAAGAGAAACATAGAAAAAGGTAAGAGTCCTCTAAATACTCCCTTGCAGCCTAATGATCAGATTCCTTCTTCTTCAAAAGTAGTTAGTCCTCCCAATGCTGAGTCAGTGTCAAGAGAGGTCAAATTTCCAGCCGAAAATAAAGAGTTTAAAGAAGTTGTGATGGAAAAGCCCCCTCCTGCTTTTAGTTTGCAAAAAGAACTTGAGAAAATTAAAATTCCAGTCCCCTTGACCGAGCTGTTAAAACAACCTGCATATCAGTCTCAAGTTACTTCTTTTATGCTCCTTCCTGAAATATCAATTGTGCCTGATAGTTTAAACCTTCAAGAAGAAAGACCCATGGTAGTCTTTGGCCCACATGTTGAGGAAGTAGATCCTTCTACTCCTCCTTTTTATGTGTCTCTAGTTATTCATGACCTGTTGTTACACAATTGTATGTTAGATTATGGGGCTTCCCATAATCTTATGCCTCTATCCGTCATGGAACAACTAGGACTGAAAATCACACGCCCATATAAAGACCTTTATTCATTTGATTCCAAAAGATTCAAATGCTTGGGGATGATTAAAGATTTAGTGGTCAATTTGGCCCAAATTCCAGCAAAGAGTGTGGTCATGGACATTGTGGTGGCTGATATCCCAACCCGCTTTGGCATGTTGCTGTCAAGGTCCTAGGGTACAAAAATCGGTGGGTCAATTAAGATGGATTTAACATATGCTACCATCCTAGTTTTTGGTGGACAAGAGAGGAGGTTATACAGAGAGATTAAATTTGTCAAGGTAGTTACTAAGGCTGATAACTCTGAGAATTCACCAGTCTATAGTAAAGAAGGAGATTTTTCATGCTTTATGCTAGAAGAAGATCAAAATTATGTGCCTGAATCCTCCTTCAAAATTAAGGATGAGCAGCCTTCAGAAAATTATGAGGCAGAAATCTAGACTTTTCATTTTGATGGAGCAAATTCAAGAGAAGGAAATGGAGCTAGAGTGTTATTAATCTCTCCTACAGGAAAATGGGTCCCACTATCCTTCAAATTGGAGTATGAGGCTACCAATAATGTAGCTGAATATGAAGCATTCCTATTGGGACTGCAAATAGCCAGGAATATGAATATAAAGAATTTGAAAGTCATGGGAGACTCTGAGCTGGTGGTGAGACAGGTCCGAAATCAATGCCAAACTAAGAATCCACGGCTGAGAGCCTACAGGAATGAAGTATGGGACATGGTGGAGAATTTCTTCTCAGCTTTTAATATACAGTTCATGCCCCAGGAGCAGAAAATAATAGCAGATTCTCTTGCTGTGGCTGCCAGTACATTCCGCCCCCCTCAGAACCCACTCTTGAGGTATAAAATTGAGGTACATTATAGACCATCAATCCCGGATAATATTAAGCATTGGCAAGTTTTTGAAGATGATGAACAGATGAAGAGATTCCTGGAGACAGTGGGTGAGTTTTCAAATATGGAGATTGATGATAATGAAGAAGAGGAAGCTGAAAATGTTGTAGAAAACAAATGGGAAGAAAAAATAGCAGGCAATAAAGTGCTGCAGCTGAAAGGAAATATCATACCTAGAGGGCTGGTACCTCTAGAAAGTTTTTTTGACAAAAATGATGTTCCATTGCAGCATAATAAAATAGTAGAATAAAATCAAGTAGAAGACTTAAATTTGGGCACTGATGCTGAGCCCAAAATTTTAAGATTATGTATGAAGGTTTCAGATGAATATAAAAGAAAATATTCAAAATTATTTCAGTCATACAAGGATGTATTTGCATGGTCCTATCAGGACCTAAAAACTTTTGATATTAATATAATGCATCATAAAATTCCTCTGAGGGAAGATGCAAAACCATATAAGTAGAAGCTCAGACAAATAAACCCTCTGCTGCTCCCTTCAATTGAAAAAGAAATCAAGAAGCTACTACAGGCTAGAATAATTGTGCCACTAAGGTACTCTGAATGGGTTTCTAACTTAGTTCCTGTTCGAAAAAAGAATGGAGAAATAAGATTATGTGTGGATTTCAGGAATTTAAATAGAGCATATTTAAAGGATAATTATCCACTGCCTAAGATGGACCACATCCTGCAGAAAGTGGTGGGAGCATCCAGAATGTCAATGATGGATGGTTTTTCTGGTTATAATCAGGTGGTTGTGTTCCCAGAAGATCAAAATAAGACTGCTTTCACCACGCCATGGGGAACATTCATGTATGCCAGGATGCCTTTTGGATTAATTAATGCAGGAGCTACTTTTCAGAGGGCAATGGACATAGCTTTTGTTGGAGAGCAGGACAAGTTTCTGGTGGTATATCTGGATGATATCACAGTATTTTCAAAGGATGGTACTGAACACATTCAGCATTTGCAGATAAACTTTGAAAAATGCAGAAGGTATGGTCTCTCCCTTAATCCTCAAAATTCTCTATTTGCATTAGATGAGGGAAAACTCTTAGGGCACATTGTAACTAAAGATGGTGTGAAAATAGACCCTAAAAGAGTTGAAGTCATAAATGGAATTCCTCTCCCCAGGAATAAAAAAGAAGTGCAGGTGTTTCTAGGCCGAATCAATTTTATGAGAAGGTTTATTCCTAACTATGCTAAGATAGTTAGGCATATAACTGATATGTTGAAAAATAATAATGAAGTAAAATGGTCTCAGGAAACTAGAGATGCATTTACAAGGATAAAACAGGCATTTGCTGAAGCTCCTATGCAAGCTGGATCAGATTATACAAAGCCATTTATAATATTTTCATTTTCTTCACCCCATATAGTAGCAGGAGTCTTATTACAGAAAAATGAAGATGGATATGAGCAGCCCATAGCCTTTTTCAGTCAGGTATTACATGATGCAGAATTGAATTATAATATACTAGAGAAGCAGGCATATGCCCTAGTGAAATCCCTCAAGGCTTTTAGAATGTATGTTTTGCAGTCTCACATCACTGCCTATGTCCCTACAGTAGCTGCCAAAGATATCCTCGTTCAAGGAGATAGTGAAAGCAAAAGAGGAAGATGGATTGCAAAAATATAGGAATCTGATTTAGACATAAGGCCCACTAAGCTAGTTAAAGGCCAGGGGCTAGCCAAAATTTTGTCTGAATCAAATCATCATGCTTTAGGTATAAAATTTTCCATGATAGAAAATTAAGAGCCTGAGAAAGGAGAAGAGCAGCAAGGACTAGAGATGGCCACTCCAAAGATACACATAAAATATCTCACTAGTCCTTGGTACCAAGAAATAGTTGAATATCTTTTAACACTCAACTGTCCTCCAAGTTGTGATAAGATAAAATACAGAGCTGTAAGAATGAAATCACAGAAGTATATAGTTGCCAATGGTCATTTATATTGGAGAGATCCTTCAGGCATACTATTATTGTGCCTCATAGAGGATGAAGTAGAAAATATAATGATAGAATTTCATGAAGGAATCTGTGGACATTACAACTGGAGAGCTACAGCTCATAAAGTTCTGAAGGCTGGTTTCTATTGGCCAAAATTATTTGGAGATGTTTTTAATTGGGTTAGAGCATGTGATAAGTGTCAAAAATTTGCTGAGAGACAAAAGCTGCCTGCTCTGCCCCTAATTCTAGTTCATGTAAATGAACCATTCCAGCAATGGGGATTAGATTTTATTGGAGAAATACATCCCCCTTCAAGTGGCCAACACAAATGGATATTAACAGCTACAGATTACTTTACAAAATGGGTGGAAGCCATACCTGCAAGGAATGCTACAGATGCTGTAATCATCAAATTCATGGAAGAGAACATCATATCCAGGTTTGGTTGTCCAGCTAGAATTGTAACTGATAATGCACAGGCCTTCAAGTCCAATAAATTTGTAAATTTCTGCCAGCAGTATAATATTGCATTAAATCACTCCACAGCTTACTATCCACAGGGGAATGGCTTGGTAGAATCTTCCAACAAAACTCTGGTGAGGGCCTTGAAGAAGACAATTAATGAGAATCAAAAGAATTGGGATTCCCAATTGAAATTTTCTCTGTGGGCGAATAGAGTAACTAGCAAGAGAGCAACTGGGAAATCTCCTTATGAACTAGTATATGGGCGAGCAGCTGTGTTTCCTGTGCAATTGGCTTTTCCAGTGGCACGTTTCATGCAGGAAAGTCAGGAAGAACTAGATGATATGATCAGAAGAATTAACCAACTGGTAGAATTGGAGGAAACACGGAGCCAAGTGAATCAGAGATTAGCGGAGTATCAGGAGAAAATGAAAAACATCTTTGATCAGCATGCAAAATACAGAAAATTTCAAATTGGTGATCTGGTTCTTAGATGGGATATCCGGAGGGCTGAAAAGGGAAAACATGCTAAATTTGATCCACTTTGGTTTGGCCCATTTAATATTATGGAGCTAAAAGGTAATAATACATTTATTTTAGAAAATTTGCAGGGTGACTTGTTAGATGCCCCTATGAACAGCCAATTCCTAAAGCCCTACTTTCAATTTTGATTCGGGTAGAGTATTCCTGTTGTATTATATTGTATATAGACTTTGTTTTAGTTTTTATTTTAATAAGGAATAGGGCTGACGAGTTTTGAAGAAAATGCAAAGGGATTGAAGAGTATAATCTACATACAGGATGGTCTGGGGTCTGCATGTTCTCGACATGTTCAAGGATGAACATGCCGTCCCCAGATGGAGCCGATGTTGTGCATATCAGCCCCTCCATTCAAAGTTTTGGCCACCGATCCCATCCAAATGTGTTTTGAACCCCTTTCATGGCCTAAAACCTTCATATAATATCTACCGTTGTCCTGCCCACCCGAAAGATACACTCTACAAAGGCTAAAAATCTGTAATTAAAGTTATATCGGGCCTAGCCCCTGGGGTTCCAACCCCTTTGTTCTCATTCCCATGTGACTCGGATGCACAACCATATGCTAAGTCAAAAGGAGCTCATCGTTTTACGTTTTCGGGCACAACTGTAGCCGTCCAATCAAGTCCAATCGATAGAGCGGAGTCTATTTTCCTTGGTGGTCCCTGCATCCATATCCCGTCTCAGAAAACCACTGGTTTCATTCCGCACCACCTATCTGAGGCTGGCAGTTTTTCCTGCGGACCCAACGATTCCATACGCTGGGTGACGCGTGTCCTGGTGTACGATTCCCATATCGCTTATTTCGTGCGTTAAAGGTCAGACCAAAGACACGCAGCGGAATTTGTCACCACCGTCCGATCTCGTAAACCCGATCCAACGGCTATTAATCTTCAGAGTCGCGCACCTTTTAGTTTCTTCTGTATCGCCTATGGCCCACCGCTTCATCACTCTTTGATGCATCATCAACCGTTGATCTGTTTGCAGATCGTATAGCCTGGATTTGTCAGCATGCCGTTGACTCATTTCTCCCTCCACGTCACCCCTTCCATGCCATTTGTTGTACATCCATCCACGTCATCGCCTCACGTGTCCATCATCTCTCCCTCCGTTGGTCATATCTATTTCATTCATACGTTATATGTTAATGTTTCCCTCTGGTCAGCCTATCCGCCATACCTCCACTGTAATTTCTCTGCCACCCTGCATGTTCTAGCCATGTGGCCTTGTTCTCGACGCTACCATCACCTCCACCTCCACACCCCTTGCTCCTGTGTTTGTTTTTCTAATGCATTTGTGAGTTTTTCAGGTTTCAAGAGGAGGAAGAAAAACCATAATTCTTCACCTCCATTACCAAGACCAAGATCTTGTCCAAGGACAGTTCTTAAAAGCAAGAATTTAAAAGGGAGGCTGGGGTTAGTTGCTATGATATGATCCGATAAACGGGAGCAGAAATAAAATCCATTGAACCCTACAAATGCATCCAGGGGGAAGATTACGCGGCAAGAAATATTAATGGGCTAGCATACAAATATCAGTGAAAGATCGAGAAAACCAGAGTCCGGCCTTATGCTTTTGAATTTTTAATTTAAAGATGGAAGGCTAAGAGTACTATGCACAATCACAAGCTATCTCAAGGTTTTATGACAACAGATTTTTCTCTTTCAGCAAAGGGCAGAACATTTGTATATTTTATTATTTGTGTCTTGTTTATGAGGAGATTTTCATCCGCAGCATTTATTTCGGGAGGTAGATTGCAAAGTAAAGTTAATTATATTTAGTCATTCACAGTGTGGGCGTGAATTTTTTCCGCCATTTTGTTCAAATAAAATCATTAAATGTGCTCCATCTACCTCCTTCTCTAGAATTCTCTATCTTTTCTATAAAAACCCAGAAAAAAGACATTGTAATGGTTCCAGATTTCTATCAGCAAAATGTGCAGTGAAAGGCTTTGTATACATCTTGTAAAGTTTCTGTATGAAGGCTCAGAGCCCGTAGGGTCTCAGTGAGGAGGAGTTATAACTGTAATGAGGATTCTGGTCTTTGGTATCCCACAGTATGTAATCTTTTCTTATGTGTTAATATAATATATCATTTCATTGCATTTATATTCTTGTATCATGTTCTAGAATGCGAGTGGCTCACTGATCTTAAGTAAGGATTCATCCTAGTTGGTGCCCATACTTGGATTATTCAAGCGCTTTAAATAGGCCTAGTCATGATATACTGTTCCATGTTCATGTCATTCATATTTTCTGCTATATTAGTTACTTGAGGAGGGTGCTTTTAAAATGCCATTGTCATGTATGGATTTTTAGTTGGATAAGCCCATATGTGGTTCTTTTGTGTATCTAGGTATCAGCCTCATGCTAACTAGTATCTTCTTCATGTTTCTTCACTGCATCCACTTTCTGATATTTGATTTCTGTGACATATTATTTGAACTGGCCCTCTTTGCAATAAGCTGTCTCTTAACTATCTAATGCTTTTGTATTGGAGTTTTGCATGCTGTTCCTACATTATTCTTATCTTTGTATCAGCTTCTGAGAGAGTTTGGTTCCATTTAAACTAATTTCCTTGTTCTACAAGAGATAGTAAGAGAGCTTTTGGATTGACAACCCAAGCTATATTATGAGCTCCTTGTTATGTTAATATGTCCTAGGCACTGGTCTATAGCAACTCTAGGCTGTCTCTAGGGTAGAAAAGAATTGTCGACAACACAACGAACGAATAATCAGGAGGAAGAGGAGATGGAAGTGAATTTGAGGGTTCAGACATTTCCTCTACCTTTATTTCTTATTCCTGCGGAAATAATACTTGTGAGGTGAGCGAAATGCTCCTCTCGGAACCAACACCAGAATCAGCTACGAAACCTTCAAACCCTTGTGGAGGATCTCTCTCCACTGCGTCGGATGCCACAGGGTGGTAACCACCTGCTAAATCACTCCTACGCCTTCTTGAAGAAGGCTCTGGACTCTCGGGAGATAACCCCCGGATTCTCCTCGATCGACGAGGTGCTTGATCAGCCACTTTAACAGATTTTAATTAGAATCAAAAAGTGTAAAGCTAGGAAAGCTAGGAGCAAAGAGCACTCACTAAAAAATAATCCCTGAGATACAATCAAGCAAACAACCTTCAAGTATTTGCGCTCTGGGTGATTAGGACCGGACACCAAAATACAAGAAAGTGAAATATAGGACCTCCCGAAAGTAGTCTGGGATAATTACGGCCCAGGCCTACTAGTGAAGGTATCAGAAATAGTTACGCCGACCTCCTAACGACAACCTTTGCTAGCTCAAGTACCCAAGCTTCGCAAGGGCACCCCCCAGAAGTACTGCTTAAAGTGATGCAACTTCTGCCTCAGGTACCACGAGTATCCCCCCCCGCAGTCACCTATGTGGAACCTAGGACTGGCAACTATGGGCACCAATCCATGTCAGAAGCCGGGAAGAATGGTATTGAGGTCAGATTCAGCAAATCAGAGAGGGGGTATCTCTCTTCTCAGCCTTCACTTCCCCTCGCGCTTGACTCTCCGGAGGAGAGCTTTCCCGGTCCACCTAACAGAGTTGGATTTCGCTCAATTAATCAAATTCTATGTTTTGTTTGAGCGGCCTTGGAGAGTTAACTCTCCACTCACCTAATCCAAGGCCCTACAACCTAGCTAGTTGGTGTATGACACTTAGAAAACTTGCTAGTTGATTTTAAATTATATCACTTATTTTAATCGGCTGTTATGTTAAGTCAAGGGGATATAAAGATGAAACTTATGGTGTTTTGACGTAGAAAAGAAATTAATAAAAACCAAACTACATGCAAATGCAGTTATTGTCTTTCGATGAAAATAAAATTCTACACAGGTTCTACAAGATTAAAAAAATTTATTTTTCTTTTTAGATAACAAACTCACACTCGCAAAAACTATGAAAAATGACTAAATGCTTAAGTGCACCTGATGCAAATCACTAAAAGCATGCAAATTCTAAGATGCAAAATCTTCTAAAGCAGAGTGAAATTTCCCAAAGATCCTTCATTTTTATCTCTTTTTGGTTGTCGAAAAAGCTAGTTCCCAAAATCAAGAACTCTTAATATAAAGACACCAAAAACGCTTAAAAACAAGAGGAAGAAATCAATGACAACTCCTTTCCAAAATCAAGTCAAAATCCAAAGGCAAGAAATCCCAACAAAGCTTAAAAAGATACAATGAAACGAAAAAAAAAATGCAAAAACAAAAGCAAACAACAAAGCAAAATGTTTTTTGAGCTTTTGAGTTTTATAAAAGAAGAGTTTGAAAATACCAAGCAAAACTATCAAATCCCAAGCCAAACAACACTGAATTTCAAGCACAAACTTCAAAAATGCTCCAAATCTTATAGGGCTAACTAGTAGCAAGATCAATATGAGCAAAAGAAGACAAGAAAACTCAGTCACTCAGCCTAGAAGAATAGTACAACCCTGCAGCAAAAAAAAACTTCAAAGAACCAAGAAAGACTCTTCAAAAGTTGCAACAAGACCTAGTCGACTGAACTCAAGAAAACTAACCAAGAAATGGGCAAAAATCGAAGCGCAAAGCAAAACACAAAGGTAGGAAAGATTAAATGAGTAGAATCTCTCTGTTCTGATGAAGCAGAACAACCAAGAATCCCCAGAAAGAGATCTTGGTACTCGAACTAGAAATGCTAGCACAAGAAGCAAGAATTTTCCAAATAAGCTAGTTTTCAATCAAACAAGAGAGAGAAAAGACCAAAGACCACTTTCTACACAATCCATAGGACACAAAGACACTGTAGGAACAGGTCTCCACAGACAGAAAGAAGTAAAAAGCCAAGAAATCCAAAATTTCAAAATCTACCCAGGTATACGCTACTTGACAGTTTGACAACAAGCATGCATACGCGACTGTGCTAAAGGAAACCCGCGTATACATGACTCCCTTTAAAAAAAAATGTGTGTATACGCGACTGTGTGCAGATAAACCCGCGTATATAAAGGTAAATAATGAAAAACAAAAAAGATCAAGCTTGGATAAGAAACCAGGACTTCAGTCTGACTGAGAAAGAGTAAACTGGACTAGAAATAAAAGTTAAAACTATTGGAAACCTATCAAATAGCTGAAACCACCCAACAGGGGAATCACAAGAATGCGTTCCCCAGCAGAGTTGCCAGTTCTGTTTCGGGGAAAATCACCCTAGAGGTTTGTTGGGTTAAAACCTCCACAGAGCAGGGCATGCCATTCAGAAGGACTCACACACAACCATACTTGAATGAAAAAAACTAGATAACAACGATAGCAGAACTCACCCGTAGTCCTACGTTCGATGTAGATCCCACGGGGTTCAAACCCCCAGCAACCTTTCTTCCTCCTTCAACCTACAAAACAAGAAATAACGTGCATGAAAACCTAGTTGTATAGCATATATTTCTCCTAAACGTTAGTGTAATCAATGTTAAATATGATATAAATGATAATAACTGCTTAATAATCAATCTTTCCACATATACAAATAGATACTAACACAGAAGTTCAGGAACAAGAAGGTTCTTCATTATTATGAATAGCATGTACAGAAATAAAGAGTGGAGAGATCACCTGAATCCTTCCATGATCTTCGAGCAGACCGTCATCCAGATTCGTCCCGCCCTTGCCTCGCTAAGAAACTTTCAAGACTTGTTCACTCGAGATGGCATATAAATGGATGAACATCTTCAGGAAACAAGGGTTTCCTGATAAAATCTGGGAAAGTGCAGGAGGCATAGGGAATCAGACTTGAACTGGGATTCCAACAGAGTATAATGACTATAAAATTTCTCTCTCCCTTAGGCCATGCACATGAGGGGCTTTTATACTCCCTCAAAGTAGTTTTAGTCAGTTGGAAACAGTTGGCCACGTACTATGGTGGTTGAACTACTAGAGTAACCATCAACCCAGTCCAAAAATAGGGAATTTATATATTTTTTAATGGTTTTAATGGCATACGCGGAAAAGTACATGTGGACTCGCGTATACACGTGGAAAAGTCTGGGCATACCCGCGTATGGGAATTTTAACACTGTTTTTTAGTGAATTTGTTCAAGTCTGTAGGAATGGGTGCCCAAAGCCATAAAGAAAATCATGAATCACTTGAGGGTGAAAAATGATACTATAACAAGCAGCTGTAATCATCATTGGAGGATTGAGAAGCTAGATCTAGAGCTTCTAGCTTGTAGATCTGAAGGAGGGATCAACCCTTCAAGCTTAGATCTGATCTTGTGACATATTTTAGCCATCTATATTTCAGATCTAGCTTTAGATCTGTAATCCCAGCAGAGTAAGGATCAAACACTATGAGGGTGATTTTCCAAAGTTGTAGATCTGGAAAATCCTTTCTGGGTTATCTTGGGAACCCATCACATTGGCCAGGTCTTGAATCTTGGTATCATTAGAGCTCTTGAGCTGCCTAGATCTAAATTTTCCTTTGCATCATTTACATGTTTATTAGCAGTAGTAGGGATAGTGCAGTATTTCTTCTGTATGCCAACTAGTTACGCAGTGTTAGTTGCATGACCATTGTAGGGTGATTCTAGGCCTTCCCTTCGACTAGATCTACTCATTTTATAAACATTGTTTAACCGATTCACCTCCATATAGTAAAATGGCTCAGCTTATCTGAAAATTCTGATGTTGTCTTGAGATTTATTTTTTACTTAGTTGCAGTTCTTATATTATGCTTAAGTATTACTGCATTCTCTCTTTTGAGATATTATAGACCCACACGGTTTCAGCTCTTCATTTTCAGTGGATGATATCATGGCAAGATGCCAATCAACTTGGTTTCTCTTAAAGATATGAAAGCGCGAAGCTGGAAATCCCCCACATAGGAGGAAATGCGTACAAACATATGAAAACTAGCATGCTTATCAAATATGTTACGTATGAAAATTTCACATAACAATATTTGTTCAACAAAGTCACATAAGTGAAAAACATTGAGGAAAGTTCAAGCGGAGTCACTCTTAGAGGGTCTCTTCTCATTGATAGCCTTCAACTGAAAAAGATAAAAATTTCCCAACAAGAAAATTGGATAAGACAAAGATGGTGCCCTGCAACCTAAAAGGTTTAAGGCGAGTTCATACATTTTACCTGTTTCTTTAGTAATTTCCTTGACCTATTGTTGTAGTTGTTGTATATTTTTTCCTTCTCCTTCTTCGCTTTCTTTGTTTCCCACTTTATCCATTATTTCCTTTAGCAATTATTTGACCCACTAATCCTTAAGGATGTGAATGGCCTTTTGATGTTCTTCCAAGGAAACCACTCCCTTTTTCAAGGACAGTGTCAATTGCTTCCAGTTCTACAATTTTAATATTAGCAAAAGTGTCTCTGAGCGCCACTCTACTTCAGCGTCCCATGCTGTCTCACATGAAACAGAAGTAGAGGGTGTAACAAAATCTGGTGTTTCAAGTGGTTCTTCCTTAGATGTTGGTTCTTGTGTAACAAAAACTTGATTAACAGGTTCTTGTGGATAAAATCTTACTTTTTCTTCCTAAAATACCTCTATCCAAACTCCTGGTTCTTGTGTAACAGTAACATCATTGACAAGTTCTTTTGTTTCAGTTTTCAGGTTAAATTCCATGGGGTACTATGTTTCAACTGTTGGTTATTTTGTAACAGCAACATCATCAATGGGTTCTTGTGTGTCCTCCTCTCATGGTTCTGTTTGAGTTTCTTTCGATATGGTGTTTGCAAAACAAATTTTATGCCCTGTTGTTTCCGAAATCTTAGCACGTGTTGTACATACAAGACCCTTCGTAGTTTCTACTCCAAAATTATCAACAAACTCAGCGAGAGTATCAAGACCCAGAATCCTTGTTTCCATTTTGATAACCTCTAATTGTTTCTTCAATTGCTTATTTTATGCTTCTAATTTTTTTATTTTAAGCAGAAAAGTTTGGGTTTCGTTCTTACATGGCGACGTAGTATCCTCCTTCTTGGTTTGTTCCTCTTTCTTCTTCTTCCTTATGTCTTCATGCTTGCTTGAATTATTTTTACATGGTTGTGAGGGTTCTGTTTGAGTGCTAAACTTAATCCTATATTTTGGTATTATTCCATCCATTGGTTTCTCCAATGATATTTTCTTGATTATGATTTTGGAGGACTGCCCCCATTCCTTAGCTACATCAGTTTCTTTTGGAACATTAGTGGAGGTTTCAGCTTGTTTCTAGCGTGGGGTTATTGTATTTTTTCTAATGAAATCCTCTCAGCTTCATCCTTGCTGCTCCAGTGCTTCCATTATGATAAATTTTATAATTCCATGATTAGTGATACAACTTTCTATGTGGGAGGAAACCTTTACCGCAACAACCATATGCTTCAAATTTTCCATTAGGAAGTAAGGAAGGTTGATCAATTGCTTATGTTGGACATGATATAGTAGTGGAAAATGGTAATTAAATATTATCATTGGTCCTCCCTCACATGTAATATATTTAATGATAAACAAGGCAACATAATTCCATGGTTGTGGAAGGGAAAGTCGGTCAATTCCCCTTCCCTTCTTGACCAATTGTTCTTCGCCATGAAAAAATTTACTTTCGAGGGATGGGTCATTGATTTTCCTATTGAACCATTTCTTCCCTTTAGATTGAAGTGTTGATGCTCTCAAAGCTACTTCCTCTATAACCTCCATCTTTAAATCTATGACGTTTGTTTGATTCTTGTTCAAGTTCTGAGCAAATTCCATAGCAATGCTTCCATCTGACCCCTTGAGTTGCTAGACAAATTCGAGTCACTCTACTTCTCTAAAGATCTGATATGCTTCTGGGAAATTCTCCAATGCCTCAGTGGAATTTTTCTCATGTCTTAGTGTTGGTCCTCCCATCCTTTGTTATAGATGATTCCTTTTGCACTTCCGTCTACTCACTGTTAGAGTTCTTGAAAAATATGTGAAATGAGGATGCAGAGCATCGTTGGGGTAGATATTAGGGCAGTAGGTAAGGATACTGGGTCGGAAAATCGTGCAATGTGACTTATCATTTCATTATTAATCCGGAGATGTGTAAGAGTGCCTTGGGTATGGCTCAAAGTAATGACATGATCGATCATAAAAATTTGGTAATGATTGTGGGATTTGTTAATCATTAGGGGAATTTTGAGGTCTAAAATGGGCCTCCTAAGAAAAATGTACAACCAAAATAAACTTTATAAGAACCAATATAATTCAAGATGATGATGTCAACCATGGGGGATGATTTACCATTTTTTAAGTAAAAAGGTAAAAGTATTAAAAAATAAAAAAATAATAAAAATACTTTTTCAACTCGTATTTTCAACTTATCTCCCAAAGTTTTTACTCAATTTTCGAGTGGGAGTACTCTTTGGATGTAAAATTTAATTTCTTATCCAAGGAGTACCCATGTTGCATACTTTTGATGAACCCTACTACATGAAAAATGAGAAATACATAAACGTGATTGCAATCACATTTTTCATGTATTTCACATTTTTAATGTATCAGGATCCATAGAAAGTATGCAACATGGGTACTCCTTGGATGAGGAATTAATTTTTTCATCCAATGAGTACTCCCACTCAAAATTTGAGTAAAAAATTTGGGAGATAACTTGAAAATACGAGTTGAAAAAGTAGTTTTTTTCTTTTTTCCCACCAAAATTTGATGATGTAATCAAATCTTATTTTATTATTTCCACTATTATTTTATAATTTTCTTAGGAGGCCCATTTTAGACCTCAAAATTCCCCTAGTGGATTACAGGATTCTTCACTTCAAATCAAGTTATATTATGAATCACAAAATGATTCACCCCCCCCCCCTGCCAAACATAAATGTAAAGGTTGTCTTTGGTTATCAATATAGAATGACATATTAATTTCCATAACTGCTACACAAAGAAATAACAATACTTATTTTTTAGTGACTTACTAGAGGGTGATGTGATTGATACCGACCGCGAAGTACTAGTGATGATGATTATTGAAGCGGAGAGTTGTAACCGGTTCCCTATTGTAATCATCAGATGCTACATATGTAACAACAAATGGATTTGCTTATGATAGTTAAATATTTACAGCAAAATTTTAATTACAATATCATATACCTTTTAGGGTATTATGCCCTTGGAAGGTTTTCTAAAAATAAAACTTAGACTTGTAGCAACATAGTATTTCTGAAATATTTAAAAAAGCATGCTTTTGTACAAGAAAGAAAAAAAATGTCTAACAACCACCACGAAGTGGTTCTCAACTATTACCATTATCTGCTTGTGCCCCCATAGGAGGTTTTCACAGGAAAATTTATTTATTATTATTATTTTTTCTTTTTTCTTTTTATTTATTTTTTCTCTCTTTTATTATTATTATTATTATGTTTTTTTTTTTTTTGGGTGTATCAGCTGCCAACGAAAGTTGGTTTTTAGCTGTTACACTTATTAAAAATTAAAAATTTGGCAATGCAGGAGAATTTTCCCCTACCCTCAGAACTTGAAGATCAAATCCTAAGACAATGTTGACAAATAACCTTTGAGGTTGGTTTATGATATAATCAAAGATGATTCCCATTGGCAAGTAATGGCGTTCTAGCACTTTCTATGGTAACTAATTTCACAATCCAATTGTCAAATACTGTATCAACTTCATACAGACCTAGCCATATGGTATAGATCTTCCCCTCAAAATATTTGAATCGTGAATCATATAATAGATCCCAATCTTCTTTCTGAAACACCTTCTCTTTGATAAATTTATCGTGCCACTTAATCCTCTAGTGATGGATGATATCTGTTTGTTGGATAGCAACCAATCTCTTTTCATCTAATTCATTTAACTGATTCAATTGATGTTTATGTGTTGTAGCGAAATCCATTTCACTTGAAATTATGTTCTTAGTGTTTTTATTTCGAAATCTTTGGGAAATAAAGGAATTTTACCATACACTAATTCATATGGTGAAAATCCTATGGTGTTTCTCCATGTAGTTTTGTATGTCCATAGTGCTTCTGGAAGTTTATTAGCCCAGTTCCTTCGGTGACTGGCTACGATCTTGGTAAGAATTCATTCAATAACCTTATTACTTCTTTCCAGTTGGCCATTCCCCTATGGATGATATGGTGAGGTAATCTTGTGACATATCTTGTATTTCTCAACTAGCCTCTGGATCAAATGAGATGTGATCCATGGTCCTCCATCTGTCACTATTTACCAAGGTATTCCAAAGCGAACAAAATGTCTTCAAATAGAAAGTCTAAAACAAAATTTTTAGTTACCCTGGTTAGTGCCTTAGCTTCAACCCACTTTGTGACATAGTCTGTACAAACAAGGATGTAGGACTCTTGATGAGATGAAGGATTAATTGGTCCTACAAAGTCTAAGGCCCACTTCTCAAATGGCTCTAAAACTATTTTAGGGTGCAATCACACCTCACCTGACCGGAGTGGTTGAACCATTCTCTAACAACTATCACATTCCTTTACAAATTTCTTTTCATCCTGAAATAAAGTAGGCCAATAGTATCCTGTTGAAAGCACCTTATGCCCTGTCCTTTTGTCTCCAAATTTTCCTCGATAAGGTTCTTCATGGAAAGCTCAGAGGATGTAAGAAATCTCATCCTCTGTTAGGTCCCTATATTACTAGTGTAGTCCCTTATTGTTGTTAGTGTAGCCCCCTTATTATTATTGTTGTACCCTTGTAACCCCAATATTGTTATTATTGTGCCTTTACATTATTATTGTTAGGTCGGCTAGGATTATATTGTGACCCTATGGACTCATATATATAGAAGGAGGTTTTGTCATTTGTATCATCCAAGAATTGTTAATTTATGTAATTTAAAAGAGGTTTCCCCCTCGAAGTGGCTTATTTATAAGGCGTTGATCTCTCTTTTCTTCCATTTTTGGACCTAGTTTCATAACATTTCATATCAGAGCTTTAGATTCTAGGGTTTTGCTGCTCCAAACAAGTCATTGTGGAAATTTCACTATAACATTTTTTCTACAAAGGCTAAGAAGATGAAATTTGTCGCACGTGAAGAAGAAATCCCGAGGAACGTCCTATAAAAATTTTAGATCTTGGTTTGCAACATTTTCAGAGTGGAAGTTAGGGTTTTTGAAGGCTCTTGAATTTCATCTTAAAGAGGTGACCGTGGGAAAATCTTCATAACTCTCTCCCTGGGCATCAAACTTAAATTATGTAAAAAGTGGCTACAATTACACAGAATTTTGTTTCTATGTATCAATTTCAGAGCCTAAGGACAGTGACATGTAGCATGTCATACAAGTTCAATCTACTAAACTAGTCCAGAATTAGGTCATTGTGGGAGATTGGGCATAACGTTGTCTTGAAGAATCCAAATGAGGTAAGACCTGTGACATTGGAAGGAAGATTAAGAGGGATAATACAGGAAGGAATTGCAGATATAGAAGATCTGAAATCACAGAGATAATTCAGTTTCAATATTGAGCTCCTCAAACACAAGAAAAAGGTGTGTATTTGTTTTCAAATTACATAAGTCTTGTTTGAAAAATAAGTTTGAAGTGATTCCAAGAGCACATTGAAGCATAGATATCAGTATTGGGTTCTGAAATACCCCCTAAAAATAATTCAATACCCATTAATCCCTTATAATGCTCTACTATGACTCATGAAGATGAAGAAGTGCAACATGATATATCAAATATACAAGAGCAAGTGCACCAAATTTCGCTCTCATAAAGAGAAACAAAAAATGAAATGAATGTTTTGAAGAAAGGCGTGGAAGCTAAGATGGATGGTTTGAAGAAGGGAATCGAAACTAATATGGACGGTTTGAAGAAGGGAATGGAAGCTAATATGGATGGTTTGAAGAAAGGCGTGGAAGCTAAGATGGATGGTTTGAAGAATGGCATGGAAGACATGGAGAAAAAATGGAAAACATGAAGAATGGCATAAAATAAGACATGGAAGGCTTGACAAAGTTGATACAAGAAATTATTCCTAATGGCGAAAAGATAGTAGAGGAAACTCATGATGAGAACAAAATAAATGTTAATCGTGATTTCATAAACTCTAATGTTGGATGGTAGACCCACCATATACCAAAGATCGATATGAGGAAGTTTGATTGCAAGGATCCCATAACATGGATACTAAAGATGGAGCAATATTTTGATCTCAATAATGTGCAAAACACACAAAAGCTATGCATTTCAACTTTATATTTAGAAAAAAATACATTTGTATGGTATCGATGGATTTCCTCTCGTAAAAAAATTGTCACTTGGTAAATTTTTACGGAGGAAATGATAGCACATTATGAGAATACAAGGAGAAACACCTTTTTAAGCCAATTGATAAATCTCAAAAAAAAGGGTTCAGTGGTGGAGCACATTGAGGACTTCCAAAAATTGAATATAAGGGTAATTGATATTCCAGAGGAACACAAGATTGATGTCTTCATAGGGACTTTAAAGGATAACATCCAACATGAGGTTTACTTTTGGGAACTCGATTCATTGGAGAAGGCATTTAGGTTGGCAAGAAAAATTGAATGTAAGATAATGGCGACAAGGAAGCCTACCACTCACATCTATAAAGATGAAATTGTTGCTACTCCTAGACTTCCACAACCTACAAGGTTGACACCACAACAATTGGAAGAAAAAAAAGAAAAAGGGATTTTCTACAGTTGTGATAGCAAATACAATAAAGGTCATAAGCATGCCGAGAATAAATTATTTTACATAGATTGTCAAGAGGAGGAAGAAAATGAACAAAAAACTTCAAAAGAATAGGATATACACCATGAACTAGCCCTAGAAGAAGAAGAAATGAGTCTAACCATATCATGTAATGCATTGGTAGGAATTACCACTCCTCAAACTCTCAAGATAGAAGGACATATCAAGAAGAAAAAGTTAATAGTCTTGATTGATTTGGGTAATACCCATAATTTTATTCATTGTAAGGTAGCCAAGGAATTGAATTGTTTCATATACCCAGCACCAAAATGTCAAGTGATGGTTGCAAATGGAGGAACTATAAATTGCTCTAGAAAATTCCATAATATCAAGCTAAACATGGGTAATATATGTTTAATATTCTAATTCTTTCCATTCCAATGGGAGGTGTTGATGTTGTAATAGGAATACAATCGTTACAATATTTGGGGACGATAGCATTTAATTTTCAAGAACTTTCCTTGAATTCTTTTTTCAGAAGGAAAGGAAGTTGAATTATAGGATATCGTAGGGAAGACGGGAAAGATAATAAGCTATAATTTCATGACAAATCTTCTAAATAAAAAACAATGAGGCTTAATTGCATAATTATGCTCACTCGAAGTTCTAACATCAAAATCATCTATTTCTCAAGATCTCCAAAAAGTATTGGAAAATCATTCCAAGGTGTTTGAAACTCCCGAAGGAATCCCACCTATTCATGATCATGATCATGCTATTCAATTGATTCCAGGAAGTGTTCTTCCTATTAGTCATTAGTATTTTTTTCTTCTCATGTATGACTAAATACTTATCCTAGATTTCTAGAAACAAAGTTCATAAACATTGTGAGTTCTAGAAATCTCACTACCTTCATTATCCTTAGGATAATTTTTTCACTTTTTCATCATCCCATCATGTCAATGTCAGCTCAATACTCCCAAAGGACCCATCATGGGCTCATGCCACTCATTATCACTATGTTTTTCAACCTTTGGCCTCAGCCCTCTATTTTGTTTTGCCTAACTCCTCCATTGTCCATCTGGGGTTTTTAAGGACGTTTTTCTTGGTTTCATGACCTCCATGGTTAAATCATCAAAAATTCTTGTATGGTGATGCTCTTACACCTCCTCATATCCTTAATATACCTTCATAAACACTTCCCATCACTCCTTTCCCTCAAAATCATCATTTTTCTACAAAGCCTAGTCTATTGCCACAATTTGACACTTTTCGAGACTAGGCCTATGTTTTTCCATTTTGGACCCCTTCCCCTTAGTAAATCCTTGAAATTACACTTTCCCCTACTCCCTATCATCTATCCCTATCCCCTAAAATTTCTCCAAGAATTTAGACAAACCTTAACCCCTCCCCCTACAAGGTCGTCCTAAATCCCCTACACCGAACCCTAATTTCCTCTTCCAACTAAGCTAGGGTTTGCTATGGAAAAGAGGCATAAGAGAAGAAGATCCATATTGTAGGTCATATCATCAATCATGAAGCCATACCAACTCATAAACATCATGCCCCCTTTTTTTCAGAAATTATTTCCAAGAGACAAGCCATGTGTCACACCTAGGACCAGTTTTTCTTAAAACTGTGTTTCTAACCAAACAGAGATGAATTTCATAAAAGTGAGAGAGTTTTTTTTTCCATAATAGACCCAAGAATAAAAACCTCCTTCAGTTGTTACACAGGTATCATGGTTTGGGAGAAATGTCAAAAACACAGGTGTCACGGGAGAATTTTTGCACTGTTGGAGTGACCTTGGGAAAATCAGGTGTTCTCACAGTTGGAGTGTCCAAATGAATTTCTTGATGAGTCAAATGACAACTAGAATTGAAGAGATTTCAGATGAGGTATCATGAGCTCAATTTGTAGTTATGGAAGGCCTCCAAAAGTTTTCTGCACCAGCACTCTGCATTTTTGCACCATCACTCAGCACGTTTTGACCAGTCTTTGGAAAATCAATTTTTGACAAGGAAAATCAACTTCAATCAGGAAAAAAATGGTATATTTGGAAATTATATAGTTTAATATTTCCAACACACTATCACGAGCCCAATTCTGACACCAGGAAGGCCTCCAAATGCCCTCTACAAAATGGTGTTGCATGCTCAGGAGCTGGTGTTGCGCTCTTGGCAAGTTTTTCCCATATAAATTACACATGGCACTGCACTCCTGGGAGATGGTGTTGTGCCCTTGGATAGGAGGGCTTCCTAAGAGAAGTAACCCCTCATACCACTTCAGAGCCCTTTCAAGTTTCTTCCAAGGTTTTCTAAAGCTCTGATATAGATGAAATCAAATGAAAAGGGTCATCACCGAAAGCAAGGGTGAGCTTATGATTGTCCAAAAGGTATCAAAGGCCTCCAAAAGGACCTCCTTGATCAAAGAATTAGGTCTACAAAAGGACAATTTCCTATCTTAAAAAATTTCTGTAGGAATGGTTTATGATGGTTATCAACAGAAGAGAGGAAAGGTGAGAAGCCAAACTCATCAAGGACAGTCACAATAGAAGAGAAACGACATGCCCAAGTAAAAAAGAGTATCAGTGGTTTTATGAATGATTGGTTATGAGGTGTTTCCCAGCAAGAGGTCCATGCAAAAGGTTAAAGGGGACAGAGATGCATCAACACCATCAAACATAAAACCAAATTTTCTAGGAATGATAAATAAGAAAAGGAAAAAGGCCCTTAAAAGATAGAAGTTTAGAAAGCTAGGAAAAAATGACCTAAAGGTCATAAAACTCCATTATAAAGTCAGAAGGCTTTTAGAGGACGTTTGAAAGGAGGCCTCCATGGTTGAAATAAGATAAAAGGGGTTTTTTTTTTCACTACAGCAAAGGAACAAATTGTAAAGAGTATCAGTGAGAAGGCCACTTAAACTTTCAAAGGTACAGTCACCAATCTACGAAGTGACCAAATGGAGAATAAAATCAATTTTTTAAGATCACCCACAAAAGACCATTTTTATGCCTGAAACAACACCTGCCAAAGAAGAGGAAAATATCAGCAAAATAGATGAAGGGTCAAAAGTAAACATTAGTCAAGGTGGGTTTTTGTTTTTAATATTTCATTGGTATAAAATCATCACAAGTATCATCACTCAACACCATTTCTTCATATGAAAAAAGAGTGGAAGGATTTCAGGGTTTTTAGAGTTTTCTGGTAGATGTTTAGGCAAAATACCTTTGCGCTACGCTCCTGAAAGGCTGCGCTACACACCTGTGCAAGCTGCCTGTGTATTTTTCAAAGGGACGTTGCACACCTGTGTAACAATGTTGCGGGCGGGGCCATAGCCCAACTCGACTGCGTGCATGACCGCCCAACGCTGCGCTCTTGCACATGCAGTCTCCACCCGGAGGATCCGACACCCCACTACGCTACGTGCCCAGGGATGAAGAGGTTTCCTGGCACCTCGTGCAAAGGGCACCCAACACTCCACCATGCTACGCGCAGGCATCTCTCAAAGCCCAACCTGACACCTCGTGCAGAGACTGTCCGAGTGCTATGCTCCTAGGTGCGCAGCGTGCAGATATTTCCCGACACTCCATCCACCCGACCCAACATCCTGTGCTACGCTCCTGTCTGTTCAGGGCTGCCAAGGAGGACTTGGCTATGCGTTCAAGAGGACCTGACTGGCCCGCGCTACGCTCTTGTGCTACGCGTTCATCCGGAAAGCCTATGAAGCCAGTACAAGCCTCAAATTTGCCTCAAAGCACCTCAAAAACTCTGCTTGATGTCTAATGAAGATTTTTTAAAGAGGAAGATAATGAAAAGGCAGATTTTGATGGGCAAAATAGTGAGCTAGATAGTGAAGAATAGGACAAAGAAGAAACGAGTGACATGGAAAAAAATGACAGTAAAGAAGAAATAGACCATGACAGTCATGATGAAGAAAAAGATGAAGTGACAAATTCTGAAAACAAAGGCAGTGAGCTAGAGGAAAAGGAAGAAACAAATGACAGCCAAGAAACAGAGACATATTTTGATGAACCAAACAATGAAGACAGTGGGCCAAACAGTGAAGGGACTAATGGTAGTCATGAAAGTAATCAAGAGAACATAATGACTAATAGCCCTAACAATAGTGACAGCAATGATCCCATGAACTCAAAAGGCAGCCAAGAGGATGAAAATGCACCAAATGGTGATGAAGACACCTTTAACCATGAAAAAAAAGAAAATGACAATGTAAATGATAATGTTTCAAACATAGAGGATGAAAACGATGAAGATCAGGGCATTAATGCTATCATGGGAGAAAATGAAAGTGCCTCTCAAGAAGGCAATCAAGAACAAAATGAAGAAGACACACATGCAGGGATCATTAATGAGGAGAAAAGCAATCTTAAGGTCGCCAATAATGATAAGAAAAGTAAAGGCAACACAAAGAGCAGTCATAGTGATAGTAAAGAAAGTGGGAAGGATGATAATGAAAATTAAGATCACAGCTATGATAAAGACACCAACAAGACTACCATCACACCTTTTTTCATTGGCATATCAAAGAGGTCCTCATCCAAATTCAAAACACTAAAAAGAGGAAAAGACCAATTAAACCTTGGAATCTTGCCTCAATATTTTCTACAGGTCCCCCAAACCCTATGAAGGACTTATCCACCAAATTTGGGAGAATTTGGACAAGTTTTTGTTTTTTGCAAATTTTGAGGCTAGGAGTGCAGCACACCTACTGCTATGCTCTTTTTGATATCATCTTCAGGAGGAAAGTCTTAAATTTTTGGGTTCAAAATCACTCATATAATATTCTCACAAAGTTTCATACCAATTGGAGTTTTTTTTGGTCCTCCAAAAGGGTCAAAAACACCCAATTGTTCATCATTCTGCCTGCTTTTCAAGACATGTGCTGCACTCCTACCAGTCTTGGAATTTTCACTTTTTGAATAGGTTACAGAGGTCCTATCAGAGAACCAAGGGTAGATCTAAAAAGTAGACTTCAAGGGCTTTCCAACGAGCCATCACAGAGCATTTTCTAACATCGAGAAGGCCTTCCAAACACTATTGTAAGAAGACCCATTTTTCCTGTTCCTGTGCTGCACTCCTGGCATGAAATTTCAGTTTAAAAACACTGTGCTACGCTCCTATGGTTGAAAAGTCAAAATGTGCATTTGGAAAGTTTTAGGAGGCTTGTCAAAGCAAAAAGGTCAATTTCTTTGCTACAAATGGCTGAAAAGATATTTATTTTAGATATTTTAGATATTTTGTATGTGTTATATTCTTTCCACGACTAGTCACGCGCCCATGGTTTTGTGCATGGTTTTGCACATGGTTTTGGGGTACGATGGTTTTCAACCCCTAGTATTTGAGTAGATCCGTTCAAGGGAACTACGATTATGTTCTAATCCAGGGTTAATGGATTAGGGTTTATGTATGCTTCAGCATGTATATATATGTGTTGTAACACTAAAAGGAATATAATGAAATATCAAGCTGGTCGTCTCGATTTGGGATCCAGGGGAAAATCTCTGTGTTTATATGTTTTATGTTTTATGCTCTCGATATTGTTTATTTTCTGCTATAATATTTGTGTGTAGATAATTTATGTTCAGGGTTAAAACCTACACTGATTAGCCAATAGACTTCTAGATACTCTTTTAGGTTTTCCTCCTCCTTTCTTGTTATATAGAGCATGAGGATTCATTGTAAGTGTGGGATTTTGATTAGTTGAGAGAAATACATGGTTCTTGGAGGTTGAAGAGCAATTTGGTGTTGTGGAGCTTGTGGATGATTTGCCTTGATTGATGATGATGAAGGCTTGCTTGCAGGATCCCTAAGTTTAGTTAATGGTGATGTATCCCTTATTTGTTCATGTTTTCTTGTTGATCATATGTCCATCTTTTTGTATCGCAATAGCTTAGAAGAGTATAGGATGAGAGATGTTGTTTGAGGCACCTCAGTCCTCTTGTTTGCTATTGTCTTTATGTTTTCCTCTACTGGGTTAGTTTAAGGAATTCTTAGTTTCTCCTTAGGCCCACGTAAGCTTGTTTATTTCATTATTAGATTAATATTCTAGTTTAAAAATATGATTCATGGTAAGCCCTGCTTTTTTGCTGCTATCTAAACTCTGTCTTGAAATCTCTCTTTGATGTATTGATTGTTAGGTTAAGCCAAAGAGGCCTTGATTCGATCTTGTCCTTTGTATATGCTTATCAGTTTGACTCAAAGTTCTTTATAGTTTAATGAATGATGTTTAGGAGTTCCCTCTTCCTTTATTGATGCTATTTGTCTCTTATATGTTTTCAAATATTGAAAGTAGGATCATTGGAGTTAGATAAGTTTTCTTGCTTCCTTTGTCCCACTGGATTGTTTATCTTGAATGTTTATTTGTTTAAGAGTATTTTCATTGAGTAAATGGTGTGCCCTATCTCATGATTAGTATATTTTTCTTATCAGTATTTAAAACCTCCTTGTTCATAGGTATTTGACAAAGGATTCTTAACTGCCCTTTTCCCTACCTTGTTTCACAAACTTAATGTCCATTTCACCTCACACATAAACTTTAAAGATCCATTGACTACACTAGATTTGCCCTATGATGTACCCTGATTCACTATTGAGATAGCAATGATTTCTTAGACTCCATAGCCCAATGTTTGATAACCTCTCATTCCACCTATCCTACTTAATCATCTTACCCAACCAACCAAACAAACAAACCCTACACTTAACAACTAGCCTAAAATCAACCATCTAAAGCGAACAAGTTCACATTCTTCGCACATAATAGAGAGAGCCCTCTCTGAGTACAGGAACGTTAGGTCCTATGACTCCAAATACTGGTCTCATGTTACCCTATGAATTTGTTCTACCAATCTACTAAATCACAGGACCCTAACACCTCCAAACATTAGGCCTTAATGATATTATTATGTCCAAAAGATAAAAATTGAACGTATGATTATAGAAATGTTAGAGGCTAGTATAATTCAACCTAGTCAAAGTTCTTTCTCTTATCTAGTAGTATTGGTACACAAGAAGGATGGATAATGGCGCATGTGTCCAGATTATAGGGAGATCAATAAGCTCACTATTAAAGATAAATTTCCCATTCCTATGATGGATGAATTATTGGATGAATTACATGAAGAAATTTATTTTACCAAGTTGGATCTTCTTTTAGGATATCATCAAATTATAATGAAGACTTAAGATATTGAGAAAACAACATTTTGAACTCGTGAGGGTCATTATGAATTTTTGGTCATGCCTTTTGGCCTTACCAATGCACCTTCTACATTTCAAGGACTGATGAATTCCATTTTAAAACCCTTCCTTAGAAAAATTGTGCTAGTATTTTTTGATGATATGCTAATCTACAATAGGTCTTGGAAGGATCATGTTCAACATGTTGACAGGGTGTTAAAATTATTGGAGGAGAAAAAATTATATGTAAAAATATCCAAATGTTTCTTTGGAGTACAAGAGATTGAATATTTGGGTCATATTGTATCTCACGAGGGTGTTAAGGTAGACGCTAACAAAATTAAATCCATTAATGGATGTCAAGTCCCCACAACCATAAAGCAGTTGCAAGGATTTCTCGGGTTAACAGGGTATCATCACAAGTTTGTTTAGAATTATGGGAGAATAGCAACACCTCTAACAACATTATTGAAGAAATATGCATTTTCATGGACTCCTGAAGCAACTAAGGCCTTTTAACATAATAAAGAGGCAATGTGCCTAGCACCAGTCATAGCTACGCCAGACTTCACTAAAACCTTTATTGCAGAATGTGATTCCTCAGCAAATGGAATTGGTGTTATTTTAATGCAAGAAGGAAGAACCATTGCTTTTGAAAGTTTCCCAATCAAAGGAAAGTATTTATAGAAAGCTATTTATGAGAAGGAAATTTTAGCAATAATACATGCACTAAAGAAATGGTGACCTTACCTAATGGGAAGAAACTTCAAGGTAAAAACTGGTCATGCTAGTCTTAAACACTTTTTGGAAAAAAGACTATCTTTAGAAGATAAACAAAAATGGGTCACAAATATGTTGAGTTATGACTTTGAAATCATCTACAAAAAAGGGAAGCTAAATGTTGTTGCAGATGCACTCTCAAGAAACAATGAAGAGGTAGAAGCATTGCTTTGTGCCATTTCTATTATCCAATCAGATTGGATAATCAAAGCAAGGGATGAATGGAAGAAGGACGAATAAGTGTGGACACTCATTCAAAAGTTGCAGCAATATCTTAGTACTTCTGATACATTTATTTGGAAAAATGACTCCTTATGTTACAAAGATCAGTTATATATTTGGAAGAATTCCCAACTAAAACAAAATATTCTTTTTGAATTTCACATTTCTCCTTTAGGAGGACACTCAGGATTTTTAAAAACTTACCACAAGGTGAAATTTTTTTTTTTTTGGGATGGCCTTAAATATGATATTCAAAATTTTGTGGCGAAATATTTGGTTTTCTAGCAAAATAAAGTTGAGACAATTAAGACCCCGAGTCTTCTACAACCTTTATCCATTCCAAGTCAATGTTGGGAGGAGATTTCCATGGATTTTATCACAGGTTTACCTAAGTCTGATGGAAAGAGTGTCATCATGGTGGTAGTTGATAGAATTACCAAGTATGCACACTTTTTTGCATTATCTCATCCATTTAAATCAACTACAGTTGATACTACATTTATGGAAACAATTCAAAAGCTACATGGAAACCCAAATATTAATGTAAGTGACAGAGATCCCATTTTTACTGGAAAATTTTGGACAGAATTATTTTCTTTTTTGGGTACTCAACTAGCTAATAGCTCATCTTATCATCCTCAATCTGATGGTCAAACTGAGATAATGAATAAATGTTTGGAAGGATATCTTCGTTTTTTTTTATCTGATAAACAAACATAATGGGTCAAGTGGTTACCTCTCACTGAATGGTGGTATAACACTTCCTTCCATACTGTAGAAAAAATGACCCCATTTATGGCACTTTATGGATATCATCCATTGTCCATCACATCATATTTAAGATAAAATGCTAAGGTTGAAGCAGTGGAAGATCACATTGAGCATCAACAAGAAGTTCTCCAACTCTTAAAGGATAACCTAAATTTGGCACAAAATCAAATCAAACAACAGGCATATCAACATCGCAGTGAGATAAGTTTGGATGTAGGAGACTAGGTATTTTTATAGCTACAACCATACAAACAAATTTCCCTCAAGCAAGATAAGAAGGATAATAAATTATCACCAAATTATTATGGTCATTGCAAGGTGTTGCAAAAGATTGGTACTATGGCATACAAATTGGAGCTTCCTGCTTCTTTGCAAGTGCATCCAATTTTCCATGTTTCATGCTTAAATAAGGTTATAGGTGAAAAAATTCCAGTTCAAACAATATTTCTAGAACTTGATAAGGAAGGAAAAATCATATTGGAACTTGAAGCCATCATGGAAACAAGAACTCGACAGCTACGAAATCGATCAATCTCAGAGTATCTCATAAAGTGGAAGAACTTACCCACTGAAGATTCTACATGGGGGGGTAATAATTTTATACAAAAGCATTGAGAACTACTCAAGCATTGAGGAAAACACTTTTTTTGAAGGAGAGGGGCATGTTAGGTACCTATATTACTAGTGCAGTCCCTTATTGTTGTTAGTGTAGCCCTCTTATTATTATTTTTGTACCCCTGTAGCCCCAATATTTTTATTATTGTGCCTTTACATTATTATTGTTAGGTTGGATAGGATTATATTGTGACCCCATGGACTCCTATATATAGAATGACGTTTTTTCATTTGTATCATCCAAGAATTTTTCATTTATGTAATGTAAAGGAGGTTTCCCCCTCGAAGTGGCTTATTTGTAAGGAATTTATCTCTCTTTTCTTCCATTTTTGGACCTAGTTTCATAACGTCCTCTCTTACACAATGCCTAATCTGATGACTTGGTCCAGTGTAATAGATATATCCTTCCATCCAAGAGTATCTTGCACTTTTTTGAGCAATTTTCTTCTTTTATTTTGAGGACAGATGTTGTGGAAATATTCCTAGAACATGGTAGTTAGATATATTTTCATAGCACAATGAGTGATTTGAAATAGAAAAAATATATTCATCAAGAAAAGAATATTCAGCATGCATGCATTGATTGTCAATAGTTAGCTTAGAAAGAAAATCATCCCCTAGATTATCTTTCCTAGTTTTATCTAGGATTGTTATATCAAACTCTTGTAACGAAAACAACCAATGTGTAACCCTACCATTGGTAACTGGTTTATTGTTGTGAAACCAGCTCCGAAAAGAGAAGAAAAGAGATATCAACGCCTTAGAAATAAGTCACTTCGAGGGGGAAACCTCTAATACATTACATAAAGAACAATTCTTGGATGATTCAAATTACAAAACCTCCTTTCTATATATAGGAGTCCATGGGGCCTCAATGTAATCCTAGTGGGGCCACAATGTAATCCTAGCCAACCTAACAATAATAATTTAAGGGCACAATAATAACAATATGGGGGTTACAAGGGTACAATAATAACAATAAGAGGGTTACACTAACAACAATAAGGGACTATACTAGTAATATAGGGACCTAACATGCCCCTCTCCTTCAAAAAAGTGTTGTCCTCAACGCTTGAGTAGCTCTGGGTGCTTCTGTATAAAATTCTCATCCTCCCATGTAGAATCTTCAGTGGGTAAGTTCTTCCACTTGATGAGATACTCTGAAATTGATCGATTCCATAATTTTCGAGTTCTTGTTTCCGTGACTGCTTCAGGTTCCAATATCATTTTTCCTTCCTCATCAAGTTCTGGCAATATTGTTTGAACTGGAATATTTTCACCTATAACCTTCTTTAAACATGAAACATGGAAAACTGGATGTACTCGTGAAGAAGCAGGAAGCTCCAATTTGTATGCCATAGTACCAATATTTTGCAACACCTTGTAAGGACCATAGTACTTTGGCGATAATTTATTATCCTTCTTAGCTTTCTTGAGAGACATTTGTTTGTATGGTTGTAGCCGTAAAAATACCCAATCTCCTACATCAAAACTTCTCTCGCTGCGATGTTGATCTGCCTGTTGTTTCATTCGATTTTGTGCAAAATTCAGGTTATCCTTTAAGAGTTGGAGAACTTCTTGCTGATGCTCGATGTGATCTTCCACTGCTTGAACCTTCGAATTTTCCCTTAAAGATGATGTGATGGGTGGTGGATGATATCCATAAAGTGCCATAAATGGGGTCATTTTTGCTGCAGTATGGAAGGAAGTGTTATACCACCATTCAGCAAGAGGTAACCACTTGACCCATTGTGTTTGTTTATCAGATACAAAACAACGAAGATATCCTTCCAAACATTTATTTACTATCTCGGTTTGACCATCGGATTGAGGATGATAAGATGAGCTATGAGCTAATTGAGTACCCAAACAAGAAAATAACTTCGTCCAAAAATTTCCAGTAAAAATGGGATCTCTGTCGCTCACAATAACCCTCGGGTTTCCATGTAGCTTTTGAATTGTGTCCATAAATGTAGTAGCAACTGTACTTGCTTTAAATGGATGAGATAATGCACAAAAGTGTGCATACTTGGTAAATCTATCAACTACCACCATGATGACACTCTTTCCTTCAGACTTAGGTAAACCTGTGATAAAATCCATTGAAATCTCCTCCCAACGTTGACTTGGAATGGATAAAGGTTGTAGAAGACCCGGGGTCTTAATTGTCTCAACTTTATCCTGCTAGCAAAGCAAATATTCCGCCACAAACTTTTGAATATCATATTTAAGGCCATCCCAAAATAATTCTTTCTTCACCCTGTGGTAAGTTTTTAAAAATCCTGAGTTTTCTCCTAAAGGAGAAGTGTGCAATTCCAAAAGAATATTTTGTTTTAGTTGGGAATTCTTACAAAGATATAAGCGATCTTTGTACCATCAGGAATCATTTTTCCAACTAAATGTATCATATGTTAGGATCTTGTTGCAACTTTTGAATTAGTGTCCACACATCTTCATCCTTCTTCCATTCATCTCTTTATTTGGTTATCCAATATGGTTGGATAATAGAAATGGCACAAAGAAATGCTTCCACCTCTTCATTCTTTCTTGAGAGTTTGCAACAACATTCAGCTTCCGTTTTTTGTATATTATTTCAAATTCATAACCAACATCTTTGTGACGCATTTTTGTTGCTCTTCTGAAGATAGTCTTTGTTCCAAAAAGTGTTTAAGATTATCATGATCAGTTTTTACCTTGAAGTGTCTTCCCATTAGGTAAGTTCTCCATTTCTTTAGTGCATGTAGTATTGCTAACATTTCCTTCTCATAAATAGGTTTCTGTAAATACTTTCCTTTGATTGGATGACTTTCAAAAGAAATTTGTCTTCCTTCTTGCATTAAACAGCACCAATTCCATTTCCTAAGGCATCACATTCCACAATAAAGGTTTTTGTGAAGCCTGGCATAGCTAAGACTGGTGCTAGGCGCATTGCCTCTTTAAGATGTTCAAAGGCCTTAGTTGCTTCAGGAGTCCATGAAAATGCATCTTTCTTCAATAATGTTGTTAGAGGTGCTACTATTCTCCCATAATTCTTAACAAACTTTTGATAATACCTTTTTAACCTGAGAAATCCTTAGCCCCAAGGGTGATCTCAAGTGGTAGTGAGCTAATACGTGGTCCTCTCCATCGTGGGAGGTCACAGGTTTGATCCTTGAGTCCTTTGGGGTCAGGCGCTAAAAGTATGCCGAACGGTTTACCGTGCGTACCATCCAAAAATTCTGGGGAAGTACGCCCGGGTTTCCCATGAGCTTTCCCCTCGTGAAAAACCTGAGAAATCCTCACAACTGCTTTATGGTTGTGGAGACTTTCCATTCCTTAATGGCTTTAATTTTTTCAGGGTCTACCTTAACACCCTCGTGAGATATAATATGACCCAGATATTCCACCTCTTATACTCCAAAGAAACATTTTGATGTTTTTGCATATAATTGTTTCTCCTGCAATAGTTTGAGCACCCTGTCAACATGTTGAACATGATCCTTCCAAGACCTACTGTAGATTAGTATATCATCAAAAAATACTAGCAAAAATTTTCTAAGGAAGGGTTTGATAATGGAATTCATCAACCCTTGAAATGTAGAAGGTGCATTGGTAAGGCCAAAAGGCATGACCAAAAATTCATAATGACCCTCGTGAGTTCAAAATGCTATTTTCGTAATATCTTCAGTCTTCATTCTAATTTGATGATACCCTGAACGAAGATCCAATTTGGTAAAATAAATTGCTACATGTAATTCATCCAATAATTCATCAATCACAGGAATGGGAAATCTATCTTTAATGGTGAGTTTATTGAGCTCCCTATAATCTAGACACATGTGCCATGATCCATCCTTCTTGTGTACCAATACTACAGGAGCAGAGAAAGAACTTTGACTAGGTTGAACTATACCCACCTCTAACATTTCTGCAATCATACGTTCAATTTCACTCTTTTGGACATAAGGTGTTAGCATGAATTTTTTGTCGTAAAAACTCACTTTAGCTATGCATATCAAGTAGCCCTAACATAAGTTATGGCTACAAAATATCTTAAAATCTGTAATAAGCTATACACATCTAAATCTATATATGGAAGATATTAAGCAGGTAAATTAAAGTACAAGCACCAATGGACAAGACAATAATACATATGTTTAAAAGAAATTTTTTTTTTTATTATATCAAAGAATGGGGCGCCTGAGAGGAAAACAAGAAAGGTGTTTTCCGGTTCTCCTCAGTGGGCTGGGTTCTTGGAAGTCCTTAGTGTTTCAGATTAATGGTCTCTCTATCTAACTATTGTGGAAAACAAAACATGGAACTCAATGGGAATTCATAAAACAGAAATGCAAAATGGTGACCAAAAGCAGATCTAGTGTGATCCAATGCAATGAAGGTGACTAATGAATGGGAAAAACCCTCCTATTTATAACAAAATATTGGGGTGTTCTAGAACCTGGTGCATGAATAAAATATTATTAAACATCTTCTAGAATCACCTTTTAGGAATATTTTATTATATTTGTTGGAGGGAAAAGGGTTTTTGACTTGGGTCAATTCCTTTATTTATAAATAACAAATAAATAAATGATTTATTTGTTATTTAAGGGAAATGAAGGGAATATAATTAAATAAATAATGGTTTATTTAATTATTTATATTTGATTTAGTCAAATTTAACTAAGAATATGATTTAAATAGTGATTTAAATAACTTATTCTTAGGAAACAATTAAATAAATAGTGATTTACTTAATTGATATCCTTATTTTGGGTTAAATATGACCATGAAACATAAATAAATGTGGTGAAAGAAATTTTACTTTGGGTAAAATTAGTCTTACATGGTGTACTTGGGTTCATCTAATAATAATAGGTTAGATGACGAAAAAATGGTGTAACAGATTTCCCTCCAACATACGAGTGTTAGGAGCAAATCGTATGACCGAAGTACGTTGTAAGAACTCAATCAGTAGGTAGTGAAGTGGAAGTGAGAGAGAGGACTGTATGGTAATCTAAAGGGTGTGAAGGACTAGACCCTGAGGAGACGAGACTTATAGGTGCAACAAGTCTCAAATGTATGAGGTGGTACTAATGCAAAAGGCGGCGGGGGAGGCATACTTATGCCCGCCGAAACAATAGTACAAAAGAAAAAAGCGCCCGGAAAACCACGGAACGCAATAATGAAAGAGGTGCTGGCCATAACATGAGCCAGAAATGATAGAATAATGACTCCCATATACATGCTATGCCTGGAATAATCGTCAGGACTTATACAATAATAATGTAGTATAAGAGATACAAATAGACCCAGATGCCCCCTACACGCGGGGAAGGGCTCACAAAATCTAATGGATACAAGTAAGTCGAAAATGTGCTGCAAGAGACGGAGGCCGATATCGTCAAAGGAGAGGAGCTGCATCAAGGACTGAAGTGATGAAGTCATCCGGGCATGTGGGGGGCTACCTGGAGGGCCACCCCCTCATGAGGGTTTTTACATCTCACACACACCCGAGAATCATGAAGGATTGCGGCGGCATCATTGAATCATCGAGCATAGAATAAGAGTGACTGCCCCCTGGACCTGGTTGCCGGAGAAGATAATCTAATGTCAGCAGAAGGAGGTCTAGAGCAATGATAATATAGGTAGTGATGATGAGGATGGAAGGGGGAATACGAAGGAGTGGATGGGTGACTTCCCTTGTTAGAGCATAGAGGGTATGAATGTTATGGGTGGTAGCTGCCGTAATGGTAAGGAGGGCAAAGGATGATAAGCATAATGTAGGGTTCTCACCTCGACATGATTCATGATCGCTACATGGCTTTATGGGCACCCATTCCTACGTAATTGAACAAAATTCACTTAAAAACAAGGGAAAATCCTTCATACGCGACTATGTCCGTGTTTTTCCGCGTGTATACGCTAAGCATAAACTATCCTTTTCCGCGTATGCCATTTTAATGGTTAAAAAATATATAAAAAATCCCTACTCGCGCCGGGTTGATAGGCCACTGTGTAGTTCAACTACCCTACTGCAATAACCGCTTTCCAACTGTTGAAACTACTTGGAGGGACTATAAAAGGACCTCATATGTATGGCCTAAAGGAGGGAGAGAATTATTATTATTATACTCTGTTGGTTCCCTATCTGTTCGATTCCCAGGCTCTCAGACTTTCCTGGCTTCATTTCAGAAACCCTTGTTTCCTCGAGATACACATCCCTTTATATGTTATCTCGTATGCACTCATTTGGAAGGAGTCTTAGCGAGGCAAGGGCCGGACGGACCGGACGATTTGCTCATAAGGCCTTGGAAGGATCGGGGATCTTCTCCACTTACTTTTGTACGTACTATTTTTATAATACATAAGTATCATGATGTTCCCGAAGTAAACGTGTTGGTGTATGATTTAATGTATGAAGAATATTTGTTATACATGCATTCATGATGATTTATTTAATCTTTTATATGAATCTCGCTAACATATAGAGTAGAAATATACCGTACAACTTGTCCTTTGTGCCGGTTTCTTCTTGTATTTCAGTGAAAGAGGAAGGACTACAGCAGGGAGTTTGAACTCCACGTGGATCTACTTCAAACGTAGGACCAACGGGTAAACCTCTCGTTCTGCTCTATTTCGTTTTCATGATTGTGCATGATCGTGTGAGTCTCTGTTAAATAGTACGCCCCTGCTCTGTGGAGGTTGAATCCCAACCAACCTCTAGGGTGTTAACTCCCCGAAACAGAACTGGCGACTCCGCTGGGGATCACATTTTTGTGATTCTCCTGTTGGGTTGTTTCAACTGTTTGGTAGGTTGCCAACAGTTTCTTCTGTCTTTTACAGTCCAGTTTGTTTTCTTGCAGTCAGTTTGACGCTTTTATACCTTTCCCAGGCTTGTACTTTTTATTTTTCATTATCTTTCTTTGTATACGCAGTTTTTCTTGCACACAGTCGCGTATACCCGCGAGTTTGTGTAGAAGGATCTGCGTACACGCGGATTTCCCTCGACACAGACGCGTATACACGCCTGTTGCATAGCTGCAAGGTCGCGTATACCTAGGCTGAATTTGAAATTTCAAGATTCTGGTGTTTTTGGTCTGTTCTGGCTGTGGAGGCCTGTGTTTGCAGTGTCTTTGTACTTACTGGAGTGTGATAGAAGTGGTTTTAAGTCTTAGTTCTCTTTCGTTTGCCCGAAAACTGATCTTTTGGCGAAGTGTTCTTGTTGGTGCTAGCACTCCTGGATTGAGTTCCAAGATCGCTTTCTGAGCGTTCTTGGCTGTTCTGTTTTACCAGAACAGAGAGCTTTTGCTCACTGACTCGCTCCTGTCTTTGTGTTGTGCTTTGCATTGCGTTCTTTGCTTTGTTTTCGATTGGTTTTCTTGAAGTTTCGTAAGCTAGGGTTTTGTTGCATTTTTCGAAGATCTTTTATTGTTTCTTTGGAGTTTTGTGTTGCAACAAATTTGCACTATTTCTCTTGGCTGTTTGATTGAGTTTTTAGTTTTCTGTTGCCCTTATTGATCTTGCTATCATTAGTTTTATAAGGTTTGGGGGCATAGTTGGAGTTTATGCTTCAAATTCGGTCTCATTTTGGCTTGGATTGAGATAGTTGTTCTTGGTTTTCTTGAAGCTCTTGTTTTATAAAACTGAAAAGCCAAAAAACATTTGTTTTGCTTTTTGTTTTTGCATATCAAAAACTCAAAAAACATTGTTTCTTGTTTTTGTTTTTGTTGTTGCCTTTTTCATTTTCGTTTGGCTTCATCTTTTGGGACTTTAGTGAATTTTCTTGCTTCTAGTTTCCTGCTTGATTGTGAAGGGAAGTTGTCTTTTGATTTCTTCTTCTTCTTCTTGAGTATTTTGGTGTCTTATATTAAGAGTTCTTGTTTGCAAGAATTAGCTTTCTCGATATCAAAAGATTAGTTGAAACTGAAGGAGCCTTTCGGGAAATTTCACCTTGTTTCAAGGGACTTTCTGCATCTTAGAATTTACATGTTAGTGGTCATTTGCATTAGGTGCATTGAATCATTTAGTTAGCTTCTTAATTTTTGTGTGTGTGAGTTTGTAATTCGAAAAGAAAAATACATTTTTAGCCTCGTAGAACCTACATAGAAATTGCTCTTCATCGAAAGACTAAGAACTGCATGTGCATGTAGTCAGGTTTTTATTAATTTCTTTTGCGTCAGAACATCATTGGTTTCAACTCCATATCCTTGTGACTTAATACAACAACCCTTAAAATAAGCGATTAAATCTAAAATCAACTAGCAAGTTTTATTTAGAGTCAATCACCAACTAGCTAGGTTGTAGGGCCTTGGAATAGGAGAGAGGAGAGTTAACTCTCCAAGGCCGCTCAAAAAGACATAGAAGTTTACTAATTGAGCGAAATCCAACTCCGTGAAGTGGACTGGGAAAGCTCTCATCCGAGAGTCAAGCGCGAGGGGAAGTGAAGGTTAAGAAGAGGGATACCCCCCCTCCGATTAGCTGAATCTAACCTCAAGACCGTTCCGCCCAGCCTCTGATATGGATTGGTGTCCATAGTTGCTGTTCCTAGGTTCCACACAGGTGACTGCGGGGGGGAATACCCGTGGTACCTGAGGCAGACGTCGCATCACTTCCAGCAGTACTTCTGGGGGGTGCCCTTGCGAAGCTTGGGTGCTTGAGCCGGCAAAGGCTGTTGTTAGGAGGTCGGCGTAACTGTTTCTGATACCTTCGCTAGTTGTTCCGGGCCCTAATCATCCCAGACTGCTTTCGGAAGGTCCTATACTTCGCTTTCCTGTATTTTGGTGTCCGGTCCTCATCACCCGGAGCGGAAATACTTGGAGGCTGTTTGCTTGCTGTTTCTCAGGGTTTTGATTTTAGTGAGTGCTCTTTGCTCCTAGCTTGCCTAGCTTTTCACTTCTCTTGAGTCTAATATAATAAATTTGTAAAAGTGGCTGATCAAGCGCCTCGACGTTCGAGGAGAGTCCGGGGGTTATCTCCCGAGAGTGCAGAGCCTTCTTCGAGAAGGCGTAAGAGCGATCTAGCAGGTGGTTTTCACCCTGTAGAGTCTGACGCTGTGGAGAGAGATCCTCCACTAAGGTGTGAAGGTTTCATTGCTGATTCCGGTGTCGGTTCCGAGAGGAGCGTTTCGCTCACCTCGAGGGTATTGTTTCCTTAGGAGGAAGATTTTCGGATAGAAGATATACCTGAGCCTGCAGCTACAGGTCCATCTCCTCTTCCTCTTAATCATCCGTTTGTTATAGAGTACATCGGACCGGAGTCTGAGAGACCGCCGGATCTTCCTTATCTTTCTTATCTTTCGATGGCCACGACTGGGAACGCGGCTTCAACCGTGAGTGCTGCGGGCATTCAGACCCCTGCTTCTGTCGAGGCAGGGGGCACTCTTGCTCTATCTTCGAGTGCTTCTAGCACTGCTATGTTTGGCTCGGGGTTCACCCAAGCATATGCTTCTCAATCTGGTCCCTTTGTTTCAGGGATGTCCATTGCTGGAAATCCCTCTTTTTCCTTTACCGCCGGTGCAGCTGGATCTACGCCCATGTCCATCATGGCTAGTGGATCAGCTTCTTTTCAGGGTTTCCCCTTTGGGACTGGGCATATTCCTAGTCCTAATCCTTCTTTAGGGTCATTTCCTTTTACGTCCCAGACCCAAAGTTTTAATCCTTGGGCTCAGGGGCCAAGTTCGACTGCTTTTATGGGGTGGAATCCTGTGTTTGCAACGTCGGGGGCAGGGAATCAGTTCATCGCGAGTCATCCAGGGAATGCTTCTTTCCCTGCATCGAGTGCTTATCAGTCTTTTTCTCCTCTATCTAATGCATGGAACCCCTACCAGGGGCTTACATCTTCAGTCAATACTTCAGCGAGGGGAACTAGTCTGGGTCTTGGTAACTCGGCGTGGGGAGGAGGTTCTTCTCCGTTTTCTACGGGTCCTTTCTGGCAGCCTGGTGCCTCATCAAATCCAGGATATTCTTTTTAGAATGTGGGAAATCCATCCCATCAAGGATGGAATTCTCAGGCTCCGCCGCGATTACCATTTCTGGCAACGTTAAGCTTGCCAGACTTGGCGAAGTTAACTAATGACCCGATTCGATATAGTCCGGGTTGGCCTCCGGTTCCAACCAAACTTCCTTCAGACATTCCTAAGTTTGAAGGTAAGAATGGTGAAGATCTGGCAGACCACGTCACCACATTCCACTTATGGTGTTCATCCAACTCTCTGATCGACGATTCGATTAGATTGAGATTATTTCAGCGCACCTTAACTGGAAACGCCGCGAAGTGGTATATAGAGCTTACTGGGGGCAGTTTCGCCACATTTGGAGAACTGGCTGCCACTTTTCTTAACCATTTCCAGTTGCCTGTCAGATATGAGGCTGGGACCGAACTCCTGGCTAATTTTAAGCAGGATGAGGCAACTCACATTTCTGATCATATTCAGGAATGGAGGAGAAGGAAGAGGCTTATCAAAGCCCATATTCCAGGTGAGTTCCTTCTCGAGTGGTTTTTGAAGTCGCTTCAGTCAGTTATTTCAAAAGATGTATCCATGTCAGGGGTATATTCCGAGGAGCAGGCCATCTTTAGGGCCCAGCAGTTAGAGTTGATCTATTCTCAGTCTGGCATGCTTTACAAGTATTTGCCTAATGCTCCTCGCTCCAAATTGGATCTATCGAAATCTAAACCTGGTCCGCATGGTGACGGACTTGTCGGATCGGTCAGTAGTAGTGCAGCCAGCCTGCTTTCTCAATTGCAGCAGTTGTCTTTACAATCTGCTTCTTCTGGTCAGGCTGTGCCTGCTGATTCTTCACCTTCCCAGTCTTTGTCCATTAATGCAGTCCAATCTTCTGAACCCAAAGGAAATCAACAGTCCGATGGGAAGAAGAAGGGACGTAATAACAAGAAGAAGGGCAAGAATGGGAAGGGCAATGCAAATAAGACCAACGAGCGTGTTGGCGAAGGGCAAAAGGAGAAAAAGAAAGTTAAGTTTCTGTGCAAGCTTTGTGCTGGAGACCATCTCACGCATCTTTGCCCAAAAATTCAGGATGCTCAGCGCCTGTTATCTCAGCAAGGTTCTTCTAGTTCCCAGGCTGTGCTAACAAACCCTTTTCCCCAAGGGCATCAATTAATTGCTGGCGCGAATCAAAATCCTGGGGCTTCCTCTGGAGGTCCTCAGGAAGGGGAAATTCCATCGAATATCTTTATGATGAGTGCTCACGTGGATGTCGCTACGAGATCCCGTGATTATGGCGGAGAGGAATCTTCGAAAGCTAAGGAAGTTCCCGATGCTACTGAGCCGCTTCACATCACGAAGCCAACTGTTGAGTCTATGCCTCGGATGCCAAAAGCATCTTCTAAGCGGTCAACGATTAATCCGAACATGAGGGTTGCCCAGAACTACTCGATTGTAGAAGATCTGGCGCAGAGTCCTTGTGCTATGTCAGCTTTAGAGGTACTCCAGTCTTGTCCGGCTCAGCGCAGTGCTTTGCTCACTGCCATTGGAGATATAGATCCGAAAAATTCTCTTCTGATTACCTTTGATATGAAGAATTTTAAGAAGAGACTTCCTCATCATATGGCCTTCCATATTAAATCATCGTACCGTAAGACTAATATCTTTCGCACGGTCGTTGATGAGGGTGCTTCTACTTGCGTGATGTCTCTCGCATGCTGGAAGACACTAGGATCTCCCAAAGCTGTTCCATCTAGCACTATTCTTCCTGCATTCGATGGCCATTCTCATAGGCCCCATGGTATTGTCCCGGCTTTGCCCATCTGTGTTGGGGGAAAAACTGTTAACATAGAGGTTGAGGTAGTAGATGCAGCCTTGGACTACAACCTTCTGTTGGGGAGGAACTGGATATATGATATGGATGCCATTGCATCTTCACTATTTCAGATAGTATGTTTCCCCCACGAAGGGAGGATAGTTACGGTGGATCAACTGGACTGTCCTCCTGTAGACCTGGATGCGCCTCCTGACTCATCTGTCCCTAAGTTGGACAATACTAAGGCACCTATCGAGAATCTGGGAGTTGGAATGTATTCTTTCCTGATGGGATCTTTTGATCTTCCTCCTCCTAAGGTGTCTATCAATGCTATTTCATCCTCCAAGGCTCCCCTTCGAAGAGAGTTCTTTCGAACTCATTATTTTTCTGACCCTTGGACCTTACCTTCCCCAACTGCCACTTTGGAGGAAGGGCAAGTGGGTGGAATGGCATTCCCGATTTCTGCAGCTGAGATTGCATATCAGTCTGTTGTTGACACTGCAGAGTCTGATCCAGCTCCTCTTTCGCCCGAAGAGTTGGATGGTGATGTGGCTCCGGCTTGGACGCTTACTTCTTCTTCTGCCCAGGATTGTCTAGATACCACTCTTCCATCTGAAGAGGCCATCCTGGAAGCAATGACAGGTATAGAGAGACCGTGGGATGACTTGCATCATCGGTCTTACTTCCTACCCGACTTGAGCGAAGTCGAAGCTAGTTTTCCAAGTCCTCAGTCTCCTGGACCTGTTCACCCAGTCTTGAGCCCCTTAGCACCAGCACAGGTTTATGCTGAAGGGAACATGGCTGTGATCTCTCCGACTATCCCGGTGAACATCTCCATGAATCCCAACATTATTGAGAACGTTTTCATTGGAGCTGAATGTTCCCGTGAAGAAGTTCAAATCTATACCGAGCTCTTCAAAGAGTATAGGGATGTTTTTGCTTGGTCTTATGAGGAAATGCCTGGCATAGATCCATCTATTGTCCAACATGAGATCAAGACGTATGAAAACGCTAAGCCGGTCAGGCAAAAACTTCGTCCGGTTAATCCTAGGAAGGCAGCAGCTATCAAAGCTGAAGTTGAAAAGCTGCTTAAGGCGGGATTTATTTTCCCAGTTCCTCTGACTGAATGGGTTTCAAACCCCGTTCCCGTTGATAAAAAGCAAGGAACAATTCGAGTGTGCATCGATTTCAGAGACCTGAATAAGGCGTGTCCTAAAGATAATTACCCCACACCCTTCATTGATCAGATTATTGATGAGTGTGTCGGTAACGAAATTTTTTCCTTCATGGACGGTTTTTCTGGTTACAATCAAATTACTATCCGTCCAGAAGATCAACATAAGACCGCATTTATTTGTCCCTGGGGTACGTTTGCATATAAGAAAATGCCTTTTGGTCTGAAAAATGCTGGAGCCACTTTTCAGCGGGCCATGTCCTACGCCTTCCATGACATCAAGAAAATTATCGAGGCATACTTAGATGATCTAGCTGCTCATTCTCGAAAGAGGATGGATCATCCAGGACACCTCCGGCAAATATTTGAGAGATGTCGTTTTTATAAAATTCGTTTGAATCCGAACAAGTGCGTTTTCGCGGTAACATCCACTCGGTCTTTGGGATTCTTTGTGCCTTCGGAAGGGATAGGGGTAGATCCTTTTAAGGTTGAGGCAATCCTTTGGTTGCCTCCCCCGTTGGCGGAACCCAGAAATGGGCTCTATTTGAGAGAGTATTATGCCTAGGCTTCGGCCTGGCATTTTGCTTTTGTATATAGCTTGTTTTTGTATTTTTCACATATATTGAAAAAATCCAAAAAATCATATAAGTTAAAAAATTGCATTTTTTGGGGGTCGAAGCTCAGGAATCTTCTCGGAGAAGGATGTCATCAGAATCGTACCATACCCTAAATGCTTTCACTTTCCGGATAGAGGTCAGTTGTATTGAAAATTTTTGCAAAAATTTCCTTATGCTTATTTTTTCGATCTGTCTTATGCTATATAACTCGATTGCTTGGAAGTGCCCAGTTTGGTATATTTCAGGTACATTTTGACGATTTTGAGACTTTTCCCGGTTTTTGATCCATGATTTCAGACTCTTCACGGCAGGTATATGATCTTCACTGGCATATAGGTTAGGGAATCACTTTCCGTTGCATCTTGCATACTAGCCTCCATACTGATCACTTGCCTTAGGGTCAATCCCATCAGGTCATGAGCATTACACCCATTTCACTCGCCGATTTTTAATCATGACTTGATGGTAGAGCCTTCCTTTACATGGGCTTCCTAGTTAGTTCCTTGCTATCACTTGTTGCCCATGCTGCTTTTTATGTAGGCTCGGGAGTCCTCTTTAGTCCCGCCATGTCTTTTGTGTTGAAGCTTCATTCTTCTCCTTCATCACTTATCATTTTTCTGGCTTATACCCTAGAGGCTCCCTGGTGTCGTTAAGTTGTATTACCGCATTGCATATTGGCTACTTGTTTATCCTGGCCTTTAGCCGGCTTCATTTGGACTCGATGTTTAAGCCAACTTTTGACCTTGACTTTCTGTACAAGTTAACCGTTGCATGCACTTAGCTATCACGACTTGACACCTTTGTACCCATGGATGGAACGTTCATCTGAGTATCACTGACCAGTTTTCGCCACCTTGCATTGAGCATAGGATTGTTCCAAACCCCGGAACTAGTGCATCTGCTTTTTTCGATACTCGTTCTATTCATTGTATCATAGCATTCTTTTATTCTTTTTCAGGCTTATTATGAAAAAGACAAAAAAAAATTAAATATAACAAAAAGAGCGGGAACGGGATGTATCTTCGTTATTTCGATGGCAGTACAGAGTCAGTTTGTCGCCCTTGAACAAAGCACATATACTTATATATATATTTCCTTCATTTGGGATGGTTCTAGTTTGACCTAGGTTCAGCCTTTACCATCTTTCACTTGTCAGTTCTCCCCCGGTTGGTTATCTCTTCCAATCATATGGAGAGTTTGTTTTGCCTCCTGCAAGACAGACTTATACAGTGTCACTTTTTTACCGCCTTGGTCATCACAGAGTCGTGCTTTTGTTCAAGGGAAGTCTAGCCTGAGTCGGCCATTCTGCGGTGTCTCTTGACTCATTATTCAGTCGGCCTTCCCGGTCTTGTCAGCATCATGTTCTATCACATCAGATGTTTTGATCTTCTGCTCGTGCTGGTTTGAGAAGGTCTCCATTGACTTCTTGCCGGCGGGTTTGTCTCTTATCAACTACGACACATTGCTCTGAGAGCAAACCTAGAGCCGCACCTTGGGCCTATTCCCATCATTGATAGGTGACCTCGTGCTCAGCATTTGATCATCATCATGGGTCTTTGACCGAGTGGTTTCCCCTGTGTTCGACGTCAGCACACATTATCACACTTGGGATTCGTGCAGTACCTGGATTTCCATTTGACCCTATCGGTGGATTTCTCGCCTCTGTGTCAGCTTTCATTATTGGTTGGTTCGGAGGGTTTCTTCCGTGCGCTAGCTTCATCTTGTGCACGTCGGAAACGTACTTCGGTTTTGGTTCCATCACTCTACTTCGTCCGATTCCTTCCAAATCTTGGCCTACGGGTTACACTCGCGCTGGACTGATGTGGGATGCCTTAATGCCTTCCTTCCAGCAGATCTTTTCCCATCGACTCCGACTCATTGCTCTGGGAACAAGATCTAGAGTCTTTTATCAGTACCTTAGGGTTTGCAGTCATCAGTGGCAGACTCTTCGCTATCGACAGTGGGGATTCATTATTGCCTCCTGATTGGTAGATTCTTTCAAGTGTTCGACTTCAACTCATTCATTCACACGTGTCAGATTGTACTGGGGCACCTTGACACTCATTATCATTATCGGTGGGTCGTCTCGCGTTGGTTAACGGGAAACATCATTGCCCGGTAATCCAACGATTTCTCACATGGTCGAATTCAGCTCATTTATTCCCAGTGTGTAGAATTGTGCCGTTGTGATCGGTGAAGACCTTGGGTTGCATCAGCATTTCTCGGTTCACTGTTGACAGTTCTCTCAGTTTCTGCCAGTGTTGCCGTCCACCCTTATATGTTGCAGTTCAGCACAGCAGCATCTTATATGTCGATCCCCGAGTTGCGTGATTGTACCGTTTGATCCGCCTCTTATGATCCGGTACTTGGAGATTCAGTTACTTGATCAGACATCTAGTTGCACTATCTTTGTTCAGCTTTCTATATGTGATACTTGGACATTGATACAGACTTGTATTTCCGGGCCCTGCTCAGATGATTCACTATGTACTTTCAGTTCAGTTATACTTGTATACATGTTGGATCTATTCAGTACTTTCTATCTATATGATGTATTATTGACTGAGCATGGGTATGCCCGCCTCAGCATGTGTTGACTCTCTGGTTTCTTTCATTGGTTTTTGGCAGGCTGAAATCTGGTGAAGTCCTCTCTTGTTCTTGCGAAGTTCTTTCTATGTGCATAATACATTTCGGCCATCATGTACCCTTTCTGACCTCATATATTAGGGGGCATCTGTTATAGCATCATTTCTCACCTTGACATGATTCATGATTGCTTCATGGCTTTATGGGCACCCATTCCTACAGACTTGGACAAATTCACTTAAAAACAGTGGAAAATCCTTCATACGCGACTAGGCCCGTGTTTTTCCGCGTGTATACGCGAGTACAGATAGACTTTTCCGCGTATGCCATTTTAATGGTTAAAAAATATATAAAAATCCCTAATTTCGCGCTGGGTTGATGGTTACTCAGGTAGTTCAACCACCCCAGCCCGTGGCCAACTGTTTCCAACTGCTGAAACTACTTGGAGGGACTATAAAAAGTCCTCATATGTATGGCCTAAAGGAGAGAGAGAATTATTATTATTATACTCTGTTGGTTCCCTATCCAAGTCTGATTCCCCGTGCCTCCTGCACTTTCCCAGTTCATTTCAGGAAACCCTTGTTTCCTTGAGATACACATCCCTTTATATGTTATCTCGTATGCACCATTTTGGAAGGAGTCTTAGCGAGGCAAGGGCTGGACGGATCCGGACGACGGTCTGCGAAGGCCTTGGAAGGATCAGGTGATCTCTCCACTTACTTTTGTACGTACTATTTTTATAATACAGAAGTATCATGTTGTTCCCGAAGTAAACGTGTTAGTGTATGCTTTAATGTGTGAAGAATATTTGTTATACAAGCATTTATGATGATTTATTTAATGTTTTATATGAATCTCACTAACATATAGAGTAGAAATATACTGTACAACTTGTCCTTTGTGCTGGTTTCTTCTTGTATTTCAGGTGAAAGAGGAAGGACTGTTGCAGGGAGTTTGAACTCCACGTGGATCTACTTCAAACGTAGGACCAACGGGTAAACCTCTCGTTCTGCTCTATTTCGTTTTCATGATTGTGCATGATCGTGGCCGACATGAAACTCCATAGTTGACTTCCACGTGGACGGCTTTGACCGCGGCTTCTTTGGACGAGTTTGCTTGAACCAGTAGGACACAAACCATGTCCACGTCATTCCTAGCCTGCCCATGTGGCTCGTTTCCCTTGTAGACACCTGTAGCATATAGTTCGACAAAATAGCTGCGGAAAGTTGCAGCAGCTGCGGAAAGTGGCAAGTTTCCGCAGCTGAATGAACAAAATCTAGATCAAATAGAAAACACAAAAACATAATTAAAAACCATGTTAGATACCCTTTTGCACATGATATTGACAATTTGGGAGGTTTAGGTGAGTGAAAAAGGTATGGAAAAGTGTATGCAAAAGATGCAATTTCGGGACTCAACAATTGTCGACCGAGTGTCTGAGTCAAGGGGAATCGGATATCTATTGGGGATCTACAGAGGTTGGAGATCCGGGCAGTGGCCGCAGCGGTGTTGTGGATTTTGGGCAGTCAGGCGCTCCATCACATCACTGGGGGATAAATGATGATTGTAGAGAGTGTGTTGGGTGGGACCTACTATGGGTGGGCCCAGATGATGTTGGCGTCTCTGAAACGCCAGTTTTCGCTATGTAAGCGGCAGGTGAATCATGATTGTGCGTATGGAACGGTGTTGTGCTCTTTCTTCTTTGAGAAGATCCCGACCTTACGACCTCGGATACAATTGCCTGATGGGGGCCCGAGAGAGCCCCAGATGCGACGGTGGGGACGACTACTGAGTAGAGGAGGAGGAGGGGCGGTCGGAAGGGTGTTTCGACAAGAGTTTTTCGCTCACTGGGATCAGATGCTGTTATACATAGACGTCTATCCCTATAGTGGGATGAGTTATTGGGGAGATCCGGACTTGCCGCTACCACCTGGGCGAGTATGGGGTCCTGATGTAAGTGAAAAGCAACTAATCTGTTATATTCTGTTTATATTTGGTGACTAGCATGCATGGCGCTAATCTTTATATTGTTTGGGATGCAGATATAGCTCCGGTAAAACCGGCCGGATATATGGGGTGACCTGCAGCAGCAGGAGCTACTGGTGCCAGTGGATCGAGCACAGGATAGAATGAAGAGATGGCCGCATTGGTGGAGTATCTCCGTCGTAGATGTGAGGGACTGTTGACCAGCGTGTCGGAGCGTGGTTGGCAAGATTTAGATGACCGATACATAGAGTTGTGTATTGGACTCCCCTTGGAATGGCGAGGGATCATGCGACGCATGGCGATGGCCGGGAAAACGGTGCGTGATCTACAAGCTGCAGGAGCAGAGCCGTTGGCTCGGGATCCTCCAGAGTGTGATTAGGGGCAGGTGGTGCCCCCTAGTATGTATGTAGGGCGAGTGGTGCCCCCCTAGTATTGTATGTAGGGGCAAGTGGTGCCCCCCAGTTTTGTAGTTTTGGGTTGTGTAACATTCTATGGGCATGTCCTATGTTTGAAAGTATTGGACTCTGAAAACACATGTGATATGATATATGTATGATTGATGTGTATTTAAATGTTATGTCGTGCTTATGATAAATGCCAGTCGAGAATATGATTTGCGATCTGATTAGCATAGTGACTGTGACTTCTAGGGACGTGGTTGAATGAAATGAATTGAAATTCACGAATTAAAAGTCTCACCCGTAAATATTGTCTAAACAGGATAGGATGATGCACATGGTAGACACCATTAAGTTGTAAGACAATAAGCAGGGAATCTAAATAAACGTGCAGGTGGAGGATGCGATGGGAGAGAGCGTCAGCTAAGAGACCACGAACTGCATCATATTCGGCCTGATTATTGGTGGCGGTACCAATGCAGACCCCATTGGCAAGAACAAGGGTGTGCACAGGGGTAAATATGGCCCAGGCGGCTGAGGCGAGGTTTCGGGAATAGCGACTGGCGCCATTGGCATGACCAATGTAATGAGTGGACGAGGGGGTCAAGGGAATAGCATCGTAGTAGAGGACAAATGAAGAAGATCGAGGACAGATGTGGCGACGTACATCATAGATACAAATGGGAACATCGGGATGAGGGGAAGGAATGGCATGAAAGTGAGGTCCACAAGAGGCTGCAAAGCTATCGAGATCATCAGTCATAGAAAAAGGGTGCAGATAGGGGTCATCAGAGGAAACAACAGAAGAGCAAGTAAAGAGATGGTCATAGCACGAGGAGCCCAAAAATGTCGCGGAAGGGGTATCAAGTGAAATAGACAGAGTGGATACAGAGGGGATGTACTCTGAGGGGTGGGCGGATGATGATAGGTACAAGAGAGGAGCAGCAGATTCTGACATCTCAACATCAGGGGGGGGGATGTCAATGGTGGCCGGGGGATCTTCAAGAGAACCGGACGCATACTGAGCGAGGATGGGTGAGGCTGATTGATTTTATTCAATTTCATACTCACGAATGACCTCTAAAGAGGCTTAGTAATGTGTGAGGTGAGGATAATGGTGGGAATAATGACCGTGAATCCCTCATAAGGCGCAAGGTTTGTTGGTGCGAAGAGCCTTGGGGTTCTTGGCGACGGGGGAGGAGAAAACAGGGGTTTCAGAGGTCGTCGATTCAGGAAAGGTGACTTTAACCATGGGGCGGATACGGGGCAACTCAGGACAAGTATGGGTGGCGTGACCGATACCATCACACAAGGCACACGGCTTGGTGGGTGGAGGGGGAATAGGGTTAACAGCGATGGCCTTGTCTTGGGATGCCCCCTTGCGAGTTTTTCGTTTCTTACCCGTAGCGGATTCATCATGAGGAGGAGCATGTGAAGGGGCTAGGGGTACTGGAGTGGTGGAAGGAACAACAGGAATTGGTTGGACAGGTGTCACAACAATGTACGGTTTAGGGTGACCGGGAGGGGTCTCGGTGGGAGGAGTAAGATACCATACCGGTATTCCCAATGTTAAATTAGGGAGGGACAGGGTGGCCATGACGGGAACCGAATAGACTCCAGGAGGGGGACCAAGGAAGGGGATTTGACCGGCGGAGAAATGGCTAGGGGGGACAGCTCCGAGATGGGGGAGGCTGGAGGGAATTGATTCGGGAGGGTAAGGAGGTTCCGGAGTGTGAGGGAGAGGGAGAGGGCCCGGGGGGAGGGGTTGAGTCAACTAAGGCGAAGGGCTAGGAGCAGAGTGCGGCGGATGAGATGGAGGTTGCTGACTAGCCGAGGCAGGGTGCGGGAGGGCAGCCTGGGAGGATTGCATCATGCAGACATTCGCCGAGCTAGGATCAGAGATAGGAGGAGGGGGAGGACCAGGGAAAGTGCCAAGCAAAGAGGAGTCTTTGTAGACGCCAGGGGAGATGCTTGTCAAAGAATCAAAATTTTTCTTATTGGTGACAGTAGAGATGGTGGACTCAGGTGAGGTTTGGGATTTAGGTTCATGATACGACAACTGGTCAATGGTGACGATATTGCCATTATGGGGGAAAAACATTTTGCGGTGGACTGTGGATGGGACGGTAGACATGGCATAGGTGTAACTACGCCCCAAAAGGATGTTGTAGTCAAGAGGGGTGTCGATAAATTCAACGTCGACACAGACAGTCTTACTAGCAAGGGTGATAGGGCAGTTACGAAAAAGACCAATGGGTTGGGAGGCATGGCCATCCCATGCACGGAGGGTGATGGTGGAAGGGGCCAGCTCAGGGGATCCGAGTTGTTTCCAAACCGAAGCAGACATTACACAAGTATATGCCCCCTCATCAATAATACATCAAGCGACATTGGCGTTTCGAATTTTGACTGGGATTTGGAAAGCAATTGAAGGAGGAAGAGGGGGGTGGTCTGATGGATGGGCATCAAAAACAATTAACAGGTCATCAATGGGATCTACAGCACCCACGGCAGATAGTAGAGATTTCTTTTGAGAAGGACATGACTGGAGGAGTTCCAGCATTGAAATGGCAGCCGGATATTGTGCCAGATCATCCACTATGCAGTAGGAATGGGTAGCTCGACCAGAGGCAGCATTTTGGTGTAAGGAACCCTTAGGAATTTTGGTGTGAACCTCAACTTTGGGGGGAGGGATTTGTAAGGGACCCTTGGGTGTCGATAGAGGCTCTATAGAACTGGATGATGGGGACTCAGAGACAGGCGAAACGGGAGGTGGGGAATATTGACGAGATCGAGTTTGGAGGTTAAGGTCGACAGTGAGAGGGGGGTCAGAGGCCATCATGAGAATTTGATAATCAGAGGTGCCAGAAGGGGAATGTTGAGTTGTGCTAGGGGCACGAGGTGATTGATTAGCTATGAATCCTTGCCGAGGGAGAGGATCGGTAGACACGGCAGGTTGGACAGGGGTTGGATGGGGAGAGGTGGTCAGGGAGGAGTGTTGACCCCGCACGGTGGGTTGGGATTCCCACATTTGTCGCATCTGAGGTAATAGGGGACAGTTGTGAGTGTAATGACCATAAACACCGCAACATGAACAGGGCTTATTGGTGCGAAGCGGTCGGTCGGGCTTGGGTTGAGAGCCTTGTGGCTGGTTGGCAGTGTTAGGGTCCAGACTGGGAGAAGTGGGTCCACGATTTCCAGGGGTGGATGGATTGCCTCGCCTCCGTCGAGAAGTAGGCGCCCCTTTTTGTGCAAATATGTGCCCTGTGGGAGGTAGTAAATGCGGGGGGGGAAGAGGCAAGGGAGTGGGAGATCCAAAAGCAGGAGGAGCAAGGACACTAGGCTGAGGATAGGGATAAGGGTGAGAAGGGGCCACATTGAGGTATGGAGGCAGGTGGGCAAAGGGGGGAGGCATGCCATAGCCAGGGTACATGTTGCCGGGAGGGGGAAAGGTTCTAGAGGTGCTGGCCCCGCTGGGGGAAAAACCATAGGGAGTAAGAGGCTGGGTAGTGGTATGGGATAAAGCGCCGACGATACCATCAGCGGAATGAGAGGTTCCCGAGGCGTTAGGACCACCGGGTTTGGGGAGGTCAGGAAGGATGGTATACACATAACCGGATTGAGCATAAATAAGATCATACTTCAAAGTTATTTGAAGGGCGGCTTCTTTGGTTTGGGGAAAATGAGATGCGACATCTTTGCCAATGGGTGGTAGGAGGGTGCGAAGGAACCAATCCATGTAAATGCGATCTTAAAAGGGGGGGGCACGACATAAGCTTCGTCATCTTCGCCACTCTTGAACATGAGCGGAGAGACGTGTTGAAGAGGATTGCTGAAAAGAGGTCAACATTTTGGTGCCAGTGTCGTATAAGAGAGGGAGATGGAAATAAGACAAAAAGTCTTGGGCAATGGTGGCAAAAGTGGTATGGGAAGAGGTGGCTTGATTGACATACCATTTGGATGCTTCGCCAGTAAGGGTGTGTTGGAATAAACGAAGATGAATGGAGTCGTCGGTGATGGATTTTGAGGAGCACCACATGTGGAAAGATCAGATATGATTAGAGGGATCGTCACTAGCAAGGCCCTCGAACTTGGGAATGTCGAAGGGGAGCTTGGTTGGCATAGCAGGCCAACTGACATCGTGGCGGATAGGATCGTTGATAGGCTAGTTGAAGTCAGGGAGATTGAGGCCAGCCATATACAGAAGTAATGGGGCAGTCGAGGTAGGTCCCGTAGTGGTTCCACTGGAAGTGGACCCGGCAGTAGAACTGGGGTTAGGGCTAGGTCCAGAACTAGACATGGTGAAGGTAAAGGGGGGGAGAACCAGAAGGATGGGGAGAACCTGAGCAATCAGAGGAAGAGGCAGAGGGCGGACTCAGGGGAGGACTTACTCGATGACGATGGGAAGGAGGAAGTCGACCAACCGGAAACTGAGGGTAAATGCCAAGAAGTCGCCGTGAGAAACGCCTTGGAGGCGCAATGATGATGGGAAGAAGAAAGACCGACAAGGGCAGCAAGGTGCAAAGGCAAGACGCGACAAGGGCAAGGAGGTGCAGTGTCGATTATTTTTAGAGTCTTTGCCAGGTGGTGTTAACCAGGCTCTTCTTCACTTAGGGTGAGTGTGTGGCGTGCATTAATTTTAATTGATTAAACCCAGACGTTTTGAGAGTAAAAGAAAAAGTGTGTTGCGTAATGGAAAATAAATCTGCAGTAAATAAAACTGAAAGAACATAAAATTAACAACTAAGAAGGCAGCAATCGAACCCAAGCAGGTGGGTCTCTCAAAACTAGTCTAGAAGGGGCAGAGCACGCTAACAAGAGACCAATAGATCGAAGGTCCGGAGGGACTGGGATATAATGGAGAAATCTGCTGGAAAGTGGCGCAGAAAGCAGCAAAGAGGCAGGGGCAAGGTTGCTGCTAGAAAATAGGAGATCAGCTAAAAAGAGGGGGTCAAAGGGGTGACCCTAGAGTAGAACCTAAACAAAGCAAAAGGCAGTGTATAGAAAGGGAAGAAAAGTTGACCTGTGAGGATCTGAACAAGAGGTATCAGATCTGAAATAAGGCTGAAACTTTTGGAAATGCAGACGTCTAAAAACAACAACAAAATCTCCCACAAAAAGTGGAGGGAACTGAAGCCCTAAGGGGCAAGAGTCCCACATAGGTGAGTGAAATAGATCAGAAACAGGTCTGAACAGGTGGAGACAGAGGCTGGAACACCCTGGCAGAAGCTTCAGTGAAACCCAGCAAAAGCGCTGGCAGATTGCAAAAAAAATTGCAGGGCACAGGTTTGGGCCTGTTTTCCGGCCAGGTCGCAGATTTAAGGCAGAAAAGTGCGACCTCAAGGCCAGGTCGCACTTTTTGGGCAGATAAGTGCGACCTGCAGATTCAGGGCTGGTTGCGGAAGATTTCAGAAAATTGTGTCGTCTCAACTGCGGCTGATGTCGGTCACCTGCGCAATAAGGCCAGAAACACACGAAAGTGAGAAATTTGAAAGTTTGAGGGTTTTAGAGGAAAAAAATAGCATAAAAATAGGAAAATCAGAAAAATGAAGAGAAACCCTAGGGTCTGAAACAACTGGATATGCAGGAAAATAGAAAACGACAGTGGTCGCAAAAGAAAACCCATGTGGAGTCGCCAATTGTTAGCATGAATTTTTTGTCGTAAAAACTCACTTTAGCTACGCATATCAAGTAGCCCTAACATAAGTTATGGCTGCAAAATATCTTAAAATCTGTAATAAGCTGCACACATCTAGATCTATATATGGAAGATATTAAGCAGGTAAAGTAAAGTACAAGCACCAATGAACAAGACAATAACACATATGTTTAAAAGAATCTTTTTTTTATTACATCAAAGAATGGGGCACTTGAGAGGAAAACAAGAAAGGTGTTTTCCGGCTCTCCTCAGTGGGCTGGGTTCTTGGAAGTCCTCAGTGTTTCAGATTAATGGTCTCTCTCTCTAACTATTGTGGAAAACAAAAACATGGAACTCAATGGGAGTTCATAAAACAGAAATGAAAAATGGTGACCAAAAGCAGATCTAGTGTGATCCAATGCAATGAAGGTGACTAATGAATGGGAAAAACCCTCCTATTTATAACAAAATATTGGGGTGTTCTAGAACCTGGTGCATGAATAAAATACTATTAAACATCTTCTAGAATCACCCTTTAGGAGTATTTTATTATATTTGTTGGAGGGAAAAGGGTTTTTGACTTGGGTCAATTCCTTTATTTATAAATAATAAATAAATAAATGATTTATTTGTTATTTAAGGGAAATGAGGGGAATATAATTAAATAAATAATGGTTTATTTAATCATTTATATTTGATTTAGTCAAATTTAACTAAGAATATGATTTAAATAACTTATTCTTAGGAAACAATTAAATAAATAATGATTTACTTAATTGATATCCTTATTTTGGGTTAAACATGACCATGAAACATAAATAGATGTGGTGAAAGCAATTTTACTTTAGGTAAAATTGGTCTTACATGGTGTACTTGGGTTCATCTAATAATAATGGGTTAGATGACCAAAAAATGGTATAACAATATATATTTTGGAAATGAGTGGCTGCAACATCTTTAATTTGGTCTATGCCTTTGTAGATCATCCCTTTAGAGGTATTGATTCCAAGATATGGTTGCAGGAGAGACGGGCTCTGAATTTCCGGTGGAAATAAGAGTTGTTCCTATCTCCAGATTCCAACCAAAGACTGCAGGACTTTAATCTCCAATAGTCCTCTTAATTAGGAAAGGAATAATAGGAGATGCATCGGGTAGTTTTATCTTTGGCTAGTTCAGCTGTTGTGATGTCTTTGGTGTCCATTTCCATCTGAAGATCTTCCAGCTGCTCCATTTCTTCCTTTCTTTGATTGTTAGGTGTGTTTGAAGGCTTTTTGCTCCATTCCTTAAGAGATTTCTTTGTGGCTTTTAACCTCTGTTCCCACACATAGCTGGGAGAGTTAATGATAGTGGTGGACCAAGCCATTCGAACTGTATCAAGGAATCCATCTTTGCCACTCCAAAGTGGACTAAATCTGAACAGAATTGGACTCATATTTTCTTCCTCTTCCAGTGAAAGAAGAATGGGTTTATAATCTGAAGTGAGCTTAGGAAGAATTTTTGAGGAGATGAGATTCCTTTCCATCATCATTGTGCTTTGGACAAGAAATATGTCCATTCTGGCTGAGATGTGATCTTCCCCTGTCCTGTTATTGGTCCAAGTGTATAATCCTTTCTTTGGCTTGAAGTCCATTAGATCCCATTGGAGGACTATGTCTTCGACCACATGAATGATTTGATCCCTGCTACTGCTACCTCCTCTTTTTTATTTTAAATTCATTACTATGTTAAGATCTCCAACAATGATGATGTTATTTGGAGAGTGAAGTTCAAGAAATTTATTTAAGGACTACCAACATTCTTTCTTCTTTGCATACATTACCAGAACATATAAATTGAAAAGTGTGAAGGTTAACTTACTTACTATATGCCTTAGCTCAGTGAAAATCCAATGCCGGGTCTCAGAAGAGTTGACAAGCATAAATTGGTCCTCCTTCCACAAGGTGGCAATTCCTCCTGAGGAGCCCCTTGAACTTATTTCTTTTCCTGCATTCTTTTACCATTTATTTTTACTTTTCTCCATAAGGGTTTCCCCTTCAATTTTTGTCTCTTGGAGCAAGAGGATATCTATTGGTTCTGTTTTCATGAGGTCCTTGACAGCTTCAAATTTTAATGGATTCCCCAAGCCTCTGCAATTCCAAGAGACGATACACATTACTTATTATTAGGGGTGGTTGGAGCTCCTCCCTTGGAGGCCTTGTTCTGGTGCTCCTTTTGATGGACATCTCAATTGTGGGCTGGCTTCCTTGTGTTTTTTGTCTTTCTGCCTCTTCCTCCCTTGCTTCTTTGCGGGACTTTCTGCTGGCTCTTTTTGTAGGACTTTTGAGGATCTCATCCTCCAAGGATCTGGGAGAGTCTACTGTCTTCTTTATGCCTATGTCTGCGTATGTGGGAGAAGGGGAGATTTCAAGGGTTACTGCTGGTTTCCCTTCTTCCTCACTGCCTTTTCCAATGGGGGAAAGATTCGAATGATCATTGTTGTCATTATTTATTTATGCTGCTTTATTGGTCTCTGTATTTGAAGTTCCTGCTATCAGTTAGGGGATGGAACTCCCAAACCCTTGATCTTGCCCAACTGGCGAGGATTTTTTTTCTTTTGTAGAGCAGACCTTTTTTCTCGAGGTTTTGCTAGCCCTGTTTTCTGCAATGTGGTCCATTGATCAGCTTTCAAATTTTCACTTTATTCGATGATCCTTTTTTTGCAGTCGCTTGCAAAATGGCATAGCCACGGTAGTGCCGACATTTGAATGGTAGTTTTTCATAGTCTATTTCCTGAATGTGAGTCCAATATGCGACTATTATTTTTATTGCTTTTGGCAGCCCAACTTCCAGATCTGCCTCAACACATATGCAAGCACAAGAATATTGATATTTTATCACTGCCTGATCTATGTACCTTCCTAGCAAATTTCCAATGGTTTGCAGAGATTTTTGGTTCCAGCAGTGCAGAGGAAGGTGGGGAAGACAAACCCACACTGGGACAGCAGAAGGCACATCTTGTGCAAGGTCAAAATCGAGAGTCCATTTGTTCAAGTATAGCCCTTGAGGCCCCATGAAGTATGGTCCGTTTCTGAAAAATGAGACTCTTATCTTTTGCAGTCTAAAAAAAAAAACCGAAGAATCCTTTCCCTACAAAATGGATTTTAATTCCTTTGGAGATAAGGGGAGACCATTTCCTTTGAACCCAGTCCTCTATGACTGTGGGGGAGGGCCAAAGGCCGGTAAAATGACCAATAAGCCCTCTATCAGCTAGATTAAGAGTAAATATGCAGGTTTCTTCGACAAGCAGCACCACTAAAGGGATTCAGTCAAGCTTTTTCATGAACTTCTGTTGGGACTCGGTCAGAGGCCTCTTGTTCCCTCTTGCAACTAGTTTTCGAAAGGCAGTGACATCTGGTTGGGGGGGGGAGGGGTTCAACACCCCCACTAGTGTCCATGGCGATTGGGGCCATAGATGAGGAAGATGAGCAGTCAAAGGCAGTGCATAAGCTAAGTCAAGCTGCGACAGCAAAAACAATAAAAATCAATACAATAATTTCAAAGACAAAACGAGAGGGAAATATTTAAGACCTATTATATCTACAAAATAAATATAACAAATTAGCCTAATATCACTTATGCGTCGCCATTTTTTTCCCAATTCTAAGTCTAGTAACTTTATGGATACATCAAAAATTTGACAATGAATTCAGAAAGTAATGTAGTTTTTCCCTGCATGCAAATGAACTGGGTTAGCAATGTTCACAAATATTCTAGTTGTGGTAGGAACAAAGGCAAAAGTTAGAAAAAAGGTAGACAAAACCCACTGCATCTTCATTTTATTTTCATTTATCTATATCTTGTAACATGCTCAATAATATGCATATATAAATCGAAACTTCATTTGCTCAGGACTACAAAAATACAAAAAAAAGGATTTAGATAAAAAGTGTTCTACATACTGGTCTGCATGGAAATTTTCAACTCCAAGATCCTCATCACAAAGGAAAATGTATTTGTAGTCAGCAATTACATTTGGATGCGAGAAACGATTTGAAAACCACCTACATGAGAAGTAATATATTGACTTAACATGAAATATTTTGCAGTATATATCCATAGCGAAGAGAAATATATTTAACAATATCATTACCATTTGGTTTGATTTATTTCCATTATATGAATAACTCTATTTCTCCACTCCAAATCAATCCATTTATCTCCGACACCATCATAATGGAACAACATCACTGTGAAGTTATTTAAAGGAAACTGGAAAAGAATTCCCATGTAATACAACCATTAGTTAGTCCAGAAAGAAAATGTAACACGTTGATAACCACCTAAATAATGCATTACAACACACCAGTTATTAACTAAACTCACCGAGAAAATACCTTTTAAACAATTTGGTCTAAATTCTCCTTCTACTTTACTCCAATTGCAATTGTAATCAAGTTCTTTGGACTCTTTACTCGTGATTGTAGACATACAAAGGTACAAACAAAAATGATAATCATGAGTTCTATTAATGACAAAACATTCAAATACTGATGCAAAAATTATCTACAGTTGTTTAAATGAGAGTAATTGGGGTTTACTTTAAGGTATTCTCTCTCTCTCTCTCTCTCTCTCTCTCTCTCTCTCTCTCTCTCTCTGCATGACCATTAATCAAAGGAAATGTCACAGACAATATTATAGTAATTTATGGGGCACCTTCCTTTAAGTTTTTTATATTGTAGAATAATCCCAAAGAATCCCCAACATCTCATTTAGAAATTATTGTATCAAATATCCTTCAGATGTATTTTCTAATAACCATCTAACCCTCGATTTTACTTAGGCATCAATCAAATCATTTGTTAATGTAAAATACTAATGTTCTCTGAAGTGAATTCACACCCTTTCACAAGACTCATTGATAATAATAAATATCCCAATTCTCCTTTAATTATAGTCAATGCATGACTACAATATATGAGTAATTAATAGACGATAACTGATGTAATAACTAAAATAAACAAATCATATGCAATGAGAGAAATGTGCCATTTTGAGATATTCTAGCATGACAAATTTTTCCGAGAGATTTAAACACCAAAATTACTATATTGCAAGCAATACTCTAAAACCACGTTAACATTCTTCAACCATGTTTAAGATTTTTTGGCATTCTAATTGAGATGAAGAAACAAATAAATAAAAAAAACATGTAGAAACATTTTTTCATAATCACATGTTAACTCTTTCTTAATTCAAATCCTGAGGGGAAAAGTCATCTTAAGCAGGAAATTTATAAGGTTATACATTAGAAACAAATTAAAATATTCCAAACTATTTTGTTAGCAAGGCAAAGGTCATATCTTCCCAGAATCAACCCCAATTGTAGTAGACAAATATTTCAATTCTTCAAGAATATTATTCATGGGAACCAATTCCAAGTTTGACTGCTTCAAAAGATGAAAAAAATAAGTTATAGATCTGCAATGGTATTTTCATTCCACTAGAAGGCTTGTGCATGGCCTTTTTCAAATGGTTTAACAGAATCAAGAAATTTAGACATGAAAAGTCAAGGTTTTTAACTCTCTATTAGTGAGAGATAAAGTTTGGCTATGAGCTTGCTCTCAGTCAAATAAAAGGTTTGCATTAGAACCACCTACATATACATATATGTAACTAGAAAAAAGGCATTGCAGAATAATATATATGAGTCCATAAATGCCTTCATCCTAATTTTTTAAAAGGTCGTAATTATGGTATGTCGTACAAACTCAGGAAAGGTAACCCAAGGCCTTTAAATAATATCCTAAAGGACATGCTAAAGACCAAAAATTATGGCCTAATTCTCAATTCTTGCAATGCCATATTGTAAGGTTTTTAAGGCCAAGGTTTGGCAGAATGTAGAGAACTGAATCTTGAAATGATCACCACCCAAACAATAATAGGGAAACCCCATGTACAGGAAGAAAAATTGTATAGAAATTGATAGGTTGTATCCTTCATGTAGTCTAATCATGAATAAGACTAATGTACACTGGTTTCCCTTAGAAGAATGGAAGAAGACTACTTCAATTTTTTAATGAGTTTGATGGGTTATGTATTACTCCCAAGAAACGCAAGGGCCTAGATATGCAAAATAAAGATGGACACACCCTCCTGTTATATTATTTTCAAGCAACTAGGGAACACAGATGAATGAGGAAGGACCTCAAGTCTTCGTCCTCATCCTTGCTCTCTCATATAACTATATGCAACAATTGTTAGCCTCATCAAGAGGCCTTGAAGGTTATCACTCATATGTAAGGGCTATGCAGCCCTCAAGCTTGACGGTAGACTAGATTATTAGGGATGATATATTTATCAATAAATATTAAAAATATTACTTTTAGTTGTTTTGTGAAGAATAAGATCACTTAGACTTATTTACAGATTGTTGAAAATTAATCTATGAAACTTGTTACTAAGACAAGATGAGACAACCTAGCCCTATGCAAGCTTGCCTAAGGCCCCTATCCTTATCAACCAAGGATAGACCTGACAAGGGTCTCTTCACCAACCAGCTTTCATGTTAGCTTAAAGGTTAAGGCCATTCACCCTAGTCTCCTAGTCGATGTATCACAACTAGGATTTTGTTAAGGACATTCCATCAAGAATGTCATGATTACAAGCTGTCAAGTTTTTCATTAACATCATCACCATTATTTTTACACTCATGCATTCATCCATACAACTACCAATCATTATCTAATCACTATCATTCATCCATACAACTACTAATCATTATCCATTCATCATAATTAGAATAATGCACTCATCCATACAACCACCAAATAATTATCCAATATATATGGTGCTAGAGGATCCACTTACTCATGTGGATTAATGGTCCCATACAAAGGATACTATGCTGAAAAAATGATCAAATTCATAATAATGGAGATTATCTATGAATTTCTGAAATTGGAAGAAATAAGCAGAGTCATCTATCACAAAAATTCATCTTTCTTCCTTCTCACCTTGAAAGTTGCAACAACTCATGATTTGATTGAAATGACACTAAATTTAAAATATATAAGAAAAATACAAGCTATAAAGTGCCCTGTGAATACAAAGGGAAAACCTACCTACCTACCCTAACTGAGATAAATGTTGATGGAATAAGAAACATGAGATCAACAATGGAGTTGAGCCAACAACTTGTTTAATGTATGGGACTGAATCATGTATTTGATTGCTAGGGAAACATGCCATTGAAGGGATAAAGTGTAGAATGAATGGGCAATCCATACATGCCGCTTATAAAAACTACCCCAAAAGGTCCAAAAATACTTAAGGCCTTAACTTAAATGACTCCAAAAATGACCAAAAAAGATCGATGAAAACACAAGAATGGTGTGGGAGAACAACATAAATAAAAAGTGAAGTAACCTTTTCCTAAGATTCCTTTGCCATTCTTGTATGGAAACATGCTTTCCTTTCCCTTTATTCTTGCAAGTGAACGCATCATAGGTACGTTGTTGTCCCAAAATAGGAGAACCCTCCTCAAGTATCGTATTCATGGAGTGGATATTTCCTTGACCCAGAACCTCAGGGAAACCAATCACTAAATCTAATGTTGGGATGGGATTGTGAAGATAATGACCTCTTCATTCCTTTTGAAGATTGGAACCAAGTATCAACAATGAATCAAGCTGCAACTTGAGTTGCCCCATTTTTCATTACTATGTATCAATGTCATAAAAAAAATATCAAGATGAAAATCAACACCGTCCTTTTCCAAAGTTTTGGAAAGGTCAAAGAGAACCTTAGTCACAAGGTCCAACTTCTAGGAGATTCCCAAAACAATTTTGAGTCAACTGTTGCATCATGAACAACATGATTTGCTCATAATTCAACACTGTTTTCTAGCATTTGAGAAATAATATTGATCATAATCTTCAGCCTGATAGAGACTTCTGAGCTTATTAACAACCATACCCTTAGCACAAAAATCATACACAGGTTGGCTAACTGTGTTTGATAGTGGCCACTCTTTTTCTTCTTCTTATTTACATCCTAGGTTTGATTCCTATCTATCATTCTTTTAGTTTTTATCATCATCCACATTCAAAAGGTGATTATATATAAGAAATGAGGGTTGATTCTGAAGGCATAATGGGTCAATGAAATGTGAGGTTTATTCATATCCTCATATTCATTGGCTTCATCCATTTGTACTTGAGAGGAGTCCTCAATCATGTCACAATAAGGGATGCCATCCACTAGCTTAATGCTAACTCTAAGGGAATATGGAAATGCAGATTATAAATATATACCCCTCTTTGCACTAAATAAGACATTTGATTCTTCCAATCCCCCTTTGGTTTGAAGAGATATATCTTTTTATTATCCTTCTTATTACCATTTAGACAACCATCAAATACCCCGTGAATATGACCCTTATTGACACATTCAATATGTTCCTCTCTTGATTGCTCTGTCTTAAGTAAATAGCATGCAAGAGTAAGGTTGTTGCAATTGACCTCAGACTTAAATGGTATATGTGGTGTTGAAGAAGAAGGTATTACAACTTGGTCTTTTTGGTCAATCATGTATTCATCATAATGCTCATTTTGGTAAAAGGCTTCTAGAATATTAACATTTGAGGGTGGGAAGTCTTGAATCTTGGGCATATTCATCCTCATTCTCAGCAAGGCTAGTAGTTTCATGGTCCTAGAGTACTCATTAGGCATGTAACTATTTGGATCTACAAAATTATCTTCTAAAGCAACACAACCCACCTTTATGAAAACATGTTTTGGAAACATATTATTTTCTTTTAAATTCTTAAATGTCTTTCATGAGAAGAAGCTTTAGACCCTTTCATTTCATTCATTATTTGCCCCAAATCAAGTGACATTATACCCTTCATAGGAGAGCCATATTGGATGAATAGTAGATAACTACAACTACTACGAAAAGTTACTAGGATTGTAAATATCTTCTCTACTATGCCCTAAATGCTTTGCAAACAACTCAATATCTGCATTATTTGCACGGAATTAGGCGGGATTTTCACCCTCTTGGTCCGAGTATGTAATTTCAACAAAGTTTCTACACGAGGAAAATTAAACCTCAAATATTAACAAAATGTATGTAAGAAAATAAAATATCATAAGCTTCTTAGCTCAATTCGCACACATAAATTTGTCTACCTTCAACAAAAAGCTACAGCTAAAGGAAGAACTTAGCACAACAAAAGCACTCTGAGCTTAAGATCAAAGATAAAAATAAGCTTAAATTTGAGATCTAAGGTTAAACCTGCATTTCCATCACTAAAATTTATAGAGAAATCAGAAACACAAAAAATTCTTCACGTAAAGCTTCCATATACTGCAGCCAGTGGAGTCATCCTGGATAAATGTTTCTCAGAGCTTCGGCTAGCTTTGTCATCAGAAAGATCTTCTATGCAAAATACACATTCCTTACTACTCGAAACTCATAGACATAGCAAGATTCACTCCATGGCTTGATAAATGATAGCACGAAATTTTGAACTTAAAAAAAGCTAGAATAAATAAAAAAATAAATGCTCATTATATTTAATCTCAAATTCATACTTGCTATGAGATCTTCTTCAATGTCCTGCAGAGTTTTTAACTCTGAGATATTCTTCAATGTCCTAATAATTATCAAATAAAACGCCATAAGTCATAACTCTACCTCTCATGCCGCCCATAATGCATTAGGATCTTCTTAATATTCTAATTATTTATTCATCAGAAATATCTTCTATGAAAAATACTCATTACTTACTGCTCAACACTCGAACACATTACAAGATCCACTCCATGGCTTGATAAACGATAACACATAAATTTTGAATTAAATAAAAACTAGAATAAATAAAAAAAACTAAATACTCACTGTATTTAATCTCAAATTCATACATGTTGTGAGATGTGCTTCAATGTCCTGCAGAGCTTTTAACTGCGAGATCTGCTTCAATGTCCTAATAATCGTCAAATAAAACACCATAAGTGATAATTCTGGCTCTCATGTCGCCCATAATGCAGAAGGATCCTCTTAATATTCTAATATTCTGCACATAAGTGCACGTGCATTCAAACCCCACAACTAGCATCTTTGGCTCTTTTGGCCGTAATAATTTAAAAATTTCTAATATCTCTCCCTCACAATAATAAAAATATACAAATATTTCTTTTGAGATCATCTATTTGTGGTTAGTAATTAGCGGATCACCATTATTTCCTTGGAGATGGTGAGAAAAATTAATATTTAAGTAAAATTGAATAGTGGTTATTATTTATTAAGGTTAAATAATATATAGATATTTTAAAGGTGACTATTATTTATTTAATAAATGTTAATTTAAAATTGAATGGTATATTAAAGGAAAGGGTGAAAATTTATTTTAAATTATAAAAGTTTAGTTAATTTCAATCAAAATAACTAAATTTTAAAATTCTGCTATATCTGCTTCAATGTCCCGCTTCAAATGTTAAATGTTGAGAAATAGTTAATAATAGTTGAATTTTGAGACATTGCCCGTATTACTTGGTCTTCCATTTGGAGAAGCTAAAATTCTTGAAATATTTGAGGGCATCTTGTTATTTTTCTTCAGTCGAGGCCAAGGACAGGAAGCCGAAAATAAAAACCTTGCCAAAAACGAAAACATTATAAGTGCTACATGCAGTCACAAGGACATTTATTTTTGGAAAGCCCTGTGTACAGGTATTATTAAGCTTATTAAAAATGGGTGCACCATGCCTAATGAAGATGAGAAGGTACATGATTTTCGAAGCTTGATCATTATGTCCATTGGATGCAAATAAATAGAGTATCGAAATGTGATGTAGTTGTCAAAATGGAGACACTGCCAAAAATACGAAAATTTTAATGCACCTCACAAGTAACAACTATCAATTTCAATAAAGTACATGTTGGCGATTGGAGAGGGAGCACTGATAGAATATGAAATTGCTCGGGTAGTTGAGATGTCGTGCTTTTGAGGGAACCAAACATTCAGATCCACAGAAAATATAGCCCCACCACAGAGATCTGGATATAGTGCCGAGTTGTAAAACAATGCTAATTATCAAGCAAAGATATACAATCTATAACCCATAGGATTTACTACCAAAACCCCAGATTTACCGCATTTACAATTTAATCATTTTTCCCCTCATGATGGATCCAATTCCAGTCCACAAAGTTATACCATGGCAGTAAAACCTTCTCAATGAGAGTTTAAATTTCGATAAGAAAATAAAAGTAGAGGAAGAACTCAAAAATGAAACAAGAAATTTGAACTGCAAAAGAGAGAGTGAAAAATACCTTTGAATCCCAAATAATTCATGCGTAAAAAGAGGATTCGATATGTGTGGTGTCAGTCCCTTGACGGCGATTGGCATACCAAATGACAAGGCAACATCAAAACCATTTTGGAATCCTAGGATCTAGCCATCCTAGATTCGGAGAGGGATCTCTCTATATGTGTTTTAGAATGATATGCTTTAAGGCTTATGATATGATATTAGGCTAGTTATGAAGCACAAGGGATTTGTTTGTTTGTTGGTTGGGGATCATTAATTGAGAAGGTCATGTGAAGTGTGAAGGAGTGAATAAATGGGATATTTCAGCATGGGAAGATAGGTTAAGAAAAAATGTCAATCCATTGGGCTATGGAGTCATAAAATGGTTTACTTGCACAACAACTATTCAAGGGTTTCCGTAGGGCAATTCATCTATATCAAAAGATCTCTTTAAGTTGAGTTTGTGGTATGAAACATTAAGAAATGATGTGAAAGAAAGAAAATCCAATAACCAATTAAGAATCTATTAACTTCACTAAACAAGGAAAAGCCTTTCAAAGTGACTATTTTGAAGCAAGCCAAAGGATAGGACAAACCATAGACTTCTTTGGTCAATACTACTACTAGAGTCATCTCATCAGACAAACAATTCAGTAATATTCTTGACTACCTTCAAAAAGTAGAAAACATATAATATAAACAAAGGGTAGCCTAATATCAAGTAAGTACTTTTAACCTAACTTGATTTCGGCATACTCTTAAGGGAAATATTCAAAACAACTGTTTAAGACTAGACAAGGGACAAGGCTAACCATAAACTTCCTTGATTAGGACTCTACTTAGCATGCAGTGAAAATATCATTCAAGAAAAACATCTCAAGTTCTACTCAGCAAGACATGGGCTCACCAACATTCCTTGACTGGTTATACTCCATTGATTCATTCTCAAACACACATTTAGAAGAAAACATAAAGATAAAGCTTATCAGTCAGAATTAGGGTACTTTAGAAGTAAATCCTAATCTATATTTCCTGCTTTTTATCAGAGAATATGAACAAAGTGAAAAAAATAAGAGGCAACAGTGACAATAAGGAAAAACATCACCAATGATCTAGATCAGGATCCAGTGAATCTACTTGTCTATTTGATGTCCAAGACCAGTTACATACTTCAAGTCCAATAGCTTTTATAGTCTGATACTTCTCTTCCCAGCCTACTATATTACAACTACTCAGCAAATCTTACTCAATAACAGTTCAACAATTAAAAAATTTCCAACCCTTTACAATGAGTTTTCTGTGAATACATATAGGTGCAAAGAGGAAGAGTGTTGCAGAAATGGTAATAAATATTAATTAAGACATAGGGGGAGAGGTATTCGAATGCCCATTCTACTTAATAATCATAGCAATAACTATTTGTACCACTTTAGCTGCTTTTAGTTGAATCTAAAACCAACTAGCAGACTGGTAATAAATCTAAGGCAAGTTCTTTGAAGCTATCTTGGTCTGAAGTACCCTGTTTGACCTCTGGGACAAGAAAACTATCATTTTTTGGGTTTTGTAGCCCCATTTCTACTTAATAAATGTTCTGATAGTTTTTAAAGAGGGTTCGTCAGCATAATGGATGTCAAGATGTCTTTGAAAGGAAAGTAGGCCACAAGTTGCATTTGGATATTCTGGAGGAATAATTGTGCTGTGATGTTATATTTGAGGCTTATTTTAGCCTAATCTCTCTTTAATCTCATCAATAAACTGTGTTTTTAGGCCTGATTGAGCTTTTCGCCTTTATAGTCCTTCATGCTGTCTTTAATCTTTATCTGATTTCTTTAAAACTTATTTTTCTTTAATAAGCGGGTTAAGCTTTTGATTTCCTGAGTTATGCCTTAACCATTGTCTTTACTAATTGCGCTTTAATCCTTATTGATCTTCACTCTAACTCTGTGGTGTACAGGTGGCTTCTACTGGCGTTGGGGGTTTTTCTATTCACCAGTGTTCATGAGACACTGATAAACAGTAATAATAAACCCTAAATATCCCTTTTTGCATGTTCAGAACCCGAGGATCATCATCCTTGATTCCTACTACTAATATTTGGCTAGAGGAGGGCCTGCAATATTAAACCACCATTTAAAACCTGCATACAATGACAAACATTAAGAAATCCTACGTTTTTGTGGCCTGACTGCTTCAAAGGGCTTTGGCAAAGTTTATGGGGCAATGCGAAGAAAGGGAAATATGTGGGACGGGTTCTATTCTTGAAAACAAAAAGAAACCCGAGAGATTTTAAGTATACGCGCGAAAAAGGAGAAAGCAGTTTTGTGAAACCAGAGGTGGTTTTCGCGCTGACTCTGGGCTGTTATTGGTATTGAGTGAATCGAACACGATTCCACTTAGAGGATGACACGCGTCCTGTGAAAAACTGTCTGTTTCATGTGGAAGTTGCATGTTCGGGAGGTTTGGTGCAATGGAGCATGAAACAGTGCGCAGACCGTTGGATCTAGGGCTGTAGATCCAACGGCAGAGGATCAGTGCGACGGGCGAACAAATGTGTAGGAGAAAAGGCGGTGGGACCGGTGGGTGACGTGGGCTCTATTGTCGGGAGTGAAGTGTTTATCGGTGGGATGGAAAAGTGGGAGATGTAGGGATAGTCGTTGGATCACTCAAGATCAATGGTGGGATTTGCTAGCGAGGGTGAAGGGATAAGAGATGGTCGAGAGGATGGATGGTAGGGGGGAGGTGATGATCACCGTTGGATCTATAAGATCTACAGTTGAGATTGATTTAGAGGGGGAAGAAATATGAGAGAAGGGAGGGCCCACTTTTAATTTTTCCAGAGGTTGAGTATTTATACAAAGGTTTTGGGGCTTCTAAAGATACAAAGGGCAGAAAGGTTTTTACATGGGAAAAGGGGCTTATAAAAGTGGTAGAGGTAAGTTCCTGTGGGGGTTAGAGAGGACCAAGGCTAGGGTGAGAAAGGGCTTAGAGATCCGTAGCGCATGGTTGCGCCTCCGAGTAATATGAAATAGAAGGGGGGGGAAGAGGCTTAAGCCCTCAAGGGCTTAAAGCCTATACATAAAAATGGTCGGAAAATAATCTTAAAGGAAGGTTTTTAGGCCTTTTTCAGAGTTCCGATAGGGATAAAAAGGGGCCTTTTTAAACCATAAAAAGGGGTTTTTGTAGTTTTAAAGGGTTTAGTGGGAAAACGGGTAAATAAGTGGGTTATTTTTAGAAGGAATGAAGGATAAGTAAAGGGGAAAAATGAGTGATATGGGGGCAGTTGTGAAGATGAGATGGGGGAATGAAATGATGAAATGGGGCCTTATAAAACATTTTTTTCTTTGGAAACAGTAGGATACTTTGAAGGATTTTGAATGAAGGTTTATCAATGAAATGGATTTCTTGAGGGTAAAGACCAAAGAGAGGGTTCAAGAAGTAGTAGTTTTCCATGAAGATTGCTTCTTGAAGGCATAAGAACATATTTAACCATCATTTGATGTGACAAAATTTACTGATGGCTAACAGTGGCTCCACTTGGGGATGGCAGCTCCATGGAGGTGTCAAGAACCTCAGAGTTTTATCTCTGGAATGAAGACCTGTGCTTTGCATTTTGACAACCTTTTCTTCTTTGATCATGCTGCCTGAAAAGTTGATCAACATACATCATAACAGATCCATTTCTCCCAAACAACTACCTACACAACCTATTTTCCTAACATTTTTTCTTCAGAAGGGTGCACTTGCAATTGCAAACCCTTTGACAACAACATTTTATTCTTTTGAAAACATGAAAAACTAATCTAAATCTACCCTTATAACTTCCATGAGTTCAGATTAAACAATTGAACTCATAGCTTATCTACCTAATCTACTATCTGCCAGGATTAAACTGTGTGACAAATTTCATTCTCTATATTCTAAAACAGAAATTGAAAACACAGCCAAACTAGGATTAAGCTGTCTGATTTGCTGTAATACTATAGCATAAAAACAAGCAGCACATAGACTAAAATTTAAAGAAAATTGAAACAAAATTGTGAAGGCTTAAGATCTGAAAATTACAAGCATCCTTATTTCTTTCTTTCAGCTTTGGCTTTGATCTTTTTAGAGTTGTCTTCTTCTTTACCTGGTTCAAGTTTTCAGCATGTTAGAACCACTCTTCTTTGTATCTTTGGCTCAAGTTTTGATTTGATTAGAGCCATTCCTTTCTTTTGATTCCTGGTTCAGGTTTTGAGCTTATTTGAACCATTCTCTCTATCTTTGGCTCAAGTTTTGGTTTGATTAGAGCCATTTCTTTCTATCCTAATATATTCTACTGATAAGCCAAGATTTCATTGTTTGGAAAATATTCTTCACTAACCTATCAACAATAAATTGAAATCTATCTAGTCATGATTAGGCTATATGACTAAAATATCAGTTCTCTCTTTTGGTAGTGGCATTTAGGCTTGCAAAATTTCAGATTTTTCTTTTCATTTTTGGTATGGGGTTGTACCTTTTTTCTTTTATATCTACCCTCTTTTCTCTTTTCTATTTTTTTTTTGTATTTTTCTCTTTACAAAACAAAACAAAGAAATGATATTTACAATGAAGAATGATAGCTTTAAACAGAGGTTTCAGCATAAATAATGCTTGAGCATCCTGCCATTGACAGGACCCCCAAACAGGTCTGTACCATCCATATCTTGTAGAAAAAATGCATTATGACCAATGGCAGATTTAATGATGTAAGGGCCTTGCCATAAATTTTCAAACTTGCCATGATTGCCCTTATCTTCTCTCCTGGAATCCCATTTGAGTACTTTGTCACAATTTTGAAATCACTTGCCTTTGACCTCTTATCAAACAACTTTTTGATATTCTCTTGTACTCTTTGTGCTTTGTTATAGACTTCTTCCCTGGTTTGCTGAAGATGTATGGTCTGAATTATCCTTCTCATCATGATATCTTCCTCTGATTGTATTTCTTGGACCAAATTCATCACTGGCACTCCTAAACTGATAGGAAAAACTGCATCTGCTCCATAAACCAGCTGGTAGGGAGACATTCCAATTGATTTCTTTGTTGTCAATCTATCAGCCCATAAAGCATGCACCAGCTTGTTGTGCCATGACCTCTCATGTTCTTCCAGCAGCTTCTTTATTATGTTTATTAGGATCTTATTGGAAGATTCTTCCAGCCCATTACCTTGAGGGTAATAAGTTGTGGAATGACCAAGCACAATCTGATATCTGTGACAGAAATCAACCATATTTTCAGAACCAAATGCAGCAGCATTGTTAGTGATAATTTTCCTAGGATAGCCAAACCTAGACAGGATATGGTCTTCATGGAATTTTATGATAACTGAGTCTGTGGCATTCCTAGAAGAGATGAATTCTATCCATTTGGTGAAATAATAAGTGGTTGTGAGTATCCATCTATGTTGGGCAGATGAAGTAGGATGGATTTCCCCAATGAAGTCTAGGCCCCACTGTTGAAAAAGAGCTTCAACAGTGATTGGTTGCAAGGGTAAGGGAAGTAGTTTTCTCTTTCCTTCAAAGATTTTTCATTTGTGGCAGGCAACTATCATTTTGTGGACATCTTGAAAGAGGGTGGGCCAGTAATAACCAACTCTAAGGATTTTATTGGTAGCGGTTTTCCAATAGAGGTGGCCTCCACATTCTCCTTCATGAAAATCATGCTTGTTCCTATCTGCATCATTCTCAAGCAAAAATTTAAGCAATAATCCACTAGCATTTTTCCAATATAAATATTTATCTAAAATGCTACAGTTAATAGCTTTCAACTTTAAAAATCTTGCCTTTGTTTTAGACATACCAGGAAGGGCATTGAGATTAGTAAGCACATACAAAATATCAGCATACCAAGATGAATTGAGGAAATGATCTTCAATAAGAGGAGTTTCTAACTCTTCATGTTCATCTAATGCATCTAACATGTTTATATCAAGTGCTTGAAAATTAGATTAAACCATTAATTGTGCTGTTTAGTGGATTTAATTTCCAAATCATATTCCAGTATCACAACAATCCACTTTCCTCTTTTTCCATCAGGGTCTTGTGACAAAATGTCTTTTACCACTACATGAGGCACACATGCAATAATGTGAGAGTGTAAGATATAAACTCTAAAATCCTTCAAGGCTTTGACCAAAGCATAGGCCTGTTTTTCCATGATATTATATTTTAGAGGTGCATCTCTTAATGCCTTGTTGAAAAATGCACTTGGCTGCTCTTGTCCTTTTGGATTTTTTTGTAATAGTACAGCAGCCACAATATGTTCTGATGCAAATGAAAATATGAGGAAGTCCTTAGTGAAATTAGGACTGATAAGGACTGGTGGTTGGGTGAGTGCATGTTTGACCAGTTCAAAGTATTTCTTTGCTTCTAAGGTCCATTTAATTCCTATCTATTTCTTTAACATGTTTGTCATGTTCCTAAGGAGTTCTGTCGGGTTGGGTATGAACCTTCTTAACAAATTAATCTTTCCAATGAAGGATTGAAGTTCTTTGATGTTTCTGGGATGACTGATCTGCAATATACCTTCAACCCTTTTTGGGTCTATTTTAATCCATTTTTTAGATATAATATGACCAAAAAGTTTACCTTCTTGTAGAGAAAACAATGTCTTCTTGGGATTTAAGGATAGCCCATACTTTTTGCATTTCTCAAAGACCTTTCTTAGGTGTACTAGGTTTTCTTCATCTGTTTTGGAATAGACTGTAATGTCATCTAAATAAATCACAATGAAGTGGCCTATTTCCTCCGAGAAAGAAATGTCCATGGCTCTTTGAAAGGTGACATCGACATTCATTAATCCAAAAGGCATTTTCACATACATGAAAGTGCCCCAAGGAGTAGTGAAGGCTGTTTTTAGTTGGTCATCAAGGAGTACCAATATCTGATTATATCCTGAAAATCCATCTAGCAAAGAAATCCTCTTGGAACCAACTACCCTTTGTAAGATGTGCTCCAATTTAGGCAAGGGATAGTTGTCCTTTAATGAGGCTCTGTTCAAGTTCCTAAAGTCAATACAAAGCCTTATTTCTCCTGTTTTCTTTCTTACAGCTACACGATTAGATACCCACTCTGAGTATCTCATAGGGACACTAATTCCAGCATCATACATTTTCATAATTTATTTTTCAACCAGAGGTAACTGCATAGGGTTTATTCTGCGTAATTTTTTCCTAAATGGTTTATGGTTTTATTTAAGTTGTATCTTGTGTTGAATGGTCTCTATGTCATATGCCTTAAATCTTCATAGCTCAAAGAAAATACATCAAAAAAATCTTTAAAAAACTCAATATATTTCAGTTTCATGTGAGCTAGCAATGTTTTAGAGTGGGTTCTATTGTTGGTTTTTTGGCAACATCATTAAAATCAAACAAGTCTTCTAGAGGTGCTAGTCCTTTGGGTAAGCCTTTGTCTTTAGACTATAGTACCTGTATGTCTTCTCTTTTTGAATTTATGTACTCTTCTGTTTGATTTTCGAATTCTCTAGTTAGAAGATTTATTTCTGCAATGGGAGAAGGTTCCTTTTCAACAGGTTGTTCCTCATTAAGGCAGTCTTTATCATACTTTGAGTCTGAATTTGGCAATTCAAACTCATTTATGAAATGTAGGAAGTCCTCTATCTGTTTATCTCCCTCAAAGAACTGCCAATAATTTTTATTTTCTGGGACAACTGTTCTATATTTCACTTGGACTGTGAACTGTTTGTTGTCATAGGGTCTTTGGCATGAACTAGTAGCACAAGCTAGACCATTGGAAAGAATGTTTTGGTCTCTAGGGACAAAAACAAGTTCATATTCCTCAAAAGTTTTCAAAATGTCAATGGCATCATTTCTATAGGCTCTTAGTCTTGGATGTTTGGCAGTGTACTCTCCATTTATTTGTCTAATGATTAGTTCAGAATCTCCATGAACAGCTATCCTCCTGGCTCCTAATTTCTTCAGTAAATGTAGTCCTAAGAAGAGTGCTTCATACTCTGCTATGTTATTTGTGCATTGGAAGTTTAACTTGTATGAATGGATTTCAGCGTAATTATTCTCTGTGTTGTGAAGCCACACACCTGCTCTTGCACCAATTCTATTACAAGACCCATCGAAACTCATACTCCAAAGAGGGCTAGTTTCAGACTTGTTGTTGTTTTCATTCCTGTCCCCTTTGTCCCGTGTGTTTTGACCATCATTATGTAGTTTTATGGGTTCTGCAACATGTTTATGTTGGTCTTGTTCCTTAAATTTTTCATGAAGTTGAGGCCTTTCTTCTTGACTCTCATGATTTGCACTAAGCTGGTGGACAGTGGGTTGTTCATACTCTCTGTTTTGTTTGCTGTAATTTTTAGATTTGGCAAAATTTTTGAGAGCCTCTCCCTTCCTATCCTCTCCTCCTATGTTTTCTATTATGTTGGGTGATTGCTCACTTTCCAACTCTAGCTCATCAAAACTTTCATCATTGTAATGAATGAATGAGTCTAGGTCTGTATGGACAGAGTAAAGAGGGGAATTTTCTGATTTTTCTTGACTACTCACCATAAATTTCATGAGTGATTCCCTATAAAGTCTTCTAGGTTGACTGAAGACAGGAATGGTGGCATATGTCATGTCCATTTACATGGTTCCTTGAAGCTTAGCACCCCATGATCTTGAAAGAAGAATGCCATATTTGGGGGGCACATCAGCCACTACCACATCCATCACGATGCATTTAGCTGGGATCTGGGTCAAGTTTACACTGCAAAGATCTTTAATCAGGCCTAAGAATTTTACTCTACTAGAGTTAAAAGAATACAAATATTTGTATGGTCTGGTTATCTCAAGGCCTAATATCTCCATGATTACTTTGGGCATGAGATTATGTGAAGCCCCTGAATCATGCATAGCATTGTGTAAAATTTTATCATGGATATTCAAACTGACATAGAAAGGAGGGACCACTCCTTCTTGGAACTTTCCTTCAATTTTAGGACCAAATAAAAGGGCTAGCTGATCATCATTTAGGTTGATAGAGTCATTATTTTATTCTATGTTCAAAGCTTTTAACACCTGACATTTATATACATCTTGAGTGACTAACTCAGTGAGGGGGACAGAGATCTTGATTTTAGCAATTTCACTTTCCAAATTGAAAGGGAACTGATTCTTTGAAAGGCTCAAATCTGTCTTGTTGGTCACTAAATTATCAGCAAAATCAACTTGCTGGTTTTTACTATGTACATCAGTTAAAACTATTTTTATAGGGGTACTAGCTGAAGTGCTAGTGCTGTTAGGGCCAACACTCTGTTTATCAGTGGTTTGAGTGTTTTTCCCCTTGTTTTACCAGAACTTTTAGCTATTGTTTTGTTGTTTGTAGCAACCCTTCTGACCACCCTTTCAGATCTGTTTTTAACAACGTTTTCAGAGGTCTTTGTTTGGGGAGTTTCTTGGTTCTTTTTGCTCCTGAGGTCATATTGTTTATGGACCTCCATGATGGCATTCTCAAAGCATTGCCTATAGTCTTCAGATTCTAAGCCTTCATGATCATAATATGTATATGTGGCCTGATCATCCTCTGTGAAAAAGGCAGGGTCTTCATTACTTACTCCCAACATGTTTATAATAGTTCCCTCTGGCTCTTCTATCATTCCCTCATCTTCATCAACATAATTTTCTTGAAATGGAGGTCTGATTTTTTGATCAGTATCTCTTTGTCTAATCTGATTGGGATTTCTCCTAAAATTATGGTTCTGATTTTGAGGGTGGTTCCTATTCTGAGCATTTTCTTGGACAATCAGCCTCTCCACCATTTTTTATATCTTATCCACACTCTTGGCTAGAAGGTTTGAGTTTGAATCAGATGTGGAAGGTGCAGTGTCATCTCTATATGTTACTCTTTTCTCTGTTCTCAACCTAGCTCTCTTCTCAATCAGATTTGCTTCCACACTAAGAGCTCCCTTCTGCATGTCTTCTAAAGTTAAGGGATCCTTTTCTCTTAGTTGATAGGCCATTTCAGGATCAAGTCCTTCTGGGAATTTTGGCCAAAGCTGAGCCTTGTAGAGGTTTCAAATATGGGGGTAGTGCATTATAAACACTATTAAATCTAGTGCAATAATTTTGAACACTTTCCCCAGTGTTTCTGTTGAGTTTTTTGTAATCTAAAAGTATTTGGAGAGGGTTCTTCCTAATTTCCCATTTGTTTATGAATGTTTGATGTAAATAAGGGAGATCATTTATACTATTAAGAGTTAAACCCTTAAACCATTTCTTGGCCTCTCCTCCTAAACTTTGGGCAAAGATTCTCATCTTAATGGTCTCATCTTCTATTTCCATATAATCAAAGGCATCGTTCATCTTGTCTACATGCTGTTGAGTAGTAGTGGGTTCATTTCCGGTGAAATGGGGAATTTTGGACTGATATTCATTGGGTAAAGGAACCAGAGGTTGTGGTAACACTAGTGGAGCATACCATGCTGCCATGATAGGATTTTGTGGGAGGAATGGAGTGGTTTGAACAGTGGGTATATGGATGACAGAAGTGCTTGTACCAGCAAGAGATTGTTGAGCAGATTTGGGGTGAGAGAAACCAAAGTTTTGAATGAAATGAGGATCAGAAGGTGTGGATGGAGGGGTTTCTCTATTGCTAATATGTTGGCCACTATGTTGTGGTGAACTTGGAGGCTCAAAGTCTATCTGATCTATACCACTAAGTGACTTGGTTCTTGGTAAACTTCCTGAAAAGGGTAAGTCGACTTGGGTACCTGATAGAGCTGTAAGGACTTCAGGCATGGAGTTAGCTCTATGAATGGGTCTAACAATAATTTGAGCCCTAGATACAGGAGACTTCCTAAGAATTATTTCTATATTATCAACTATCTTAGGAGGATTTGGGTCAGGATAGACTCTGGTATGAATTCTTTTTGAAGCCAATATGCTAAGATTTAGACCCAAAGAATAGAAAGTTAGCCAGATATGACAATATTTAGAGGCAAACTAGTCTTTAACAAAGGAAACTTAATCCTCAGATTTTCCTAATCATGGGTGTGCATGATGTTTTAATGGTAGTGTGGGCTATCCCAGTGGAGTCTTTGTGAAACCAGGGGCAATCAATAGGCCTACTGATCACCAGTGGAGTCTTTTGGTCCTTTAGGAGTTGTGGAGTCACCAGGTGGATGATTTAAAATGTTTTAAGATGATTTGGTGTCCACCATTAGTAATTAACTACCAATCTAAGGCTGTTGTGGGTCTTCTGAGCTCTTAAGGATGTCTAAGATGCGATTTACTCAGAACTCCCCAGTGGAGTCGCCATTATGTTGGGGTCCTGTGATTTGGCAGATTGGCATACCAAATGACAAGGCAACATTAGAACCACTTTTGAATCCTAAGATCTAGCCCTCCTAGATTCAGAGAGGGATCTCTTTATATGTATTTAGAATGATATGCTTGAAGGCTTATGATATGATATTAGGCTATTTATGAAGTACAAGGGATTTTTTTGTTTGTTGGTTGGGGATCATTAACTGAGAAGGGCATGTGAAGTGTGAAGGAGGGAATAAATTGAAGGATATTTCAGCATGAGAAGATAGGTCAAGAAATAGTGCTAAACCATTGGGCTATGGAGTCATAAAAGGGTTTATTTTCACAATAACTATTCAAGGGTTTTCATAGGGCAAGTCATTTATATCAAAAGATCTCTTTGAGTTGAGTTTGTGTTATTGTTGGACAGATAAGTCGTTCTTGTAGACAAGACAGACCTCCCAAGTGTCCTACGGACAGCTAGCAACAAACAGGACAAATGTAAACTACTTTCTCTAGATTATATGTAATTTAGAATTTTCTATGATGAAGAAAGGACCCACCTGTGATCCAATGCTAGTTGAATTCTTCTTTCCCGTCGCTTCAAGAAGTCACCTCTAAATATCTGCAAGAAAAGACATGGAAAAGAATCAAAAGCACCTACAACATATACTAATTCACAAATCACAAATCTATCTTAATGATCAAGTAATTTAAGAAATAAGTCATTCAATTAAATACATAACTTATTGAGAAAACAATATTCATTTGTATTATCTTTAATAAAGAAAAGCCTTACAATTGTGTCCGCCTTGATGTTGTACATGCCTTCTTGGGGTCTGAAATAGGTGTTTCCTTTACTCTGACAAGATTTGCACTCTCTCAGCTAAAATGCACATGGGTGTGTAATAATTTCCACATAATGATCAGTTAAGAGAGTATGAGTCTCTACAACATTTCTCCTCAAAAATTCTTAAAGTCTAACTCACTAATTCTTCCACTATCCCACACACACTCTAACACTCTAACCTTTGAAGCTGCACTATGGATTCAATTTATAGGAAAAGAGATGAGGTTATGGTTCCACATAAGAAGGGATAGAATGCTCTTTTGAAGGGATTGGGCTCCATAAATCAAGGGGTAGGCTCCCATAATGTAGGAATGAACATACATGATAGGAGAAAACCTTCGACTGGATAATTGCTTCTAGAAGCTTCCAGATTTGACTGTTGGGCTTCTAAATGTTACTTTCTGCCTTTGTTTTACCTTTTACAGGGGTCGACACCCTTAATGAATAAAAAATGCATTTAGCTCTGCATGATTTAGAACAAAAAGGTGTGGCACCATAGGCAATGTTAAGAGAAAGTGTGGTACAAGTGTTTTTAAGACTTTTATGAGCTTTTCTCTCAATTTCAAGGCTTGATTTTAGGAACTTTGATGTTGTAGACTTCCAAGGGAGTACTAAAACATCATGGTGACAAATTTCAGTGTAACAAATTACCCCCTAAAGTGAAAAGTCTGAGATAATTCAAAAAGTGATGTGCTTTATCATTTCAAGGATTAGCTTGTGGACACCCTAGTCGGAACCCTGTAAAAAAATTCAATGAAAATCATGTATATATATATATATATATATATATATCATCACTGAGGTAGGCATTCCCATACTCATATCAAAACTAACTAAACTTGTTCTGATACAGAAATGATTTTAATATTACATCAATAGTGTAGACATAGCATGGGCGTAGCCATCTGTAATGATAGTCTACTGCATAATGAATAATAAAACTCCTCACAGTCTGGATGGTGGAAAATAGATCTAGGGTCTTGATTTCTGCTACCCGAACTAGTACAATTATTTCCATGTGATTAAATATGTTGAAGTCAAACATGGTAGAATCCACTTGATTACCAGTCAATGATGTGAACTGTTAACAAGTGTGAGAGAAACCACCAATAATGACAATGGATCTCAAAGTACTCAGTACAATCCATAAAATGTGAATAAGTGATCTGAAGTCAAAAATTTCACGGAATCATTCGATCGAAGGTCGATGATGCAACCTGTTGCCGAGGGCGAGAAACCTGCCAATAAGGCATGCAGATTTCAAGGTACTGACGGATTCTAGATAAAATTCCTAGATGATGAGCTATCGTTGATAGAAAGTGATCTGTCGTAAGCAAGATCACGACATGAAATTATAGATCAAGTTTTGAATAAATTTTTTGCAAGGACTGACTCAGGGATGGTCAACACAAATGGAGACAAATGTTTACAGATGAATGGTTTGTTTGAATGTTGTCTTGAACACATAACGACACTATAGATGGTTTGGTGACAGTTTCCCTAAGCTAATACCTAGAAACCGGCTGAAGATCTTCAATTGGTTTGATTAACTGATAGGCAAGGGATTTTCCCAACCTAGGTAGAAGTGTGACAAAAAGTGTTGTGTTCAAGAGTGGTTTACTTCTTTTAAATCAAAGTGTAACAAATGAATTCATTTTCTCTCTTTTCCCCCACCATTTCTAGCAAGTGCCTCTTTATTTTTGACAAGCTTGAGGAGGATAACATTTGCTTGTTTATAAGCTCATCCTTCGGATGAGTCCAACTTAGTTAAAAATTGAACCCTAAGAAGGAGTGGTCCGTTCCTATTTGTAATCGATAGGTCCTTTATTGTTAAATTTTAACGAGTCCAGTATAGGAGAAACTCGATGTTTATCATTTTTAGGGAGTCAAAATAAAAACTTAAGAAAACTCCACGGGTGTACTTTTTCGTAAATTTAGTCTCTCAAGCCCGAAAAAGGATAAAACAATATAGGAGAGAACTCTATTGACCATGATTAGTCAACGTATACCTTTTTCATAAATAGTCCATTTCAGTTCGGAAAAGAGGTAAACTTATACTGAAGAGACGATTGTTCATTTCCTTTAACGAGTTCAAATAGTCAAGTACTCGGAAATATTTTCATTTTTAGAGAGTCTGAAAAGGGCTTAAAAGAGGACTCCATGGTTTTGATTTTTCGTAAACTTTAAAGAGCTCGAAAAAGTGATAAAAGTATACTCTTCATAAAAAATGACCATTTCACCTGAAAAATCTGGTATTATGCACAAAAACTCAAAAAATTAAACGTACCTGCTTCAATAATAAAAATATTTTGAAAAACCATCTTTTTAAAGTGAAAAATAAACAAATTTAAATTTCATTTATTCTAAAAAACTTATAAAAAGGATTTTTCCAAATTCATTTTTACAGTTTGAGTTTAGAGTGAAGATTTGAGAGCTTTTGGAAAAAAATGCTCCAGAGAAGATTCCAAAAAACCAATCGTTGAAAACGAAAACCATCTACTCCAGGTAATCCACATCCTCTTTTCCTTGTTTTTCATCCATTCATTTCCTTAATTTAGGGTTTAAAATTCATTTTTGGAGAGGAAATAGGTTCAAAATTTTGCCCTCGGGGGTCCGCAGGTAAGACACACGGTACCTGTAGACCTCGACATTTTCTTATAAAGAAAAATGTCAGGGCCCCGCACTTTTAGCACAGAGCCCGTGTGGAGCTACGCACTGTCTTTGAACGTAAAGTGTGGGGGCACCGCGAAGAATTTAAAAACATAATTTATTCCAAAATTACCGAAAATTTTAGTTTTAAAATGATTCTAATCTTTCATTTTGGTCATTGTAGGATATTTACAATGCTCATCTGGTGGGAACGTGAACATGAGGAGGTGGATGAAGCTGCATTGATTCATCTACCTACATTACAAGTTCTGAAAGCATGTGGGTTATCCAAATTCTGGGCTCTCAGCGGCATGAGAGCTCAAGTAGACCTTCTCACTTGGTTGGTAAACAAGTGGGATGTTCAGGACCATTGTTTCTTGATTGGAGGCAACCGACTCGAAATTGAGCTGGAGGACATATATTTTTTGACTGGTTTTTCTAAGAGAGGCGAACCACTTTCTCTATTTGGGGCTAGACCAGGTGGCCAATCTATTGCTAACCTACAATTAGAGTTCTACAATGATGAGGCTAATTGAAAAGACAAACAGATTAATATTTAAACTATTATCCGTCTTGAATTAAAAGTGATTGCATTTACCATTACCAAGTTATGCGGAAGTGCAGCTTTGCATGTGGCTACTGGATCTCAAATGTAGATTGTAGTGGATTTCTTCCGAGGCACTATATTCAATTGGTATGAGGCAGTGTTGGCTAATGTCAAAGGCCATCTAACTAGAGAAACAAATGGGAAGTTAAATAACTTCGGATATGGATCGGTCGTAGTTACTTTTTCACTAGAGAGGATTCCTGTACTAGCCCCACAACATATTCTAGTTGATGCTGGTAGAGCTCAAGAGCCTCAGATGGTTCGATGGGTTGCTTTGATGGTCTGTTACAGCGAAGGTGGAGAGATTGTTTGATTTCCCTCGGCTTATTTTAATTGGTTATAACATCAACTCTTTGTGATAGAAGACTTCCCTTATGCGGGCATAGATTTCCGCGATGACCGAGATATGCCACTTCCTCTTTGAGTTCAGTAGGATGAGTCAGGTAAAAAATCTTTTTGACACATTCTAATTTCTAATTTTTATTTTGTTTTTTAAATCGTCCAAAACTGATAACAAAAAATTTCAAATGCAGATGTGGGTCCACGTCGACCAGCCACTCTCCACCCCTTTGACAAGAGGAAAAGCAATGCAGCTACAGCAGCACCATTACCACAGGATCAAACAGCAGAAATCCTGACTAATTTGGAACACCATTTGGAGTGACTAACTTTGGACATCCCAGAGACTACTATAGTTGAGATTCCTCTTTGCTTACAGAGATATGTCATTGGTGTTCCTGGACCGTTCAGGAGATTCTTGAGTAGAGTGGCACGAGCTGTAGTATACTATCATGATCGTTACGACAGATAGTGGATGATAAATTGTATAGACTCTTATCATTTTTTGTATCACTTTTTTCCCGATCATAAGGCATTTTGAACCAATGATTGAGGACAATGTACTATTTTTTGAAACACTACTCTATGCTATGATATACTACTATTTTTAGTTACCTGTCCAACATGTTATCAAATGTTGATTTACTACTTTTATTATCGCAAATGCCTATTAATCACACTAGAAGCTATTGCAACTACTAATGTGTTTAAATTTATTGGAATGTGTTGATACTCAATATAATCAAATTCTCGTTCCAAGAGACGAACTCTTAAAAATAATCTAAACAACATTGGGTTTCTAGTTGCATATACTTGATTTAATTATAATACAACGAGTTCAGAATCTAACCTAATGATCAAACTCCGAATTCCAAATGAAATGGATTTAGACAATAACTCAATAACGGCACTATATTATGAAATATTGTTTGTCGTTTTACCGAGGCTTACCCCATGCATAGATATTAACTCGTCAATGGGTGAATAAACAACCCAGGCTACAGAAGAGATATTCCGTGTACTACGACAAGTGCCATCAGAAAAACCGATGTATGTTGGAAAAGACGTCGACATCTGCAACATCAAGAGTAATCCAGATAAGTAGGAATAGTAGTAAAAAAACACTTAAACTAGGCACACATTTCTAATCTACAACACACTAGTTAAAAATAACTAATATACAGGAAAGATCTCAACACAAGAATCAAGCATAATATCTCTTCAGATAAAGCCCATTTCTGGGTTTGCCTAAAGAGATCCCGTCAAAATCAATCAATTCATAAGCCCCTTTTACAAGCTGTCGCTTGACAATATAAGGACCATGCCACATGGGTTCGAATTTCCCAGCCCCTAGCTTATCGTTAGCTTGATCATAAACCAAGACTAGGTCTCCTTCTGAAAAAATCCGAGGTGTAACCTTCCTATCATACTGAGCTTTCATTCGTTTCGCATGAGTCTCGGTAGCTAGTGCAGCAGTGCGCCGATTCTCATCTAATTGAGCTAAGTATAAAAATTGTTTCTACTCTTCAAAAGTGGCTGGTAGTAACTCTATGGCTAGTTGGAGTGACGGTATCTCGCATTCAATGGGTAATACCGCTTCTAAACCGTAAACCAGTTGAAAATGGGTAAAACCTGTCGATGTTTTTGTTGAGGTTTGATATGCCCAAAGTGCTGAAAAGAGCATGGTATGCCAATTCGACTTATGAATTCCAATGATTCGTTTGATCATGGTGACTAAAACTTTATTGATAGCTTCAACCAGACCATTGGCTTGCGGGTAGTATGCTGTAGAACTATCATGGTGTAGGTCAAATTGATCAGTCAGTTCAGTCATCATGATGTTTCGAAAATGGCTCCCATGATCAGTAATTATCGCTTGGGGTACACCGAAACAAGCAATCATATGATTGAACACAAAAGTAGCTGCAATTTTTCCATCTGCCGCAAATGTAGGCATCACCCTGGCCCATTTGGTAAAATAATCTACTACTAGAATAATATACCCATGGCCCCTGGTCGAGTGAGGGTTACATGTAATGAAGTCAATGCCTCATTTTTCAAAAGGATCGACAACAATTATAGGTGAAGAGGAGCAGGTGGTGCATGCATTTTTCGATTGAATATTTGACAATTACGACATTTTCGGACCGCATAAATACAATCTTTAAATAAGGACAACCAGAAATAACTTGCATGCAATATCTTTTGGGCTGTGGCATACCGAGACATATGACCACCACATGCTCCAAAGTGACATTCATTTAAAACCTTTTCAGCTTCTTCATGGGTGAGACAACGTCGAAAAACAAAGTCCGCACCATGACGGTATAGTGTGTCGCCAACAATATGATATTGTTGAGACTAGAAATAGATTTTACGTTGTTGTGACTGTGAAAGTTCGGGCCGAAAATATTGGATCTGAAGATAAACAATGATATCTGCATACCAAGGATCAATGGTGCTAATAAGAAACAAGGATTCGTCCGCGATTTGTTGTTCTGCCACATTTTCTGTATCAGTACATGGGAAATCACACATAAGTTTAGAAAATATCAATGATTTCTTTGATTTGGACTTTTCAAATTCCAAATAAAACTCCTATAGGATAACAATCCATTTGGAGTATTTTCCCCCTAGCAATTGTTCGTTCAAGATATACATCATAGGGTTACAATTAGAAATCACTGTTGTTTTGCGTAAAAGTATGTAATGACAAAAACGTTGGACAGATTGAACGGCTGCCAAGGCCAATTTCTCCACATGTGAATACTTGATTTCAGTTGGATGTGAGTTGTGACTACGATAGTACATCACATGTTCACCATGGAATTCATCTTCCTGAACTAGAACCATCCCTATCATGGAATCGGAAGCAGTGAGGTACAAAAAGTAATCCTGGTTGTAATTGGGAGAATGTAGTAACGGTGCATGGGTCAAGGTGTGTTTCAGAGCATCAAAAGATAAATTAGCAATCTCATCCAAAAATAAAGGAATATTATGTTTCAACAGCCTGGTGAAACCTTTCGTTAACTTGGCGTAGTTAGGAATGAATCAATGTAAAAAGTTTGCTTTCCCTTGCAAACTTTGGAGTTGGCGAAGAGTAGAAGGAGGAGGTAAATTGAGGATTGCCTCAACCTTCGATGGATCAACACGAATGCCTACCTTTGACACAATAAATCCCAGCAATCATCCAGATTTTACGTAAAAAACACATTTGTGAGGATTTAGAAGAATCTTACAATGCCTACATCGTACAAAAATGGCTCGTAAATGAGTGATATGTTTTGCTCTGCTCGAAGAATGAGCACGAAAATCATCGAGGTAGGGTTGTATAATGTGTTTAATGTCATGAAATGCATAAGACATGGCTCTTTGAAAGTGGCACTAGCATTCTTAAGTCCAAAGGGTTGTTTGCGATAAGCAAAAGTTCCCCATGGACAAATGAAAGTTGTTTTGGGTTGATCTGTAGGGAGTATGTTGATTTGATTGTAGCCGGAAAATCCATCCATGAATGAAAACATTTCACTTCCAGCACAATCGTCAATAGTTTGATCGATGTAAGGGGTTGGAGAATTGTCCTTTGGAAAAGTTCGATTTATATCCCTATAATCGATACACACTCGTATTGTTCCTTTTTTTTTACTGACCGGAACAATATTAGATACCCAATCCGTTAACGGGATCGGATAAATAAAACCTACACGAAGTAGTTTTTCAACTTCGGCTTTAATAGCGACAACTTTTCTTGGATGTATCTAACGTAATTTCTGTCTAATGGGTTTAGCATCCGGGTATGTCTTAATTTCATGAACAAAAATCGACGGATCTATTCCTGGCATTTCTTCATATGACCAGGCAAAAATTTCACAGAATTCCTGAAATAGGGCTTTATATGCTTGGATTTCATCAGTCGTACAAGAAGCACCTATATGAATGTTTTCAACAATTCTGAGTTTTACTAAAATGTCAAGGGGAATCATTGTAGAAATATTTTCTAAATTAAATTCAGAATCAAAATGTGAGAGAGGATTCTGAGGTTCTTTGATGTAATTAGTAGTAAAAATGGAGGAAAAATTATTCTCAAATTGATTGAGATCAGGTAAAAATGAAGACCTATGATGAAGATCTTCCCATGGTAACTCATTGATCGACAAGAATTCATGAATATGTTCATCAGTATTAAATACTCCTTGACCAATATCCGGAATTGATGTCGAAGGGGAGCTTGATATTGAAAATGACTCCTCATTGATCACATTCACTGGATCAGATTCAGTTGAAGGAATATCAGAAAATGACTGTATAGTCTGATATGCTAACTCAAAAGGACTCAAAGGCATCGCGCCATCGAAAGAATCCAATTTTGATTCTGATGGTACCATCTAAGGATCATCAAAGGAAAAAGTACTTGATGTAATCATATTGATACTAGCAATAGGAGGCTGTACATAGGGAGCAGGCAGGGAAAAAGTTCCCAATAAAGCCGAATATTTAATAAAACCTATTCCAACATCCTTATAAGGGATAGTCGATATTCCGATATGCTGGATGCTATCATTAGAGGCTGGGTCGGATGAATAATATGAGATCTGATCTATTTTAACGTTCTTTCCTTTATGAGGAAACATGATAAGATGAAAGATCGATGATACAACATCAGTCATGGCGTAAGACCAATTGCGACCCAGAAGAAGGTTGTAATCCAGAGGGGCATCAACCACTTCCACATCTAGATTAACCATTTTACCTTCGACCTCTATCGGTAGATCTTGTAAAATACCATATGGCTGAAAACCTCTTCCATCAAAAGCTTTGAGAATAGTTGGCGATTGGTTAATTGTCGGAGAACCAAGTGATTTCCAACATTTTAACGACATAATACATGTAGAAGCCCCTTCATCAAAAACAGTAAGAAAGATACGTTTGTTTTTTACTATTACCGGAATTTGAAAAGCCATTTGATGGGGTAGGCAGGGTGTAAAATTCTCTAAATCGAAGGTCATAAGGTTCAAATCCTGGAGATCTACGGCTCCTAAGGTTGAAAAAAATAATTTTCTTTGGGCTGGACATGATTGCAGCACTTCCAAAGCCAACATTGCTGAAGGGGAAATCACCAAATCTTCAACAATATTGTAATTTTGAGCAGCTCTCGCATGTGGATTGAAAGCTGATTTACGAAGTACACCTTTAGCTGGTGGTTTGATCACTAAGTCAGGATTTTGTTTCTCGATCTGTAATGGATCAGAAAGTGAGGGAGATGTAGTTGATGCTAAATTAGATGTTTCTGCTTCTTTACCAGGATTTTTACTACCGTAATCTTGCGATCGCGTTACAACCATAAAGATATTCTCTAGCGCATTTGAGGAAGATCCAACCATGTTACTATCTTGAGCAGGAAAGGGATCCTTCAAGACAGCAGGTATGGGCAAAACTTTAACGAATTTTGATACCTCGGCTCTATGCGGGCACTCTTTTGTAAAATGATCCTCGTCACATATCAGACAAGGATATTGAGGTTTGCATTTTTCGTCAGTTGGTTCAGTTGTGTCGTTTTTATCTTTTGAAGATTTTTTCTTTTTATTTTTACCTTTCTTATTACCACCAGTTTTAGGTTTGGTTGTAGATGATTCTACAACATGAATATCGGGGGAAGTTTCAATAGAAGAATCTCCTTTTGGTGAATTGGGTAAATTGATAATAGGAGAAGTCGTCTTGGAATATTTATTCTTACTTTTACCAATGCTAACTAATTACACCATCAACGACATTAGAGCCAGAAGGAGTTGTAGTTAATTGACCAGGTCTTGGTAAATCGGGGATTTTATCATACAGAGTACCTGACTGAGTATATATGAGGTCAAGGTACTGAGCCTGAGCAATGACTTGCTCTTTTGTAACAACGCCTCCTTTGGCCACATCTTCAGTAATTTTGGGCAATAACGATTTAATAAACCATTCAGTCAAAATTTGATATGGAATAAAAAATTTCACTAAACGCCTTCTACATCTCCATTCATGAATGTGATTGGATATGTACGTAGACGTAGACTGTTTTAATGAAGTTAGAAATTCTGTGCCGTTGTCGTATCTGACAAGCAATTGAAAATGGGTTAAGAATGCAGTAGCTAGTGCATTAAAATTATTAAAAGAGCTGTGTGGTAACTCAATGTACCATTTGGCAGCCAGACCAATGAGAGTTCTCTGAAAAAGACGCAATCGAATCGAATCATCGATGATTGAATTGGATGCACACCAGAGGTGATAAGCCATAACGTGATTAGATGGGTCCTCTCCTGACTTACCCTCAAACTTTGGAATATCACTGGGAAAATTGTTAGGCATCGGCGGCCAATATGGAAGATAAAAGATATGATCATTCGTAAGGTGCGACAGATCCGGTAAATCTAAAGTTGCTATAAATGGTAATCGATGGCTAGGGTCTTGATAACCTTATGTGATCAAACCAGTGCCAGGAGGAGGATATCTAGGATACCCTGGAATTGGATGCGCATTTGGAATTGTGAAACCTCCTAGATAACCAAGATTAACCAGACCATACTGGGGTTGTTGAGGTACTTGATAAGTATACCCAGGGTACGACTGATACTGATATATTGGATTTTGTGTAGCCTGTCCAAATGATACTGTCCCTGGTATGGTTGATAAGTAAATTGTGGTTGACTAACAACAACTGTACTAGTACCATCTTGTCTTATAGGCATCTAGACCGTAGTCTGAATTGTAGGTCTTGACTGTGGTATAGATACTTGAGAAATTTACACTGATGCAGGGATAGAAGAAACCAGAGCTGCAGATACTCCATAAACAAGTGTGGGAGGTTGAACAGAAGTGGCAATAGTAGCAGAAGTCCGAGGCGAAGTCTGAGGTGTACTAGGCCCAGGCTGCTGAACAGAACTAGGTGCAGGGACTTGAATGATAGGTTGGATAGGTTGTTGGATTGGACCAAAACCTATGGATTGTCCAGGTTGATTAGGTATCTTCACATTGGGTTGCATAGTCTGTTTAATTTGAGATGGATCCCACACCATATTCATTCCGGGGTATTGACCCATTAAAGGTTGTGCATATGAAGAACCATAACCTAGTTGAACTTAGGGTTCGTAATTATCTGGAAAATTTCCAGCTCCTTGTAATAATGGTTGACTGGAAGGAGGTTGGAAATCTTGAGTTGGGTATTGACCTTGAGGTTGATAACCTTGAGGCATGTACTGAATCTGGGGTTGATATTGACCCTGAGGAATATACTGAGTCTGGGGTTGACCTTGGGGTACGTACTGTCTCTAAGGTTGATAACCTTGAGGTATGTACTGTCCTTTAGGTTATTCTTCGGGTAAATAATATTGTCCTACAGTTTGTCCTCGTAAAAAATTACCTTGAGGTTGCCCCCCAGGTGGTAACTGACTTCCTTGAGGTTGCCCCCTAGGTGGTAACTGACTACCTTGAGGTTGCCCCCCAGGCAGTAACTGACTACCCTGAGGTTGAGGATTTAGAATATTACCAGGCATCATAAAATTTTTCTCTGCATTCAATGTTTCAATTTTAGTTCCATTTGTATCAGATGATAACACTTGTTCAATTGGTTGAGGAGTTGCTCCTGAGAAGGTACCAGAGAGCGATTGGTACCCCAAAGGAACAGAAGGACCACTGTATAAAAATGTTTCCGGAGATTGGGAAAACATAGACGACTCACCTGTCATAGTTGATGAAGGATAATAACCTCTCAGTGTAGGATGAAAATGAATTCGGGGTGGTGAATAAGTAAGACCTGGGTTTTCTAAAAAATTTGTCAATGATAAATACCAAGCGTCAGTTCTAAAAGGATTGTAGAATATTGGTTCATGCTCCCTAAGATTCAAAGTTTCTTGGGTTACGTTATGTGTTCGTCTGGACCAAAAATTTCTTCAATACATATGAGGTTAGAAGGAAGATTTTCAGTAATGTGATGTCTTACCCTAGGTGAACCAGGATCACTAGAAGTTAGAGTAACAAATCCTGAAGATGGTTTCAATACAGTAGGTTCAGTGTCAAGCTTAGAAATTTCAGGTTCTTCAGCTAATTCACTGGAAGGAGAAATACTACTAATAACTTCGAAAATTGAAATTGACTCTTGGATATGTTTTGTTTTTTGTGATTGATAATAAGGATGAATAACTATAGATGATTCTCCTGTTTCTGTTGATATAATTCTACCGACACTAAGCGATACTAGAGTTTGCAGCCCTTCAAGTTGGATTGGTGTATACTCAGGGGGTTTCCCCTGGAGTCTACGTGATTGTCTTGGTAATTCAGCCATGATTAAAAATTATTAATCACACGCAATCAAAAAAATTTTCAATGAAAATGCTTAGAGTCGCTAAGGAAACAAAAAAATGAATCACGTGCCTAAAAATATAGGAGATCAAACCACACAAAAACAGTAACTTCCCACACTAAAACACTAGTTGGTGATGAAATCCAACATCGTAGTATTTTAATGTAGAAAGGGCAGTTGGAACAGTTACCCCGACAACCTGCTTAATGAAATAGACTGGCGCAAGTTTCTCCACTTAAACCATCTCGAGTGAAGATAACCCTCCGGAGAGTCCAAGTGAGTCTAGTCGACATCTGCTCCAGGTACAGTGGGATATTTACTCCACTGTCACCTTAGAAAAAAATCGTAAAGATTATGGCCACTATGGTTACCAACAGGAACTAATATACCTGGGGGAACAGTCTACGATCCGACATACGCGCAAGGATAGAGTAACAAAGCTCAATCCCCTTGAAGGCTCCTTGACATAATCCAAGGTATATCGACATGTGACCCCAGGCTCCTCGACAATGGTCTATCCGAGGTTTACCGTTGTTAATACGTGCACATTTTCTATCATTCCCAATGAGATAGAATTGATTATCCCATTGGTTTAGATATGACCTTGTGCCTGACTCCTTTAAGAGGAGCTTCCCAGAGCATACAAGCGACTATTGGAATTTTCCTACCGCAAGATCGATTACTTGTTTGTTTTAATTTTCTTGGAGAGTTAATTAGTCCCTACTCCAAGACACTAGCCTAAGCTATATTGGTGAAAGGAGCTCGAGAAATATAAAAAATTACTAGATTGATTTTAATTTAAGCGTTGATTTTAATAGGTTGTTTCTTGGGACAATAGGTGCGAAAGTGAAACTGATGATATGTAGTTACCTAACTCAAAACACACTAAAAATGCATCTATTATGAGAAAAAATTCTTTTTCTTTCAATGAATTCTATCTAAAGGAAGAGTTGAGAAATGAAATATTTTAAAACAATTCTTTCCTTCAAACAAGAATAAATGAAAATAAATCTAATTTCATGAGAACTCAAAATGATATATTGCTCAATGGAGAATCCCTTTATCATTCAAGATCGAAACTACAAACAAAGTTTTTCTTCAAAAGAACACTATAATTTCTAGAAATAATACTCAAAACTAAAAAAAACTAATTTTGAGATCTAAAAATTCTAAGACTAAATCTGAATACAAATTTTAAATATTTTGAGAATGTCTTGCTTAGCTTGTTATCTAACTAAGAAATTCTTTTCTTGGATCAACAAGAACTCAAAAAAACCCAATTTTGGTTTTTAAGTGAAATTCCAAACTTATCAACAAAAGTTTTTTAAAGATTTGCAAATGAGAAAATGGGATCATAAGAAATCCCTTTATCATTCAAGATAGAAACTACAAACAAAATTTTCTCCAAAAGAAAACTACAATTTTCTAGAAATAATCACTCAAAACTAAAAAACACTAATTTTGAGATCTAAAAATTCTAAAGACTAAATTTCAATTAAAACTTTAAATATTTTGAGGATGTTTTGCTTAGCTTGTTATCTAACTAAGAAATTCTTTGCTTAGATCAGCAAGAACTTAAAAAACATCCAAGTTTGGTTTTTTAAGTGAAATTTCAAACTTATCAACAATTTTTTTTTAAAGATTTGCAAATGAGAAAATGGGATCTAAATCTCATAAAACAATTTATGCTATGAAGTCAAACTCAGCAAGAAAGCAAGGAAATACCAGTGATCTAAAGGTATACCGAGGCTTCTAATCTTTGAGTGGGATAAAGACAAAGCAAAAATCGCTATAACATGCAGATCTTTCAAAAAATCATTCAAAACTTAAAAATTCTGAAATAAACTCTCAATCAAAGCTTTCTAACAGAAAATACAAGTCTGAGTATACACTGAGAATCTAACAAACTGATCCAGAAAAGAGAATTTTAAGGTTTTCTAAAAAAATTCACAGGGTCTGCAGTTTCCAGTGTAAACAAGTGCAGTCCCGCACTGTTTATACAAGAAAAGAGCGGAGATGCCCGCACTGTTTCTAGAAGAAAAGTGCGGATACCAGAAAACTAAGAGAAAAATAAAAATCTCTAAAACATTTCTCAGGGATTCTACAGGGATAAACTACCCAAGCCAGTATAAACTAATCAAAATCAAAAAAATAAATTCATAAGTCAAAAATAAAAGAAATCAAATTTTAAGATCCATTCCCCAGTGGAGTCGCCATTTTGTTGGACGGATAAGTCGTTCTTGCAGACAAGACAGACCTCCCAAGTGTCCTACGGACAACTAGCAACAAACAAACAAACAAAAACTATTTTCTCTCGATAATATTCAATTCATTAATTAGCTGCAACAGGGGTTTTGAAGACCTACCTGTAGTCCAGCGCTATTTGTAATAATCTTCTTTCCAGTTGCTTGAAAGAGTCGTCTTCAAAGATCTGCAATCACAAACATGGAAAAAAATTAATAGCACCTGCATAGGATAAACTAATTCACGAATTATATATCTATCAAGATGATCAAGGAATTCAAGAAATAATATAATTAATTAAATAACCCATTGATAAAACATGATAAACAAGCTACTTAATTAAAGAAATCATTGAGAAAATGGTATTCATTCGTATTATCTTTAATAAAGAAGAGCCTTACAACCGTGTCTGCCTTGATGTCGTACATGCCTTCCTAAGGTCCAGAACAGATGTTTCCTTTACTCTAACAAGCTTTGCACTCTCTCAGCTAAAATACACATGGGTGTGTAATCATTCCCACATAATGATTAGTTAAGAGAGTCCGAGTCTATACAACATTTCTCCTCAAAAATTCTCAAAGTCTAACTCACTAACTAACTCTTGAAGCTGCACTATGGCTTCAATTTATAGGAAAAGAGAGGAGGTTATGGTTCCACATAAGAAGGGATAGAATGTTCTTTTGAAGGGATTGAGCTCCATAAATCAAGGGGTAGGCTCCCATAATGGAGGAATGAACATACATGATAGGAGCGAACCTTCGACTAGATAATTGTTTCTAGAAGCTTCCAGATTTGACTGCTGGACTTCTAAATGTTAATTTCCGCCTTCATTTTACCTTTTACAGGGGTCTGCACCCTTAATGAAGAAAAAGTGCATTTAGCTCCACATGCTTTAGAAAAAATAGGTGCGGCATCACAAGCAATGTTAAGAGAAAGTGCGGTACAAGTGTTTTTAAGACTTTTATGAGCTTTTATCTCAATTTCAAGGCTTGATTTTAGGAACTTTGATGCTGTATACTTCGAATTATAAGGGAGTACTAAAATGTCATAAGGGGACAAATTTCATGGTAACAAAGGCCCCTGGAGCATAGTTCCTTTTCTTGTGTCAAGCTCGTTAAAAAATGAAACAAACTCTTATGAGGATAGTTCTTTTACTATGTCAACCTCGCTAAAAAATTAAATAGGTTCCTATGAGCATAGTTTCCTCTATGTTTCAAGCTTGCATAAACATGAAAAAATCTTAAGTATAGTTCTTTTCCTATGTCAAGCTCATTAAAAAATTAAACAGATCCCCTTCCAATTCGATTTTTTGACTAGATCTTGTAAATGAACCTTCATTACATCCACATGTTGGTAATCAGTAGTCTACATAGGTGAATGAAATGACGCTTGGGAGGCATGTACCTAGAATTGAGTCATTATGTTAGGGGCTTTCAAACTTAGTTTTCCTCTTTTTCAAGCATATGTAAAAATGAAACCAATGCCAATCATATTTTCCCATGTTTCAAGCTTGTGTAAAAAATGAAACCATTCCCACTTTACCTATCGTGATTGAGAATTTTATCAGCCTACTTTTTCTAGATGAGCCTTGCTTTTCTTAGCCCATCGTCACCATCTACTTGGGCGATCATACGCTTTCACTCAATGTTTAAAATTTTCTAGGGAACAACTATGATGAGTGATATTACTAGAAAACCTCTTAACCTCTACATGTTTTGAGTAGTTCCATCATGAATGGAACCAGTTGCTACCATTTAAACCACTTGTTCCTCCAACCAGAGTTCTCTTTCATCTCGTTTCAGAGTCCCAAAATATGAAATTTTTATCAAGCACTTGTCTTTTCAAACTCGTCAAAGTAAATGAAAAGACAAATGCTCAGTATAATTTTAACCCTTTTCCAAACTGAGATAGACTATTTACTAAAAAGGAATACCTTAGCCGAACATGGATAAGAGGTTATCCTGGGTATCGTTTTCTTCCTTTTCGAACTTAATGGACTATTTACAAAAAGGAACCTTTGGAGTTTTAATTTTCGCCTCTTTTTCAAACTCTCTAAACATGAAAAATATGTTGATTTTTACCTTTGATGGACTCGTAAAAACATCTAACACTGATGCAATTTTTTATCATGAAAAGATCAAACCACTCTTTATCATGGTTCATTAAACATACTCAGATGGATTCATCTAAAGGATGAAATTATAGATCAAGCATATGTTATTCTCCTCAAGTTTGTTAAAAAATAAAGAGGCACTGACTAGTATGGTTGGGGAAATTAGGAAGAGAGGGTACTCCACTTATTAATGGAAGCAAGTCTCTCTTGAACATGAAACTATTCCACTTCATCTTTGTGGTTGTTAGGTTGATGGGAAACATACTTGTATTTTGGTTCATCATACCTATTTCTTGACCCTCCAATTTCGGTTTTGAGAAAATGCTTCCAACTCCATTTAGTTTCATTGATATGTTCAAGAGAATTAATTCAATTAATGTCTAATACAATACTCTTAAGCCTTCATTCCATGTCTTTGTTCCCGATCCGGCTTTCTATCAAAGATCATTTTTCCTCAAATCATGATACCCATTTCGTGTCATTGATGTGGGATACATCAAGGCCCTCCTTCAATGGGTTTCTTCCAATTGACATCAGATCATTATCTAGGAAGTTGATTTAGAAACATCCCTTTGGTACCTTAGTGCTTGCATACATCAATGACAATTTTCCTCTCTCTTAGTGATAGGTTCACATCAATGGCCTTCGACCGAAAGATTTTGTGTGGTGTTTGAATTCAACTCATTCATTCACATGTAATATTCGTAATTAACATGCAACTAATAGGAATATAAAAAAATAAAAATTTAACACCTAGTAGATGAATAAATGGG